>CM051516.1:4582187-5232500 GCA_028015205.1 Mytilisepta virgata
TCCTGTCTAGCTAATACCTGTTTGCTTTGTTAGTATTCTTTAAATTTTGTAATGACGGGCTTTTGATATCGCTTTGGTATTATTTCGTCCAATGCCTAAAATAAATAATATAATCCAACTGATGGTACGAGTTCTCATCATCTTGATTAAATTATATTAATTACCGTTCAATTCTGTACTGTAGTTTCAATCGGTATTAATAACAATTTAAAACATTTTTTTTTGGTAACGGAATAGACATGGTCTGATTGCACTAGATCAGCTTTGTATAATTCATTTTTTAACGAATAGATAACGTATCTTTAATATAATTCACTTCATTTTAAACACAGATTTGTATAACAGCTGAGAATGTGAACAATGATTTTCACTTGTCGTATAAACTGGGATGCGCAGACTCAAAGGTAAGCCCAAATCTGTGAAGATTTATAAAAGAGAATTATAAAAGTAAATAGAAAATCAGATCTCCGGGTGAGTTAAAAACACAATTTGGAAATAAAAAGAAAAACATAGAGCACACATTCTTAATCGTATAAAATGTAAAATATCAATAAATGGCAAATAATATAGGAGTCGTCGTTACAGATAATTTGTTCATTTATTAATCATTCTTGAATATTATTGCTGTTCTCCAGTTCAAAGTCACATCAATGTGTTAAACAAGAAGAAACATTTGACACCCACTGCAAGTTCAATACGGCAGTGAGTTGGTATAAAATAGTCATAATATATTACAATGCGAGGTTGACTTTTTAAATTATATCATTGTTATGCTGTTTTACGATGAAGCTGTAATTCATATATTCTGAATCATGGCGATTGTGGTGTTGCATTTTGCTTGGCTTATGCAAATAAACGGATTAGTACCGAAAAAGTGAGATAAAAGCCCTCGAGACAAAAACCAAATATAATCCAATACCAAAATAACACAAAAAGAGGGAACCATTAAGCCTTCAACAAAGAGTAAAACTCACACCAAATTCTAAGCTCTTATTGGCCCCTCCCCCCATCCCCAGAAGATACATAGAAAGAACAGACGTATACGAAAATATCACTAGTCTTGGTGTCACCTGTGTGATTTGAGCCAACTCCGAAATATATTTACAATTTTAGTATTGTGTTCAACAAATACTATTTGGTAGAAAGAAACGTTATCTACATCATGATTGCTGTTCAGCTGACTTATGTAACAATAACGAGGTTACAACGACTACTGCAACACCACACGGACATACAAGTTAGTAAACGCAATGAAAGTTATAAACATTCATTATCAAAAAATCAATTAAATTGTCTAAACATACTATGGTCGTGAAAATAAATCCTGCAAAATGTCACCCGAGTGACGTATTAACTTTATTTGGGTGGCAGTTCAGATTATCATAAAAGACTAAAGCTTGTTGTATATATCACGTGTTGTTTACTATCCACGCTTTCGTTAAGATTTGGCTACTAGCCTGTGAAATATTTTACTACAAGAAGTCATTCCGCTGTACAGCCGAACGGAAAATGGTAAATGGTACGTGTCAATACAAACCTTTCAGGGTAAATGCCGATCTCCACCAATAAAATTTATCTTCGGCACGCGAATTGTTATTTGGCAGGTGTTTCTGTCGCAATGATAAATAAATGCTGATCATTTAGTGTTCATTTCATATTAATTTTACTTGTTTCCAACCCCTTAAATAATGTTAACACCGGGGACAACTGATATTTTTTATATATATTATCTTATTTCTCCACTTTGGAAAGATTTATAAGTACAGATCTATGACAGAATCAGAAATTTTCCAGTTTTTATTCATATTGTTATATTATTGGGGTGTGCTCTGACATATTATATGATACCAAAAAAACCCCAACAAAATGGATAATAGGAAAGGCCTACAATCACATACCAATCAATCAAAGCAACCCAACTGATAGAACTTCGGTAAACAATAACATAAAAGAGTACAAAACACAAACATGAACACAACAGAGAGTCAGGGTAGTTTGACTTGGTACAGACACTGAACAGTGGTGGGGTTAAACCGGTTTTATGGGTACCCATCTCCCCACCTTATCTGTCCTGACACTCTAGTGTATAAAATACAAACCAATGTAGTATGATTTCCAACAAGGTGACCGCTTTCTAGAACTGCAAAATTAGGGTGTGACGGTACATAATTTTGATAGCAGGATCAGAATGTACTCGCTTTAACTGTAAAACCTTCTAAGGCTATCATAGCTGCAGGTCGGAGACTGTTGCTCTACTAAACGAAAAAGTCCGAATTAACACTACCATAAAGGGTTAAATTCTATCTTACGAGTTTGTTGGTAAAGAAGTGCACATTTTACGATTTACGCTCATTAGCTGTGCTCAATATTGAAACTGTTGAAAGTCAAAACAAAACCGCCCAAAACAGGCCATTGTTAGAAGAACACACTGCAGACATGAAATCTGGAAATTTTCGATTTTCTCATAGATTGGCACTTTCCAGTGTTTCTAAAAATTTATTTAGACCACATGTACACTACCTTGCACTTCTTATTTCCTTAACCATTCATTCAAACTGAAAAAGGTAATACTATCATTTGATGTCTGATAATTTATCCCACTATAACTTTACAGTTTAAACCGTTCAATTATTTTATTAGACTTTAACGCCGATCTCGTTGACGTTTTCGTGGCAGCCAATATTTATTGATGGAGAGGCACGAGTTCTAGCATGTTTTTTGTACGGAACCACTGACGTTTAACAGAAAAACTAACAAGGATTGTCAATTAAGATAAGAGTCGAACACACATTGCACGGAAATGGGTTCAAACCAACAACACATGACCACTGGTAGTTACTTCAATTCGAAAAAAAATGGCATCGAAATTTGAATCATAGAACTTAATATCTTTCAAATTACATTTTCTACACTTCTGAATATTTGTCAGTATATATTGTTCCCATGCTTTCAGCGCATGCTTACTGTACCGGAAGTCATTATTTTAGATGGAACCACACGTGCTACTTTCTACAGGAAACACACTTGAACTGGCAAGATGCACATGTAACGTATACAGTAGAAATATAGAACAAATTTTGATTCTATTTAATTGCTTAAATCAAATACTTGAATAGACAGATGTAGTTCTATAGAACAATTTTCTAAATATGCTTCCTACAAGTACTTCAAAGAATAACTAGCATATCAAAATAAAGATTTAAAACTTGCTGTACGAAGAATGATGAATCGCCTTTTAAAACATTGCATAACGTTAGAAAATCATATGCATCGATGCCCACGAAGTCCGTATGGTCTTGGTAAACACTTAAATTCTTCTTTACAGACTATTTGTTTGCTAAATGTGATACAATTTGCGCTTAATTGCCAAAAGTATCCAGTTTCCATGACAAAGGGATATAATCCAATTAGTCTTCTAGATGGATTGATTGATGGATTTATTTGGATTTACGACGCTATTATCGCATCTGGCTGTATCGTTGGATCAGTTTTTATTGGTGGAAGAAGCCGAGAACTCGGGGAGAATCACTGGTATACGACAGGAAAAATGACACTTGTCAATTGAGATTGAAGTTGTACAGGCCTTTAATTGTGAATTAAATAACTTTAATAACACATAAAGAAACGACCGGAATACACATAAAGAAACGGCGGGAATACACACAAAGAAACCGCGGGAATACACATAAAGATTCGGTTTATATTCTCGTATTCATCTGAATGCACAATTATACCTTTGGAGCTTCAAAGGAATGTCCGAAATCTAAAATGAAACACATAAAAAACTGACAATTTGAAGACAAGCAGGGGAGTCGGGTTTTCTGGTGTACGAAAATAAACAGTGAAACCTTCCTCAACTGTGCTAAAGTGTTCCTTGTGGTGACAAACATATCTACTATGTATCAAGAGAGCTTTATGAATTGTTTTTCTAGATAGCTTGTCGTGGAATGCACATGGAGGTTGCTATGACAATAACTCACGACGAAAATGAGATTGTTGCCAGTCGTATACATCAATATCTCAAATGTAAGACATTTTGTTTCCGTCAATGCATAATAAATATTGAAAACCTGAAACTATTGCTTTTGCAGTACCAGGTATCAATTTCAATCAATAGCGACTGTATAAATATAGTTAAAGAGTCGCCAAATAAAGCATTAAAATAACTACCGCCGTTAAGATTATATTTTTAAAAATGTGATTCTAAAGAAATTTTAATAGAAAATTGAAAATAATAATAGTTAGTCCAGACGTATTTCAAATTTAATGAAAACATGATTTAAATTTTTGGGGGGTTAACTGTGTGCATGTCTTGAGCAACGCATGTAATACCTAATTCAAGAAAATATTTCCTTTTTCATTGAAACGTCGATAGGCCAAATATTTATGTTTCTGGATTGGGCTAAATCATGGGTGACTATGAAGTAATACTAGTGTTAGGGTTAGTCAGGGTTAGTGTTAGGGTTAGTCAGGGTTAGTGTTAGGGTTAGGGTTAAGAGTTCGGGTGAGGGTTAGGGTTAGAGTTCGGGTGAGGGTAAGGGTTAGGGTTAGGTTAGAGTTTGATAAACGGCTACCATATGTATGAGATCTCCATGTGGAGCTACTAGACTAATCAGTCTAGAAAATAGAAGAATGATGACCACAGATCGCCCCGATCAGCAGCTGCACCAAAGAAAAAAAAGAAATGAGCACATGAGTTTAGTCATGAGTAACAAAGAGCAGTGACGATCAGCGATGAGTAGGAAAGAGCAATCTGAGCAGCAAAGAGCAGCGTCATGAGAAGCGACCACTAATAGCAGTAGCAGCAAAACACCGAAATGAGCACGTGAGTATAGTCATGTGTAACAAAGAGCAGTGATAAGCAGCAAAGAGCAGAGTATTGAGCATCGATGCGTAGGAAAGAGCAATCTGAGCAGCAAAGAGCAGCAGCAAAACAACGAATGAGCATGTGAGTATAGTCCTGAGCAGTGATGAGCATCGAAGAGCAGCGTCTTGAATAATCTGAGCAGCGATCAGCGAATAGCAAGAGAAGGATCATGGAGCCGATAGACCATTGAAGACCCAGAAAAGAGCCGAATAAAAAGAGCGGGAAAAGGGGAAGATAACTCTATATCGTGTCATTGTTTCGACCCTTGGTTTATCAGGGAAAGGTTTTAATCTATAGACTTCATTGAAACCCCAGATTTAACCCTGCTTTGAAAAAGCGCCGGATATATAATGGGAGATAATCCAATCCAGGAAAACCTATTGGCCATTGACCTCCCGGTGAAAGTTCATGCCTATACAACTCAAAGAAGGACTATAGCTCTGTCTACTGACTTTGGAAATCCAAAGTCCACACAGAAAGAAAAGCGCCAGAAAAGGAGAAATAATTCAACCAAGAAAATGGACTTCCGGTCATGCATGCCCTATTTGTAATAGACATTCCAGCAATAGGTCCGAGCATAAACACCCCGAAGGGGTACTGTATCCCTATGCAACCCAAATGAAAGACCATAAAAACCTCAAGAAAGAAAAGCGCGGGAAAATGGGAGATAACCTAATCCAGAAAATGAACAACGACGAAGAATAGAAAAAACTCGATACCAGTAGAGGTCTACGACGACTCCCGAAATATTCGGTTAACAAAAAGGACAAATATACCTAAGGAGCAATAAAAAAACGTAATCCATTAGACAGACAAACCCGGGAAGACAATTGAACAACCACAAGCACAACAAATAAACACAGAAAACTAAAAAACAATGAACAACACGAACTCCTATAAAAACCAGGAGTGAACCCAGGTGCTCCGGAAGGGTAAGCAGTTCCCGTCGTGAAACAAATAACTTTTTCCAAAAAATTCATCACTTCCGATTGAGCATGCACACGAAACAATTCTGATGACGTCGTTTCCTGTTACGTCCTTCATGGTGACGTAACTTCCTTTGAAATCATTTCCGGTGACGCCATTCCGGCTTCACTACACACCACCACGTCAAATGCTAAATGAAAACCTCCCCTATACCTATAATCAGTTAAGCTGATTTGCTTTTGCGATTTTTCTTACGCCTCGAATGATAGCACATAACTGATAAGTGATAAGAAAATGTAGTTCAGTTCTAAATTTTACTTAATTCCGTGAACCAAGGTTTACAGACAATATTTTAAATTCAACAAGTGAAAAATTTGACGACACATATATACTGCTGCACACTCAAGTTATTGAGAAAAGTATATTTTTTTAATCTACAATACTCGGTTAATGGACTTTTTTTTAAATGTATCAATAAAAAATCGTGCTAAACCAAAAGAACTGTTAGTTAATACCATTAGGGCGTTCTAAAAATCACGGTATCTGAAATAACAATGAAAAATGCTATTTAACGAGGTCCAGTTTTTCTTGATGACCCGTGATTGCATTTTTTTTTCAATTTTTCTGCGCATGGCTAAATAATCAAATTTGTCTATGCAGATAATGGTCCTGTTTGGCTAGGAGCTAGGTACGATCACAGCCGTCATCATTGGTACTGGGATAATGGTCATAGAGAGCATGTTGATGACGGTAGATGGGGTCATGAGGGGGAACGCGGTCATGACTGCATGGCCTTAGTAGGTAGACATTGGTGGAGCAGAGACTGTGGATCTACAATGGCTAGTTTATGTGAAAAATAACTATTTCATATTATAATATTTGCAAATGTAAATTAATGGAATTATATTTTTGAAGCACCTGTTTTCAAAATAAGAAGATCGTTTTTCTAGATTTAATTTTTCATTGCATAATATACACACATATGTTTGCCCAGCTCTTAAAACGGCCAATGAAACATTTCTAATATGTAAAAACTGATAACATCGATATCCAAGGATAAATATAGCTTCTTAAAAGGCTTTAAAAACTGTTCAACGTCATCATATTCTCCCAACGCCTTCCCGTCACTATGGTCACCAATATGTATTCATTCGAATCTTGTATTAAAAATATCCGACACTTTCCAAGTATTTAGCAATCTGATAAATGCAAATTTTTATTAAATATAATTTAACAATGTCATTGTTAAATACGGTAGATTATCACATATTTTGTTGAAATAACGCCAATTTTGCATATGTAATAAAAGCATAATTCTAATGCAACATAACATATAACGTTCTTTTTGATTGGATAACGTCAAGCGTAAAATCCACGGTTTACCGTCGGAACCATTGACGACAACGTTGCGCAAACGCATTTGACGTTTCCTGTTTAATTTTTATTCTATTTTTTAGCGTTTAACGGAGGTTGCATTAGAATGGGGATAACTGTATTGTATTTTATCAGTTGCCGACGTAAACCGGTGGTTTTACCATCGCAAATATCCGTTTACCTGGCTCCGCTACGACGCCAGGTAAACTCAATTTGCGACGGTAAAACCAGCGGTTTACGTCGGCAACTGATAAAATACAATACAGTTATCCCCTAATTTGATGCATGTTATTTTCCCCCGGAGCAATAACATCAAACGTGATTACGTTGTCTGTTTGTAATAAAAGATATCCTAAAATGAGGTTTTGAAATCGGACATAAAATCCGACCTGTCGGGGGAAAACAGACAGGATTCATGCAGGTTCAAACCTGAACATGCCGTGTTCTTCTTCACGTATACATATCATACACTTAACAAAAATAGAAAAAAATAGCACATAAACTACAGCACTAGCAATGTGTACTCCCAATAAATACCGGGAGTGAGATCAGGTTCTCCGAAAGGGTAAACATGTCCTGTCCCGTTGACGACACCCGTCATATTGTGAACTATGTTCCAGTTCTGTATGGGTTAATTTCTCATATGGATTTATCCACCTTCCGTTTTTTGCCTTATTTTATGTTAGAGTTTCTTATAAACTTTGGAAACAGCAAAATGATTCCCCGAGGTTGATATCTATACTGTTTTTTTTTCTAATTGTTGTAAAGGTCTTGCTCATAAGAGAATATCCCATGGCATTGCCCTTCAACATTCAAAATGGAAATATGAGTTAAATTTATTTTATATGCAGTTATTCACCAAAATGTTGTGAATTTGTTTTTGCTCAGATTTTCTTTGGTCAAATGCTACTGCATTTGTCTTGTAGACCACATAAAACTGAACTGAAGAGAATCCAAACAACGTAAAACTAATTCATGTGCATTTAATTTATTCTTATTCTTTCTATTAGGTTTTTTACTGTTATAAAAATTTTAAATTTTGTGAAAACTAAGGAGTATCCCCCTCGTGCATAGCTCTGTCCATAGCTGATTTTGGCTTTATGCTTTTGGTCATTTTGGTATTGTGCTCTTCATCGTTTTTTTTTTTTTTTTTTGTTTTTTTTTTTGTTTTTTGTTTTCAACATTTTAGGCCCAGAGAACAACTGAAGAGTCGTGAATCGACGAAATGTGCAAATCTTGTGCATAACAATTGGTATCAAAAATCTATAATTTTACTTATTACTATCTAATGTAAAGGTGAGTGAGTTAAATTCACAAAAAAGGTGGCTTACTTTAACAAAGACATTTGACGATTTGGCATAATGATAGGTGCTTGTTACGTAATTGTATATTTGGTTTCAAGGTTGAAGGCATGTGGCGTCGCTGATAATAAAATGACACATAGGTCGTAAGTTAGTGTGTGGGAAATTGTGGGGTTTAACCAGAAGAAAAAACTGTCACCCGAAGTCGGAGGCTGAGGCAAACGGTTTAGGTCTGAGAGTCTCTGTTGTACGAGACCTCAATCTATAACATTTTTTTTCTTGCTTTTATACTGAGAGAGAAACGTTATCAACCAAACTGAGTCAGGCAGAATAACAAAAACTATGTATTGATATAGGCGTCAATTTACCCCGGTTGACAATTTATATCTCAAACACAACCATATGTTTTCGCAGGCCACAACATACCTACAAGTATTATATATACCACGTTTCTTACGAGTTAACATATTTAAACTTACGAGCCTGTAAGGCGAGTTAAGTTTAAATATGTTAATGAGTAAGGCGTGGTATATATGTTTTGTAACATTATAAAAAGATTGACAGAGATTGAGTGACAGATCAAATAAAAATAGAATAAAACGTTTGTCCAATCAAATCACGTCTTAAAGTCGTGTGATCAGCACGCGCTTTTGTGGGCATATATAAACGTTCCGGCCGCTTTCGCGCCTACAGTAGTCTGCGCACCATTCAATCATGGCAACACTCAACGACGTTGATTTTTTAACAATGGACGATGATAATATGCAGCTTTTTAAAATCGCTGGAGAAATAGAAGATGACTTTCATTTATCACAGGCGGTCCAAGAAATTGAAGATGATTTTTCAATCGCAGAAGCTGCATTTAAAATCGAAGACAACTATATGCATGATTTGGATGACTTCGTTGTTTCACAACGTGGTGAAATTCATGGGATAGATATGACTATTTCGCAAACCATGGATATGTACGGTGTCGGCGATATTAATGAGAATGACTTGGGAAATTTCAACATTTCAATTTTCGACGATAATGTCCAGAACACAACAAATACAGTGAGTAACCGATTTTCGGCATTTGTCACTGATGAAGAAATTGAAAAACTCGTCGCAGGACACAAAAATGCTAACACGGTTAAAAACACAAAATGGGCGACAAAAGTGTTTAACGCGTGGAGAACTGAAAGAAATAATAATGGACACTCAATCCCGGAACTTATTCTCATGGACGTACACACAATGAACCACTGGCTCCAGAGATTTGTAATCGAGGCACGGAAGATGAACGGAGATGAGTATCCACCCAAGTCAATTTACTACATTATTTGTGGATTGATGCGCCACTGTAAGGATAACAAACTATTCCATATTAACTTTTTCGACGAGAAAGATGGAACATTTGCTGAATTGCGAAATGTAGTTAATGCGCGTATGAAAGAATTGCTCACAAAAGGACTTGGCACTAAACCAAGAAAAGCTGATGCCGTATCCGAGGAGGATGAGGAGATTTTATGGTCTTCTGGGATTTTCGGACGAAAAAACTCCACATCACTGCAGTACACCGTTTTCTATTATGCATGCAAGATCTTCGGACTCCGGGGGAGAGATGAACATAGAAATTTGGAATGTTCACAGTTCGTACTAGGGGAAGACGGACAGGGGAAATATATCCGGTTCATAGGGAGAAGTTCAAAGACATATTCCGGAGGATTAGCACACCTACATCTGTCTAACAAAGATATTAAACATTAAACGAAAGAAGGTAATTTTTTTTGTTTATTTAATTTATTTAACCGTTGTAAAATTTAGAAATTTGTGAAATTCGTGTTGTAAAATTTAGAAATTTGTGAAATTCGTGGGCGTCGGAATAAAAAAAATTAAATTTTCGGGACAACTTGCTTTGGGGGGGTGTAAAAATCCCGGCACGGAGGACAAATTGCGGTAGTGTTTTATGCTTTAAATGTTATTGGCTGTAACCATAGCAATTTCTGTAGTTTAATATTCTAAGAGGTTAATATAACGTTCCAAGAGGTTAATATAACATTCCAAAAGGTTAATACGTTCCATGAGGTTTATATAACGTTCCAAACAGCTTGCAATGAGCAAAATTTTGCAACATGTGAAATTATTTCATATTTATGAACACTAAAAATAGCCGTTTCAAAATAATAAAACAGTTACCAACTTTTGTTTCGGTGAAAATAAGAATTTGTCGCATGTATAGATAAATGCATAATTATATTAACTTTTTAAAGTATTGTGTATGTATTTTAGGTATATGATATTTTGCCGAAAGATATCGCGTAAATTAACACTAGACCATAACACATATGTTTACTGCAACTGCAACTGATATTTCATATCTAATTTTCAGGTCCGAGGTGTCTTCACACGATGTTTGAGCTTTACCTAGCTGCCTTAGGAAATGATGGATACTTTTATCGCAAACCTTTAAGCGGAGATGGGATTAGGTATGGCAAACAGCCCCTCGGTGTTAATAGACTTGAGAAGTTGATGCGAGAAATATGCGAAAAGGCGGGGCTCTCAGGAAATTACACAAATCATTCCGGTAATAGGACGTGCGCGACCTCTCTTTACAAAGCTGGACTAGATGAACAAGCTATAATGGATAGAACAGGGCATCGATCAGTTGCTGTCCGGGCTTATAAAACTAAAACTGACGAGATCGAGCATAAAGTTTCAGACGTTCTGAATCCGCCGGAATTGCTTACTGAAAATACAGTTTCTGTCGTATCAAAACCTGAAGTATCCGGTCCGTTCGTAACTGAAGCTGTCGTAGCCAGTATTCCCGCTAAGAGGCCCAAAGTCGACCCGGAAAAGGAAACTGGAATGGAGCGAAAAATATTAGATGACATTACTAATTCAAAAACAGTGAATTTTAATAACTGTAATTTCAATTTTTGATTATTTTTTTTTGTAATTTCGTTACAATGCGCGAATCGTCTAACGTCCATTTGAATAAGCATAGTTTTGGGAATATTTGCTAGAGACGCTTAGCTTTCAGTCGAGAATCTGTTAACGTCCAGAATTTGAAGAAGTTTTTTTTTTTTTGAAAACATTTGCTAGATAAGCTATATCTATGTTTACAGGCGCGAATCCGTTACCATCCGGAATTTGAAGAAGTGTTTTTTTTTTCGTTTTTTTTTTGAAAAAAAAAAATGCTAGATATGCTTTTATTTCACCATTATCGTTTTATTTAGAATTAACATTTACATGATAAAGCATGATTATGTTTGAAATTTTGACCGTGGTTGATGCGGCTCTTTCATTTTCAAGTGTTTTGAATTGAGATGTAAAAAGGCTGGAGAATTCAATATACATGTACATGTACAATAAATTGCATTTCAATTTATGTTTAGTTTATTAAATAAATAGTTGCTTTGCTCTGAAGAAGTCCGTTTAAAGTTAATAAGATTTGTATTGTTTTCAAATAAGTTAAAAGAAGGGATTATATTATATGAAGTATATGTGCATTTCTTGAGACGATCACAATAATTTAATAAATACAGGGAAATTAAGCAATTTAACAACGGAACAACGTTTTTTGTTGTTCTTCATCTTAATGTCACCATGAAGCCTTCAACAAGCAAAAGACTTGTAAACACCTAATGTTAATGCACATATTTCGTGAAATTTGAGACATCCTGCTTCACCTGTCTATATAGAAATAATGTCAAGACCAAAATGCAGACCTTCTTGTCAACACAAGAAGGAATTTATTTAAAGAGGTGCATGATCGCACATTCACTTTGGTTTTTTGCTTTTTAGCTCACCTGGCTTTACCCTCATCTGTCCGTCCGTACTCCAAACTTCGATTTTACCCTTGCTCGGAGGGCATGTCATCTTCTAGTTTATATATTCTCTGTCGGCCTTTATACATGTCTGTGTTTTTTACTTAAAATGTTTGGATCTGCACTGATGAGACATAAATTGTCGAAATGGCCATGTCAAGAAATTTGCAGTAGCCCGTATTAAGTTTTGGTGTCTTGTAAGAACCGGAATATGCTTAGTCTAACGCTGCACATGATATAGCCCATGGTTTTAATTTCCCATTTTTATACGACAGCAAACATTTTGAGGTCGTATTATGGTATGGCGCAGTCGTCGTCTTTTGCTGCACTCTTGGTGATGTATTTGTTTCTTTGTGTTTCCGATGTTGTCACTTTTTTTTTCTTTTTAGACGGTTCTGTTCTCACTTGCATTATCAGCGTTTCATTATATTCGTTGGTATTTTCCCGATTAAAATCGTACAGCCTAAGCTTTTTAATGCCAAAAAAAAAAACAGAAAAAAACGAATTGCTGTTAATGGTAAAAAAAATATACAACAATAGAGTGTCGAGAAATATGACAATTTGAAATGAACATGCAGTAAAATGCACTCGTATGGCAATTCAAGGTGTCACAGCAAGTCGAAGTAGAGAAGAAATCTCATTATTCAGAATTCTGTCGAGCTGAAATAAAATTCTTCTTGGGTGAAACTATGAGTCAATTTTTGAGGCGGAGATCCTAGGAAGTGGGTGGAGCATAAGCCATGGAATAACTTGAAATTTTGAATGTTATTCCATGGTTTAGGCTCCGCCCCGTTCAATGCATCTGAATGGGAATTTTTTCATGTGACGTCAGCTTTATGGTCTAACTTGCAATCTCTCATGTTGTACCATGGCTTTGCACAACGCTCAAAATAAGTATGATTAATCCATAAAAAGATCAAAGGAAATTTGTTCTATTATGTTACAAAGCTAAAATAAATACTGCGCATTATGTGTATAGTATTGTTATCTTGTGAAGGTTGAAATGTTACCACGTAACCTAGATTTAAGAATGCGTCCTTGAGTGTCCGAACTTTGAATATGATATCATGTGTATCAAAATGCAGTACTATACAAGAACGTCAGAGATATCTTGACCCAAATTTTGAGAAAGACAGAACTGGTTGGTTATGTTTCTGATACGTTTGGGTAAGTTGTCTCCATTAAATACCGTTAATTTTATAAATAAAGTCAATTAGAATGAGTATTTATCGTAAATCTTCCGAAAATAGTGTTTTAATTAGCAGTAACAAAGCGTTCAAGAATGTCTACAAGTTTATAGTGTTCTCCAACCAGTCCTATACACTCAACAGCAAACGGATTAGAGAATAATTACTCCAAACAATTTCATTTTAGTGAAAAACATAGTGATATATCTGGTGGTATTGTTTGTGAAGCCGGATAAAATTACAGGTAAGCTGGTATTGTCTAATGTAAAGGTTTTTGTTTTTTTGTATTCAAAAAAGAAATATATAATTTTTGTGTACCTAACGGTGATTTCAACTTAACAATGTTCTGATTTTCAGTTATATTCCACATATTAACTTGAAAGTCGAAAATCATGTAAAATCACTACTTAATAGATTACAACTTAAGATACAATGCTTTAACACAGTAAATACGCATATGAAATACCTACATTTTCCTATGTATTACATATTATTACATATTATAGCATACGATTTTTTCTGCAGTAACTCTGTATAAATTCCTGTTATTGTCATTTTTTATTTTGATTCTTTTTTCTAAATCACTCATTAATGTCATGTTTGTCTGTCGAATACAATTAGGAGTTGCTCAAGGTAGTCCGGAAGGTTAAGCATGTATTGCCCTGTCATTTTTTGTACAGCTCTTCATCTTCAGATTTTCCTCGTTGTCCATACAATTTTTTGTCTTTGTTAACAAAGATTGAGTGTGGAGTGTTGGAATCCAATAGTTAGTTTAGTGGATTGGGAAACACGTTATACCAACTTATACAAACCCCCTCCCCCCACTTGGCGGGTGCGAGAGCGGCACCTGTAGCGGCATTTTAGCCTACTCTTTTTCGACATCTACAAAGGAGTCTTTAGCTTGCTAAGGGTGTTGCTCTCCCTTAACACGGGACAGCCATTTTTTGTCCCCATCCGACGGACTAGCATCCTTCATTTAGACCATCCTCGCAAATGGTGTCGATAGGGCGTCGTAAATTTGATCCCTTAAATTTTCATCCCAAAAGGGAATCGAACCAGGGACCTCTGGCTTCGTAGTCCGATGCGCTAACAACTAAAACACGTCGTTCAGCTCTACGTCCTTTGTTGAATGGCTTAGTCTATAATGTTGGTCGATATCAAATAAACAACAAAATGGATAACAGGAAAGGTCAACAATAACATATCAATCAATCAAAACAACCCAACTGACAGAACTCCGGATAAAAAAATAACATAAAGTGTACAAAGCACAACCACGAACACAACAGAGCGTCAGGATAGTCTGACTTGGTACAGACACTGAATAGTGGTGGGGTTTTAATCGGTTTTATGGGTACCCAAACCTCCCCTTATATATCCTGACACTATGGTGTATAAAACACACTATAAAAACCAATACAGTAAAAAGCCCTTCCCACCAGAAATATGACTATTTTTGCTGATTTTTGGAAGTTCCCGTTGCCATGGAAACCAAAGTGAATGCCCCACATACCTAGTAATGCATGATGTGTTAAGAGTGGGATGCCATCTTTCCATTAATTCCTATCAAGAGGTAAAACTAACTGAAATTGTGTTGTAGGATCAATGTATGGAAGTCCTTGGACGCCAAAAGTACGATTTTGGGCATTTTTGCACTGTTTAGAGTGCTCAAAAGTTCAAATTTTTTTTTTTAAATATTTCACACACACTGAGGTATTATATGACCCTTGCGGTTCCTGTACAGCTCACTAGTAAAATTTTCCCACCCCACAATATTCCATTTGGGGCCCAAAAGGCAGCCCACACCTCCCTCTTAATTCGCCCTTTGTGACAAATGATGGCACCAAGACTATTCTGCATGGTACTGTTAATTCATAAATGTGAATTTGGGTCCCAAATGTTATTGCTTCTGTACCTATAATGTTTGTCTTGCAATCAAGACCAAAAAAAGTGTATCCAGATATCAGTGGAGAGGATTAGGGGCATACAAATGGCTGGAAAGGGCCAAGATGCATTGAGGCATCATTCACCTGGAAAGGGATATAAGACACTAGGGATTATCAACAGTAAATACATAATCAAGATACCTGCAATTATTGTTAAAAATATCAATACTTTATCATGTATTTTACCCTTAAGGAGTTTTTTCATGAAAAAACTGTTCATAACAATATAAAAATCAGTCGGCAATACGATGAGCACATTTTGTACCCATAGGAATCCCAATGACCTGTATTGCCAAAACGAACATAAATTTTGTCCAGCAAGAAGTGTAAATGCCTAGTTAGTGGTCCCTTATATTGAAAATTACTTAAATTCGAAACAAAATTTAAAAATCTTACAGAGATGATTCAGATACTTGTGTCAAAATAATGGGCCTCATAGAATTTAGAAAAATAGTTTAAATAAATGTTGTTTAAGTTAGATTTTATTTCAAAATTTAGGTTTACAATGTTACAACTGTGACGATGTTATCCATCCAAAAGAATGTCACGTGGTAAAGACATGCGACAACGCCAGCCAGGTATCCTAATGTTAGCTTTAACATTGCATTACTCGTGTTTACGTGACATTTTGAATCTGGGTAGATTTAAATGAAATAAAACGTCTAGTGAATATAGATACAAGCGACGTAATTCAATACAAATAAGCCAGAAAATCAAGAAAAGTGCTTAGTACATGTATGAAAGCATGCTTTCAATTTTTGCAGCAATGTACCGGTAATTGGTTTTTGGTTTTACTGTGTATTTTTGATACCATAAATGACCACGTGATTTATCCATATTTCTCTAATTTTCAGCCAATTTAATAGTCTCTCGACTGGTGTTGGCAAAAATTGATAACCCCACTAGTGAGTTTGTGGTTCTCGGAATATAATTGCCTTCAAAATATTTCCTTACCTACATACAAACAAACGCAATCCCGTCGTCTGCTTTGTAATAAAAGATGCCCTTAAACGAAATTTTAAAATCGGGACAAAAAGACTGACTTGTCGGGGGACATATAGGATTCATTAGGGTCAAATTTTAACATGTCGTGTCCTCTTCTTGTTCTTCTCAGCCCGCCATTGTGAAACCCGTTTTGTAATACAACTTCAGGTAGGAAAAATAGTTCCGGTTAAATGACAACTGACCTATGGAAATGATCTACCGTGTTAAACAATGACGTTGTTAAGGATGATGGCTGGTCTAATAGGAAATAAATAGGATCTGAAATAGGTATTTTAGTTTGAGAGAACATATGAATAGTAAACAAATAAGCAAGAAAAAAATATAGGTTCATGTGCTCATTTTAGAGCTATAATGCCTTGAAAATTTGGAGAAAATGTGTTTTCTCTGGATTTTTCATTGTCTTTGCACTGACAACTTCAGTCTCTCAAACATTTATGAAAAAATAAAAAGGATTTCATAAAATTTTGTCAAATACCATTTAAAGGTATATATGAATTTTTTTTGCCGATGAACCCCTACTTTTTCTTTTATAATTCAATCATATATACCGTAAAATGGTAATTGAAAAAATCTTATGAAATCCTTTCTATTTTGTCCTACATTTTTGAGAGACTTAAGTTGCCAATGCAAAGACGGGGAAAAATCCAGAGAAAACCCATTTCCTGCAATTTTTCAAGGCCTCATAGCTCTAAATGAGCACATGAGCCTATATTTTTTTCTTGCTTATTTGTTTACTATTCATATGTTCTCTCAAACTAAAACACCTATTTCAAATCCTATTTATTTCCTATCAGACCAGCGATCATTCTTAAAACGTACTTGTCTTACCAATGATCCTTTGTCGAAAGCTACAATATGTTTTAGCGTATTTTAAATCCAATCAGATTCTTCCTCTTATGTTTCGTAAAATTGAGAGTAGCATGCATTCTTCAATGAGTATCGACAAAGGAATAGTTTGTTTGTTTTAGTTGGGGTTTAACGCCGTTTTTCAGCACATTTGGCTATTTCGCGGCGGGCAGTTTTTATTGGTGGAGGAAGCTGGAGTACCCGGAGAGAACCATCGACCTTCGGTAGGAAAATTGGCAATCCTTGTCAATTAAGATCGGAGTCGAACACAGCCCGCCACAGGTGAGATTCGAACTCACAACCCCAGCATTGACAGGCTAGTGATCATTAGTAGTCATGACGAACTACCTAGACCACTCGGCCACCGAGGCCACACAAAGGAATAGAGATGCGACAAAACAATGGGAAAAGACCGTACGATCGAAAGTCAAGACAAACTCATGAAACAAAGAGACAACAAAAGCGTAAGAACGCCGGTACGAAGACACGAGCAAATGAATTAAAACACATAGTAAACAAATCAGAATCAGAACATGACAGCATAAAAACTAAAGCAGATGCAAAATGAACTACGAAAAAAACGGCGTGACATCAGGTACTATGTAAGGGTAAGCATGTCCTGCTCCATCAATGGCATACGTAGATATATCTTTTAGGTCTCTTGAAAATTATTTCGAGTCTTACATTTTTCTTTACATGATGCTCCGATTGATTGTTTCCGACGGGTTATTCATTGCAGTACTTACGAATTTAGCTTACTGTTTTTTCCACAGATGTGTATAACTGCTGAGAATGTGAACGACGATTTCCATTTTTCTTATAAATTAGGCTGTGCAGAACCGACGGTATGGAAATATATATGTTACGTTTCTGTATGAAATGAATCATACATTGAGAAAATGTGCTCATCTTGTGCATGAAAATCGGTATAACATAATACAATTATTACCACTGAGTCGATACCATTGACGATGGTATAAACAACTCAGCTGCTAGTATTTCAATACAAGCGTGAAATTGATACTTTAAATTTACTATCCCAAAAATTCTAAATTTTCGTGAGAACTTAGGATTATCTCCCTTATGAATACCTCGACTGTTATAAAGAGGACAAATATACCCAAGGAGCAAACCAAAAAACGCAATCCATTGAACAACTAAATTGCTTTAGCTTTATCTTTTCGATCATTTGGAAGTAAAATTTGCCCTTTTATATTTTGAAGCATTGTTTTTGGGCGGTCACATTAACGTTATTGTTTGTGTTCGTTAAAAGTTCAGGATCCTGCTCAGTACGAAAAGGGATAAAAAATACTACAAAGGGATAGCTTTCAGAATTAAATCGCATAACATACAAAAGAAAATAGACTAAAATGCTCGGAGAGTTTACCAAAACAAATATACTATGAGTGGCATCAAATACTTTGAAAGGGTACATGTGCAAAAAATGTATAAATGTGTTTGGAAAGCAGTCAGGTTCTGTTAAAAGCACTGTTAAAATCACACTACAAATCAGTAATCTATCGTGTTAATACCTCATGATGACATTCAATTTTATTTGCAAGAGGAACTGATTCTAGTCATATCATCGTTATATTTTTAACAATTTTTCTTTTTATTACGGCGTCCATTGTTTGCGAAAAAAATCAATATGTTGAATATTATATCATTTCCATTTCCATTTTAGTATTGTGTTCAACGACTCCTTGTCGGTAAACGAAAACGATACCTAAAACATGATTGCTGTTCAACGGACTTATGCAACAAAAATGATATTAAAACCATGACATCCACAGTGACTACACAGGCGTCAACAACTAAGTCAAAATTCACCTCTGCCGCTTACACTGAATCACAAACAAGTTAGTTGCAAACGGTATTGTGTCGTAAGTAAAGTCAAGAAATACCAAAGGGATATTCGAAGGAGGGAAAAATCGAAACATTTGACAAACTTCGGAGAACAACGAAGACAAGACCAAAACAATACATGCATTACAATTAAAAACTAAAAACATATGAACAACATGGACCACACCAATAAATCGGGGTTAGACTCAGGTGCTCCGGAAGAGTAAGTAGTCTCTGCTTCATGCAGGACACCTGTCATGCTGCCCATGTCAAATCCGGTATGAAGAAGGGATAACATCAATAGAACAGGTCCATTTTCATTTGGGAAACGGTTTTTTCATTACTGTCAACATGTCATGATGACGTCCATAAAACTTAAATAAAGATGACTCCAACTGAGAAGCAACATACTCTTGCTCTTTAAGAAATTAAACTATTGAACAGTTACCTAGTTGAGAGAGGTCCAGATAGCTTCTGGTCTGGCATATTCGTTTTGGTTCTGGTTAAACTTCTACAGCAAATATTAAATGTACATGTATCTCTCCCTGTTACGGTATCAGTTAGAATTTGTAAACTTGGTGAGCAATTTACAATGTTTTGGTTCATTAAAGTTTATGCAATTATGTCTTACCGTCGTCGACTGGTATCTTATACATTTTTTTTCAAATTGAAATAACAAATAAAAGCAAGTGGGTTTAAGGACAGATTTTTGGTTGTTTTAAAACTATAAAACCAGTTTTCCGAGCTAATGTTTAGTGTGCATATCTAGTCAGACTATCCTGACTCTCTGTTGTGTTTATGTTTGTGTTTTTTGCTCCTTTATGATATTTTTTAAGGGGTTCTGTCTGTTGGGGGGGCGTTGATTGATTGGAATTGTTGACCTTTCCTATTATCCATTTTGTTGTTAATTAACACCGCATGTTTATTCTAAAAAGGGCAAATATACCTAAGGGGCAATAAAAAAACGTTATCCATCGGACAGACAAACTCGGGAAGACAAATGAACAACCACAAGCACAACAAATAAACACAGAAAACTGAAAAAAAACAATGAACAACACGAACTCCTATAAAAACCAGGAGAAATTTTCCTACAACAGAAAATAAGTTTTTTTCTAAATTAGTTGCATGTAGAGGAAAGTACGAAAAATCGAAATACCAATATCAGCATGAGAGATGATATTGGTCGAGGCATGATACTGCATTCAATATGGATTTTGTCAACGTATTATAAACTCATATTTCATCATGTTCCTGGCATCAAGTTAAGATATTCAAGTATTGTTCCATCAATGAATGGTGTATTAGCAATGGCTGTCTTATATTTTTAACCCTGTACTTATTGTCTGCTGAGGTCAACCTAGCTATGCAATCCGAGGAGTAAACTTAGAGAATTCAGAAATGAAGGGTAAGCAGCCATTTGATACAAGGTAGGCGTGTGGTAAAGATATGCGATATAGGATAGGGTTTTAATACATTGTACATGACACAGGGTGAGAAATATGCAGAAAGACTATTTTAAATAGTTCTTATACATTGACAGCATGTTACAATATCTTTTTCAGTATACCCCGTGTATAACAAGTATTTTAAACGTGAAAGTGCCTCAAATAAAACTATCTTGAATTCGTTTTAATGAGCAGCTGACTTAATTAACTGAAGGCCTGTTTTATTTTCTTCAAGCATGTTAATCTTTAGCTTCAAATAATTCCGAGACAATAAAAAATCAGGATCAAAGGAGGGATTATTAGAACGTATTCGCCATCTTGAAGTTGCTAAAACGTGTTATCGTACCCTGTTAAATGATTTTTAAACCAAATAATCTATCGGTTGAGAAACAATCTCCAAAAATTCGAAAACAATGAACCTGATCAATGTTTAAAGAAAATGAAAGACGGGTTTTCTCAACAAGACAATACAACGTATCGGTGTTTTTATCCCATTTATATCGGTGTTTTTATCTCATTACTATCGGTGTTTTTATCCCATTTATATCGTTGTTTTTATATTCGAATATCCCTTTGGTATTTCTTGACTTTACTTATTGTATATACCAGATAAGTCATATCACATGTAAAAAAGGCTGTATATTTTAATTATTTATTTGTAACACACATGTACAATATACTGATCTAATTAACATTTATCATATAAAAAAATACAATGATTGAAAATCCAGTAAGTACAATTTTTTTTAATTTTTCTTTTGCAGCACATTTCCCTTGTACCGGACGAAACCATTTTAAATGGCACCGCAGGTGTTATTTTCTGCAAGAAAACCTCCATAACTGGCATGAAGCACATGTAACATTTTTAATTTTCTTCGGGTGTCTAAAAAAACGCGATTTAATTTAATTTGGTTGTAATAAGTTTATTACTTTAATATCACACAAATGGTTTTATTATAAACAAATTCAATTATACCTTGTGATTATGATCTTTTATTAAGGATATCGACTCATATTTCCTGTTATATATACAATGTGCATCAGGATACAAGTTAAGATTTCCTGTGAAGCCTTAATAGCCCTAATTCTATTTTTTAGGCGTCAAAACTGTTATGTGGGTATGTGGGTTTAAAACAAAGCGATTTTTAATACGGTTCATATTATTCAAGTATTCATCAATTTCATTTCCGTTTTCACAATTATTTGTACGAATAGTGATCTAATTTCCGGTCTTCATTGTCTTTTTGTATTAATGTCCATGAACCAGTCTCGACAATAATCGTAGGAACGTTTGTGAAAATGTGACCAAAACTACTATCTGAATTAATTGTATTGAGGCAATGGCTGGTGAATTATAAGTCTCCGACGGTATTGTACCCGCTATGGTTTTCACACAATTTCCATATACATGCAAATATTGAAATATTTCAATTGCAATTATTGGGATTCTGATATTACAGTTGTTAGGCCTCAACTAACTGAAACAAAGTTTACGTCACCTGGTGTCTGGATATTTCTGTTTAGATCAGTTTTATTCCATTGTAAAAGGGTTTAATTATTTTTGGTAACATAAATTTGAAGAAAAGCATATAAGTACCTATGACGGTTCATCCAAAAAATTGTTCAATCTATCCACCAAATTAGTAAGTGTTTATTTCGCTATATTTCCACCATTTTTTTTAACAATATGCTACTGAAAATATATCTACATCATAACATATGCATGTGAGTTAATATTTTGTAGGTAGTCTGTAATAGAATGGGAATGCATCTCGCAATCACTACCGGTAATGACGAACATAATATTGTCGTTCAGAATATACGCAATTCTCTTAAATGTAAGTCGAATTCTATAGAAAAGAGCATCTTTATGTGTGTCTGTATGTTCGACTCTATCAAATTTCGAGATAATGGAGATAATGGCTGACAGTGTAATGTCATGAGATCATTCATAAGTGTACTTTGAGATAACAGGAATTTGAAAATAAAAGGGTTTGACATAACAAGGTCAGCGGAATGACTAGGGTAGCAAAAGTACGTTTATTGTACAATTTATACCTGGTGACAGATATTTAACATAAATATTTATAATTCATAGTTTTCCAAAGACAAAGAGACAAAACGAAAATTCAAAACGAAAACATGATGATATTCCTGTTTCAAAGCAAGCAACCTGTATAGGATATACACATGTTTGCATCAAACATATGGATATCACATGCTACATTAAAGTTTTCTAAACTTTATTATCGATACACAAATTTATGAATAGTTTAAGAAGTAACGTCAAGAAATACCATAGGGATATTCGAAGGAGAGAAAAATCGTAACAACTGAAAAACTCCGGAGAACAACGAAAAGGCATTTCACATTCTGTCTTCTTTAGAATATTGGGTGTAACATGCATACGGCACGTAAATTGAAAAAACGCCCATCAAACCTCCCTCGGTCATTTGAATACTAAGCTAGTTTAATAAAAGATGCCATGATTTTTCATTGCATATACAAACAAATTATCCTTTTTGGCGGCGTTCATACATTTTTTACGTGTACCTTTGATAGAAATTAATTCTTGGATACCAATTGGATCCATATGTTGTCGACTTAAGAATCGTCACTTGTGCTCAAGGCCTAAAATATTGAAAACCAAAAACAATAATCCAAAAAAGCTGAAGAGCAAATCCCAAAATTCCAAAATGACTATATGGTAGATAGACCCATGAACATTAGTAACTTGATAATTGAATTTTACGAATATAAATATCGAAATAGTGATTATCAATAACTTCATATTGAATAAATAATATAAAAACTTCGTATTAAATCATTGAATTTTGCAAAGTTTCGAATGCCATAATAGACAACAATGCTATCTAATTTATGTATGGTCCAAACAGTTTTAAAATTTCCAGCTAGCGATCAACTGGTTGGTGATCATACTGTATTGGCTTTTATAGTGTGTTTTATACACCAGAGTTGAGGATAGATAAGGGGAAGTATCAATGTTACGGGTCTGTAGCAATTCAGTCTATCTTTACTCTGTTGTTTCTGCGGTTGTGTTTTCTAGTGCTCTTTTTTATCTTTGGTTTCCGGTTTGTCAATCGGATAATTGATTGGTACATTAGACCATTTGTGTTATCCTTTTAATATTTATCAACAATGATCTACTAAATCAATAAACAGCCTAACCATTTCCCAAAACATTAGACTTTATGTGAACCGAATGCAAACATGAAAACAACAATAGATGAGGACATTCACAAAAATGTCCGATAATCTTGTTTTTATATGAAGCTAACTTTGTACAGGGGCTTCTATATAGGAAAAAAAGAAAGATTCCAGTCCTTTAATTTCACTTTCTGCTATACAGATGATTTTATGTCACCTAATAATCCTAACTTTAAGGATTACCTGCATCTTATCCTTTCTAATCAAGTCGACACAGACACACCCACTTCTTTTGTCTGGTACAAAGACCATACTTCCCCCTTTTTAGTCACTTATCAAGTCTCCAGCCTACATTGTGTACATTGAACAGTTGATTCGTTACTGCCATGTGTGTGATATATACGACAAAGTTATATTCTGTTTTACTCCAAAATGTTTTATGTTATGTTCTTGTTGATTTCATTGCTCAAAATATTTAACGGTCGTCATCACGAATTGACTGGTCGATACGTTCAATTAGATTTCACATCTTCCTATAATTGACACGTCGCTGGACTAGACACTTTAGCGGATGTTACTCAGTGGTAACATAGTTGGTAACGGAACAGGATATGTTTCAATTCGGAGCACCTGATCTCATCCTAGGTTCTCAATGCAAGTGCTTTAATTTGTTGCTTTATTGTTATGATTCTGTTTAGTTTGTTATATTTGACTCATGTGGTTGTTTCTATCATGTCATGAGATTGTTGTGCCTTTTTATTTCAATATTAAGCACTTTTCCACTGTTCTGTCGCTTTGGTATTCTTTTGTCGACATTTAACAGCTTTGGTGTAATTTCAATGTTTACTAAACTCAAAGCTCTATTACTTCAGATACTCAGCCTGTTTGGCTAGGAGCTAAGTACAATCACACTCAGGGTTACCACCATTGGTACTGGGACAACGGTGTAAGACAGCATCATGATGACCACAGATTTTATTCTGAGAGGGAAGACGGTCATAACTGTATGGCATTAGTAAGAAGTCACTGGTGGAGTAGACACTGCGAATCTCCACACGCCAGTTTATGTGAAAAATTAATCACGTAAATTAAAAAAAAATGTTAATACATTGCCAGAGTGGCCCTTTGATTTATTTTGCAATGTTTGAAATTAAAGTAATCTCGGCAATCAATATGTCACAGTTAATTATTTTATTATATGATTGTTAGTTATTTTTCTAAACAAATGAAGGGGGTGACAATTTTCAATGATATTTACCAACAAAGGAATTACGATGTTAGAAGTTTAATTATGCCGAGCAATTGCTTTTTCAGAGTTTATTACTTTCATATATACATATAATCTTAAACAATAGACTATGTTAAGGTCTGTGAATCTTCCATGGTATTTATTTTAATGCTTGATGTTCAGTTGTTCTTTATCATACTATAGCGTAGTTTTTTACTTTAATATATAGTTGCTAAGTTCTTTTTCGAAAAATTATAGTTTTTAGAGTCTTCTAGGAACATTTTCCAAAATTGGAATTGCAATGAATAAAATTAATCCGTTCAATATTATAACATCCTTCCGGCTTCATTTCTATTAAGTATTGAATCCACCCAGCAAAATGTTTTCCGCGATCTAGCATTGAAATAAATTTTCGAAATCTGTGATTTCTGAGTAAAAAACCAAGATTGTCCCCCAAAAATCATTTCATTGACTACAAATCTCATATTGGACGTATTGAAGTTTGGTAGAAATAAGCTGAGACAAACTAAAGATATTGTAATTTCTCAAAATATGTGATATCTGACTAAAAAGTCAGTTTTCTTCAACACTATACCACTGATTGACACCAAAATCAATAGGCGTCCGAGTCTTATATAGATAAACATATATTTGGTTTGAATGAGCTGTGGCAAACTAAGGATACCATCCTGAAACCTCAATTCTCAAAAATCTGTAATTTATGAGTGCAAAATGAAGTTTTCCCCAAACCTATACCGCAGATTGACCCCAAAATCAATGTTCTTCTGAGTCTCATAGTCTAACAACAGTGCTTATTTGTTGTGCTTGTGGTTGTTCATTTGTCCTGCCGGGTTTGTCTGTCTAATGGATTCTGTTTTTTGGTTTGCTCCTTAGGTATATTTGTCCTTTTACAAAGATATGTCTATATGTTATAAGGAAATGATTAGGTTTGTCTGAGAAAAAATACACTGATTCTTATAAAATGTACTCTGAAACAGATGTTGCTAACATGAAACATAAATTTCTAAGACACGGTTATGTCCATTCTTTGTTATTTCCATCACTCCAGACATTTTAAGGTCGTCATCACGAATTGATTGGACGTAGGGAGTTTCTTTCTTACATATGAGACTAGATATCTTCAGTTAGATTTCACGGCCTTCTGGAATTGAAACCTTACCGTACTTGACACTTCACTAGAATTTACTCACTGCCAATGTGATTGGTGCCATAAACAGAACAGGAGATGCTTACCCTTCCGGAACACCTGAAGCCACTCCTGGTTTTTAATGGGAGTGCTAGTGCTTTAGTTTAATTATCTGTTTTTAGTTTTTAGTTACATGTATATATATATGTATCTTTCTGACATTTGTTTATGTTCCATTCTCAAGAATTTGTCTTGCCTTTGTAGTTTGATCTTACGGACTGTTCCAACTGTTGAGTCGTTTCAGTATTCTTTTGCCGATATTTTATAGCCAAGTGATAATCAAGGTTCATAATTGTAAGTAAAGTCAAGAAATACCAAAGGGATATTCGAAGGAGAGAAAAATCGTAACAACCGACAAACTCCGGCGAACAACGAAGATAAGACCAAAACAATACATGCACTACAACTAAAAACTAAAAACATGTACAACATGACCCATAAAAAAACCGGGGGTAGACTCAGGTGCTCTGGAAGAGTAAGCAGTCTCTGCTTCCTGCAGGACACCCGCCATGATGTCCATGTCAAATCCGGTAGGAGGAAGGGATAATATCAATGGAACAGGTCCATTTTCATTTGGGCAACGGTTTTTTCATACCTGTCAACCAAGTCATGATGACGCCCATAAACCTTTGATAAGGATGACTTCAGTTTAGGAGCAACGTACCCATGTCCGAGCAAATTTTCTGTCAGGTGCCGGGCTCTGTCCAGGAAGTCAATTTATATGTCACAAGCTCTGGAATAACGTATAAGTTCTGAAATATATACTCCATACGCCGGCGCTTCTGGAATATTTGGGAAGTTGAGGATTGGAAGGTCAAAGCCATCCCGTTTGTCGTAAAGTTTTGTATTCAACCTTCCTCTGGTGTCAATTTCGAGGTGAAGGTCAAGATAAGATGAAGACATCTGTGGTATCCTTAATTTCGAGCTCATTGGGATAGATGAGAAGTAAGAAATTCCTAAAATGTGAATTGTTGAGTGATAAAACATCATCTATGTAGCGGAAGCTGAAATTAAAGGTACGGGCTAACTTCAGGTTTTCCTTAAGAAGCAGGTGAAGGAAGTCTGCCTCATATGAGTAAAGGAACAAGTCGGCCAATAGTGGCGCACAATTAGTACCCATAGGAATGCCAATTGTCTGTTGGAAAACACGTCCACCAAATTGAACAAATATGTTGTCGACCAAAAATTCAATCATAAGGACAATTTCGCCCTCTGTATATTTTTTGTTAGATTTAGAGTGGTTTTTAACAAAGTATGATTTATCTCTACCAATGACAAGGTGTGTGTATCTGTTGTTTCCATTTTTATTTTGAAAGCATCGATGGATTAGATCTTTCAGCTTCTCCTTCAGTTGTGAATGAGAAATGGTGGTATAGAGGATAGAGAAATCAAATGTTTTTATGCTGTTACAGACTGAAATGGACCGAGATCGTAAAATATAATTTAAGTCTTTGGAGTTCTTTAATATCCACATTTGATTGATACCACTTCTTGAATACTTGTCTCACAATAACTCTGGAGGCCCGTTTTGACAGCTGTTAAAATAGAAGTTAGAAGTTGAGACAATGGTTTGCTGGAACACTTGGCAGATCCAGCTATATAGCGTTGTTTGTATGGACACTTATGTAACTTGGGTTTCCAGTAACCAATGAATATGTAACCAATGAATATCTTTCATGTCATAATGAAATAGTTTTGATTTTTTTTTCATTCTAAATTTTTAGTGATGTAATGCTAAATTTGAACAAACAAACAAAAAAAGAACACGTTCGTCATTTCGATGTTTGTTTGTTATATAAATATTTTAATTCTCACCGAAGAGATCCCACTTTAGACAGTTACCGCCATCAACAATGAAATACGTTTTTTTCGCCTTATAAGCTCTGTAGTTTTGCTGGTCGGGCATTGTTTCATTATTTATTTATTTGGATTTGTTTGGACAACCAAAGTTATAAATATTCTGAGATATTCATTTTACAGTATAATTTACATGTCGTGGCAATGTATTGAAATCTGCGTTCTATATATGAATAATCTTTTTTTCCAATATGCTACCGATTGCATAGATCTGTCCTTAGATATCTTTGGCTTTACCGCATTTTGGTCATTTTTTTATTTGAAATTGTTGTGCTTGGTTGTTCATTTGTCCTGCCGGGTTTGTTTGTCTAATGGATTGTGTTTTTTTGGTTTGCTCCTTAGGTATATTTGTCCTTTTACAAAGATATTTCTATATGGTATAAGGTAATGATAAGGTTTATTTTGAGAAAAAATACATTGATCTGTCCTTAGATATCATTGGCTTTACCGCATTTTGGTCATTTTTTATTTCAAATTGTTGTGCTTCATTGTATTTAAAAAAATAAAAGTTCTAATGATAAAGGCCAACAATTACAATGTATATACAATCATTCATTCGTATCCACTCAAATCTTCTATAACCACACAAAGCATAAACATAAAATCAAAAGAGAGTCAGGATAATGTACTTTTGTACAAATATTTAGTATTATTACTAACAATAGAATATAAGCCTAAATATGACAAAACCTGTCAATACCTTACAAAATGTCAAAGTACGCCATTGGACCATCCAATATGACATATTGGACTTGTTAGTCAATAAAGATATGATTGCACAAGGTTTTCCATATTGGCTTAGTTTCGCCTCAGTCCAATATGGCTTGCTCGGACCAATAACTAACCCAATATGGAAAAACTTCCGCAGTACTATAAGATACCATTGTCACCAGATCTCCCCTTATTTATTGTGACTTTCGGGGGTATAAAACACATTATACAAGTCATAGAATGCGATTGTCATCAATGTGAGCGTTAGGAATTAATGTGTAGATAGAACTGTCAATCAATTATAATATATTCATAATTGATTTTCAGGTAAGATGGGACATTATGTACTTTTGTTTCCATTGTAGGATGGGTGATGGATGAATTATTGTTTAACGTCCAGTGGCAACCAGGTGCATGTCAGGACGATAATATGTTGATATGATAATGAATATGATCATTGCTTTGTACTAGACCGACACGCTAAGCCCGATTTTTAATGAGCTAGCTCACAAGGTAAATGTCCGCAGGAAGACATATCACCTCACTCGGTTACACTTTACTGACTCCGAGCCGAGCTTACTCTTAGATCCCGCGTGCTTGACGGAGAAGCAGCAAATACTAATCTTAATGTCTTTGGTTTGACCCGGCCGCTGATCGAACCCGCGACCTTCCGCACTCGGGGCAAGCACGCTACCACGAGACCACCGAGGCGGTTTCCATTCTAGGATATCATACCGAATTGTTATATATTTTGTGTAAAAGCTATCCTTTTGTACAATTTTATATTTTGTACAAAAATATTTTACAGATTATAATTTGTATGTTAACTTTGTACAAATTTTGACTAAAATTCACTTATAATTTGTACAAAGGATATATGATAATTCAATATGATAGAAATGATGGCCTTTTATATTTTTTTAAAGGTAAGAACTTTTTAATTGCCTTGAGGAAAACAGTTTTGTATTAAACTCTTCCTTAACACTTTTTAATTGTTCATTATTTTGAGGTCGAATCTCTTACCAAGAAAACGAAACGGAAATTATCAGAACTTGCTGTGGGGAATACTGTCATTATAAAATAACAATCCAAAGATACTAATATTAGATTACTAAATTTATACTATGCTGTATACGACGCATTTCAAGGAGTTACCTCTCATCAGCAGCATTAAAACCGAAACATTTGGAAGACCAAAAACCAAACTTATATTAAACAAGAAGTACTCAGCCAAAAATACCGAAATAGGAAGCCAAATAACTTATACTTATTCCTCATTATGGTTGTGTCCCAACTGATCCTCAAAATATCTTAGGCGTAATTGTTGAATCTGAGATTGTGGGTACCACATTGGAACAGCTGTAGGAAACAGGATGTTTGTCTAGAAATCAAATCGAAGCTGTTAAACACACATGTTTATTCGCAACAACGGTTCCTGACACTACAAACCAGCAAAAGTCTGAAAGGCCAGTTTTAGTACTGAATTTTACTTAACCTGTCTCAACCAGTCTGACTTTTACTGTTACTGAATTGTACTTAAATTGTCTGAACCACAGTCTCGACCAGTCTCAATTTGTCTTAATTAGTCTGAACAATATCTATTTGTCTTAAATTTACTTGACCTGTGGTGAGTCTGAACTGTCTCGAATACTAAACCAGTCTGCACCTATATCGATCTCCACCCAAGTGTCTCAACATGTCTGAACCTAGTCCGAATTTGTCTTAACTTCATCAAAATAAGTTTATCCAATCTCAACATGTCCTGGCTGAAGTTTTAAAAACTTTTAAAGATCACCGCAGTGATAAAATATCCTTATTCTATGACTTGATAGTTGGTAAGATCTAGACCTTTGCCTAAAATTGTTTATCATGACAGAAGATCAAATTATAATTTCTCCTCAACTATCATCTTCATTCTCATATTCATATAAAGTCCTCTAGTCGATGGGATCATATTATGATGGTCTATCTTATGCAGTATTCAAGTCAAAAAGTATTTTTTAAGTTGTACAAATCCTGCGAATATTGAATTAGTTTATGTTTGCCTTCAGTAGTAAACTACAGAAAAAAGTCCAGTCATAGATTTGAAATATCAAACATAGCAATTTATCATATGAACTATTTAATGAAAATGACAAATTCTACAAAAGTGTGTGGGGTATACGTCAAAACATTCTTTATCTCTAATTCCAAAACATTTCATTAAATAACATCACTGAATTTATGTCGTTACAATTGACAAGGATAGGCTTCTCAATTGGTTGGTGAGCATCATAAGAAAGAAAGAACTTTACCCATGTTTTTATTTAATTAATCCATCCATAACTGAAAAAATTATTATCTAACCAAAAGCTACATAAGTCCCTGCGATACTTAGAAGTGTCAACAACGGTCACATTTGTTGTTAAGAGTCCTAAATTTTCCGGGTATTTTGTCCAACTTTTTGTATATGGTTTTCCTGTTATTGCAAAGTTCACCATTTCTCGTTGTATCATTCTTTCATAAAGGATATCGCCTTTCGTTGGCTTATAATAGTCTTTGATAGCTCCAAAAAACGCAATGGCGTCCCACATGTGACATGCATAATGGGCTTTGAATGGAATACCAACAATGTTGACTGGGTAAAATGGCCAGAATGTGAGGACGTAACGATAAACTGGAGATTTGAATGTCTCGCTGAGGATATACGCCATGAAATCATTTGGACACCCGACTCGAAGGTCCGTTGTCATGGAAGTATACTGGTAGGCGGGGCTTTCTACTCCATCCGGGTACAAATAAAGAGCCTTGGATGTGATATTTCCTGGAAATGTGTCAAGATATTGCCTGACATATTGATGGTAAGTGTCCCATGTCCATGTATTCAAATCCAAATGCGATGGCTGGAAATCAGTTTCCTGTGAAGTGGTTCCTATAAAAGTGAGGTACACATATATTTAAAAAATATCTTACAATGACAAACGAAGGGCACTCTTGACTAGCAGTCACACTCAGATGTAAATTCTAATAGGCTTATGTTCAAATTGATGAGATTTATTATAGTATATGTATACTATTATACTGTAAAATACAACTAATAATACATGTTGTTCTTGGCACTCCATAAGTCGGAAAGTGGTAAGGTTGTCCACTTCAAAATGTATTGTATATAATAATTAAGACCAGGCTATGGGTATTTGGTCAATTCCCCCTCCCCCATTTTTTTAGGGTTGGTAACTGGAGTGATTTTACAGAATTTTTATTTTGTAATTGGATCTTTTGTTCTGGATACGATACTGTAATGCAAAAAGAATTTTCACTTTCACAGTATTACCTATAACAAGAGGGACGTCAATTCCTTTATGTTTCTTCCACATTTCTAATGGCGGTTCTGGTACAACATACCCTTTAAAAATTGAAATAAATATTCAGTACTTTCACGAACATTAGTATCATAGAATGTTCACATTTTTACCATTTACTGAAACGCATTTAATTCAAAATACAAAGCAATGACTCAATGGCCTAGGTAACCAGGTATGGTGGTTCATACATGAAAATATATTTGAAGATTTGTTTATTACGGATACGGTTTCGCTACAAACCTATAAATTACTATACAAAATATTTTGTTAAAAGTTTATGTCAGAACTATACCAGATGAAGATTATTAACAACTGCTAACTTTCCAGTATTTTGATACTAGCCCGACTTTAACGTTACAAAAGGTTAAATTTGTGAAAGGATCTGTCCCTAGATGGGTTTAGCTTTACCCGTTGGTAATTATTTTTTTACTAAGTAACATGCTTTTCGGTTATTTTGAATGACTGTGTTCGTTTTCAACATTTCAGGCTTGAGTACAACTAATAAGTCGTAATTCGACGAAATGTCAACATCTTTAATAGACAGATGAGCTTGTACGTACAATTCTGAATTTTATAATAATGATGAATCGATAGATGGATATGCATAAGATTTTTAAAAATGTACTTAATCAATAAGTCTTACCATCAACGATACAAATCGCGCCATCAAAATGATTTCGAGTCGGCAAATCCATCTGATCGGACATGGCCCAGTAAGGGTAAACGTTCCATGGTACAGCATTCAGAACATCATCAGCAGGAAGATCGTACAGACACTCTATAGTCTGACATCCGGTATTTTTTAAGAACACCAGATTGTCTTTGGAAGCATCAGCTAATGTTTTGTTATATACAGGCGAGGCACTCATCATCCATGCGCGGTGAAATAGTCCCTTTGACAGTGGAGATGACAGTAGTCCTATGATACTTGTACCACCAGAACTCTGACCGAAAACTGTTACCTTAAAGATAGATGTACAATGCTTGTAATTATGACACGAAAAGTAAAAAATATCCAATACGTCGCAAACTGAATCGTGATAAAACTAGAGGCTCTCAAGAGCCTGTATCGCTCACCTGGATTTAACTTTTCACCTTGAGCAGACCTAAAAATTTACGTGTTGCAGTCAATTTGGCTTGTTTTTCTATAGGATTCTATGTCAAACTAATTTCAGCTGTGGCAGTCATCTTGGTTTAGTCCAGGTCAACGGATACATTTCTAAAAGAGAACCATCTAAGGACCATTTCTGCTAAGTCTTGTTCCAACTGGCTAAGCGGTTTCAGACAAGAAGATTTTTAAATGAATTTTCCTATAGGGTCCAATATTTAACAAAGTTCGGTGTGGCAGACATCTTGGTTGACAATCCGGGTGATCGGACATATTTCTGAAAGAGGACCTCCTAAGGGCCAATGCTGCCAAGTCTGGCTCCAATATGTCAAGTGGTTTCAGACAAGAAGATTTTTCAATGAATTTTTCCATATGGCCCTATGTTAAACTAAGTTTGGGTGTGGTGGCCATCTTGGTTGACAGTCTGGGTCATCGCACAAAATTCTGAAAGAGGACCATCTAAGGACCATTGCTGCCAAGTCTAATTCTAACTGGCTTAGTGGTTTCAGACGAGAAGATTTTTGAGTGAATTTCCATTAGGTTCCTATGTTAAACTAAGTTCTGCTGTGGTAGCCATCTTCGTTCAAAGTCCACGAAATCAAACATATTTCTGAAAAAGGACATCCTAACGACCAATGCCACCAAGTCCTGCTCCAATATGTCAAGTTGTTTCAGACAAGAAGATTTTTTAATGGATTTTCCTATAGGGCCCTGTGTTAAACTAAGTTCGGTTGTGGCAGCCATCTTGGTTGACAGTCCGGGTCATCGCACAAAATTATGAAAGAGGACCATCTAAGGACCATTGCTGCCAAGTCTAATTCTAATTGGCTTAGTGGTTTCAGACGAGAAGATTTCTGAGTGAATTTCCCATAGGGTCCTATCTTAAACTAAGTTCTGCTGTGGTGGCTATCTTGGTTCACAGTCCATGAAATCGGACACATTTCTGAAATAGGACCTCCTAAGGACCAATGCTGCCAACTCTGGCTCCAATATGTCAAGTGGTTTCAGACAAGAAGATTTTTCAAAGAATTTTTCCATAGGGCCCTATGTTAAACTAAGTTTGGATGTGGCGGCCATCTTGGTTGACAGTCTGGGTCATTGCACAAAATTCTGAAAGAGGACCATCTAAGGACCATTGCTGCCAAGTCTGGTTCCAATTGGTCAAGTGGTTTAAGACAAGAAGATTTTCAATCAATTTTCCCATAGGGCCCTATATTAAACTAAGTTCGGCTGTGGCGGCCATCTTGGTTAACAGTCCGGGTCATTGGACATATTTTTGAAAGAGAACCTCCTAAGAACTATTACTGCCAACTTTGGTTCCAACTGGACTTGTAGTTTCATATAAGAAGATTTTTGAGAGTCACCCCCCCCCTTTTTTCTATTTTTAGTAACAGCAGCCATCTCGGTTGGAAGTCGGGAATGCCAGACATAATTTTGGAAGGGGGCCACCCAAAGACCATTCCACCAAAGTTTGGTCTCAATTGGCCCAGTGGTTTGAGAGGAAAAGATCTTTAAAGGAAAGTTTATGCTGGATGCCGTCTTTAAAGGGCAAAAACTCCTATAAGGGGTCAATCAATGATTTTGGTCATGTTGACTTATTTGTAGATCTTACTTTATTGAACATTTTTGCTGTTTACAATTTGTCTTTATCTATAATAATATACAAGATAATAACCTAAAACTGCAAAATTTCCTAAAAATTAACAATTCAGGGGCAATAACCCAACAAAGGGTTGACCGATTCGTCTGAAAATTTCATGACAGGTAGATCTTGACCTGATGAACATTTTTACCCCATGTCAGTTTTGCCCTAATTGCTTTAGTTTTTGAGATAAAATACAAAAACTGCAGTTTACCCCTATGTTCTATTTTTAGCCATGTCGGCCATGTTGGTTGGCAGGCGGGGTCATCGGACACATTTTTTAAACTAGATACCCTAATGATGCTTGTGGCCAAGTTTGGTTCAATTTGGCCCAGTAGTTTCAGAGGAGAAGATTTTTGTAAAAGTTAACGGACGACGGACGACGGACGACGACGGACGACGGACGCCAAGTGATGAGAAAAGCTCACTTGACCCTTCGGGTCAGGTGAGCTAAAAATGAAATCGACTGCTCATCAAAACAAAACGTCCTGCTTAACAGAGAATAATTTTATAAGTCTGTTTATCCACCTCCACAATTAAATGTATACTAATTAAATTCTGAACAAGTCATCCTTACTAAAATAAAAAACAAACAAACAGCATGAATTGTTTGATGAGTGAAGTACTAATTTCACATCACAAATAAACAAATTTACATGTTTAGTATTTGTTTATTTTATTTAGTCTATTACTGGTCATCTGATATGACTTTTAGTCTTGTTGTGATAATAGAAATTTTTTATTGTCGTAGCTTTAGTTTAAAAGTTTTGTTATATCAGTCATCTTCTTGTCTTGTTTCTTTTGTTCCTAAAGAATTTTTCAGTTTTGATTCTGCCCTTCTTTCTTCTAGGCATTTTATGCATGTATTTAACTGCATCATTTGTCATAATTATTATCGATTTTGTCTTTGTGATTTGTGCATTTTAAAAATAAAAGTATCAAATAAATTTATCAAATGTTCATTACGTACCAGATTTGGATTTCCTCCAAAGTTTTTGATGTTTCTTTGTACCCATTGGAGTACCAGCTGTTGATCCATGAAACCATAATTACCAGACGTTTTATGTGAAGATTGTTGTGATAAAATATCGAGTGCCATAAAACCGAATGCGTGGAGACGGTAGTTCATACTAACGTAAACCACATTCGTTGTATTGGCGAGTTCGGGTGTTGGACTATATGTTGGCCAGTTTCCATTGGACAGTTGAAGACTTCCGCCATGTATCCAGACCATCACTGGCAAATTGGCACTGGTATTCAATGTCGGAGTCCATACGTTCAAATACAAACAATCCTCGCTGCCAATGATTTGAGTTTTATTGTCAGGGTTGAATTGAATACACGTGTTTCCGAAATTCGATGCGTTGAAAAATCCGGTCCAGCATGTGTTCTTTATTCTACTCAGTGGTTCCGGTGCTTTCCATCGCCGCTCTTTAGTTGGCGGTAGAGCATAAGGAATGCCTTTGAAAACGAAAGCCGTGGTGTTTGTTGCATTTATACCTAGAACAGCACCACAATCAGTATATACCACAGACTGTCCTTGTACCCTGCTAATCGATATAACTAAATCCAGAGAAACGTATAATAAAACTAAATAAATCGACATCATTATTAGTGATAAACGAATTACTTCATTTAAAGTCTCTCGAACTTATCTTAACATAAAGGTCATTATATCGAACGTTAAGATACAGAGCAGATAAAGCAGATACATTGCCGTATCAATTGAGATACAGTTTTTTAAAATGTTTCCTACATACATGTACTCTAGCAGATTCAGGGCGTTAGGTATCCCGAAAAATCAAGATTACGTTATGCAGTCAATAATTTACATTTCATTAAAAAATTGTGTGTCACATATTTTGTGTTCCATATGTATGCAGTATATATTTCACAACTCGTACGATGTGCCAAATTTGCCATATTAAGGTTATATTTATCATATTATTTAATAATACTACATTTAATACACTAGTTATTTTCTGCAAACTTAACATTAATATTGTACCAATAAAACATCTTAGCTTGGAACTCTATATTTCTATATGACAACTTTCTCGGAACATAAACTTCTAAGACACGGTTATGTTCAGTCTCAGTTAATTTTATCACACTCCACACATCACGAATTGATTGAAGTTTCTACTTCACATACGAATAAACAACTAGATAAAAGAAAAGGTCAAAAATGACATACAAATCAATCAAACTGACAGAAGGCCAGACAAAAAATAAAACGAAAGAGTACTAAACACAAACATGACCACAACCGAGAGAGTCAGGATATTCTAACTTGCTACAGACACTGAACACTTTTGGGGTTAGACCGGTTTTATGGGTACCTAAACCTCCCCCTTATCTAGACTAGATATTTTAAGTTAGCTTTCACGTCCTCCTGTAATTAACACACCTAACCGGACTTGACACGCCACTGGATATTACTTAGGTTAGAATCCATTAATTATCTCAGTTTCAGAGAAATGCACTCCCATAATTTTAATAATTATTAGAGTTGGTAAAGTTTGACTAAATGATAAATAAATAATAAATGTCTTAACCTCAAAATTGTAATATCGACCGAAAGGGTTTAGATTTTAGTTTAAGAAATACGAAAACATCAACTGATTTTGCTTCTGACAAGTAATGGGAGGTAATAAACTAAGACTTGTGTATTTACATGGGGTGTGCAAAACTTTGACAGTGATAATCGGCACCTGAACTTGCAAGTTAAATTATGGAAAAAAGTAAACCTTTTTTTCACATATGTAATGGAATTTTATGCAGAATCTGAAAAATTAGGCGTCAGTTGGATTGAAACGCTGCATCAGACCTCAATTTTAAGCCTAAGTGGAGTGAATTTGAACATTTTTAAAGCTTTTTTTATGATTTTTTTTAAATGTTGCTATGCCAACTAGGTTTCCATGGATATTTTTTATTTATTTTATCATGATTGAAACAATGCTAACATAATGGCCTTTCAGAATATATATACATGTTTTTGGGTATTATTTACTCTGAAGATGTCACAAGACCATGACATTTGTGGGCCCACTTCACATAGAAAATGGTACTATTAATTTATGGAGTCTAACCTTTTTGTTAAAATGTCTACTTTTAACATTTATTGTTATGTTCCATTCTCGTGACTGAGATCTTACGGACTTTTTGTACTGTTTTGTCGCTTCAGTATTCTTTTGTCAATATTACCACAGAAAATTTATTTACTTATTATAAGAAATAGTTTTTACAATACGACATCACAGACAAATAAATATGTAATCAGTGTAACTTTTGTTTGGGTCGTTGACATTAACCCTAACACAGAAGAACTGTCAATATATTAACAGTTTATTTTTACCTTTGAACCTGTTATGTAATTTAACTTTTCTTATTTTTTCACCGCTCAATGATTATCTGATCTTTCATAATAAATATTTATATAATAAAATAATATTCATTCAATATAGATATATACATGTATTGATTGTTCTATAAGAAATGTAAAGAAGACCTATATCGTTTGTAATTTTAAAAAGAAAACAAATCAATAATATTTATTGAATAATTGATCGAACTCAATACACAACACTGATAATAAGTAGAAGAAGTTAATAACTTCTCGGGAATGTTGTATTTCAATTTCCGACCATAAGATTATGTGTATGTAGAGTTATCATTTAAATAAATCAGAGCATTGTGTATTATTGACAAGGGAGCTTTAAAAGGCTTAAATCTTCACAAATACTTCTGTTTACATTATATATCAGAGTTACTTTTTGTTAAATCTTGGATATGTTAAAGTGTAAACCGGTGCACGTGAGTATTGTTTTATTCTATAACACTTTTTTTTATGTCGTTGATGACTTTTCTGTAAAATTTATTATATCGCTCTCCACGAATTGAAGGGGTTCTATAAACATGATAAAGTTGGGTCAGGGAAGGCACTTTGCAGTTGAAAATACTGTTGTAACGAACTTTTACATCCAACACCCACACTAATAGTTCAGGTAACTTGTAATAACAAATGTGAAAAAAGGGAAATATATAAGTGAAGTTACAAATAGTACGCAAAATCACAAGTAAATAAATAAACGAACACCCAGAGCTTACAACATGGTCTTCAGTGGTGGAAAATCACACCATGCCGCAAGCCCTGAATAGCCTTAAAGTAATTTCTGAGTAATAAGTCCAGCAGTACAATATCATGTCAGAATATCAACAGGCATATGAACAAAAAAAGGTTATCGAGAAAAGATACAATCCTGACCATAATTTTTTACTTTCGACAGGGCGCATAAAATGCGGCAGGGTTAAATCAGTTTAGTGGAGACATCTTTTCTTTATGTCATATACAAGGTGCAAGAAGTTTTTTTATTTACTGTTACCGATTTGGTTAAGTAGGTCAATTTGAGTGCCCCCCCCCCCCCCCCACATTTTGGGTCGTTGTTCGCCTTTCTATCCGTTTGGCCTCTAGCACAACCGATGAGTCGTAATCCGTCGGAATATGCAGATTTTGTGAACGTATCCTTCAAAACGGGTATGATTATGGAATATTTTGTTGGTATTAAATTTTCAAAGCTGCTGGCTCCGTAAAAGAATTATATATGCAGCCATTTTTTTTAAATTCTAAGTGTGACTAGTACAAACTAGGAATGTGGGAGTAAATCCTTACGAGACAAATTAATGAAATTCTATACCAAAAAATCAAAAATAGAGCACCATTCAGCTTAGTTCAGCAAATCTCTCGAAGTTTGAAATTATGAATATGAAAATTAACACTGAATTATAACACTCTATTTCTTATATTAATTATCATTAAAATATTAAAGAATACTTTTACAATATCTAAAATGTATAAAAGTTCTACCGCAAGATAAGTATCACTTTAAGGCAGAATGGGAATTTAACTTATATATAAAACATGATATAGTATTAATAGTAGTTAGTTTAATACCTTTCACATCATTTTTTTTTTTAATAATAATTATATTTTCACAAGAAATGTTGGTAGTATTCCTATCATTAATTGAATCATATGTAACAGAAGGGCGTGATTTGTCTCCGAAAATTACCTACCGCACCAACCAGGGGTCGAACCCGGAAACTTTAGACCAATCGTCCATCGCCCTCTCAACTGAGCTACACATGTCAAAGGCGAAGCGCACGTAATTGAGGGCGGATATAAACCTATCCGTTACTGTAATATAACAAAGGAAGCCCCTTTACATCTGCATAATCTTTATGTACAGTATGTTATCCCCCCTCCTCTTTCAACTTTGGTTCCCGGTATACTTAAATTTGACTGTGAAGGCTTCACTGAGCGCAGCATGTACATGATGGAAGTCAGGCTTGACACAATATCATATAGGACACCTAGATACTCTGACCACAGTTGTATGTTCAAAACGTCTGTTGTTTGTTTGTTTAGTTGGGGTTTTACGCCGTTTTCAGCACATTTGGCAATTTCGCGGGGGCCAGTTTTTATAGGTGGAGGAAGTCGGAGTACCCGGAGGGAACCACCGACCTTCGGTAGGAAAATTGGCAATCATTGTCAATTTAGATCGGAGCCGAACACACAACGCCATCACAATTTTAGTGTTGACAGGCAAGTGATCATTAGTAGTCATGACGAACTACCTAGACCACTTGCCCACCGAGGCCCCCAAAACGTCTGTTGATAATCTACCTAAATTAAATACACCGTCATGACCGTGAGAAAAAACTTCTGTAATTGATGGAAATATGCAAACAAATGATTTCTTAATCTCTTTTGGTTCTACTTTATTGTCTAGTGAAATATCTAATAAAGGAATATCATTAAAGTCGGATCTGATTTTTATTAATTCCAAAAAAAAAACATGTTTCTGTTCAATCCGTTAAATGTATTCCGGTCTGCATTTGATGAAATTAAGCCAGGGAACTTAAATTGAATAACTACTTGACACAGACGTCTTTTTTTTTTTTGGAGGTTTTTGTTTTTGTGTTTTTATGTTTTTTGTTTGTTTGTTTTTTTATCCTATAAATAGGTAATGTTGAAAAGGCCAATGAAAATCGTAATATTCAAGAGAAAATACACGTATACTTGCCAAAGAAAATTCTGGTTTGTGATCATAATCATTTGGGTTAAAATTATAGTGATCAACTTAATGCAAAAGAGAGATTTCTCAGTGGGGTCCGTGCACAAAACTCTTCAGTTTTAACATATTTGTCAAAGATCTGAAAAACTCAGCTTTCTTAAAGTGCATAGCCCATTAATTGTATTTTTAAATTTTAAAACAAACTTAAAGATTATGTATGTACGCAATGCAGGAACAAAAATAATTGCAGGAGGCATTAATTTAACCTGCTTATGATGGCAAAAAATTGTAAAACGGTTTAAAACGTTTTCATTCAATTGAGATGAAAGTCTTTTGCTGTTGTCGTAATGGAATCTGTTCGTGTTAACATGTAATAAGAAAGACACGACACGATTTCTTAAATAAACAATTGCGAATGTGACAAAAATAAGTTTAAATACTCTTATTAATCTGTTTTTGTTGTACAAACAACTATGTGTTATTTTGTTATCTGCATTTTCTGCATTTTTTTTGGACATGTTGAGTTATGTCATCACGTTCTGTCCATCGTCCGTCGTCTTTTACATTTTGATCTTCTTCTCTGAAATCACTTGGCGGATTGTAACCAAAATTGTTCCAAAATTTATAACAATCCTAACAATTTAATTTTCAAAAAGTTTCTGATCCAAAATTGAATAACTTATCAATGGACTGCGAAGAAACACGTTGGTGACGTCACAGTACCCAAAGTATATCATACAATAAATTATAACTTACTTATTGTCTGTGACAATTCAAATTCAATTATTAAAAAGTACAAGAGATTTGCCTGAGCCTGTTTCCCTCACCTGGTTTCTATGAAACTCGTGTGTATCCACAAGTCTGTTAAAGAAATCCAAAATGTCAAAGTGACCTTGACATTTGACTTTTGACCCTAAAAAAGGTGAAACATTTGCATCTGCCCTTCCATATGAGATTCTTTCTATCATCGGTTGCAATCTGCCCATTAGTTCCTGACTGAGACTACTATAACACATGTGTTATAGTAGTCTCAGGTTCCTGAGCAAATGAAAAAAGTTATTTCCCATATAGTTTCCAAGGCCGTCGGGTGAGCGGCTGAATATCAACCAAAAGTAGATCGTTTATAGAGGGTATTGCTTTCATAAATGCTGTAAAGTTTTAAAACATTTCATAATGTAATTTCAGAGAATTGGCCAATCAAAATCAAAGATGGTCTCTTGCGGCCATGTTGTTCATCCAACCGCAACCAAGGTGGAGTATTTGTAGAGGTCATTCCATACATCATTCTTACCATTTATACTTGTATAACCTACTTGGGTAATTTTACGATGTAACATGAGGCAGTTTACGCTGCAGAGCGAATTATGTTTAAGCGTAAACTGACCAAAAAAGGTTATATAATTATAATCTGTCCAAAATTGAAACAAAAATCCTTTTAAATTGACTGTAACTTTTTTTCAAGTCTATGAAGAAATAACCTCAATCACGAGGTGCACATTAAATAACCGACATAGCAAGTTATTTGAAAATGTGCACTACGTGCATTGAAGTTATTTCGAATAGACTGAAAACAGAATTACTGTCAATGCTTATAATTTAATTCCAACGGATGTTTTGACGTCTTAAACGCCGAGATTTCCTTTAATGGTGTCTTAATCAAAAAAGAAAATTTAGTCTATGATATGAAAGACGGACAAAAGTGACAGATCAAATGACGCGTTACATCCAATATTTAATTATTTAATAAGGAATGAAATTAATAGAGTGGAATAGAATCACCTAATTTGCTGGTCTCGTGCTTGTTTACTAGAAAAATCCAAACACGATGATTTTCAGTTCAAAATTAGAAAGCAATTTACATTATATCACATGTATTAGAATAAAACATTCGATGGGGTATTGCTATAGTACATATACTCACGATAATGTTTGATATAAGTTAATTGAGCGTTCGTGATGAGAGGACCATAAACAAGCCATTGCCAACCAAACATGACACGTCTACAGACAGAAATATTAAAGATTTATTCGACATTGATTTACAAAGTATGTATATATTTATAGAATAGCACATCAAAATCTAGAATTCCAAGATTTTTTTTTAATTACGTCGTCAGATTTAACTTTGGGTTGTTTCATATTAAAACGGGGTTTTATGTGTATGTAATGTGTGTAAAAACTTACGTAGCAAACTGGAAGCAAAATTGTATAAATAGAAAAGCAAGATTTTTTAGAAAATCTCACAAATACAAATATAAAATGCAATTTAAATAATGTTGACATTAAGTTTGAACAATTGAAATTTAAAACATGGCTAAGCTTTGGTAACTGTATCTTATACCAGTATCAAAAATCAAATAAACTTTTGTCAGCACGACTTTACTACGGAATTTCAATAGAAGTTAGGTTTGACGGGATCTAGTGTTTTTATATTCCAATTTGAATTATTGTGTAAAAAAAAATCATATTGAAATTTAAATCAAATCCCTAAAGTGTATAACGATAAATAATCACAGGAGGTTAATATGACACTTGAGTGATGACCTTCAACTTTATGCACATGGAACAGGAAACCAGATTTAATATCGACTGATATCCTATATTTAGATAGAGGCTAGTGTGTTGCGAAATGATAAGATACCACAGAGCTTTAGTTTCAACGAAAGAATTGAATGTTACTATAATCAATATGAAAAAAGACTTGAATTTCATTTCAATCTTTGCTCTGCTGTAAGTGAGATCTTATTTCATGCCATCTTATATATCTGTGCCCAACAGAAGGGATAAACATGACTTTGGGTGATTTTCATCACTTTTGATATTATATATATATATTTGTTGATCCCATCATGCAACTGTATGCACGTACTATCATTTGGAACCTTGCAATCAACTTTTATGGGTATTATATATACGATGTACACGGTCTTTGTTACTTTACTTTTCAAGTATTGTTCATTAGATATAGCTTCTTCATTCTTTAAAAGCCTATTAGTCATGTTTCATATTCTGTGATGTTGACATCCGACAACAAACAAACATTATTATCTTTAACATCCTACTTTTGTATTGAATTTCATTTGTCTACCTTGTCCAAAAGTATTTAAAAGTGATGTTTTAAAAATTCACAATTAAAAGACATGCACACTCAAAACGAAATGATTAGCATTTGCACAAATATATATTTAAATTTGGATGATAAGTCATTTAGTGTCACCAAAATTTAATGTAATAGTGTTTTGTGCATGAATCTTTTAAGGCAGGTACTTGAAAACAGCTTTCAAATATTTTAGTTCATCATTATATGGTAGAAAGTGTAAAGGTCAGAAAAATAAACAATGTATTATAATATCAAACTTCAAACAGCTACTTCTGTTAGTCTTTTTAGACCTCACCACAGTTAAAAAGGTGTTTCGCCAGGGTTGTCCTTGTAGTCTAGTTTCCTCTACCAGTGAAAAATAGCCCCATGATATGTATGTAGCCAATTGCGCAGTAGGTGGAGTAAAACCTTTAACGTAACTGGACCTTACATGACCACGTGATTCTTCTAGATTTCCCGGATGGTGCATGAAACGTAATGGCAGTAAACTCGGTAATTATCGGCAATCTTCGGAAAAGCAATATACCAAACTTACTTCCATACAAACAACGAAATAGGTTTCAACCTGGGAAAGATGTAACTACAAGATTCCTGCTTGTAACTTTTGATTCAAATTATTTTAGGCCAAAAATAAAATTAATGTATGTTCATGATTTATTGCGGTGCTGATATCAACATTTAATTATTAATATGTGCATGTGTTATTCAGCAACACACTGTATGATCAATTGTTGAAGCGCGGAAATATTTTCTGACATTTAGGCTTCGTCCGAGACCCAAACAATTCAACACTTTCCTTAAACTATATATACTAATCACCTCTTTCAAAGTGACAACAAGCCACAATAGATAAATTTGATATACATGTATATGTATAATGCCATAAACTGCCAAATCAACGTATAAACAATTGATCTATCTACCAAAAGTATAAGGGGCATCCATAATTGTTCACATTTTTCACAAGTTTTCAGGGAGCACTCTTTTTAGACCCCCTGCCCCAAAAAAGTGTACAACATATTAAAATATTGTTGTTGTTAACAGGTAGCACTGCTCACTCGGAAAGAGAATTAAGTTACATCACTTGAAAATGCATGTACCAAGTCCAGAGCATAACACATATGTTGACATGCTCAAGCGATTCGCCATTTGTTGACCTTTTATCACCTTACGTAGTGTTTTCAGCATCAAGATCACCAGCATGTATTCACTATCAATGACACCAGCGTGTATCTACTATGAATAGTGACGGAAGTGATATATTAAAGCGAACGCAAAAAAAATGTTGAATTTGAACCCCCCCCCCCCCAAGCGTGCGTTTTTGTAAACTGGTGCAATTGACATTTATGGATGTCCCCTTAGGCATAGTCTACCTTAAATGGCTAAGGAAAATAATATGCAGTGTCGTATATGTGCCATTCCTGTCATACTTTACAACATCTTCCACTTAAAGACTGATTTATAGATCGTTTAGTTTAGAACTACAAGACAGTGAAGTGGCTATTGAAGTTATTGACGAACAGTAATACAGGCCTCTTTAATATACAGACCATTATCTGTCGACATATATAGCTCAAATACCAAAAATGAAGATTAAACACTTTAATAATAGCAGCCGTGGGTAAAATTAATCACCACCTTTTCAATTTAAAAGTCTAATTCTTATTTGGCTTAAGTAAATGCTTTTTGAAAATTATATCCGTAAAGGTTATTAAAGTTCAAAAATAATTCTATAACAAGGTGAAACACGGATGTGAGGAGAATGTTTATGAGAAAATACCCACACAGTAAGCTGGACCGTAATACCAAAATAAAGTGAACTGCTCTTGTAGTGTAGTTTTTATAATTAATCATTTGGAACAACATTTTTATATTAGTAATTTGAGAAATAGATCTTGATGATACGGTTTTAAACGAATCCATACTTTAAGAAGAGATGCTCTATGATGCGTCTTGAACTTGTAGTTTTGAAGAGATTTTGCTCATGTTGAACTTAACTGTTCTTTTAATAATACTGCTTTCAAGTAAAGTGTTTATCTTGTTAAAAAGTATGTCATGAAAAGGAAGAATGAAGACTGTATATATTGGGGAAAACAATGTTTTATATAAAAAAAACACACAAACAAATGTAATTTCTGGTGAAAATAAGCAATTAACGCGTCTGGGTCCTGCTTCACAAGCATTCGTACCACTAAGATTAGTCGTGTGATCTGATTTCCTGTTTTCAATGTCTTTGTTCTATTGACGTCATGGAACCAGTATCGATCGCAGTCATACGAATGTTTGTGAAACGGGGCCTGTTCCTTTGCTTTTTTCTCTGATAAATATTTAAATTTTCAATATATTATCCCTATTCCATCTTTCATATGTTAACGTTAACACATTCTGTGAATTTTCAGTGTTAATATTTCCGAACGTGAGCCAAGCAATACTTTTTATTTCCATTTTCGAGAAATAAAATGGATATCATGACATTGAACATTTAAAAACGAGGTAAACGAGGGGGCGAAGAAACAGACAGAGTGTAAATGTATGTGGATTGTTTCTGCTCCTGAAAATAAATGCACGTTACTAAACTTTATTTTCTTCGTGTTTATCATGGCTAATGGCTGTCAGTGGCGCACAAATACTTGTAATCCAATAACATATCTGAAAATGAAAGACAAAACAAACAAACAAAAATACAAGAAGATGGCTATTTCAATTCTAGAGTCATTTAATATTTCAAAAAGTCGGCTAAAACCTTTCAAAATCTATGGAGCATAACCTGGTAAGTGGTCACTAAAGATTTGCTAAATAACTAATATGTAAGTTACAAATACTAAAGAATTTTCTACATACCTCAATGTCGCTTTTGGAGACAGTTTTAACATAAATTTGTCAAATCAACGTAAAAAAACTCATAAACAAAACGAATTTTTGGTTATAAGTGAGATTATATATCTCATTTCATATGAAAATAGAATGGTTTTGGTTCTGAATTTCCTTTTTGGCAGTATTCTAAAACGTGATGCAAATTGACCCAAATCGCCTATATCCAGGACCATTGCCCGTAGCGAACTTGAACTTATTAAGGATTAAGTATAATGTGTTTGCTGATATAAAAATGATCAAAAATGCATTGCATACAATCGTTTACGAAAAAAAGTATGTTATGAGTGAAAGAAATACACGGGAAAGTGGCCCTACTCCTTTACCAATGTCAAGAATGACAAAAACAATATGTCTATAACAAACGGTATTCAACGTAAAGATTAAATTTATATATACTTCATACCTCTATAAAATATTTAAATGAATTGATAAAATCACTTCACCTCATTTAGCCCCGATACTAACCCAATACACAGAATAATTATATATGTTAATCTGATATTCGGTATAAAGACTTTAAATAAAGCTCATTTCTACAGACCTGTAATGTTTGGAAGTATCACGGAACGTATTATCAGATAAATTTGTAATTTCTTACACAAACATTTAATTGGATTAATTTATTTTGTAAATGTGTGAAATGGATAATATTTCAAATGAATCCGGTAATTTTTTATTTGAAAATTTAGAAGAAATGATGAAAATTTTTTTAAAAAAAAGTAAAGTATCGATCTTACCATGCCAAAATTCCGCAATCTTATTTTCTTATACATGTACATGTAACGTAATAATAAGTTGGATATTAATTTTCTATGGAAAGGTGGTGTCAAAAATTTAGAATCTATTTTTATAAAGTCTTTTTTACAAAGATATGATTTCCTACCGAAGGTCGGTGGTTCTCTGCGGGTACTCCGGCTTCCTCCACCAATAAAAACTGGCCGCCGCGAAATAGCCAAATGTGTTGAAAACGGCGTAAAACCCCAATTAAACAAACAAACAAAATGGCTCTAGACGTAGGATATAATTTGGATGAGAAAATGTAGCATATTAATCGTGTTTTTTCTGCGTTTATATGTAGTGAGCAGGAATTCTAATTCATTAATTCACATTATCGAATACTTTCACACGCATTTGAACTAATGCTATTCGATTGGAAATACAATTCACCCGGTGTTAGACAACACGAATTTTTCGAGCTGCATTGAATACGTACAAGACGTTTGATTCACATTATCAAATACGTATCGCTAATGCGTATTGAATAATGCGTATCAGCTATTATATAATATACATGTATATATACGTATGCGAAAGCGAAACTACAGAAATCCTAAATTAGCTTCACGACTGAATAGACACAATTAAAGGGAAGTTATTTCGCCGTTCAAAATTTTACGTCTTAACGTTTGAGTCGGAATCAATCCACGGAAAGGTATAAATAATTATATTATAATTACGGTATACATTAAAAAGTCCTGAATTTTAGCAATTTTAATGTCTTCCGTAATGCAGACAAAAACCGATTTGGATTATAGCAATACATTTCCAAAACATATATACTGAAAAAAGCACACATCCTATACACATGTTTTATATAAGTTAGTTAAACGTTTTCTCTCCTCAGTTCTAAGGACTGTTTTATAAAAGAAACTACTATGCTAATATCTTAGGGTGCTGATGAGTTAAGGGTTCTGTTAATTTTTTTCCAGGGGAGATAAGTGTCAAAATCCTGAATGAAAGTTATTGAGAAAGTCTACTCATGGATTTATATATATATATTACAAAAAATTCAATATTTTTGCATATTTTACACATTATTTCTTTCCTTGGCCTTTTATAATATTTACCTGTCTCGATAAGTAAATCGTGGTCACTTGATATACATTGTGTAATATATTTCCTCGACCATCTATTAATAATCCATTATTATTTTATTTAAGATATTTATACAAGAATACCTTATTTATATATAATGGAATTAATTATATAATAACAACAGCGAAGAAGAAGATGGTATGATTGCAGCCATTGTTTGACCCCATCTGACATGAAAAATTAAAATTAAGATTTCAGATTCAAATCATTTTTATGGTATAATGATCGAACTTTCACAAAATATCAATCATTTTACAAAATTCCTTCCCATTTTGCAACAGCGAATTCATTAACTTTTGCTAAATCAAGGATTTGAAAGATAGAGTGTTTTCACAGCAGATTTTGGTCTAAACAACTATGAGCAACTGCCTTGCACAAAAAGATTTTTTTAATATAATGTTTTTCGTATATAAAGGCATATTTCAGTGAAATATCTTTTTGGGCAAGTCCGTTGCTCATATCAAAATTTTAATTCAAAGGTCAGAAACTGGGTGAAATTTGGGGTTTTTCATTGCTTTCTTTACAATCATCTTTGACAGCATATTGCCGCTATTACAGAAATGTCTTGTTGAAAACAAAACATGTTCCTTAAAATTCCACATTTTAAGAGTACGTAATGATAGCCGAGAGTACATTTTTCATTACTTTTTGATTTTGAAATTCAAGGGGCCAAATATAAGGTCAAATCATACCATACCCTTTCGAAGTAAGAACAAAATAATAAAACTGATGCTAAGAAAAGTCTGAAATTTGCAGTAATTTACGAGACTTTCCGTGTTGAGTAGATCCCTGCAACGGAACCCTGAACCGCTCTAGAACTATTTCAGACACATTTATTCTGGAAAATTCCAAACTTATAAGTTTCTGTGAGGGCTGAAACATAACTATCAGTTTTGAAATGACTTTTCCATTGAGAAACCTCTCTCAATTAAATATCAAAATTTTCTCTATTACGTGTTATTATTGATTTATTACTTATTGTTTTTGAAAATTTGAAAGTCATACTTCCCACCCGATCACAATCCAGACCAGACTTTACACTTGCATGAAATCATGAGTTTAAGTGTTGCGTGTTGTCACTACGTCTGGCAAGACAAATCTACATTGATTAATGATCTACAAGCAGTTTATAGAGATTTATTAGTACATGTTAAAAAGAAAAAGAAATTGCAGTCAATTTGCTGGAAAGTAAATTACAAAATATATTGTTGGGTAATGCTAATTACAGACGTTGTGTAAAAAGCACGATCCTCAGCATGCAATAATTATACATTTAAACTGCAGCTTAATAGCAATTTATGTCATGAAGAAGTAAAGCAATGAATTAAAGTCATTCACATGGGTTTCCTAATTACAGGCAGATTAATTCAAAGGAAAAACCGTCTGATTTCAACATAACAGCAGTAATTCGTTATGAGAAATATAGTTACTTTTGTTTATTCCGTTAGACATAAGGTATACATCATGTAAATAGCATGTCCGATTCTTCTTGAAATTGACGAAACATGATGACGTCGACTTTCTCCTCATTAATTTTCCTTTCTTGAGTGGCTATATACATATGCACCACCTGACTGTGGCACCTTTTTTTAGATTACCCAATACTCGAGGGCATATGTATATATACATTTATTTAATAACGAATAAATATTATGACGTATAAGATTAAGATAAGTTCCTGTGAATACACCCGTTAAATAAACGTTTTATCATGCCTAACAGTTAACCAAATAGCTTCTAGACATTGTATTGCGATTTTCTTTCCTCGGTATTGTAAGCTCTGTAAAAAAAAAAACCTAAAATGTTTTTTGAAAAAGAATTATATAGGGAGTGTTCTTCGTTTTGAACACTTCATCAATAAAATGGGGGCCCTCTGTGGTCGAGTGGTCTGGGTAGTTCGTCTTGACTACTACTGATCACTAGCCTGTCAACGTGGGGTTGTGTGTTCGAATCTCACCTGTGACGGGGTGTGTAATTGACAAGGATTGCCAATTTTCCTACCGAAGGTCGGTGGTTCTCTCCGGTTACTCCGGCTTCCTCCACCAATAAAAACTGGCCGCCGCGAAATGGCCAACATGTGCTGAAAACGGCGTTAAACCCCAACTACACACACACTCAATAAAATGTTACAAATGGATACTGCTTCCTACCAACATTTCCCTACTCATTGAAACATCTGACAATCTTTTGATATTATTTTCGACATTATCTTTGACATTATCTCGGTCTTACCGATCTTAAAAAACTGAAACTTGGTGTTAGATTTCATGATTTTTTGTTGTTATTCCATAACTAGTTTAATAGGATTGGTAAGAACAATGTGTTATCTGCTCCGATGCAATATTGACTCAATATTAATAGTTTTATCGAAATTTATTTAATGTCGTTGCAAAATTAATTGTTATTTTTAAAACACCTTCAGACCGAAAGGTAATAAATCTCTTATTAGAAAATGTACTATATTTACTTTTAAGCCCCCGGTACCAAATTCCTTTCAATGTTCCAAATGCTGTTGCGATAAAAATCTGTCAACTTTACACCCGTATCGTTTAATATCTACATAAATATCGGACGGTAAGACATTCTCATGTAAGTTATTTAATCCGGGTCGCTACATAACAATTAAACAAATACAACATTGATTAATAGCCAAATAATATAGCCAACATAATGTTCAAATGCACTGCGAAATCATTCTATACAGTTTGGTAGTCAGATGTACCAATCGACAGCGTGACTCGTGTCAAATGTAATGATGACGTTAATGGCTTTGATGAATATTAAAATTTTGATATTTTGAACTGATTAAAAGTTAATTAATGTATTAGGCTTTTTGAAATTTGACAAGGGTATACCAGTTTTGTGTAGATTTTTTGTGTTCAGATTTCAATTAGGAATTAGTTTGGATGAATAGCTAGTTTTTAATGGATTTAACTAATTTTCTTTTTACGCCGACAAATCACACCAAAGTGAACTGGAAATCAAAGAACCCACTAAAACACCCACCTTTCATCACAACTGGATTTACATAAGAGAGCAATCATTTGACTTTGGAGGTCAGGGGGGAATTAAAAAAAATCTGGATCAACTTTAAACATGTATAAGGGTATCTGAAAGAAAAGGATTAGAATAATTTCTTCTTCCGTAAAAACAAACGGCGCTTGAAAATGCAAGATTTTGGGATAAAAAGAGGCAGAAAATCGACAACAAATTATCCCATATGAATTCAAATATTCTGTTTAAAAATAAAAACGTGTTCTAATTTTAAATATATAAATTCTGCATGTCATGATATCCGACATCGCCTTTTTCAAAGTAAAACTGAAGAACCCAGTTTATGCAATGTAAAATTGTTCGGGTATAGTGATGACACAAACGTATCACTTGGTATTCTCAAATTGAAATATCCGCCATCTTGATTAATTATTTAGAGAATAATTAATCATAGCCTGGTGAGTTAACGCATTTTTATAAAGAGCTTCGCGGGATCATATAGCGAGGGGGTATATCGTATCAGTGACACCTGTAAAAAAATCGAAATAATTTTTGAATTAAGTAACTATTTTGTCGCAAAAATTCCTTTCGTGACATTTAGGTTTACAAAACAAAATTTCCGTGTGGATATAATTACAGTTTTTCCATCTAACAAAAGTGCAATACAGATAATTAACCTGTAAATTGTTTTTCTATCAGCAAACACCAATTAGTGCTTTCAATTTCTGTTTTGTTCGTATGTATTGCTAGAGAAAGAAATTACTTGTACTATTGTGACTGTTAATTGCAAAAGATAATTATAATTCCTTACGGTAAATAGATATTGTATAACTATAGACTCTGACATACATGTATTCGTTTCAGTTTAAGAGAGACAAGATGTGTACATGTGGATCGCTAATACCAGTGTTGGGGTGTAGTTAAGAAGGAAAAAAAATAAGATGGTATAGTTAATTAGTGTTTGGTAAGTTTTACTATAAATAGATAAAGTTATGGCTTCGATACCTCAGACAATTGGTGAAACTCTTCCACTTTTAAGTGTCAGACTATCCTGATTCTATTGTAGTTTTGTGTTAGTGCTTGTATTTTGCCTTTTTTGTGTTGTAATTGGACGATTGGTATGACCTTTCTGTTCACTTCTAACCGTCTGTGTTTAATAATCCTTGCGTTTTCACGTGTGGTTATTTTGCATGAGGACACATCTAAGGAAACCTTCAATAATTGTCTTTGTCTACAATATTTATTACATGAATACTGCAGATTAAAATGAGTTCATACGTCGATTGTCAGACGTTACATGTACAGTACTACCTAGACTGGGGAAGTTAACAATATGAAAATTGGAATCATAGGTAAACGAATACACCAGAGAGAAAATCACGCCCCAGACAGACACCAAAACCTTTCAACCAAGTTCGAACAATCATTCCTATGGGATATTTTTTCAGTTTGACTTAACCAAAGTTAACTTCAGACTTATTCTAAAATTTCATGAAAAGTTAAAACTGAAATTCATCTAAGCACAGAACTACATGTAAAGCTGAGAGTTATACTCTTTAGTTTCAAAGTGATACACAATTTTATCACAGGTCATGTATAATATCATTTTCACCCTTGAACCCAAATACTAGTTACTAGGCTATTATATCTCTATGAACTTGAGGCCACTTATCAGAGACATCTACTCCTAGATTGCATATAGTACAAGTACGATAGAAGATTGTGTACGCAGTACTCCAAGTTTATTATCTTTGCTCTGTGGGCATCGTCTCATGTCAATCTGGTCTATACATTTAACCACATAAACCTACAAGTTGTTTACAGCATGTCTCATTACATTGTAACCGTGTTGACCTAATCATATTCACTTCTTATAGCATTGTTTGTTACTTACCGGAAACATCAGTATCATCGTCGTGATTCCCGATTATATTTTTAGATTTACTTAAGCCACCGAACTTCCTGTTGAAATTGTAAACCATGTTTTTCCTCATATTCGTCTCATTTACAAACACATTAACAGGTTTATATCATGAACAGAAAACGCATGATCGTGTGATAAAAATAAATTAACAAGATTAAAACTAAGCTCCCTTATATCTTTATTGAATAACATCAGTGTTTAAGATAATTTGTAGGTCACTTGTGTCCAGTAGTAAAAAACAAACAATTTAACAAGAGGTCCTTTTATTATTTAATGCAGTTTTTATAGTGATTTAATCGCTGTCTTGATAAGAATAAATTCTTCAGCAAAAGTTTTGTGTATTTTTAACATTTTATATCTCTCTCAAATTGGTCGATGTAGCGGCATTTTGGCCTATTCTTTTTCGATTTTTTGTTGGAATTTCTTCAATTCAAATGTCAAGGCCCTCCACCATGCTGAAAATTCATGATAGTATGATGTAGATTGATTGAAAATTATATTACTACATTTACAAAGCTTCAACTCTTGTATGCCAGTTTTAATGAGCTGGAGGTTGTTTTATAATATAATCTTGACACACTTTATATGTTTTGCTCTAGGCTAATTCTCCCTTCAAGTGTAATATATTTTATTTCCGTGATACATATGCTATATATTGAATTGGTTTGTTTGTTTGTTTGTTTAGTTGGGGTTTTACGCCGTTTTCAGCACATTTGGCTATTTCGCGGCGGCCAGTTTTTATTGGTGGAGGAAGCCGGAGTACCCAGAGAGAACCACCGACCTTCGGTAGGGAAATTGACAATCCTTGTCAATTTAAATCGGAGTCGAACACACCCCGCCACAGGTCTCACAACCCCAGTGTTGACAGGCTAGTGACCATTAGTAGTCATGACGAACTACCTAGAACACTCGGCCACCGAGACCCCCCTATTGAATTGGTAACTTTAAAAAGAAATGCATAAAAAGTCAGTCATATTTTAATTATATAGCGAAGATTAAATTAGGCTATTATTCGGCACATGATTGTACCACAGTATATCATACACATTATAATGTCCATATAACGTCATGACAGGTTTTCAATTTAAATTTTACCGCTCACAATCCTTGTTTGAAGGTTGCATCACTTGAATTAAAAAAAAATTGAATTAATTTGTGAGCAGAGAAATAAAATGAAAGAAGTGACTTGCTTTTTTCTAATTTTTAACCTTCCGTTTGCACTCATCACACTTTATAACCATAGTCTTTTCAAGTAACTGAAGGCAAAAGGATACATATTCAGGACAATATTTAGCTGTATGTGTAAGTAAAAGAGGGATCAGCTTCTTTACTAAAACATTGCTTCAAAGTTCTATGATTGTCATCACGATGGATCATTAAAAGTTGTACTCCCCTTTTCAATTACATAGTTGTACTTTACTGAGGTAACATGAGCTCAGTTGATAGTATTTCGATACTTATTTAGATTTGTAACAACAAATAATGCATTTTTGTAAATAGATTTTGTTAATTTAAAGTGTATTTTATTCGTGAATTCAGATGCCCTTCCTGATATCTTGGGTAAATAACCTCTCAATTTTTTCTTGCTCATTTTGACATTTTAATATCCTCTACTATAGCTCATATATTTTCACCTTTTTTCATATATTTTGGTTTTGAACTCTACAGACGAATCATTATTTGACAAACTCAGCAACCCATTGCATCAAAATCTATGGACTCAGTTGTACCATATAGAGCATGTTACAGAAACTAAATGTTGTTGATCTGTAATTTTGTTTTCAACCCTTACCATAAAAATGTTCCAACAATGAACACAAATCACGCAGAAGCTAAATGATACTTGACATACTTCGAGACTGTTATATTAATTAATTCGACCAATTTCCAAAGATTTCTTTCTCGAAGCCAATCATAAGCCTCAGAATATTTCATTAAGATGCCTTAATATATATATATATAATGTTATTTTTCCACTTGTAATTAATATCGGTTTTCCATGTTCAACAAATTTTCCATATCAGGTATAAAAAACGAGTCACTGTTTTCTTAAAAGACATTTCATCACAAGAATGGACTAGGGAACACTGACAAAATTATTTTATATTTTAGGGTAAGTGTATTTATAAAAATCTATATTTTTTTTTCATTCTATCTGCATTTAAAATTGTCCTTACCAGTTTGATAAATTTTGATAAACCACACAATGATTACATTTTCACGTTCAGATAATTATACTTGATTAGAAAAACTGACTCACTATACCCTGTTGATCACGATATTGAAAATCTTCGCTTTCTATTTGAGGGAGTAATAGTAGCTTGGTTATCGCGTATCTGAATTTGCACAGTAGACCACTTCGATGCACCTCTGATCACTCCGGTTTTAGTTTAAGTACTTTTGATCTTTGTCTATAAGTTTTAATAATGTCACAGTGCTTAAGATTTTTGGGGTGTTTTTAATTCATTTTTCTTTCTTTCTTTCATTCTTTCTTTTCTTTTTTTTTTTTTTTTTTTTTTTTTTTTTTTTTTTTTTTTTTTTTTTGCTTTTTTATGACTAAAAAACATTACCACCAAAGTCTCTCATAATTTTTCATACTTGTTTTATAGTTATTATAGAATTAGATACGATTGTGTATGAGTTTATCGATGTGTAAACTCGGCCTTTTCACTGACAAACTATATAAAGTCCGTGCAGCAAATTTTCTCGCAATTTTCATCAATTGTTAAACCATTTCTCATTAAATTTTAACTATTATTGTCAGTATCATTCTTAAAATTTATTCTTTTGCAGCATTCTTCACATTTAATGTCTCATTTGAAACTTTAAATAATCAAGAAAGCGCATGAATATACTTGCCAAATATTGGTTTATCGATGTATAAACTTTTATGATTTTGTACTTCCGACCAATGAAATTCTTGTATTTTATCATATGCAAATTAAAATAGAATTGTCTTGCATTATTTGTAAGTTTTTGTTTGGTCTTCCAAAATCTGACATTTATATTTTCTTCCTGTGCATTCATGCAAGACATGAAATAAAGTTTTAAATGAACATGAATTGTATTGGATTCTGTTTGGTAAATACATCTTGAATTGACATCCTTCTGAGATTTTTTAAAGCCGTTACAGAGTTGGCATTCTTATCAATTTTTATCGGAGCAGGACATGCTTACACTTCCGGAGAACTCGATGTCACTCCCGGTTTTTAGTGAAAGTTCAAATTGCCAGTGCTTTAGTTTCTGTGCTGTCTTGTTCTATTTTTGTTTAGTTTATTATATGTTTTTTATTCTTTTAGTTATACATGTGTCATTGTGGCGTTTGTTTGTCGTGTTACATTCTCCTGACTTTGTCTTTGTCTTTTCCTTGGATTTCGAATTTACGGACTTTTTCCCACTGTTTTGTCACTTCGGCATTCTTTTACCGATATTTACCATACTTTCCTTTTATCCAATTTTATTTTTTATTTGATGATATCGGAATTTTAAAGACTGTATCACTTTCACACTAGCAACGTAGATTTGAGATCTGAGGCCTGCACTCAGTGGTAATAATGAGTACTGTAAATGACTTATTATTCGTGGTATACCAACTACGCTGGATTTCGTGCGAACATCTGTCATACATGTATGATGATTCATTAAAGTAAAACTATTTAATCGGCAATTCGTGATATATCTATTGATTTTCAAACATTTTTCTCTTTTTATTTTTATTTTTATTTTTTTTTTAATTTTTTAATTTTTATTTTTTTTGTTAAATCGAAATCCATAAAAATTAAGAATCTACAAATATGCACTTTTTTCTCAACCCACGAACATTTATGTCAACCAAAATAACTGATTTCGCAGTATTATGATATAAAATCTGGATGCAAACGATATGCTTACTGTGTCAATATACTACTCATCATAGTGCTGATAACCGAAACCGAAATCCCAAAATGACCAAAGGTGTAAAGACAAAACCACATAAGGGTAAAGCTTATCACGCGAGAGATACAAGTTTCTTAGCTCTTACTAAATCTAATATCGTTATACCAAAAATATAAGTATTCTTTTTTTTACTTAATTCGTCTAATAGTTGAACATAAATTCACTTGATCGTGCAGAAATAACCATACTTAGAAACAAGTACCTTTCCTTTGATTTGAGGAAACCGTAATACAAGCCAAAAAGTATTATTATAACATGTTTGGTTAACTGTAATACACGAGCTTTTACGGAACTTTACCTTCATCTTTCAAAATTAATTAGAATTGTTTGTTTCACGGAATTTAGACATGTTTGACGTAACATTTGAGTCACATGGGATTCCTGCAGTTCCGCCTTTCCTGCTTATATAGATCAATCAAAGGTTTAATGCGTGTTTCTTTCCGATTGAAGATTAATCAGCTATCTAATTAGAAGTAAATGTTCTACAAACAGGAACTTGCGTTTCAGTATAAAAAATTAATGTTGGGCATTACTTCAGATATATTTCAGAATTACACACGAGGTTAGTGGTTTTGTTAATTTTTAAAACATTTTTTTCTGTTTCATTTTATTTTAATTTATTCAATTTACTTTTTATAATATTATAAGAAATACGAAACAGAATGCAGGTACGTAGGTTTTTTACCAAAGGATTGTGGTAGCGCAAATAATAGCATGAATATCTTAATTACCATATTTTTTTATATATAATCTGTCATGCTATAAAGAGCTAGTAACATTTAAAGCACATTGCTATGATCTTTCTTTTCTTTTTTTTAAAGAGCATTGTTATTGAAAGCAGCGTTTATAATTCATAACTATTTGGCCATGCATCCATTAATGCTTTATCTAAAGTTAGGCGAAGCCTGAATCGAGAAAATCCGGAGACCAATAGAAAATAAAAATAAGGAAAGAAAAGCAACGTGGAGAATACATTTTTCACAAGAAAAAACTAAAACAAAATATAATACGATATGAACTCGATAAAAGCCTTTAGCAGTTCACCAGACTGTGCTGGCTCTTAGTTTTAAGTTATTGTCCTATTTGCTTTTATTTTCTTTTAGAGTGCTGTTGCTTGGATGCCGTTAATTGGTTGTTATTTATATTAAGATACATGTATTGATGTTGTCACTTGATAAAGTCTGTGTCAGGATAGATAAGGGGGAGGGGGTTTGGGTACATATAAAACCAGTTTAACCCCACCACTATTCAGTTTCTGAACCAAGTCAGACTATCATGACTCTCTGTTGTGTTCATGTTGTGTTTTGTAATTTTTTTATGTTATTTTTTTTGTACGGTGTTTTGTCAGTTGAGTTGTTTTGATTGAATGATATGTTATTGTTGACCTTTCCTGTTATCCATTTTGTTGTTTCTGTAATTCAATTGTAACCAAGGTTTCAACTCGCCTAAGGGAACCTGAAATTTTACTACCCTTATTTTGATCCATTTATTTTAAAACTGGCAGACTTTTGATAATTTTTTTCCGCCTAATTGCAGTTGTATAAAGAATAGAACTTGCGCCTATTTGTTGTCTTATACACTGTATATCCGATTTATATATAAATGTCTTTCCTTTAGTTGTATGGCCCTTTATGTTTAAATGATATATTTAAATGAGCCTAATTGAAAAAACACACAATATAAATGTTGCTACAAGCAAAAAAAAAAACGACTTGGATTTAAATTGCATATTTATTTTAATTGTTATAACAATTGTATATTCAATTTCGACGAGAAGCTAGCTGTATAAGACGGTAATCTATCCTCGCATACACTAATAAGAGTTTTACTAAAACATGGGTAATCTTGACATATAAATTGTTCTAAATAATTTCAGTATTGGTTTTAAAGTCAGTATTTATCGGTCATAAATTCCAGTGACGCTCATTTTAGTTTTTTTTTTTTTATTTTTTATGATGAGCGATGATAGGGTACGAATCTATGGAAATCATTTTTAATACAGGCTAAGCGGATCATTTTTAAAATTCTTCAAATTCTTCAAACGATTTAGCTCACTTGGCCCAAAGGGTCATGCGAGCTTTTGTCGTCATTTCGCGTCCGTCCGTCTGTAAACTTTACATTTTGTTCTTCTCCTCTGAAACCCCTAAGATAAATGAACCGAAACTTGGTATGAAACATCTATGGAAAAGCCTTTACAAAGTTTATATTTTCGTCCCAGTCGGACAGCTGAGGAATTCTTATTTCTGATTGGTCAAAATTTCAAAAATTTCATACCAAAAATTTCATTTTTGAAACCGCAAAGCCAAATGACTTGAACTGTAACTTGATATGAAGCATCTGTGGAAGGTCCTCTATAAATTTTGAATAAATCATCCTGGCCCAACAACTAAAATGACTACCATGAGCATTTACATAGTTCTGATTGGTTGAATTAAAAACATCTTCTCTAAAACCCCTGAGCCAAATGAACTGACACTTGGTATGAAGTATCTATCGAAAGTCCTTTACAGAGTTTGAATAAATCATCCTGGTCCGACAACCAACGAAAATAACCACAATCATCATTTACATAGTTCTCAATGGTCAAATTAAAAAAAAAATTCTCTAAAACCAGGGCCAAATGAACTGATACTTCCTATGAAGCATCTTTGTCCTTTACAAGTTTGCATATACCATCCCACTCCGACAACTAAAATGGCTGCAATCAGCATTTCAAAATGCATTTATATAGTTCTGATTGGTCGAATTTAAAAAAATCTTCTCTTCGGAAACCTCTGAGCAAAATGAAAAAGCAACTATGGAAATTCCCTTTCAAATAAATCATCCCGGCCAGACAATTTGCACGGCTGCCATGATCATGATTAATTCTTATTTTTGATTGGTTAATTTTTAAAAAACTCTTCTCCTCTGAAACTATATAGCCAAATTAACAGATACTTGATATTAAGAATCTATGGAAGGTCCATTACAATTTTCACTTGATGTGAAATAAAACGGATTGATTTTGGGACTGTCAGGTGAGCTACACATGCTCAATTCACTTCGTTGGAATTTAAACTAGTAAAATTTTATTATGAAATTCACTGGTTTGTAAACTCAACCAACTCATTCACAAACTTAACATGAAGTTTGTGATTGAGCTAGTCCCGTTTACATATATATAGGAAAACACCAATGAGAACAATCCTAAAACCGATTGAATTTGAAAACTACAAAAAGATGATATCGATATCGTACAATCTTCAAAGCATTACAAGCTATAAACAGCCCTATAAATTGTTTGTTCTATCCATGTAAATTTGCCTTGTTTCGTGAATTTTCTTCGTCTCTTGATTCTATTATTGGTCGACCCTCCAGTTTTCCCTGTGTCTGAGTTATAATCACATGTATTAGGTATAATACCGGCTTATAAACACGCAACCTGAACGTATTTGAAACAAGATCTGCTATCAATAATTGTATTTAATTCATTTGTAGGTGACATCTATTTCATATTAGCAACTATTTAAGATGAAACAAGTTTAAATATAATGAACTTTTTGGTTTCAGATAAAGAAATAAATGACAATGGGAACTAAAAATAGATCTGATGTTGCTACGACAGGTCGAATAATTCAACACCCAACACCATCACAGGAGGAGGATAAAATACGGATGAATAATTACGAAATGGTTCCAAAACTTCCAACTGTGAAAATTACACATAAACCCAAATCTACGCATCATATCTCTGACATCTTGGATGATTCAAATAGTGGTAAATCTAAAGGCAATATCAATTTCAAACCCGTTGGAAGAGAAAAGGCAATTTCTATTTTAAATCAGTACAATAGATTAGTATCCAATGAAGCAACACTCACTGTGAAAAATCTACCGCCCTTAAAATTTCCGTTACGGAAACATCAGCCTCCTCCTTCATTACCGAAACCAGATGTTACACCACGGAAAGTACCGATTTTTACCGAAGGTATAAGCTCCATCAGTAAGACATCTAATCCATCATTTGTTGTTCCAAAAGATAAAGTTTTAAGAGCAAATCTTCCAAATAACATAGTCGTTGCTCACAAGAAGGGGAATTTTGCGTTCGGAGTAAAATTACCGAAGACAAAACCTCAAAAAGATGGAGACGCGAGTGCAAAATTTAAACAAATGCATAATTTAGGCTTAGATAGTTTACCCATAGTAAATTTAGAAAAGTATATGAAGACCAAACCGAAACCTTTAAATAATGCAAAGGCTGTTAAACCATTAGCCAACACGACTAAGAAAACGAAGCCGCGCAGGTTAGAGCCTCTGGCATCAGATTCGAACATAAAGACAACTTTGGAGATATCGCGTTCATACGACTGGACAACTGACAGAAAAAAATCGTATCGATGGAACCATGAAAATTCCGCGCGGTCCGAGGGAAAGGCAAAGATTGTGTGGATTGGGAATACATTAAGTTCAGAATTTGCCGAAAACAGGACAAGGGTGTTGAAAAACATTTATCCACAATATGAAAACAGACAAAAGCCCTCAGAGGAACTCAGTCGCTTGAAATTTCAGAACAGAGATCCATCTATTTATGGAGTGTGTTCTTTAGCGCCAATTGATGTCATTGGACAGTCTACGAAACTTAATGTCTCTGACTTAAACTACCGCAGTAATCATATTCATTACACACAAAGCAATGTAAATGACTACTTTTATGAGTCAGAATCTTCCAGTTCCTTGAATACCAACTGGAAAAATATGATAAACAACGCAATGACAAATAGAAGCTCTTCAGCAGAAAGTGGTACAATAACCCCCCGAGATGTTCCGAATCCACCACCATCTTACGTGTCCAGTGGAAATGAGGAGGAAGAGCCTGTGATACCTCTTGAAATGTCAAAGACAATGCATTGCATTCAAGAAGAAAGGACAAGCTTGATGATGGATTCAGCATCTAATCGCATACAACAAAATTTTAGTGCCCGGTCACGTGAGCTCCCAGTATCATCGAGCCCAGCTATTATTGTAGTTAATGATGATTCAGTTGAAAATGGCGAACTCCCAAAAGAGGGGAAATCTCCGAGAAGGAGTAAAGAACCTTTCAAAGGCAATGTTGTGGAACTTAAGATCGATGATAAACATCTGTGTGTTCCACCAAAGTTCGAATCTGAACGGAGACCTCCTGTTAAAACTGACGCACTAGAATCTTGTTCACAATCACAGTCTCATAGTTCCTCTGATCCGGTTAAATCTAAATATGCAACTGGAGGTTCAGAAAACCAAAAACTTAACGTCACAACTTTGCAACTGATTACTTCAAAAGATAGAAATTCGCCATTGCCTCCTTTCAATACGGTAATGTCAGATGCAGACGTTGTGGCGATTGCGCCGAGAAATATGTACAATAATGAGAAATACAATGACGGAAATGACGATACGCACAAACATTTGACGATCAATAGTAAGACACTGCAGTTTATTTCACCGTTACAGACCCAGACAAATGCCAAAAGGCAGTAGATTTTTTTTTTTGTTATTGTTGACTTGTTTGTTGTAAAAATCATTAAAATCATCTGTGATCAAATGAAAGAAACTGGTAAATAATGAAAAGTCAACAATGACATGCCGATCAATTGAACCAATCGACATATCGTCAGTCGAAAACACCTTAAAAGAGCATAAAACACAAACATGGAATCAACCCTATTTTTCAAAAGTAAATATAGACAAACAAATAGGTAACACATTAAAAAACGTCTTGGCAAAACATTATAATACTTCACAAACAACAAAACAAAACAAAGAGAGAGAGAAAAAACACAAAAAACATACATCCAAGTATCAAAACAAGAGATTGGTGGACAACTACTGGAAAGACACATTATATAACAATATAATCCATACTTTACTACAATGAATATGCATAATATCTAGAAACTCTCATCATCAGTGGCTGCAGGGGTTGAAAATTAAAAATCTAATGATGTCTTTATTCTGGTTTTGTAGAAAATATCGGCAAAATAATACCGAAGCGACAAAGGAGTTTAAAATCCAAATACAAAGTCAAGACAAACTCACGAGAATGGAACATAACAAACAACTGCCAAGGGGATACATGTATAACTAATAGAATAAAAAACATATAATAATAAAAAAAGGGAGGACTAGAACAAGACAGCATAGAAACTAAAGCACTAGCAATTTGAACTCCCGTCAAAAAAAGGTAGAGACAACAGGTGCTCCGGAAGGGTAAGCATGTCCCGCCCCGTTAACGAAACCCGTCATATTGCAATTATGGAAAAAATCAGTGATAAGGAGAACAGATAGAACAAAACATATACAAAAGAAATAAAATAAAAGGTCCTTCTTTTACAAAATTTGGTGCACAAAAAAAGACATAAAAATATAAGCAGTTATCAAACATAACGAAAAGATGGCACCATTCAGCATTTAACAATTATAGAACTCGCCAGGTAAGTTCTTTAATATTGTCCCACTCCAGACTATGAACACATTATTAAAAAGTGAAAAGAAGTAGAGTGTGCAGTTTTGCAGCACCAATTATCAGACAAAACGGGTAAGTTTGACCAAGTCCCAAAGAGTAAAAATAAACACAAATTAGACAAGGCAGCAACTCAACATAGTCAAGTGCAAGTAGCATGTAGATAAAGATAAAAATACTAAAGATGTATTTATTCCAGTAAGACAGGACTGAAGAAATCCATGGCAAAAATAGGTGCGAGTGAGCGAAATTTTAATTGTAATTTTTTTTTTGAAGACTAGATTTTTTCTGGTAATGATCAAATTTATTTACGGCTAAAGTTTTTAACTTAAATAATGCAAAAAACTGGAAAAAATAATTTGTGCAAAATGAAACGGCAAAACATTTATTTCTTTAAATGAACTACAGAAAAGTCAATTTGGTGTCCCCTTAGTGTAATTTGCGACAGTCAACGACCGTAACATTTTGGGGTTGGATTGAGTAAAACGCTGTCCTAGCAGTTTGTAACAATTATTTTGTTCTGTTGATCATCGTGTAGATAAAAAAAAACGACTTTGAAGGATGACATCCGGGGATGGCATAAACTGTAACAAAATCAGTGTCAATCAAAACGCCTTGATTTGATTAATGAACGACACAGATAGGCATTTACCTTTCCAAAATTCAAAAAGTGTAGAAATATTTAATAGCCATTGGACAAATTTGAATTGGAAGCAAAAAATCGGCAGAGTATTTGGGCTAAAGGGTTCCGTAGAATCGGTAAATGGGCATTTTACCTCAAGTAATTAATGCTGATTACAAACATTGTGTACAACGGGCTTAAAGAAAAGCAACTTGTGACATGAAAGCATCTAGGACGAAGGTCTCCAGACCCCGGCCCAATTGACACCGTGGGATGCGCCCGCTAATAAAGAATTGAATAACTATTAACAAGACGTTTCCTGTAGAAAAATATCACGGCTTTGATTTTTTTCGGCTGTGGGGGGTGGGGGGTGGGGGGCTGCAAACTGCTAACATTATGCTGCGGGGGGGGGTGCTTGATTTTGAAATATTTTTGGAAGAATAAAAGTACACAGATATTTTTAGGGCACAAAAATGTGATATTTTTATGTTGTTCAGAATTTTTCAAAAGCATTTTGCGGCGCTGTGAATTTTACAAGAACTGCTTAAATTTCTATAGATCTACACATATAACACAAACTATTTTGATTTTCAATATAACATCCACCACTAGATCAAATTTACATCACAAAATGCGGCTTAGGTACTTTCGGGGTATATGAGAATATTTTTGGAGTTATTCATTTAGACAGGTACATGTAGGGGTATATGAAAGAGTGCTGTTTTAGGGACTAAAATATATTTCTATTGATCGACCTAGGTGTTTATAATGATTAAGAGCGCGGGACCTTTCAACCTTTTCTCCATACACATGCGTGTTGGGGGGATCTTTTAAATACTTCTGATTCAAGTTTTTTTTACTAACCTCAAACATTTAAATCTGTCAAATATGAAAAAATAACTTTTTCGACTGCTAAAACGGGAATGATGATTTTTTTTCTTGAAGTTTCGGAAAAGTATCTTCCGGTACGACCTGTAATTTAGAATTATGATTTCCGGTTCGGCGGCTAGTTCAATTTTGAATGTAAACAAGAACAAATTAACAATAATGTTCTACCAACAGTACACACATCTTGGATTTTCCTTAATTCAACGATAAACACAATTCACACAAAACAACGATTAAGAGTGCTACAATAGCAATCATTTAATTACCACCTGATCATCAAGAAAATTTAAGAATGAATTATGAAGAAATATAGACTTATAGTGGCACTTCCCTTTCTACTGTGAAGGATACATTCATGTCTTTTTGTATCCTAAAATGCCTATTAATTTTTTTTGGGGGGGGGGGGCAAAAACATGCTAAAATTAACCCTTTTCCACATTCAAAACATTGTTAAATACATCAGAGTTATTACCAGTTCAACTTCCTTCTCGAATTTGGGTGGTTTCGCCCTACTGTGTGTCTCGCATACGGGCAACTAATTGCTTGATGAAAAATGCTGTACTTCCTTACAATTCTGTATGTTTAAAATAAAAAAAATAGATTTGTCTTAAAAATCAGCATGGATCAAACTTTAGGAAAAAGAACCTCCACATATTCAGAATAACAGTATTAGTGATGTCTTGTTGATTTTGCCACAGGTGCTTGAGGACAGGATCCTGTCTTGGGCCCCTCATAGCCCCCACCCCATTATCATAAATATCATTTTTATAATTTTTACCATTTATTTGTATCATAAGAATACTAATATACCATAGATTTACACATAATACAGATGTTTACTATCAATGTGCCAATCGACGATATAGCGAAGCGGAAGGTTACCAACTTCTTTCTAAGGAATTAGGGCACAGGTCAGGAAAAAGTGTTCTAAAATGTTATAAAATAACACTTAACGATTGAAACAACAACTTCTCGCTGTCTACTGATGATAATTCTTCAAGAATATTTACATCCCAGACTAAAGAATATTTACATCCCAGACTAAATTAATCTAATTTAAACACATTAAGATTGATTTTTCGCTGGCGATGTTGCTATTGTTTTGTCATATGTATTACAAAGCATTCCATTTTTTGGGCAATGTTTTAAGTATCGAGTATTATTTAATTTTAAAACAAATTACTTAAAAATAAATAAATAGTTATTCTAGATTTCTTTTGTTCAATAAAAGCGCATGTATGTTTCTTTGTCTATAGTTCAAAACACAGTAACGATGACAGATCCCAGTAATTACAGTCAATTCTTTGGGAAGTTAAAGGCAGTTTGTCGAAATATTGAACATGGAATCAGTCAGTTACAAAATGATGTTGAAACAAAGAAGTCCAGTAGATCAACTGGTAATGCTGTAATGAAACTGAGAAATTTGAAACAAGAAATTCTGGATATGAAAGTGAGTTAAAGAATTTGATGAACACGGTAAAGGTGAAGTATGTACATTGTACATACATTTGTATGATATGAAAATTATAAAAGTAAAGTTTGAATTGATTTACATTGTAATACACAATATTATAAATTTATGAAATATAATCAGTATTCCATTTAGGATTTCAGGGCATTAAGACTTTCATTAGAACCCCTGTCATTCAGTGGGGTTAAAAAAATAGTCTCCTTTGGGGCAAAGGGGTACTTGCGTGGGATTATGAGTACACATGTACTTGATATGGTTATAGTCTGAAAAGGACAAACAAGCTAATGACTATTTTTGTGTCGCCTGCGGAACGCATGGTCGACACATAGGGATCACTATCTGTCGTCTTGCATCGTCACTCTTTTCTTCTGTCCTCAACTACTCGTAAACCGCTCAAAGGAATTTGATGAAACTTTCTCCGTGCATTAACCTTAATGCACAGGTGTGCATATATATTTCATTTCTAGAAATCTTTTAAAAAATTTTTGTAAAAATTGACATTTTTAAGCAATATCAATAGTAATTTTTTTTATTTCTACCTGTTTTCAAAAGATTTTTAGTTTCTATTGCTCTTTATAGACATTGCATTAACAGCTTTCAGTTGATTAATAGCTTTCAGTTTTTATGCATTAAAAATTTCTTTTTTTTAAATGTAAGTCAACTTTTGGATAATCCAGGTGGCAGAAGGTGCATAGAAAGGAAAGTGGGATGCTATCTTTGTATTTAAATCCAAATGGGGCTACAGTAGTTCTTACACTGCAATTTATGTGATTTAAATATACGTACAGTTCGGAGCACCACTGCATAAGTCCAATTTTTTTTTTTTGGAAATTTCAAATTATATTCGTCAGTATGTTAAGGCAGCACATGATTTTGATTAAACTTTAACAATAGTACAATAGGCCTACCATGGTCAAAATCATGCAGGAGTGTACGTTAAAAAAGTGGCGATGAGTCCTGGGACTCACCATTCTGAAAAATGATGAGTCTAAGGACTCATCATGAAAAATTCTTAGTGAGAACCCTGGTAGACACCAGTTTTGAAGTAAGAAATAAAAAAAAGACAAAAAATGAATTAACGGATGTCGATAATTTATGGCTGCTGAATTTCAAAAGATTCTGATTTTACTTATTGATGATTTTGTGTGTGACAGTGAAGTAAATATTTAATTTTACTTTAATAAACTGAAATAAAATATATATTTATATTACAGGCAGATGGGAGAGAAAAATGTCAGACTTTATCTGAAGGAGGAGAAAAGTTTAATGAACTGGTATCCTGTTGTTATTCTCTGATAGATATACAAAGCCATAAACTCGAGAACATAGCCATATTTATGAAACAGTATGGATACAAGGATTATAAACCTAAAGGTTTATATAAACATTGAATTTTATAATCGTTTATTGGTATTAATAGGTGTGAACTGCAAAATTGGAAAAAAATATGCAAGAATGTTTTCTTGCTAAATTTTTAAAGGGTGTTGAAATGTCAATTTCTAAATTTTTTTTTTTGGTGTTTTTGTAGAAGAAAGGAGATAAAGTGATCTATCGATTGTCAAAATAATTATAATGTATCTGTCCTTGAAAATGGTTTATATGCCCTGAAAGTCTATATGATGTAATTATTTAGTTGTTATTATAAAAAAACCAAGAAATTAGCCATCAAATTGACAGAAAACAAGATTTTTCTTCGGTATGTTTGGAGCTTACAAGCCAGCTGCCATCCATCACCAAACATACCAAAGTAATGAGGTGATTTTTTTCAGTGGGAAATCAGGTTGATAAAAAATTCTACAATACAAATTTTGATGCACCAGATGTGTATATATTTTGTGGGAATACAACTTATCACTTGTACTCAAGGGGTCAATGCCTAAATATTCAAAAGCCAAAATGTTTTGATCAACTTTGTTAGAAATTATTTTCATTATAAGGTGGTCTCTAATTGCCATATCATAAAACAACAAATATCAAATAAATGAATGGTCTTTTAAAATGAAATATATTGATGTAAATAGTACTGTTTTATATTTTAAATTCTAACATAAGCAGCTGAAAATGTTGTTGAAACAAACCAGTTGTAAAATTTACAATAAACCATGACTCATATTTTGTTCGATGGTTTTGGCAATTTGAAGACGTTTTTCAATGGTTTTTGCCTATTAGAATCTAAATAATTCATGGACACATGGTAAAATGTCTACAGAAATATGGCGCAACCCTGGTAAAATCTCCAACAAACCACGGGCATCCATGAATTATTTCTTAATTTTTAAAATTTCAAATGTTAATTGTCCATATATAATCATTCTTTTGCAGAAGAAAAGAAAGACGATGATGTAGAAAAAGAAGAAGAGATAGAGAGGCCAGATGATATGAAAGAGAATCAACCTCCGTATGTGTTTATAAAGCAGATTTTCAAACAGAAAAATTGTTATTAATATAGATTTAAACACTTTTTTCCAGACTGTATTAATTTATAAACTGGACCAGATCACCCACAAACAATGTAACGTACACATTACACTTTTGTATATCTGACAAAAGAAAATACATTTTTCATTTAAATTTAAAATAGTCATTTCCTTTGCAAGATAATCTAAAATAACTTCTCAGACAATTGATTATTTAAAAATGGCATGGTAGGTAGGGAATTTTTTTTAAAAATTTATTTCATGTCAAAAGGGGCAAGGTTTTTTCATGTTGGAGACCTACAAATCCCATTGGAAACCATTCACTCCTATGATGTTTGGTACTTAATATCAGAAACATTTAATTGACACTTAGAAGCACAACGTGCATATAAAATATGTATAAACATGGCAGTTTTATTACTTTTGCTTTGACTTGATCAGTGTTAAAAAATATTGAAAATTTAGGTCAGCAGGCGCTCGAAAGGTATTTTGGCACCAAATTTTGAAGTTTATTTTACGAAAAGATACTAGGATACTGCCAATTTTTCTGGAAAACAAATAAACATGTTTAATCTGAAACTTTTAAATGGGGCGCAGTGTCTGAGAACAGATATTTAAGTTTATTTGGCCGAAAGATTAAAAATTATTTGTGAAATGGACATGATGAGTTTTTCTGTACATGACTCAATTTGTAAATTTAAATTTGGTACTTTCTATAGAGTTACCAGTACTCCACCTCAATCAGACGCAAAGCCAAGGAAAGTAAAGACACCTAAACCAGAAGATTTTGGCTTCAGCAGTTATACACTAAGAGCAATGGAACGAGGATTCCATACCCTTCAAGAGGATTTTATAAGCAGGTTTGTTACCCTGTAACCTGTACATAACTGTATTTTACAACTTATTAGAGGAAACAAGACGTCAGGTTTTTCTGACTTGTTACTGCCAACATCTGCCAGCTGAATGAACCTCCATTTTCAATACTGTGACATTTTATATACATCTGTTTCAAACCAGTACAGAGTATATGTATTTTCAGTAAATTTCTCTGGTTTAATAATGCCAGATAAAAAAAATATGTGCAATTCTAGTTGCCCTACCTATTGTATGTTTTGGCACCTACCCTAAAGATTTTTTTTACATTTTTAGCTCGCCTGGCTTGAAAGCTTTTGCCATCACTTTGCGTCCGTCGTCTGTCCACATTTCACAATTTCATCTTTTCTCTGAAACCACCAGTCCAAATTGAACCAAACTTGGCTGGAATGTTAATTTGATGGTTATGTACAAAATGTATTTTTTTGTGGTGATTGGATATTCAACATGGAACCAGATAATTCATTCTAATTGGACTTGTCTTTAAAGCTCTTCTTGTCAGAAAATACAAAGCCATTTGAATTGATTTGTTGCATGAATGATCTTTGGATGGATCCCTACAAAATATAGGTTTGTTGTGTCAGTCAGAAATTCAAGATGGGCACCACAGCCAGACTAAGTTTAACATTGGACCCTATGGGGAAATTTGTATAAAGGTCTTCTGGTCAGAAACTACCAAGCTTATTGAAATGTTTTTATTGGATAAACCTCTACAATAGCTCTGTTTTTTAATGCTGATCTGAAATTCAAGATGGTCGCCACAACCAGATTAGTTTTACATTGGACCCTATGGGGAAATTTGTACAAAGGTCTTTTTGTCAGAAAAAACTAAGCCAATTGAAATGTTTTTTTTTTGCATGAAGATCCTTGGATAGATGTCTGCTATAAAAGTTATGTTTTCATGCCAAATCGGAATTCAAGCTAACTGCCACAGCTTGACTTAGTTTAACATTTTTAACATTGGAAACTAGAAGAATTCTTTACATATCTTATCAAAAAGCGCTTTTTCAGTTGTGGTCACCTAAAATCCAGGTGAGCGATTCAGGCTCCATGGAGCTTCTGGTTTAATAAGCACTGGAAAAATCAGAATGTGTCTTCCTTAAATATACATTCAATGTAAATTTAAAAAATCCCTTCATACTTACCCTATTTTCTATCTTGATGTAACCAGAACCACACTTATTTTTTTACTTGGCCTTATTGTTAATGCATTTTATATTGGATACTAGTTGTGTTTAAAGTTTGTTTATATAATATTTATTAGAGGCCAATTTTGAAAAAATGGATGAGGGAGGGAGGTTTTTATTCTCAAAAAAATTGAAACTCTGGTGCTAATTCACCACTTTTGTTTACGTTAACTAATTCTGTAAAGATGCAAGTTGATCAAAAATTGCAAATGAGGCTCCATTGCATCACATGTTTGCAGGAACGGGAGATTTGACATGAAATGAATGACATGGCACTATGCCCTGTCTCAGTGTCAATTGTCGCGATTTGCACAATTTAATTGATTTCTACAAGTGCACGTATGATTCTGCTGATGAAATAAAATTATCACCTCTTTCCATAACGACATGAAAAAAATTCAAGATTTTACTAAGATTTGAGGTTTTTTCTGATGTGACAGGGCCTGAGAACCTTGCAAGGATTTAGGTTGAGGTTGAGTACTCATGAATATGTATTGCTCTGGCACATTTCAGATATTACGGGTATGTTTATTACCTGCCTTACTGTATTTGTTTGGTATTTTTAGTTGCTTCTGTGGCTGGTTAGTGCTTGTCATGTGTCCAATAAAATCTGGCCTCTGCAAAATAGCCAAATGTGATGAAAACGGCATAAAACCCCAACTAAACAAACAAACAATTTAAATGATCAAAACTATTTTGAACCAAAGTATTAATATTTTAATTTTTTACAGAACCGCATCACATTCAGAAGCTATTCCATCTGTTTTTAATGATGAATCTGTCAGGATGACACCCAGTGTTTTTGGAAGACATGTGCCATTTTACACACCAGGAAATAATCCAGGTAAATTTGTGCAATTTGTTGTAAAATCTCCTCCTAATATACATGTATGTTTAGTTTTACTGCTTTAAAATATTAAGGGAAATATATTTAACCTCGTGGATTACATCTTTACATTTCAAATATTGCTGAATTTTAAAACTATTGAGAAGGGTCTTATTTGAATACTTTTCTTTGGTAGGTAAGGCCAAATAAATTAAATATCTGTAGTACTTATCACAAAAAAATCATACGAGAAACGTCAATCTTAAGTCATACAAATTCTAGTATAACTTACGAGTGATTTTACTCTTCAGATATTTTTTTAAAAGGGCTTCTGATTCTCAGACACTGCCACCCCACTTAAAAAGTCCAGAGGGTATAAGTAAATTGGTTTCCGAAAAATAATTGCTGGCATCCAAGTACAGTGCAACCTGCATAATCGGGCACCTGAGTATTCAGACATCCTGTCTTATTCGACCAATTTCTACAGTCCTTATATCCCTATGTAAAAAATACCTCAGTAATCCTGCACCTGCCGTTTCTATAATCCGACATCCTTTTGCAGTCCGAATATACATATATATTAATTAATTACCCTTTTTAATCCGACATCAAACAGTTGTGAAAACAAAATTGATTGGCAATAATTTCAATATGCTTGGGTAAATATTGATTGTGTATTAGAAAGGTGACAATGGAGACACATCAAGGTCTGAAATCAATTGTAAGTTGCCTAACACCTTAATTGGGAACATCGAATGACCTCCACTACTGAACTACGCAAGCGCATTTAAAGAATTATGACATTGACGAAATTAAAAATGCAGAAAATGAATTACTGAAGGAAGAAGGTTACAATTTGGAACAAAAACTTTATTGTCCGAATTTGGATCGAGTATCTCATTTCGATGATAGAAAGAAAAGTTTTACAACGATGTAATAATTTTGATGATGACATTTATTTATTCATTCATGTTATATGAGCATTATTTAAAAGTTTTGTAAAATGATAAAATGTGTTGTTCTGGTATTGTACGGTGTTTTAAGTACAATCGATCTTCAATCATTGACAGGTATAAATTTGTTTTAGATTAATGGGTTCAGCAAAAACCTGTATGACATAAGATTGACATTTCTCGTATGATTTTTTGTGAAAAGTACTACAGATATTAGTTTATTCCGATACCCTGCATAATCCGACATTTTTCTCAAGTCCCTTAGGGTGTCGGATTTCTCAGGTTCCACAGTATTTTCTATGAAAAAAAAACTTTTGATAAGCTTCAAAAGAACTGTTCGCGCGTCTGCCGACCCATATTCAATTTCAATCATTTTGTAACATTGATAAAGTCAATTAGTGAAAATAAGTAAAATGATCATGACTCTTTCATTCCAAACAAATGTTTATACATATTCTATAAACAGGTTGTGCTTTCAAGTGATTATTAAACGTCTTTGATATACAAGCCTTTATGCCAAACATAGGAGTGAATGGTTTCAAACCGGATTTGTATGTGGCCAAAACAGGAAACTGTTTTGAAAGGAAATAAAATTTCAAGCTTTGTTCATAATGGGGATATTTTACAATGCACTTTATAGTGATTTGCTTTATAGAGATGCCCTTAAAAGCAGGTTTGACTGTACACGTAATGAACTTTTAAGATAATACCAACAAAAATGTTTATGAAAATAATTCTCATTTGTCATAGTTAATGTTAGAGTAATTCCTACTTATAATCTTAAAACCTTCTTTTTGATTTAATTGTTATTATCTCCCATTTGTAGGATTTTTTTATTACCTCCCCTTGGTTAAACTGACTAATTGTTCTCGTTGAAACCTTGAAAGGATCTACATCATTACTAGTGGATTATTGGATTATCTAATCGAGATAGTTAAATAATCTAACATTTGAGATTTCATGAATCTGATAATCTTTGATTAACGATTTAAGAATCTGTTTCTCTTATTGTGATAAAAATAAATTTTCGTATTTGATAAACCAAAATGCTCATTGAGTGCTACCACATTACTGATTTTTATTGTCAAGCATGCGACTTAAGTCGCAGAAAGCTCGACATAGGGATAGTGATTGGACGGCGGCGTTAACTTATTTCTTAAAAGCTTTATATTTTAGAAGGTGGAAGACCTGGATGCTTTATACTTTGTATATAGATGCCTTATGTTATGAAGTTTCCGTCTGTCATATGTACATTGTCCTTGACCTCATTTTCATGGTTCAGTGACTACTTGAAAAAAAAGTCAAGATTTTTTGAAATGTTAATTTCTCTCTTATCTTATTATCATCCCCGTCAGACAGTTTTCAATTGACCTTGACCCCACTTAAAGGATCAGTGAACAAAGTTAAGTTTTGGTGATCAAGTCCATATCTCAGATACTATAAGCAATAGGTCTAGTATATTTGGTGTATTGAAGGATTGTAAGGTGTTCGTGTCCAACTGGCAGGTGTCATCTGACCTTGACCTCATTTTCATGGTTCAGTGGTTATAGTTAAGTTTTTGTGTTTTGGCCTGTTTTTCGAATACTGTATGCAATAGGTCTACTATATTTGGTGTATGGAAAGATTGTAAGGTGTACATGTCCAACTGGCAGGTGTCATCTGACCTTGACCTCATTTTCATGGTTCAGTGGTTATAGTTAAGTTTTTGTGTTTTGGCCTGTTTTTCGAGTACAGTATGCAATAGGTCTACTATATTTGGTGTATGGAAGGATTGTGAGGTGTACATGTCCAACTGGCAGGTGTCATCTGACCTTGACCTCATTTTCATGGTTCAGTGGTTATAGTTAAGTTTTTGTGTTTTGGCCTGTTTTTCGAATACTGTATGCAATAGGTCTACTATATTTGGTGTATGGAAGGATTGTAAGGTGTACAAGTGTCATCTGACCTAGACCTCATTTTCATGGTTCAGTGGTTATAGTTATTAACTTGTTCTGTCGGGTCTTAATCAATTATCGACTGAGATCATCGACAACCAAATTAGTAATATGTTAATTAAATTTTGATATACATTGTACAACAGGTTAAGAAAGTATTGAATTGACAAAGAATTAGAGAGTCGGATTTAACATATGTTGAGATATATATTGTTGAAATGCTCAAATTCAGTGAATCGGAATTGGTATCATATTTTTACATATTTTCCAAAAAATTAAAAAAAGTGCATGAAATTTTTGTTTTTTTTTCCAGATTCTACACCAGCTTATCATGATATCTTTACACCAGTGGATAAGAAATCTTGCGCACAAGCACAGAAATATGGATCTGATATTCCAAAATTGAATCTAGCAGATGGCAATACGGACAGTCCACAACCACCAGTGTTCCAAACTCCATCAGTAAAACATCTAGGAAAAAAAGAAATTTTTGATAAACCTGGTCCAGTTTCATCTCTGAACAGTGTACAGAAGGCACCTATAAATAGCCCCAAACTTCCTGTCTTTCAAAGTGAAAGTATGAAAAAACTTATGGCAAAGGGAGACCACTCTAATAATAGTGTCAAAACAAGTAAAGCTAGGCTGTATGATGACCTTCCAGAAACTCCAGAATTTGGAGAGAAAACAAGTAATGTTAAGCTTTGTGATGAGCTCCCTCAAACACCAGAATTAACAGTTAATATAAAAGTAAGCATTTTAAAATGGTAGAAATTTTGGCATCATGCCAAGGACATGAAGTTTACTTTTATTGGATACTTTCTATGGTTAATAATCTTAAAGGTAATTCTCCTTAATAAATGGAATGATTTTGTAAATGTTTTTCCTTAAAATTGCTATATATATGATGAGAACTTTTGCCTGTGCTACCAGCTTTCATCAGAATGATTTTTATTATGAACATCATATAATGTAGTTTTTGTCTCGCCTGCGACGAAAAGTCTGGAAGGCGAGATATACATTGTAGGTATTACTTTCCGGCGAAAGCAGGGTAAACTTTTTAAAACTTTAATAAACATGAATGTAAAATCTGTGTCCAAGTTTCATTGTTAAGTCCATTTCTCATTAACTGTAATACCTAGGCCAACCATAGTTGGTCTATAGATAGTTCTTTGAAGGTACAAGCCTGTCTGACAATCGGCTTGGGACCTGGACCTCAATTTCATGCTTGAGGGACTTGTCACATTTTCATGGTTAAGTCCATTTCTCAGCAACTATAATACCAAGACCCACTGTATTTGGTACATTGATAGTTCTGTGTGGGTACATGCCAGTCTGACACTTGTCTGTGGACCTTGTCCTCAATTTCATGGTTGAGTGACTTTCATCCAAGTTTCTTGATTAAGTCCATTTTTCAGTAACTGTAATAGATAAACCCTCTGTATTTGATCTATTGATAGTTCTTGGTGGGTAAATGCCAGTCTGACACTTGTCTATGGACCTTGACCTCAATTTCATGGTTGAGTAACTTTCATCCAAGTTTCTTGATTAAGTCCATTTCTCAGTAACTGTAATACGTTAACTCACCATATTTGGTCTATTGATAGTTCTTGGTGGGTACATGCCAGTCTGACACTTGTCTGTGGACCTTGACCTCAATTTCATGGTTGAGGGACTTTCATCCAAGCTCCTTGATTAAGTCCATTTTTCAGCACCTATAATACCTATACCGACTGTGATTGATCTCTAGATAGTTCTTAGTGGGTACATGCAAGTCTGACACTTGTATCTTGACTTTGACCTAAATTTCGTGCTTGAGTGACTTTGTTACATTTTCGAGATTTGGTCCATTTCTCAGCAACTTTCCTAGACCCACCATATTTGGTCAATAGATAATTCTTAGTGGATACATGTCCGTATGACCTTGACCTCAATTTCATGGGTGAGTGACCTGTGTCACATTTTCACGATTAAGTCCATTTCTTAGGAACTGTAATACCTAAGCCAGCCATATATGGTCAATAGATAGTTCTTAGTGGATACATGCCAGGCTGACACCTGTCTCTGGACCTTGACCTCAATTTCATGACCAAACATATTTGATCTATAGATATCGGTTGGTGGGTACATGGCTGTCTGAGACCTTGACTTGAATTTCAGACTTGAGACAAATTTTCATGATTAAGTCCATTTTTCTGTAGCTGTAATACCTATATCCAAATTGACCTCAATTTTAGGTTTGAATGACTCTTGTCCCATTTTTACAAATAAGTCCATCTCTCAACAAATGTTATAAATATATTATATAGACCCACCATACCAGTCTGAGACCTGTCAGCTCGTTTTGGACACAGTTTTTAGGCTTGAATGACATGCATGAAATTTTTCAGACAAATATCGCCTGACCATTACTATTTCTTTTAACACATTTTCCTTTGACTTGCATTGTGGGGTATCAGATAATCATTATTCTGTGTCCATGTGCAAACTCGGGCGAGACATTTAGTGTGTCCACTCTTGTCACTTAAATTTACCACAGATAGCAATTTCAATTATATGATGAGATATATAGAATCTCACTATGTCTACAGTTGAGATAATTAAACCTTCAACTTTCAAGCCTGTAGAAATATGATATGAATTCAACTAGTTGCAAAGTAAGATTCTGTTTCACTAATTCTTTTATTTAAAATGTAAATTACAATTAAATTAAGGGGGTCTTCCATAATTGTCAACATTTTTCACATTTTTACAAAGAGCACTCTTATTGGAAACACATTACCTCCTAAAAAAGCATACATCAACATTTTTAACATTGTTGCTGTGAACAGGTTCCCCTCCTTACTAGTAAAGAGGATCTACAGACCGTTACATTCCTGAAAAAATTGCATGTTTTCAAGTCCAGAGAATGAGTCATATGTTGACATGCTCAAGTGGTTTGATGTTTGTTGGCTTTTTGTCATCTTTATATACTGTTCAGAACTTTGTCGTCATCATGAATTCAATAAATATCACCAGCGTGTATTCTATTTTTTTCTCTAGAATATTGGCAGACGTGACATACTAATTTTTTAAAGCGTACGCTATAAATGTTGAATTTGAAACCCCCCTCCTACCTAGCAGGCATTTTGTAAACACATGAAAAATGTTGACAATAATGTATGACCCCTAAATTAATTCAAATTAGCTGTAATAATATAATTTGCCATGAGCCCTGTTTTAACCCTCTCACTCATAATTTTTGAAAAGGTATCAAGAAAATCGAAGGGGAATTTCATCGACCAATCAGCAATCGAGAACAACAAATCACACATAGATTATCAAATTTTTCTTCAACTGATCTGATACCCTGAAAACAGCCACAGAATTATGTAAATTCATTGCATTGAATACCACTTATTATATTTTAGTATTGCTTTTGAAAATTTTAATAATTTTAACAAATTTTCAGAAACTCCGGGAAGAATATGGTTTGGACAAAGAACCACCATGTGTTCCTTCTGAATTACATAACCAAAGCAGAGAACCAATTCCACCAACTTTTCAGTATAAGGTTTGTAATACATGTATCTTTCATAAATTTGTGTGAATTTCCTATGAATACCTCACACTGCTAATATCAATACTGAGGAGGGGCACTTATATATAATTTAATATTGGATGTAACATAGTTTGATTGGTCAATTTTTTGTCTCACCTGCAATGGAAATCGCGAAGGCGAGATATAGGTATTACTTTCCCGTTAATTAAACTTTTTTAAAACTTTAATAACTTTGCACATATAATACCTACAATTAAGATTTATGGTCCACAGATAGCTTATCATATAAGGTTTGCTGCAGTATACTTGTCTTATAACTCTGACCTCATTTTCATGGTTCACTGACTTCATAAGCCTGACACCTGGCTTGGGACCTTGACCTCAATTTCATGCTTGAGTGACTTTGTCTCATTTTCGTGGTTAAGTCCCTTTCTCAGCAACTAGAATAGCTAGACCAACCATATTTGGTCAATAGATAGTTTTTGGTGGGTACATGTCAGTCTGACACCTGAATTTTGACCTTGACCTCAATTTCATGCTTGAGTGACCTGTGTCACATTTTTGTGATCAAGTCCATTTCTCAGAAACTAATACCTAGACCCACCATATCTGGTCAATAGATAGCTCTTAGTGGGTACATGCCAGTCTGGCACCTGTCTCTGGACCTTGACCTCAATTTCATGCTTGAGTGACTTGTGTTACTATTTTTATAGATTAATAGAATAGAGAATGGACACGGAGAATGTGTCAAAGAGACAACAACCCGACCAAAGAGCATAAAACAGCTCAATGGGTCTTCAATGCAGCGAGAAAATCCCACACCGGAGGCAGGCTTCAGCTGGCCCCTAAACAATAATGTGTACTAGTTCAGCAAAATTAAAACAAGCACACAAGACTAACAAAGGCTAGAGGTTCCTGACTTGGCAAAAATGCAGTGGGGTTAAAAATTTTTTTTTAGATCTCAACCCTCCCCCTATTTATTACCTAGGCCCATCATGTTTGGTCTGTAGATAGTGCTTAGTTAATACATGCCAGTCTAACACCTGTCAGCTAAACTTGACCTGAATTTCATGCTTGAGTGGCTAATATACATTTTCATGATTTAATCTATTTTTCAGCAGTGTACTACATTGATTTGTAACTAGACCCACACAATTTTGTTGATAGAAGTTCTTTTTACACAACTTTTTGGAAATTTATTTTGTGTCAACAATTTTGGTCATAATTTTATCCATATTTTCACGATGTAATGCTGTTCAGGTCATGTTTTTGTTTCAATGTTGAGGTCATTGAACTATATCACATATGTGCTTGCAGTAAAGGGAAAATGATGTTGATTTCAAACACTTCTGTCACCCATAGAAATTAATGCCAATGTGCAGAGTGCCATTGTTTTGGCAGAGGAAATGTTCTCATATATAGTAAAAATATGCAAACTATTCTGCATACCAAAAGTCTTTAATAACCGCAATGCAAATGGTGGACACTTTCAAATAACCTGCGTTAAAATCAAAATCGTTGTAAAAATCACAATATTTAGAAATTGGACAACATAAAACAACCTTATATAGCAGTTCTGAAGAAATCTTCATGGTAAATTAAAATACATTTACTGGTACATTGTAATTGTATCTTAATGATGAAAAAGTTAGTGTTTGTGGTAATACATGTATGTTTGTTCAGTTTTTGTTTGAATATTAACAAGCTTAGTTTTTAAACCCATTTTCTATCAAGATGATGTCAGCTTCATCATGTTCTTGCAGGTTATATTTGTTTGTTTTGTTTGTTTAGTTGGGGTTTAACGCCGTTTTCAGCACATTTTGGCCATTTCGTGGCGGCCAATTTTTATTGGTGGAGGAATCCGGAGTACCCGGAGAGAACCACCGACCTTCGGTAGGAAAATTGGCAATCCTTGTCAATTAAGATCGGAGTCGAACACACCCCGCCACAGGTGAGATTCGAACTCACAACCCCAGCGTTGACAGGCTAGTGATCGGTAGTAGTCATGACGAACTACCTAGACCACACGGCCACCGAGGCCCCGGGTTATATTTGAAATTTCTATTAAATTAAAATTTGTATATTTAATTGTCTTTTTTTTAAATAGAATTTAATCTCTCTTATGCAATTGTCTTTTTGTTCTACTACATTATACAATTTACTTGCAGGGTTCAGAGGTCATAGATATCACAATGCCAAAAGAATTCCAGCCATTGGCTGACCGTTTGGGACATGATATAACCAGCAACATAACCCCACCCATGCCAGAAATGCTATCAGACAGACATTCTAAATTTAGCAACACAAATGGAGGTCAACAGCAAATTAGAGACTTGAGTAAAACACCACCAACACCTAAATTTCTAACTAAATATGCAAATGATCTTGTGCATAAAAAATAAAGGATCGAAACATTTTTTTTTAAGAAAAAAGTCTTTTAGTAGATCTGTTTAGAACAGATGGTACGTATAACAGCATAAGCAGGATTTATTATCATGCCAAAAAATGCTGCAAAGCTCCACCTTAGTGACATATCCAAATGTGGGTGGTAGCCATCACCATAAAAGGCTTGTTTTTGCACGAGATTTTCTGTGTGTTGTAGAGAGCAATAACAATTACCATAAAAGGCTTGTTGTGTAGCCCACACTTTTGTCAAGATTTGGTTACTCACCTGTAAAGTATTTTACTATGAGAAGAAAATAGTAAACAGCACGTGCTACAAGTTAAAACAAACAAAACTTTTTAGTTTAAACATTAAAAATACAACCTAATGCGTGCTCAATTTAAACACTTTTTGTGCAAACTATATTTAAAAATGAATGAAAAATAAATATATGATGAAAAAATGATAGATAGATTTGAAAAGAAATACATCTTCATCGTAATTGTCTTGTTGGCTGAATATGAAATTTCATTCACATAGATGGTAGAAAGATTAGGAATAATACCCGAAATAAGTTTTGGAAATGGTTAGAAATTTTTAAAAGTTCTGACAGAACTTCTGTGTCAAATATTTCTTTTGACTACCTTCTGTGACCCTATCTATTCATTGATGACATAAATTTATATTTTCCGACAATGATTGTGTATTATATATATAAATTGTTTAGCATTACTATATTTGTTTCATCGCCAGACTTTACCAAATAAAGATTCACATTATAGTTTTACAAAGAAATTAGCCTTGGCCCTTGAGAAATTCTGAAATTCTACTTTTACGATAAATACACGTAAATGACTACAAAAGGTATCTGAAAATGGTTTGCCCTGAGTTTTATATAAAAAAATTGCACGGTAAAACGAGATATGACAGTATAATCTGTGTCCGTGATGTAAACTAACCCTACTTCCAAGCATAGTAGTATGGTTGCATACATGTATGTATCGCGGGAACAGGTTGCACTGTCAAATGTCAGCCTGAAATAATTTTTGATCATGCCGAAAAGAAAAGAAAACTGAATCCAGTTGTGTAATGCCAGTGAAGTATTACGCTGCTTCAATGCGAATTTAAAAAAAAAACAAAAATAATTTTATTTTTAGTAGCAGTATTGGACATAACTCCATGAAAAATTATTAAACAGTCACAGAAATGGGGAAAACAAGGCCTAGATTTCTTCATATTTTTTTATGAACTGTAGAATCTGCACTTTTAATATTTGTATTAATGGACAGTAAATCGATGGATTTTTTATTTCAAATTTAACTGAGGGATTATTTTTACTTTCTTGTCATTATTAAATGTATGCATGTACTACATTTTTATTTTACTTCAACAGATGTTGAATACATGTCTGTTTATCTCAGTCGACTTACATCACGAATTCAATTGCTTCGCTTTCACAGGTGAACAATATGGAAAATCAGGTGCAAATACAAGCCTTTTATGGTGATCGCCATTACCCATATTTGGATACGTCACTAAGGCAGGGCCTTGCAGCATTTATTGGCACGACCCTATTTCATTGTGTCACCCCAAAAGCAGTAATTTACAAAAATAAGCACTTGTAAAACCTTAGCAGAGCTACAGAGGTAACGTTGCTGGTAGTGGATCAGCAGGGCAGGGTTTTACACATTTTGTCCCCGCTCAGATTTGCTGAAAACTTTAAATATAACTTGTTTTTCCTTATTGTTTTCTTACTGTTCAAATAATTTTTATTGTAATGTGTGATCTTGATCTCCCTCATCAACATGATAATTTTATCATATGTAGTTTGATCCACACGCATGAATATAATTGTTGAAGAGTGATGATTATATAAGATTAAAGAATAATATTTCTAAAGTGTTAAACCAAATTAAACAGGCTAAAATATGTAAAACCTGTGTATGAATCACACCTAGCTGCTCCATTGTGAGTAATAAGACCTTTTTTTAGCTTTGTCCAAATCAAAATTGTCACAGAAGCTACATTGTAGCCAGAATGACCCAAATGTATTAAAACCGCCTCGGTGGTCTCTTGCTTGCTTTGAGTGCAGAAGGTCGCATGTTCAATCCGCCAAGGGTCAAACCAAAGACATTAAAATTATTTTCCTCCAAGCACACAGCATCTAGGACTGGTCTGCTTGGAGTCAGTATATTGTGTCCGAGTTGGGTGATACGTCTTCCTGTAACTGACTGTTGGGTGATGTGTCTTGCTGCAGACATTTATTGCAGGAGTTAGCACATTAAAAATCTTGCTCAGCTTATCAGTGTAGTACAAAGCAGGGATCATATTCATATCATATCAACATGTTCTCGTCCTGATATGACCTAATGGTTGCCACTGGACGTTAAACAACAATTCTTCCATCCATCTAAATTACAGTGTTTGACGATACAGTGACCTAACTGTAGCTACCTTACTTATGCAGACTGTCAACTACTCTTGCCCTTATGATTATTTAGAACAGTTACCCAGTACTCTTTTAATTTTGATGTCAGAAATTACAGGAATGTCAGATCGATGTTACTATCTGCTCATGTACTGAAAAGCTAAGAATTTTAAATAAAAGTTGTTAGTGAATTAAATGACAGACTACAGTCAAACCTTCTTTAAAGGGCACATCTATATAGCAAATCACTTTCTATAAACAGAACAGTGAAAAAGTCCCATTTATGAACAAAGCATGTAAAATTAACCTCTATATAGAGGGCACATGCTCATAAAGGGCACCTTTTTCTGGTCCCTTGAGTGTCCTTTATAGACATGTTTGACAGTATTAGGTTTTCTTGACACAAAAATCTGAAATCTCACTTGGTTTAAGCCATCATCTCAAACCCTGAGAGGTGTTCCAAGGAAACTCTACAAATTTCTAAGAAAGTCTCTCTTTGTAGCAGTTTATATCATAAAGGAGTTATTAAATACAAATGACAAATTATCTCCCTTTTTCTTACAAGTGCCAACATGTAGAGGAAATCTGTACATCACAAAACTAATATCTCAGAAAATACAGTTAAAGAACAAATATAGTGGCATATGTCAATGAAAAAAATCATGCTAAAGAAACCATGGCAACAGGTAGAAAATATATTGTCTTATAGTTATTCAAAAACAGCACAAAACACAAGACAAGCAGTACATGACCCCCCCCATCCCCCCCCCCAAAAAAAAAAAAAAATTTAAAAATGGAAATTTAACTGCATCAAATACACAGACAAGGAACAGTTATTTCAAAATATGACAGTTTACAATGCATCACAAATGTACTGAAGATTATCTCTGACAAGTCTAAAATTCCACAATATTCAAAACTGAGAAAGATTCTAGCATTTTTAGGGCCCCTGCCCCACTTAAAAATCTTCCCCGAAATCACTGAGGGAAAAGGGACAATTAACCAGCAATGATCCTGATGATTTATTGTTTTTCATATTTATCCTTTGACTGTCAACAAAGATGACAACCACCTTAGATAAGACTGGATTATAAAAATTTCTTCTGTGAAAATCAAGTTTTAAACAAATTTTGGCAGCAATGGTATTTACATGTAAATGTAAACAATTATCCATTGATCCCAATCAACAACCAGGTAGCCTTTCAGGACTGCTTTTATGGGCATCAATTTGCAGTCTGAATCAAGTTGAGCAATACAGGCTACTGGGACCCTCTAATCTACCTAAATGTGAAGTTCAATGAATATGATTTTCACATCCGATATTGATTTGATCGATATGATTTTATTTTGATATACATTTTTTAATCATATTTCATACAAAATAATTAAATTGGAGAGAAAATCATAGTGTTAGAATACCTTGACACAATGTGCTTTGAGCAAGGAAGTTCAAGCAAATTTGAACTTGTTTCAACACAAATAACGAAAACCACTGCTGAAGAGAAACTTAGTTTATAACAAGGCATACAAATAAAATATTAACGTCCAAAATAGCTAGACCACTTTTATTAGTTATTACTACGTAGTATGAAAAGTATAAAATGAATATCTAATCATAAATGGCACAATTACTGAACTTCAATTACAATGCATGTGAAATCAAACCCCTTTTTTATCCCTCTTTTGGATATATACCTTCTGCAAAAAAAATATTTAAAAATATATAAAAAACAGAAAGCCATCCCCGAACCTTTTTTTATCTTATACAAAAACAATGAAACTGTATTTAGAACCCAAATATTTATCCAAGATCCACTATAAATCTTTTGAATGATCATTCCCTATTTCTAGAATTGAATTTTTTTTTTTATTTCTAATTGTTCTATAAAAAGTGTTAATAGAAAATGCATATAAAATTAACCAAAAACAAAAGTATACAACAAACAGACTCAAACAAACAAAAATTGATATAAAAAATAGTAATATCTGGAAACATTTATAAATATTATGCATAATGTGTACATCTTTTCAGAAAATCATTACCTATTGAATTTCTTTTAAAATATACCAAAATACAAATTCATTAATAGCACTAATTTCTTTTTCATTTCAAAACACTGAAAAAACTCTTGCAGAATTCAGTATTTGGTAAAAAAAAAAATGCATTGGAAAAAATCTCTTTGAAATAAAGTACAAGTATAATCCAGTAGGCCTTTAAGACAGTTTTAAAAAAAAATGTATCACAAAATACCGATATAAATTTGATTTGATATGAATGGTTAACAAAAAATTTAATTATAACCAAGAGAAAAAATAGTTTTAAGGGACTTAACTGACAATTAAACTAATATTAGCCATGGATTTGCCAGGAAAGCCATAATAGAGGTATTCTACTGATCAAAGGGTTCAAAAAAATATTTTGTTTTATAGCCTACATGCAGGGATAAAGATTAGTGGCGCCCAAGTCTTTAACTAAATTCACCTTTCTGAGAGAAAAAATCCATTTTGGTAGTCCAATTAAATTTTAAAGCTCAAGTCAGATATCTATGTTTCCTAGAACTTGAATTTAAGGGAATGTCAATATTGACATGCAGCTGACTTGTCATAGTTTAATTTGAGTTAAAAAAATGTAAACTTTGATGTTTGCAACCAGTTTTTGGAAGGTATAGTTTGTGTAATGAATCTGAATCAAAAATATTTCTAATAACATACATGTACATTAGAACCACACACTGAGTGTCAGAAATGTCATGGTCTGGACAAAATGAATATTAAAAAACAAATATCATTTAATTGTGTTTAATTGTATGATTTTCATTTTTGATTGAATATTTGGTCAAATAACTTTAATGTTTAATTTCTGATAATAAAATGCTCCGCTGGGCGCAGCTAGATACGACCGCAGATGTCGAACCCTGAATAGTTGGGGCAATTATGAACACAACATTCAAGCTTGATACAATACTGAATTTGGATTGTGAATAAATATTTGACACAGCATAGGTTTCTGACACAGAATGAATGTTGTCTAAGAACTTAAAAATTTTTAATTCACCTATTCAAACCATATCAGTATTATTTGTTTTTATATATAAATCAGAAATAACCAATTTAAAATTTAAAATTGGGCACACATATCAATTTCTTGCTATTGCGCAATACTGTGTAATAGAAAATTTCTTCAAATATTTGACACATAATAGGTTTCTGACACAGAACTGAAATCAAAGAACTTAAAATTGGTCATATGATTTGAATTTATATTCAATTTTTTGCTTTTGTGTAATACAATATGCTGTGGAGAATTGCCCCCCCCCCCAAAAAAAAAATAATAATTTACCCCTTTTTTTAGCTTTTGTGCAATACACTATGAAGTTGCACATTGACCCCCCTCCCAAAAAAAAAACAAAAAACAATAAAATTTATTGTAACCCCCCCCCCCCCTTTTTTTTGCTAAAAAAAATTTGAAATTTTCTTTTTAATTTATGAAATATGAAATGAGAAAAAATTACCCCCTCCCCAATTTCTCATTTACCCCCCCCCACCAAATTTTGTTTTCAACCCCCCCCCCCCCCCCCATTTCTTTATACTTTGCAACCATAACAGCCCATTTAAATACACCATAACATATTAAAATAGAAAATGACATCATAGTCATGGATGGCAAATTTTAAATATACATATTAAAAGCAGTTTAGATAAGATAAACAAAAAAGCTTCATCAGCACATTTTATATTGGCAAATTTCCAATGGAATTTGTTAATAATAAAGTTTTGATAACAGGGCACACATATCAATTTCTTGCTATTGCGCAATACTGTGCAATTGAAAATTTCTTCAAATATTTGACACATAATAGGTTTCTGACACAGAATAACTGAAATAAAGAACTTAGAATTGGTCATATGATTTGAATTTATATTCAATTTTTTGCTTTTGTGTAATACAATATGCTGTGGAGAATTGCCCCCCCCCCCAAAAAAAAAAAAAAAAAATTTACCCCCTTTTTAGCTTTAATTTTGGACCCCGATTTGGACCAACTTGAAAACTCGGCCCATAATAAAAAAACTAAGTACATGTTTAGATTCAGCATATCAAAGAACCCCAAGAATTCAATTTTTGTTAAAATCGAACTAAGTTTAATTTTGGACCCTTTGGACCTTAATGTAGACCAATTTGAAAACGGGACCAAAAATTAAGAATCTAAATGCACGGTTAGATTTGGCATATCAAAGAACCCCAATAGTTCAATTTCGATGAAATCAAACAAAGTTTAATTTTGGACCCCGATTTGGACCAACTTGAAAACTGGGCCCATAATAAAAAAACTAAGTACATGTTTAGATTCAGCATATCAAAGAACCAAAAGAATTCAATTTTTGTTAAAATCAAACTAACTTTAATTTTGGACCCTTTGGACCTTAATGTAGACCAATTTGAAAACGGGACCAAAAATTAAGAATCTAAATGCACAGTTAGATTCGGCATATCAAAGAACCCCAATAGTTCAATTTTCGATGAAATCAAACAAAGTTTAATTTTGGACCCCGATTTGGACCAACTTGAAAACTGGGCCCATAATAAAAAAACTAAGTACATGTTTAGATTCAGCATATCAAAGAACCCAAAGAATTCAATTTTTGTTAAAATCAAACTAAGTTTAATTTTGGACCCTTTGGACCTTAATGTAGACCAATTTGAAAACGGGACCAAAAATTAAGATCCTAAATGCACGGTTAGATTCGGCATATCAAAGAACCCGAATAGTTAAATTTTCAATGAAATCAAACAAAGTTTAATTTTGGACCCTTTTGGCCCCTAATTCCTAAACTGTTGTGACCAAAACTCCAAAAATCAATCCCAACCTTCCTTTTGTGGTCATAAACCTTGTGTTTAAATTTCATAGATTTCTATTTACTTATACTAAAGTTATTGTGCAAAAACCAAGAAAAATGCTTATTTTGGCCCTTTTTTTAGCCCCTAATTCCTAAACTGTTGGGACCAAAACTCCCAAAAACAATCCCAACCTTCCTTTTGTGGTCATAAACCTTGTGTTAAAATTTCATAGATTTATATTTACTTATACTAGAGTTATTGTGCGAAAACCTAGAAAAATGCTTATTGGGCCCTTTTTTGGCCCCTGATTCTTAAACTGTTGGGACCAAAACTCCCAAAATCAATCCCAACCTTCCTTTTGTGGTCATAAACCTTGTGTTTAAATTTCATAGATTTCTATTAACTTATACTAAAGTTATAGTGCGAAAACCAAATGTCTTCGGACGACGCCGCAGACGACGGACGACGACGCAGACGACAACGACGACGCCAACGTCATACCAATATACGACCGCAAAAATTTTGCGGTCGTATAAAAAATGTTTTGGTAAAAAAATTTCAATAAAGGTTTTTTCTTGACACATTATTTATGTCTGTTCCCACAGATTTAGACTGTAAGTGACCAAGTCAGCTAATGGGAATCTATTTCTTATTTTCATTCCTTAGATCATTATGGTAGAAACCCATATAAAAGAGATTTATACTGATTTGTCAAAACTGTATTAAATATTAAAAAATTAGATTATAATGAGACAAAAAAGCAAAAAATTCTAAAAGGTTGTATTTCTGTAAAAAAGAACACATTCTAGTATAATAAAAAAATTCATTAAATAACAAATTCTTGAATGTAGTATAAACACGAAAAGAATCAATATTATTTTCAATTGATATAAAATGCAGATTCTTGAATGTAAAAAAAAAATACTAGAACCAATGTTATACAAGCATGAGTATGTCCCAAGTGATTGTCCCAAAGACAAGGATTTCACTTATCTATAACAAGTGTTCTATTTTCTAGCAGTAGCATAATTTTCAATGAACCAGTCACAGGACTCTTTCACAGCTGAAAAAAGAATGAGAGCATATAAATTTTACGTATAATTGCAATTGAACTCCCAAAAAACCACACCTGATGAAAACTGAACTCTTGCTTTTCGTCCATTTTTACCCCTGTATTATTCAAGTTCAAAAACTGGCACCACTTAATTCTGAATACCACAAAATCATGTATTTTCTTTTTCAAAACATATTCCAGATGTATGCACCTTTGAAAATTGGCCAAGAGAATATGTTTCCTCTAAAATCATTTAACTATCAATCTCCATAGATCCACGGTTGGCATATATGGGTAAGATAGTCTCTCGGCTTTATCTATACTAAAAATTGATGTCTTTTTCTAACTTTGAATGAAGAAGTGATCTGCATGTGTTACCTTAGGTTACATGAGGTTACTTATGGTATACACTGGATTCTTTAATTAAATAATAATTTGTATTTTATTTATTACATTGAGTGTGGTGAAATACCGCGATTTCCGAGTGATATCAAATCCCATAATTCACCCCGTGAAATCGAAAGTCATATTTAACTCTAGGAATAACAATAGCCATCGCCAACAATGTTGCTATACAAACCTCATCGCATAAAAACATAATCCCTTGTATTTTCTCATTAAATTTAATGAATACACAATATGTCAATGTAATATAAAACAGAATAACTAATCTAGAAATTTAAATACCAAAGATCATACACACACTCATGAATTAATGTATTGTTTGGTAACCCGTTTTAGATTTTTAAGTATTCGCATTTCAAGATTAGTTATACTATAATTATTATAAACAGAGGGGAAAAGGATGATCAAGAAGCTAAAGAAAAAAGATTTTTTTTTTCATGAATTAATATGTAAATTTAAAAGTTATCTTAACTGAATCCAATATACCTTTATCAAATGGTGTAAATTTGAAGTCTGGTCTGTACTTCCTTAGTTTAGCATTGCTTGCTGTCTTTTTAAATTGCCCGTCAGACTTTGAGGTATCATACACAACTTCCCCTTTGAAGTCCATAGCTTTAATGACAGCCTCTGCAGCTTCCTTTATACTAACTTCATCTTCCTCTCCGACTGAAAAACATTACTTGCACTCGAACTAAGCACTAAGAAATTGAATACTTAATGTATTATATAAAATAATAGCCATTTTTCACCTGATGATTTTTGCTGAAATTGTAGAATTTTTCAAAAAATTTTAATCACCTTAGTCCAAAGCCAATGAAATCAATAACATGGTTTAAGAAAGTTAACATTTTTAAGAGTGAACATAAACAATTATGATTTGCCTGATATATCTGACTGAAGCTTTTAGTAATCTAATAAATTTAGAGTAAAGATGTAGATCTATATTTTTATTTCACCAATGCAATAATGAAACACTGAAATCTGGCATATGTCAATATAATTATAAGACAGCACGAATATTAACCAGAGGCACCCAGGAGCCTGTATTGCCTTTTGTTCATTGCTAAAGGACCTTGAGATTAATATCCATGCCATGTTTGGTTTCATTCTATTCAGTAATTTTCAAGAAAAAGCCGTTTGTATGTAATTTCAAAAGTCTCCCACTTCAGCACCAAAGTAACAAAACTTGGTCAGAACATCATAATGAGCATTCATGCTGTTTGGTTTTAATCCATTCGGTGGTTCTCCATAAGATCCTATTTTAAACTACATGTAAGTCTCATGAGGAACATTCATACAACGCTTCATTTAAATATATTCAGTGGTTTCTCTAGAAGAATATTTCTGTATGTATCCCATAGGGTTCTATGTTAAACTAAGTCCCCCACTGTCAGCCATCTTGGATGATTGATTGGCAATCAAGTAACAACACTTGGTCAGCACCTCATAAGGAACATTCATGTACTGTTTGGTTTCAAACCATTTGGCGGTTCTCTAGAAGTAGTTCAAAATGTGAAATTTTGTCGGACGCACGCACGAAATGTGATAGCAATAGCTCACCTGACCCTTTGGGTCAAGTAAGCTAAAAAGTTACAAGTAAACCAAAATTGATAATTTGTTGGCGATTATCCACTTTTGTCATTGTCCTAAATACATCGTCCACATTTTTATTTAAGATGACTACCTGATTTTCACAGGTAAATTGGTTTATAAACAACCTCTTTTTATTTTCAATAATGGAACACTGATTGCAAACAAATTTTATAAAATGCACATATTGTGCATCAAATTAAACTCTAAACTCTTAATTACCTGAGAGAATGATTGGGTCTATCTCTTGGTAATCTCTAAGAACCCAGATCATCAGTCTAGCTAAATCTCTGGAGTATATAAACTGTCGTCTTGGTGATCCAGTTCCCCAGATTGTGAATGGAGTGTTATTCTCTACAGAAAATATTAAAAATGTTTATTACATTTCTATACAAGAATATCGTGAGATAAACAAAAGAACATATTAAATAAATGATATCACATGATGTTTGCTCACAGATTAACACTTGCAATTCATATTCAGTTTTAAGTGTCAATGTAGAGACACTGCCATGATAGTAAAAAATAAAAAAACTCTATTCAGAGTTAACCAAAAATTCCAGTTATAGTGCCAACCAACAGCTACTTAATTTTTGAAATAGAACAGTGTACCTCAGATATACATGTTTTTCAAACAATTTTCCACATAATATTGTGAAAAAAATTTACTAACTTGTCTACTAACAAAATGATTTGTTGAAAATAATGTAACCACACATACATATTTCTTCGTCTAAAGTCTAGATTAACATGCATCAATGTTCAGGATTTCATTTTTGTTCAATGATGTCTAGTACTTACGTTTAGCCATATATATTTTATGAATGAGACCTGGTAAAACATGCCCATCTTCCAAGTTGAAGTTGTCATATGGGCCAAACACATTTGTCGGAACAACTGATGTAAATTGACAGCCATGCTGCTTATTATAAGCTCTGTAAGATCAATATATCATTTTACCAGAATTAAAAAAGAAAAATTAATCTTCACATCAGAAGTAAACTATAAGAGGCTCTCAAGAGCCTGTATCGGTCACCTGGATTTAATTTTTCACCTTGAGCAGGACTAAAACTTTAAGTGTTGCAGGCAATTTGGCTGGTTTATCGTTAGGGTTCTATGTTAAACTGAGTATGGCTGTAGCAGCCAACTTTGTTGACAATCTGGGTGATCGGATATAATACTGAAAGAGGACCATCTAAGGACCAGAGTTTAGCTCCAATTGGCTCAGTAGTTTCAGACAAGAAAATTTTTGAGTGAATTTCCCACAGGGTCCTATGTTAAACTAAGTTTGGCTGTGGCAACCATCTTGGTTCACAGTCTACGAAATCGGACATATTTCTGAAAGAGGACTTCCTAAGGATCACTGCTGCCGATTGGTTCCAATTGGTCAAGTGGTTTCAGACAAGAAGCTATTTCAATGAATTTTCCTATAGGGCCCTATGTTAAACTAAGTTCAGCTGTGGTGGCCATCTTGGTTGACAGTCTGGGTCATTGGACAAAATTCACAGAGGACCATCTAATAAGGACCACTGCTACCAAAGAAGAAGAAATTTGAAATTCATCCCCCCTTTTTTCTATTTTCAGTAACGGCAGCCATGTCGGTTGTAAGTTGGGGCTGCCAGACATAAATTTGCAAGGGGGCAACCCAAAGGACCATTCCACCAAAGTTTGGTCCCAATTGGCCCAGTGGTTTCAGAGGAAAAGATCTATAAAGAAAAATTTACACAGGACACCGTCTTTAAAGGCCAAAAACTCCTATAAGGGGTCAATCAATGATTTTGATCATGTTGACTTATTTGTAGATCTTACTTTGTCGAACATTTTTGCTGCTTACAGTTTGTCTTTCTCTATAATAATATTCAAGAAAATAACCTACAACTGAAGAATTTCCTTAAAATCAACAATTCAGGGGCAATAACCCAACAAAGGGTTGACTGATTTGTCTCAAAATTTCATGGCAGGTAGATTTTGACCTGATGAACATTTTTACCCCATGTCAGATTTGCTCTAAATGCTTAAGTTTTTGAGTTTGAGATCTAAGACAGAAACTGCAATTTACCCCTATGTTCTATTTTTAGCCATGTGGCCATGTTGTTTGTCAGGCGGAGTCATCGGAAATATTTTTCAAACAAGATACCCTAATGATGCTTGTGGCCAAGTTTGGTTCCATTTGGCCCAGTAGTTTAAGAGGAGAAGATTTTTTAAAAAGTTAACGGACGACGATGGACACCAAGTGATGGGAATAGCTCATGTGACCCTTTGGGTTAGGTGAGCTAATAAGGAATATTCTACAATACAATAAATATGTACCCATCTTTTGGTAACAAGTAACCATTTTTGCCCAAAGAAAGATCTGAAACAACTTTCATGGCATATGCCAGGAAAAGAATCCTGGATTCTCAAACCTGTAATATTATAAACAAGAGTGGACACACTACATGTCTCGCCTGAGTATGCACATGGACACAGAATAATTATCTGATACGGAACATTTTGCAAAAAAAATTTAGGCCAAGGTCAAAAGGCAGGTGTCATACCAACATGTATCCACTAAGAAATATCTATTGACCAAATATAGTGGGTCTAGGTATTAAAGTTGCTGAGAAATGGACCTAATCTTGAAAGTGTGACAAAGTGACTCAAGCATGCAATTGAGGTCAAAGTCCAGAGACAGGTGTCAGACTTGCATGTAGCCACTAAGAACTATCTTTAGACTAAACACGGATGGTCTAGGTATTACAGTTGCTGAAAAAAGGATTTAAGAAATTTGGATGAATGTAACTCAACCATGAAATTGACGTCAAGGTCCAGAGACAAGTGTTAGACTGGCATGTACCCACCAAGAACTATCAATAGACCAAATCATGAAATTGAGATCAAAGTCCCAAGCCCGGTGTCAGACTGACATATACCCACCAAGAACTATCTATTGACCAGATATGGTGGTCTATGTATTCTCGTTTCTGAGTAATGGACTTAACCACGAAAATGTGACGCAGGTCACTCAAGCATGAAATTGAGGTCAAGGTCCCAAGCCAGGTGTCAGACTGGCTTGTACTCACTAAGAACTATATATAGACCAAATATGGTTGGCCTAGGTATTACAGTTGCTGAGAAATGGATTTAACCAAGAAACCAAGAAACTTGGACGCAGATTTTAAATTCATGTTTATGAAGTCAGTGGACCATGAAAATGAGGTCAAGGTCACAAGACAAGTATACTGCGGCATAACCTACCTTGTGGACCATAAATCATAATTGTAGGTATTACATGTGCCAAGTTATTAAAGTTTTACAAAGGTTTACGCTGCCGCCGCCGGAAAGTGATACCTATATCTCACCTCTGCAACTATTCGTCGCAGGCGAGACAAAAATGAGGCTATTTTTTTTAATTTCATTGTTGACTAGTTCTGATCCTTTTTTTTCTCTCTGGAAAATGGAGATTTATTTTGTAACATCAGAATAAGGGTTGCACAGAGTGTGTTCATGGTCTAAAGGGAAATAATCATATTCAAAATGATTAAAAAATATAAGAATTTGGCCTCAACAATACATTTTCAACAATTTTGATGTGCAAAAAAAACTGTAGACTTTACTGTGTCACCCTCATTCTGAATTCAATGATTCAGGCTGACCATCGATCAAAACCTAAAAAAATTTTAGAAGGTCTAAAGTTTACCTGTTCTGTACATCTATCATCCTTTTAGAATAAGAATATCCAAAGTTAGAATCATGAGGTGGTCCATTATGTACCTAAAATAATTGTATATAAATGTAACAAGTGTGAACACTCTTTGTCTTCTGAAGAAAATATATTGAATTTAAATAAGAAAATGGCAACAACATTACTTTACTTAAGGCCAAAAAAAATATATGTCTGTCTAGGGTTACATCATCCAAAAAAATAGGGTAGGTAGGTTTGTAGTTTCATTTATTTTTTTTGCAACATGGTTTCATGTTGTGCTGTCCACCTTTCCCAGGTCTGAGCTTACCCATATTCTTAATGTTTGGATTATTTGCCTTGGCTATTAGTTGAAAAAAAAGCGGCAAGTTTTTATTTCATCACACGAGTTGTAGTGTCCTTAAAACAGCTGTCATTTATGACCATTGGGATGTATCAGGCAACTGACTAAATTTATTGGCAACTCTAACTTCACTATTGACAAGAGTTCAGTTTGTTTTTCACTTTACCACAGAAATAAAATGGCTTTGGGTCAGCGCTCAAATTATGGTCAGTCGGGTAACCGTAAACAGACATATATTTTATTTTTGCCTCAGCTTCAAAATACAAAACATAATAGATAAGTCTTTTTACAGAAATGCAAACTATAAACATGAAGCAAATCACTGTCTATATTAAATGTCCATTGTAACCATGTCCCACTTGTAAAATTAACCTAAAGCTCTGTGCTAAGGAAACTTTTTATCTTGTCCGCTGGGTGTCCCCTATAAACTGATTTAAATATAATCCCTGTTAGGAGCCAACTGCCATATATTGCCAATAAAATAACCAGATTATTTCCGTTTTGAAAATCCTGTTAAAAACAATGCATATATTTTCTTTAACTCCTGTAAACCAATAATCACAATAAACACATGTGCAGTAAAATTTTAAGCATTATGATTATTACCATAGTTTCATCTATTGGATATGTTGTCTTGTCTGGAAATATACAGGTCGACAAACAGGAAACAACTTTCTTCACACCTGTCTTATATGATGTGTTTAATACATTGTCATTTATCAATGTATTTATTCTCTGTAAAATGAGAAAAATTACATGTATATAAACTTGAACAAAATTTTCATATGTCAAGAAGATTTCTGTAAAGAATCTAATAAAATTAGCAACATAAATTTGTGTCTTCAAAATCCTTTTTTCATCTTTTTTTTACATATTACAAAATACTGCTGGGTAAAACCGCATAAATTTTCTGAATAATATTACACAATCGTCTGACAAATTAAATGCAGTATAGATACTGTTGACCTCTAAATACAATGGATATTTTAATAAATTTTGTCATCTACTTTGATAAAATAAGTGACAAAAACAAATACATATGATGAAAAGTACATACTGCAGAATCCTGTATAATTATCAAAACATACGAGTCACTTGGAAAACCATAGACACATTTCTTTTTTTACCTTATCTGGAACTTGACTATTCATATATATCAATGTTTAACAAGACAATACTGTGACCAAGTGTTTTGTGATACCTTGGGAGGACAGTTTATCAAAAAATCTTCACTAGATGTAAACATCAAACAGATGTACTGTCTTGAGAATCATAAGTAGTTTTTCCTAACTAATACCTACATAAAAATCTAAATTATATTTCAGATTTCTAAACAATCCTCCCACCATAGCAGCTAAATGTATAACATGGGTCGGTTTTATCCTCTCAAAGATAGCCTCTGTTGATGCTCGGTCACTGAAAAACACATTGACATACCTATGTGTAAAACCCCTTTAGCTTCGAAATTTAAGCAATCTTAGGGATTGACCCTGAATGGCAGAAAGTGTATCTATGGCTTATCTTTACACAAGATATGCAAGGAAAGCTGTGTAAATGATGTACATAAAATTTAACATAAAACCAATTGCAACCAAACAATGAGTTTTGAATCTTGATAAGCCAACCTTACATAGTGTTCCAGCTAGAATTTAAAGGCAGAGGGGCATTTAATGAGGATAAGGGGTACTTTAACGCATTTCCAGATCTGAAAAGGGCTAACACTGGATCAAGTCAACTTTTAAGAAATTTCAATTATTTACTAATCTAATACCCTTTTAAGAGTTCTATTAGTTTCTCTGTGTTCTTTAATTCAGTTTCAATTAATTCAGTATTGTTTATATGCATTAAAAAAGTGATTTGTTGTATTTTATATATTAAACTTATTGTAGAGGGCAGAGGGAAGCACTAAAAGGGCAGAGGAGTGCATTGGAAAAGGGACAGGGTGCTGCACCCATGTATTTTAAGCTAGCTGGAACACTGTAATACTTAGCCAATAAAGCATAGTTTGAAATAAAAAAAAAACACAGAACCATCCAGAAGCAATAAGTATTGGCCAACTCTATATTAACCTATGTGTAGGTTGACCCAGCTTGATTTTTCAGCATGTGAAAAGTCTTTTGGGCAAATGAAAAACAGAATAATTGAAAATACATGTAACTAAATAAGTTTTAGTATGATGTGTTGATTTCTGATAACATATCTCATGTATATGTCAAGGCTTTGGAAATTTTTCGAGGTCATTTCGGTCATTTTAATTGACTGTAGACTCGGGTCATACCCGGGAGCTTGTGTTTGAATTTTGAAGGTCTGAGAAGAAGGGTGGACTCGGATTGTTTGTCCTTATGTCTCCGGATTTACTTTTACTACATATGTTGAACTTAAATACTCTCTGTAAGCATTAAATAAACTTGGGTATTGAATAAACAAATAGTTTTTTCCAAAATAATTTTTTTTTATGACCGAAATCCAGTTTTTCCTTTCAGTCAAATCAGTCAATATTCTGGTCATGACTGGCAAATGGTCCGAATCCTAAGGCCTGGTATATGTCATACTGACATTGCCATGTTTGTATTTAGTAGTAAACCCCATCTTTTTGGACTAGATGTATTTTGTGACGTACGAGATTTATCATACATTCCGGGTTACCACCTAGTTATCCAAAATTTCTGGGGAGAACACTGCTCTAGATTTGTCAGAATTCTGAATATTTATTGAGCTCTTTATAAAAAATCCAAAGGATTTAAAATAGCACAACTCACGTTTCATTTAAATGAACTAGTATCCACATGTTCATTTCTAATATCTTTGTGCAATTTTTTTTTGGGCAATTTTGTATTTTTTATAACATTAAAATTTCATTTTTAGCACCAAATTGATTTTTTGTTCTTTGGATTTTTGGATGTCAAAAAAGGTATGATGGTGAGTGAAATTTAAATTTTTTTTATTGAGGACTACTGGTAGTTATTTTTGCACGAAGATCAAATTAAGTGTAGCGCACATTTTTTTAACATAAAATATTGCAAAAAAAAGGAAAATTTTAGGAGCGGGAGAACAATTTGTATTTTTAATTTCTTTGAAAAATCAAGAATTTTGGACAAATTTTCAGCATTTTTGTAAAATGAAGCAGCAAAAAAAATAATGTCTTAAAATTTACAATACAGAGTCAAAAACTTGGAGCGGCAAAATAAAAAGAACTAAAGATAAATTTGATGTGGCCTTATAAAATTAATTTTAAGTCTTTCCATTACTAAGAACCCTTAAAGAAAGGTATCCAAATACTCACGATAGATTTCCATCTTTGGAGGAAATAAAATGCCATTCTTCATCTGCTTTCTTCTCTTCGCCATTAGCTATAAATTCTATAGCTTTACCAACCAATCCTGTACCACCAGTAACCATAATAACTTTCTTTTCTGCCATCGTTAGTTATCTAAACTTAAAGTAAAGTTTAAAACATTAAAAAATCCCGCTGGCACTGATGAAATTTAGTTAAAACAGACCAGCTACATGTATAATTATAGGGCATTAGACTTTTACTAAAGTTTCTTGGTTCATGAACCTGCCTAAACATGTCAAAAATTTTCACTGAAACCAATTTCTTTAAATGAAAATTGAACTCAATGTACAGTAAATTTAAGGATATTTTATTTTGTGATGCGCCCCTGTACATGTGGGCCCTTGATTGACCAATAAAGTTCTTTTTTGTCCTGAAATCTAGGCATTTCTGGTCTAATAACAGGAGTAGAATAAACTTGAGTTGTATTATATCAATGATCTAAAATAAGTAGCATAGTACATGTGAAAGTTAAAATTTCTTCCTGTGAAAAACTTTCCAGCTAGAATAAATTATAAAACAGGTTCCATGTGAACTTTTTTCACAGTATAAATGTATGAAAGGTTTCTATTGCTATAAAATTTGTTCCATAATTCACCTGGTGAAATAATTTCCTTGGTGTGAAATTTCTTCCTTACCTGGTGAAATAATTTCCATACTGTGACATTCTTTCTGTGACTTACCATGCTTACCTGATGAAATACTTTCCAGGGAGTGACATTTCTTCCTTACCTGGTTAAATAACTTCCAAACTGTAATATTATTTCCACTGGTAAGACTAATTATAATCAAAGTCAGTGTGAGGTTTTAAATATAGATTCTATTTCAGTTTCGAGTGAATTACAAGATTTCTACACTATTTTAACATGCGAGCCTTGGCGAGCATGTTAAATCTTAATTTTAACTCTCGAGAGTGTAGAAATCTTGTAATTCACGAGAAATTGAAGTAGAATTTGTTTCTCCCAATACGCTTGTACCAAAGAATCTAGGTCATCCCTAATTCTACCCCGACATTTGTTTTTGTTATCGTTTACGCTCGACCTGATATCGCTTGACGATTTGTTTAGTGCGAGGTCACGACCTTTAGGACGGCCAATAAAATTCCGTTTCCGCACGAGACTTTTTAATTGCTCTATAGCATTAAATTATTTTTATTCAATGGGCTGAATGGTATGAAAATACGCACACCCATGGGAGAATTCATTATATAACTACATTGTAGAACTGTCATGAAAGGGACTAATACCCCCCTTCTGTTTTGAAGCCTACACTAAGTTCAAATCATCATATTTTTCAAAGTACTCGCCCAAACAGAAAATCTTGACAATCTGCACATCTGCATAATGTGATGTAACACTCCATAAAGTTTCATGAGAATCATTCAAGTAGTGTAGGAGGAGTTGCGGATGGAACCAAGTTTTGTTAAAAAATGTTTAAGTCTAAACAGCCATATCTTTTACCTTTCTTGTCCAAACAGAAATTCCTAACAATATGCACATCTCCATATAGTTATCTAACACTCCATATAGTTTCATGAGAATCATGCAAGTAATGTAGGAGGAGTTGTGGACAACACATGGAACCAAGTTTAGTTAAAAAATGTGTAAGTCTAAACAGCCATATCTTTTACCTTTCTTGTCCAAACAGAAATTCCTGACAATATGCACATCTCCATATAGTGATATAACATTCCATACAGTTTCATGAGAATCATGCAAATAATGTAGGAGGGTATTTTCGGACAGACAGAAACCTATATACCCCTCCCCCCAAACTTCGTTTGCGGGAGGTATAACATTGTTGTACTAAGTACTTATAATACTTTGTTTGTTTATATAATTTCTGTGGTTACTCTCAGTCATTGATCCAGAGGAACATGAAAAATTGAATGCCCCACAGTTGTCTTTCAGAGATGAAAAGGTGAAAAGGCGAAATTATTATGACAATGTAAACTATAGCACTTCTTGTGCTTTACAGCAGCTTGCTTTGGGAAATCTGAAAGAAGCATTCAGTTACAGTTTCATGATAACAATTTGATTTAATCACTTTGAGTCTCCCTAAAATCCTATGTTAAACTAAGTTAGGCTGTGGCAACCATCTTGGTCGGACGTCGGGACCATTGGATATTTTTTTTAGAGGACCACTGTATGACCATTCAACCACAGCATGCACAGTATGGTTCTAATTGGGCATGTAGTTTCAGACAAGAAGATTTTTATGTGAATTTCCCGTAGTGTCCTATGTTAAACTAAGTTCCGCTGTGGCGGCCATCTTGGTCAGAGGTTGGGACCATTAGACAAATTTTTGGAAGGGAACTACCCAAGGATAATTTCAGCAATGTTTGGCTGAGATTGGCATGGTAGCTTCAGAGGAGAATATTTTTTTAATTTTGACCCCCTTTTTCTATTTTTAGCTTGGCCGAAGGTTGGGGACACTGAACACAATTTTTGAAAGGGGACCACCCAAGGACCGTTCCACCAAAGTTTGGTCCCAATTTGCCCAGTGGTTTCTGAGGAGAAGTTTAAAATGTGGATTGTTGACAACAAGTGATGAAAAAGCTTACATGACCTTTCGGGTCAGGTGAGCTAAAAAGCTACTACAAAAATTTAAATAATATACTTAAAGTGGTCTAAGAAACATTACAATTTACATATTCAAATTGCCAGAAATCTGTAATAGGTAACTAGTTTTCAAAGAGACTGTATTCGATCAGCCCAATTGAGTGATTTTAAATCCTGTTCCTGAGAATAGTGAAAACGTAATGTAACAACATAAGTGGTAAACCAATATAACAGACTGCTATCAAACAGACTGGTTTTTCATTGGTTAAGAACAGATCCATAACTTCATATTATTATGAGATTCCAAACCACAAATTAGGTTCAAATGATGTTATGAAATACATATCTGAAAAATTTTACAATCATGAATCAAACAGTGTAAATAATTCACAATTATGAAATATATATATATTCCGGAATAAATTTTACGATTTTCTTTAATGAAATATATGCTGGAATAAATTTCACACCAATGTAATAATTTCCTGGGAAATATTTTCCACAGGAAATTATTTCATGTGAAAAAAATTTCACGCCAGAAGAAATTTTTTTGTTACATACATTGTATATACCAGATTATGTCTGACATGATGTTCCCATGTATTCATTGAAGGTGGATTTCATTTTGAAATGCTCTATTAAGGCATTTTATGATTGCCAAATAAACACAATACAAACTCTCTGTCGCAAAATAAAAATTCTATTTGGACTTGACGTGAAACATGGGAAAATGGCTCCTTAAAGCTCGCCTTTCTCGTGTTAAAACATTTAGTTGTGTATGTGAATACCATCCATGATTTATTTGCTTGATTGGAACATCCTTTTTACAAGTGCCTCACAACCTACATGTACATGTAAAGGATACAATGTACCAATTCACTACTGGGTGCAGACATCTTGTGAAGGGAACATTTAGCGGTGAAATGAATGTGAAACTCGCTACCCATTTGTCAATATTAAATAAAATAATTTTAAACGGCAGTGATTCTTCCTTTTAAACATATGAGATAAAACAATTTCAAACTAGCTTTTAAGAATGAGCGTAATTTCATGATTTAAGTGGGAACCCCTCGATTTTTAGTAAAAATTTATCTCCCTTTTTGAGCCTCATTTTTCGGCAGGAAAAGCCATGGGAACGTACCATTTTCGTTGCATTTAATTAATTGGATACATTTCCACTTAATTGAGGCACAGGGGCTCGTTACAATTGATACGGTATGACATATCCATTCTGGAGATAATTTGGAACTAACTTTTTTTATGGAAATACCTTTGGTTAGACTCCATTAATTATGTGCAAAACTTTCACAGTGATAATCGGCACCTGAACTGGTAAGTAAAATTGTGGAAAAGAGCCGGAAAAGTAAACCTTTTTTTCCCACATATGTAATGGAATTTTATGTGTGTATTATTTACTCTGAAGATGGCACAAGACCATGACACTTATAAGCTCACTTCACATAGAAAATTGTACTATTAATTTATGGAGTCTAACCTTTGGGGTCAAGTATGAGAGGATAGGAAAACTATGGTAAGTTCCAAATTATCTCCGGAATGGCGGAAATTATACAAATGTGGGTTACTTCCGGACAGTGAAGTTCTGATTTCATTAGAAATAGGACTAAAAATAAAATGACATACTGTGTCAATTGTAACGAGCCCGTGTGATTGAGGTGCTGTGATTTTTCAAGAATTTTTTTTATGAAATTTTCTTTGACATCTTGGTTCCCCCATATAGAAATTAACAAAGAAAATTCCGGATATGTTTTGCCGGTGAGCTTTATCACTCGTACAGGTTACAATACGACTGTAGCAACAGTGTCTGCTCATGTACTTATTTAAAACTAACTGAAAGGTCTATACTGCATCTATTTTATGACAAAAATCTGAAATTCTTTGCAAATTATGTTGTATACCTGGGTGATAGGGACGCCACGTGAAACAAACAGAAACGGGTTTTGTCAAACAGGTACTTCCTGTTGTGCATTTATCGGAATTTAAAACGAAACGAAACTAAAGAAACAGTGGCGTTTTCAAGTTAAGTAAGTAACTTAAAGTAAATTTTATTTAAAGTCGACACATATATACATACAACAAATAACATGAGCTATCTTACCTCTTTAAACCGACTATAACATATTTACAAGAGAAGCAAAATAAAAGCAATATTTTAAGCCATGTTAAAAACTGGAGCACATGAAAATAAAACAGACACAAGCATATCTTTAAGACTGAGTAAAAACATTTAAGCTTTAATAATAAAAGAGCACACAAACAGCACTAAAACAATATAATCAACTGTAAAATATTAAGCATACTAAAAATAGCATAAACATTTATAAAACACTAAACAGAACCATTTAGACATGCACAGCAATTGAGCATATAAATTAAAGCAGGAATAATTTCAGGCATGGGACAGCACAGTTTGATATTTACATGAGCTGCAGAAGTTAAACGTCGTTCGAATTATTTTCCCTTTTCATCAATTGATATGCAAAACTTAATGCAAAGAAAGCAACAGGTATAGATGAAATCTCACCTAAATTGTTAAAACTTGCAAAACCTGTCATAAAGACACATATTACGAACCTTATTAATAAGTCTTTTGAGACTTCCGTCTTTCCAGATAGTCTAAAAATAGCTCAGGTAGTGCCAGTGCACAAGAAAAACAGCACCCTAAGCGTCCGGTAAGCGTCTTGGCTGCAATATCAAAATTTTTTGAGAGAGCTGTTGATATCCAGTTGGTTGAATTTTTTGAAACCCGTTTTAACACCTTCCTGTGTGCTTTTAGAGCCGGGTACAGTTGTCAAGATACTCTTATAAGAATCATAGAGGATTGGCGTAAATCACTAGATCAAAATGAGTTTGTTGCTGCTATATTGATGGATCTGTCTAAAGCCTTTGACTGTTTGCCCCATGACTTACTTTTATTGAAATTAAAGAGTTATGGCTTATCGAACGAAGCCCTAGATCCATTGGAAAGTTATCTTTCTGACCGCAAGCAGTGTGTCAAAACTGGATCTTGTTGTAGTTCCTTCTTAAATATTTATAAAGGAGTACCGCAAGGCTCAATTTTGGTACCTGTTCTCTTTAACATTTTTATAAATGATATTTTCCATTTTATCAAAAAGGGAAACCTGTATAATTATGCAGATGACAATACTTTGGCCTATAGTAGCAATAATATCAATGATCTGGTAAATACCTTAGAAACTGAAAGTTCGGTTCTTATTAAATGGTTTACAGATAACCAAATGCAGGCAAATCCTGATAAATTTCAGGCAATAGCCATTGGTAAAAAAAATCATGTAATATTGTATTTAATTTAGAAGGTAATACTATAAAATGTGATGACGAAGTCAAACTTTTAGGTGTAACTTTTGATTTTAAATTAAATTTTAATGCTCATATATCAAATGTTTGTAAAAAGACGTCACAGCAGTTAAACGTTTTAAAGAGAATTGGGAAACACCTTAATAGATTGGGTAGATTAACCATATACTTTTCATTTATTCTTTCTAATTTCAATTACTGCCCTTTAGTTTGGCATTTTTGTGGGGAGATTAACACCAAAAAACTTGAAAAAATACAAGAGAGAGCATTAAAGTTTATATATGAAGATGAATATAGTACACATGAACAGCTATTAGAAAAGTCGAAGATGCCATCATTGAAAATAAGAAGGTTGAGATTTTTAGCTTTTGAAGTATATAAGATTTTAAATGACAAAACACCAGTATATCTACATAATATGATTGTCTTAAAACAGAATTCTTATTCTTTTAGATATAAAAACACAACTGATGTACCCAGGGTAAATACAAGTAGGTATGGTCTACATTCAATAAGGTATGCTGCCTCTAAACTGTGGAATAACTTACCTTCAGGATTAAGGGAAGATATGACTCTAAATCATTTTAAGGGCTTAATAAATAAATGGGATGGGCAGGAGGGAACGTGTACTTGTTCATTTTGTAATTAATCTCCTTTCTTCACTGTTTGGCAGCATACCTTACTGAACATATGCTATAATTATGTTCATTTATGTTATGTTTTGCAATTTTGTTTATATATGGTGCTTCCTATAGCTTTAATTGTGGTTTTGCTTGGCTTTTTAGCTTTTGTTTTGGCTTGATTTTGGGCTATATCTACTTTTTATGATTTAAATGTGGTAAAAGTCTTCTTTTTTTTTAGCTATCTAATTTATTTTAGAACATGCTTTTCTCTGATAAATTTAAATTTGATAATGATATATTTTTATCTTGTCTATTAATTTTACGATGCTTGCATGATTGTTTTTAAATTTTACTTGACTTGACTTGACTTGACTTGATATCCTTGTTCACTTATGAGCTCTGTGGGTTCATCACCATTCTCCCAAAACAGAGTTTTGTATCCATGTTCTTTCCTATAAACGTTTGTAGGAACGAAAGTGGATACAAAACCCTGATTTGGGAGGATGGTTCATTCAAAGTTCTTAACCGTTCATAGTTTGAACAATTTCCACTTCAATGATATTTTGATGTACAGAATTAAAAATTACCATGGTTACTATTTAAGATTCTAGCACCGGTATTTTCATTTCACTCATAGACAATGTTAGAAAAAGTCATGTTTGTATTGTTGAGTTTTTTTAATGATACATCTTGGAGGAACACTATGAGTTACTTATCCAAATGGCAAGAGATAATATAAATTAACATGATGAAGGTGAGAAATAAGGAACAGTGTAACATTTAAACGTAATTTTGTTTTTTAAAGGAATCTCTCAATTATTAAAGTTTTTGAATACATGAATTTAAATGTATAAATTAAGTGAACATGGGTACCCATAATACCGGTTTAACTTAGTCCCACCACTGTTCAGTGTGTACAAGTAATGCAGACTATCCTGACTCTCTTTTGTGTTTATGTTTGTGTTTTAATTGTGCTCTTTTGTGTAATTATTTTGCCCGGAGTTCTGTCAGTTGGTTTACTTTGATTGATTGGTATGTCATTGTTGCCTTTCCTAGCTGCAGCTGTCCATTTTGTTGTTTTTCAAAAATGTTTGCCCACCGTGGCATACTGCATGTACTGATGAAGATAGATTGTGTGTTATCCTTTTTTTTGTATTTGAAAAATATATAGGTTAAACAATAATGTGAAGTAAGGAACAACTAACCTATAGTGTAGCTATAATAATAACTTATACTGCAGCATTATTTGGAAGTACAGAAATATCTTAAATCATCGTGGTTTTTTCTTGAAAAAGGAAATAATTCTGTGTTCCCGGCGACTGCGTACTGTAGCACATTTCTCATCAGAGTGGGGTACTTTAGTAGACTCTACTAAGTGACCAAAAATAAACAAAATATATAAGTAGATAGGACGTCTTTCCCAAATGCCAGTTTTACATTTCCATGATTTCAAAGGTGAGACATTTGGCTCATTTGTTTGGGGGGAGGGGGAGGGGGAATTTATGGCCTGCGAATCTTTGATCACTTCTCAGTAATACATTCATCAGCTAAAATTATCTATTTGTCAATATCATAAAATATTGTGTACATGTATTCAACTGGGGGTGGAATTTTTTTACTAGCTTTTTTTCGTTTGTTTTGTTTTGTTTTGTTTTGGTGTTTTGTTTTTTTTTGTTTTTGTTTTTGTTTTTGTTTTGTTTTTTTTTTGTTTTTGTTTTTTTTTTGGGGGGGGGGGGGGGGGGGTTGCTATAATTTGAGTTCTTAAAAAGTTGTTATCGTAGAGGGGTTAAATTATTTCTAATTATAGGCCTAAGTATATACAATATATTATTACAGGTGTAAAGGTGAATGCCCTTCCACAGGTGGTCTTAACGACATTTCTGTATGCACGATCTTGAAAGACAAAATCTTTTTACGTCAAACATTTTTTTTTCTAATTGGTTCAAGAGTACCTAATGTCCTAATTTTTTAATACCAGAAACCACCTCCTCATTATATTCCTAATTACGAGGAAATGCAAAGAATAAAATATTTTACTAACGCAGAAACACAAGTAGTCAGTCAGAAGATTCATCCATCTTATCAGAGCATTTAAACTAACAGTAACTGTTTTTATATAAATGACACGCGTCCAGATAATGTAAAAAATATCAGTATTCCGTCGACAATGTTTGCAGAAATTTTGAATGTTCAAGTGGTTACATCAGCTAATTGTCTGTTGTTCTTATGATAAGAACGTTTATAGATTATTTATCTTCTTTCTCATATGTCAAAGCAGCAAGTTGGCTCTGGGTGCAATGGTCATTGGTATGGCAATATGTAAGTTAAATATTCTAAATTAATTGCAGTTTTCATGCATGTATAATTGTTATTTGAACAGTATATTATTAGGCCGACAAATCTCGAATTACTGCTAAAATATTTGTGTTTTCTATAGAAACACGTTTTGCAACCTGTTACCCCGGGAATAGCACTCTTTTCCAAGTGACAGCCAATTTAAATGTATATTTGTAAGGAGCTGGAAGATTTTTCGTAGATGATCATTGTTTTCTCAAACATTCATTCATTATATCGTGTATATTTTCCTAGATACTGAAATTATTTGTGAACGGGCGATTTATAAATACAAGTCAAACCTGTCTATAAAGGGCAGCTAAGGGACCATAAAAAAATGCCCTTTATGAGCAGGTGCCCTTTATAGAGAGGATTATTTTACATACTTAGTTCAAGAATTGGGCTTTTCACTGTACCCTTTATAGACAGTGATTTTCTATATAGAGGTGCCCTTTAGAGCATGTTTGACTCTACATATCAAAACACTGTTTGTTTTTACATGTTTTAATGTTCTAGATATGATTTAAGGATAGAGGAGAATATTTATGATAATGGACACTTTCATATCCGCGATTTCACTTAAAGAGGACAAATATACCTAAGGAGCAAACCAAAAAAACGCAGTTCATTAGACAGATAAACCAGGGAAGACAAACGAACAACCACAAGCACAACAAATAAGCACTGAAAACTAAAAAACAACGAACAACACGAACTCCTATAAAACCAGGAATTAACTCAGGTGCCCCGGAAGGGTAAGCAGTTCCTGCTCCATATACGGCATCCGCTGTGAAGTTCAATAAACATGATAAAATCAATCCGGTGGTAGTAATAAATCGGTGGAGATACATGTCAGTGGGAACAGGTCCAACACCAACACCATCTTAGATATAAGAACTCTGTAACGGTCAATAAATTCGTGATGACGATCGCAAAATTTCCTAGGTGATGAAATCAACTTATCTGCGATAAAACCCAGGTTAAGAAGCTTCTTTGTGAGAGAAGTAATCCTAGGCTCTTTGTCGAAAGTCATGGTAACTAACGTATGCCCTTGAATCTCGGATAAGCTGAGAAACGTAGACGCCATAGGCAGGCAATGCTAGTATATTGCTTCTCAAGAGGTGAAAGTTAACAATAGGAAAGTTGAAGTCATATATCAAGTTTGTCATAAATGTTTGTCTTCAAATGTTCCTCATTGTCATCAAGACATGCAAGAATAACATTCAAATATTAATTGGGGTGGGGCAATTGAAAAAAGGCAAATTGTAAATTTTAGAAAATGCAAGCTATAACATGTATTAAATTGTGACAGAAAAGGGGCATGATCGAATAAATAGTAGTATATTGTGCACAAAGTTGGGCGGATATGTATGGGAAAAAAAGGCGGGCTCGTGGTTACTGCGAAAAATTACACTTCTTTAAATTGCCTACCTTAAATCAAATGGTTGCTTCATGAATATATAAGAATGAATGAAGGTACACGTATGGGGAATATATGCCTATGAGGCGTTACTCTCGTGATTGGGAATTCAAAAAGTAATAAATCTGCATTTTGTAGGGTTGATGGCCATATTGGTACCAATCATGCACGGTAGGACAAACGCCAGCATTTTCACTGCAAGAGTTCTTCATGACAAAATTCACGCTGTTCTAAATGGCAGTCATTCGGATTTGTTTATATCTCAGAAACCAGTTCTTTCAAAATGCATTGACCACGTACATCACAGAGCTAATGAAAAAGGAAAGGATCTGCCAAAATCTCTTAATCAAACTGATAGTAAACCAACTAGTCATTCTTGCAGCGTTTGTCTTGACGGCTGCCATCGCCCAAAGAACAACAAAAATCTTGTTTGCCAGTCCGTTGTGATGATACAAATTGACAATTCAAAGACTCTATTCCAGATACACCACAATAAACAATTTAAAGATGAAGTTAAAAAAGAATTGTTTGTGTTTTGCGGACGTTATCAGAATTGTTCAGAGCACGACGAAGACAGTTTTCGGAACTGTTCGAAACATATTAAGGAGAATGAAATACTGATGATCACCGAAAGCATTTCACTTCTCATATCGTTACTTTGTTTGCTATTTACTATATTTGTACACGTGGCTTTACCGGAACTTAGAAACTTGCATGGTAAGAATATATCTTGTTTTTCATTTTCCCTGTTAATCAGCCAGATGTTTATGTTCCACGATTTTGGAATAAGAGACAGGAATTTATGTATCGCCATAGCTGTACTGTTACAGTACTTTTGGTTGGTTGTATTTGCTTGGACTTCAGTATTAGCTTTCGATATTGCTAGAACGTTCAATGCTTTCAACATATTACAAGCCCGCCGAGAACTACAACATGCGAGACGTTTCGGGGTTTATTGTCTGATTGGTTGGGGAGTACCGTTTGTGCTGGTGTCCATTTCATATTTTGTTATCAATAAGCTATTCGACCATCAAACCGCGTATGGCAGGGGACCAGAATGTTTCATACACTTCCATGTTGCTATATATGCGCTGGGGATACCGCTCATTATTTCCATAATTTTCAACTTCACATGTTTTGGAATAATCATATATGGAATAGAGTCGCACAGAAAGAAAGCAGTAATTACAACACCACACAGACGTAAAGGCGATCGTTTCCGGTGTTTCGTATACGCAAAGCTATCTATAATATGTGGACTGGCATGGATCCTTTTCTTCCTGTTTCACTACTTCGGAGAAGGTTTCAAGCATGTTTCTGCCTTACTGTTAAATTTTCAAAGCATACTGCTGTTTTTATCAACTGTATTATTCAACAGACGGGCAGTTGGAGCGGTGAAACGTCGAATGAGCGGCAACAACTCAACGTCACAAAATAATAATAATGTGGAGCTGTTTACCATCAGCAAACCCTAACAGAACATGTTCTCGAACGTAGATTTAAATTTCATATTATGAATTTAAAATTGCATTTTTACTGCCAAAGAGTTAAGATAAGGGAATGGTCACAAATTTCAATTTATAAAATAAAATACGTTAACAGACAAATTCATATTGGCTAGTGCAATTTTTAAATTGGTCAGTGGTTCATCAGATAATACAGCTTTAGATGAAACGTTTAACTTATTCGGAAGTCATCTTGGTTAGAGGTCAGAGTTGGATATAATTCTGAAAGAAAAACACAAGAAGACCATTATGGTCAATTTCTATGGACCAATCCGACAAAGTCTGGCCTCAATTGATTCACTAGTTTCAAAGGAGATTTTTTTTCTTTTTAATGCTTGTTCGAGGTCCGGAAAGAAAACATCGAAAGGGCTCACCCAAGGACCATTTCATCCAAACTTTTGGTTCGGAATTGCCGTGTAGTGCGAGAGGAGATTATTTTATGTACTGATTTTTTATATTTCTAGTAACGTTGGCAATATAGGTTAAAAGCCAGCCCCCCCCCCCCCTTCCCACTCCACGATTTTGAATTAAATGGAACCACCAAAGAATTTGGTCACAATTCGGTCCAGTCTGAATTAAATCAGCGCTTGACTGCCCCAGTTTATTGATAAACGGGAGCAGTTTTAGGGGTGATTTTTAATCTTTTTAATTCTTTCGTAAGAATATCAACAAAACCATCCACATACAGTGTAATGACAAATTGCAGTGTCAGGCAGTGTTACGCTCGTTACCGCATACTCCGGAACGGTGAACAATGACAGCCAAATCTAAATACAATAGGCAGTTCTGCTCACTGTTAATATACAATTCTTTGATACCAATTTTGATGCATAAGATGTGCAGATTTCGTCAATTCACGACTCATCAGTTTGGTTCAAGGCCTAAAATATTGAAAACCAAAACAATAATCTAAAAAGTTGAAGAGCAAATTAAAAAATGCCAAAACGACCAAAAGCTGTAAAGCCAAAACAAAGCTATGTACTGGTTGGGTCTGAAATAAAATTGTATGTAAAAGTGCTGTTAATTAAAAACATTTAAAGACCTCGCAGTGAGATCTTCCACGTTGAGAAAAAATCTCATCCCGCCTCAAGTTCAAGATTGTCCTGATATATGTTAATGAGAAAAAAAACAAGAAATAAGTCCGCTCCTGCTAGTTGATTAACTGACATATATCTGATGCCACTTCAGACACAAAAATTGGCATAAGATCACCCAAATGTAAGGTTTGAGGATCCAGAATACCAAGGTCACACAAATATAAAGCACTTCCAATGAGACCTCAAACAAATCCTTTAGATTCGATTTCAGGTGGAAGTTATCTTCCTCAATGGAACCTGTTTCGCAATATGCCACGAGACCGCCTTTATTCAGCGAGTAAACGTTCCCACACAATTGATGAATGAAGAAGAACAAAATAAAAAATGGCCTAGAGCGGCCATGTTTTTCATACAAACAGAACCAAAATCGGATCATATATATCATTCCTGCCAACATTGGTTACAATCTACCCACAAATGTCATTTCCCATCGGGTGAGCGGCTGAATCTGAATCAAAAGTAGCTCGTTTGTAGAGAGTATTGTTTTATTAATCCTGCAAAGTTTCAAAACATTTCATAAGCAAATGTAGTTTCTCAGAGGAGAATATTTTTGGAAATTGGACAATAAAAATCAAAGCTGACCTCTGGCGGCCATGCTGTTCATCCAACCAGAACCAAAGGTGGATCGTTTGTAGAGGTCCTTCCGTACATCATACCTGTCAACTTTGGTTACAATCCGCATCCCATTAGTTTCTAAGCAAATGACTGAAAAGGTATTTCCCGTACGATTCCATGGAAACTGAACAGCCGCAGACGCGGATGAGCAGCTTGTTCTCAACAAAAAGTGGAACGTTTGTAGAGAGTATTGCTGTCATCATCAATTCTGCAAAGTTTCAATACATTTCACTGTTTAGTTTCAGAGAAGATTTTTGAAAATTGCCGATCAGAATCAAAAATGGCCTCTTGTGACCATGTTGTTCATACAACCGGATCCAAATGCTGTTTGTTTGTAGAGGTCCTCCCATACATCATTCCTACCTAGTGTGTTTACAATCGGCCAAGTAGTTTTAGTGGAGAAGATCAATATGAGAAAAGTTTACGGACGATGGAGCGACTGGCGCAAAGTGATAACATTAGCTCATATGGTCTATTTGACAGGTGAGCTTAAAATATTCATATTATGTAAAGTTCCTGCAAATAACATTTTTATGTGAAGCTCGAACAGTTGAGTTTAAAGTACAACTACAGTCAACGATACATTCAAGAACACTGCAGAACAAATATGACCTACGGATGATCTTTTGAGACAGATAACACGCAGGAAATCATAATGAAGAATAAAATAGAATCAAAATGGCAGAAATATAGGACCAACTGCCTCAGAGTAGTTGCAAGATAGCCATATGGGCCAAGGGTAAGACAAACCCAAATAATTGCTTGTTCTTCACATAAGGAGGACGTAGCACGACATATAAACAATAATTTTTATAGACCCTTTACATTACTTTATATAGCCTTTCAAGTATTTTTTTATTGTCATTCCTATTATCAAATTATCGTTATTTTAGACAGGTTATTGTCAACATTCATATCTTTCAGGCAATTATTAATTACACTGTTACGAGCATATAATATACCCTTAATAAAATAGAGAATGGAAACGGGGAATGTGTCAAACAGACAACAACCCGTCCAAAGAGCAGAAAACAGCTCAAGGCTACCAATCGGTCTTCAACGCAGCGAGAAAATCCCGCATCCGAAGGCGGGCTTCAGCTGGCCCTTAAACATATTTGTACTGCCTTCAAAGAAAATTATTGTCAGATATCTTTTATAAAACATACTTACAAACAAACAGCAGTTATAAAGTATTTAAATATGAAGAAATATGATCAACACACAGTAGACAAATTTAATAGTTTCCCACAAAACTGGTTTTTCTCTTTATTTATTTTTTCTATATGATTGGTAAATTAATAAAAAAAAATTATGCATTTATAGTTAAAACTCTTGAACAGATGTCAATAATATGAAAATAATTAGTAATTCTTCAATATGTTGAAAAATAATGTAACAATAAAAGAATTAAATGAAAATCTGTTGAGGCTGTCAATTGGAGGCTACAGCTATATCGATTATTTTATCTAATCCAGTTACATTTGTTCAGGTATGATATGTAGGTCACAATGACCTATAAAGGGTTTTTTGTGATATTATGCAGGATAGAAATATTTTACATATATGTAACCAGAGATGTTAGGGCTTTACAATAATAAATTTATAATTAAATTTATTCTGGGGGAGTTTTATCCTCCCAAGTCAGAGTTTTGTATCCATGTTCGCTCCTACAAACCCCTGACAACATTCATTTGTATTTTACGGGTCGGAAGTGAACGATTTTCATTGGTTACTTCTCAAGGTTAAAAGAGAATCCATTGTGTCGTAGGTAGAGTTTTCTAGGTCACACAACAGGCGGCGATATATTCGAGCCGCTAAATATGAATGAGTGTTGTCATGGGTTTGTAGGAACGAACGTGGATACAAAACCCTGACTTAGCGGATGAGGGGAGTTCAAAAACTCAAACAAGAATGGACACACTACATGTCTCTCCTGATTACGCATACCGTTGTAACTCAAAGGGAATGCATGAAAAGAAATAGTTATGGTTATGACATTTGTCTAAAAATCTGCTACGAGTCACTCAATCCTAAAATTCTGTTTAAAATAAGCTGACAAATCTCAAGAGTAGTATGGCCATCAAGAAGTATCTATAGACCCAAAATGGTGCTTCTCAGTATTACATTTGCCGAGAAATGACCTTATTTGTGAAAATTCGACTAGACTCATTCAGGCAGGTGACAAATGTCGACTGAAATGTACTTGTCAAGCAGTATCTACAGATCATATTAAGTGGTGGGTTTAGGTATTGTTGAGAAATGGGCTTAATCACAAAATGTTATGCAAATCACTCGAGCATGAAAGAGGTTAAGGTGGTATTACAGTTCCTGAGAATTGGACTAAACGTAAAAATGTGACAAGTCACTCAAGCATGAAATTCAGGCTAGTATGTACCCAGCAGTAACTATAGACTAGGTATTATAGTTGCTGAGAAATGGAGAATAATCACGAAACTTGACACAGATGTTACAAATGTTAATAATAAGTCGAGGTCACAAGGAAAGCATACGGCTGCTAGGTTTATATCATAATGAATCTGTGGAACCAAAGATCTTAACTGTATGTATTATGTTTGCAAAGTTATTAAAAAAATTTAAAAATTTACCCCGCCCCTGACACCAAAAAGTTATACGTATACCTTGACATTCACGACATTCTTTGCAGGCGAGACAAAAACTTTGTAAAAATAGCCTTCATTACCTGTAATTAATTCCAATAAAATGTACGAAATGTAATGTCCCCGTTAAATATGTCATCTCCATTCTAAAAACTATTTCTCATGTCTATGAAATTTACACACATGAAGTCACAAATGGAAGTTATACATAGGATTACTTTTCATTGTCAGGTTAAATCATGATATTTACATTAACACCAGAGTTAACAGTGTCTAAATGACATAATATCTTCAATTTTAAAACATTTAAAAATGGTTTTATTCGTATTATCCTTTTGTTGCAAGTGAACTCTGGACATTTTTTCAATCAAGATGGCCTTGATTGACCATCTTGCCCTTTCAGATGGACAAACAAATCACCAAAAAATACATTGTAAAATTGACATCAAACCCATTTTTCCTGTGTCACTGATTGGGGCTGAAAAACACAGCCACCCAACCACTGAACATCTCCAAGCTGATGACCAGATTTTTCAATTACAGCCATTTCAAGTCATCCTAACAATATGGAGATTAAAAAGCTAAGAATGTTATAGATTCTTTTGTAGTTGTTGAAAAACCGTAGGCTAAAATGCATTTAGATGCATTTACAGAGACCACTCTTGTAACTGAAGTGGGATTGGTTGATATAACTTTTCCCCAATCCACTATATACAAGTCTAGCTGAAAATGTTTGTCATAAATTTATTTCATAATGGATTTAAAACTTTTCCAAACAAATTTATCACCATGAAGCAGTGTTCAATTTATTTTCATAATAAAATTATATATAATTTATATACAAAAAAACATTTTACTGACAATTTTTTTTTGTACATTCACAAATCTTATATTAGGGTTTAGATAGCATCTACAGAAATGGAGAAAAAGATAGAATAAAGAATAATTCAAAAATAAAAAATTTTGAAAAAAAATGACAGAGAGTAAAGAGGGTCGTTAATAAAGAAATTTCACTCTAAATCAGAATATCATATCATATAAACTATATTCATATTTTCAACAATATTTTTAAATACACACTTCTAACATGCACCTTATTATCCCTTACAAAACCTAGGTTAAAGTGTCTAATCTTTGAAATTTTGAATTTCAAACCTAAATATTTTCATCCTCATAATTAATATTTTACAGAAAATATGTTATTTTTTGTTATAATTAAGGTGGTACCCAACACATTCACTAAAATTAATTTGGCTCGTTTAATTTTCATAAAATTTTGACGAAGTATACTATTTACTTTGACCCATTGACAAAAATTTTAAAATTTCAAAACATTTGAACCAACCAATTCATCAGAAAAATTACACTGATTGTATAGCAGTTTGACAAACACTAATATTGATCATTGAAAAGCTTAATATTCCCTTAACAACACAACGTTATATAAACGTTTAGCTGATTTTACAGAGTTAACTTTTTACAATATGGTAGTAATTTAATAAGGGCGATGTGATTCTATGAAATAGTTCCAAACTTAAAGTGTATGTATTACTCCATTTTGATAAGCTTAAATATGGTTAAAAAATCGGTTCGAAACAAGTACTTGCTATGAAAGAGATTGTAAATTGGTTTTGAAGGGATTGCAGCTTTACTCTGACACATGCCATTCAATATAAATGAACACACATACAGAACACATACACCATATAATATTCAACAGAATCACATTGTTGAATTTAAAAAAAAATGCAGAAATGCAGAATTTAAAACTAATATAAACATTATCAATTTTTATGTATGAGAGGAACATGACCCTTTTAAACTCTCTTCAATTGTTTTTTAATATTAAACAAAATCTGACCTGTAAATTGAGATGATTAAATACAATATGATTTGAAACAGTCCTAAACAGCTGTATTTTAAATTTTGAATTGGATGCAATTCAAAATTTGGCTAATGTACATTCCAAAATTATCACACAAGTTAATTATTGCTAATCTTAAAAAATTGAAAATAATGCAAAATTTTAAACATGTTAAATGTAAGTCATGTACAAGTTGTCAAACAAACATTAACATTGTGAGTTTTAATCATTTAAATGCTCATTATGTCACATTTTTTGCATTAATTTAGGAACATGCAGTGGTTTCACATTGCAAAGGGGCATAACTCTTAAAAATAAATGTTAAATACTTTGAACTGTAACTCAATGTTTAGTCAAAACTAAATGATGTTTTTAAAGTAATTTGTTCCAGCAAAGTATGATGTATGAAAAAACGAATTTGTTGATTTTTAACATTTCGAAGTGCATAACAAATACCAAAATTTCCAAATATGTAAAATTTGGACTCAACATGTGTTAAGTACCTACTCTTTTTTCAATATCTGCAAGCTTATTTTAATTGTTGAATGATAAATGCTTTATGGGTGGTATTTTTTCTGAACTTGTTTACTAGGGGTATACAAATTCTACATATTAGGTGAAATTCTAACTCAACCTGTGTTTAGTAGCCTCTCACAATATTTCAAAATTGGGTTGATTATACCAATTGGGAAAAACAGGGCAATTCTGTACCAGAAATCATTTCCCCCAGGGGTGGGGGGTGGGGGGTGTGTGTTCTTCTCCCGATTATTTTGGTAGTATGAGTGCGTGGCAGTAAAGGGTAAGATTTTCACATTCTTACTGTCTAGAACAGGGTCATAATTTCTTTACAATTGTCTAGAACAGGGTCAGATATATCTCTGGTGCATAATTCGTGTAATTTTAAGCTTAAAATACAGATGTTAATTATTAAGAAATTTATTTTTGTTTTCAATATTATGTAAATTATTCCCAATTTTTTTAGTTGCATATTTAATCTGTAAGTAGAGTTCTTATAATTTGCTCATTTTGACTTGGAAAGTGCAACTTTTCTGTTATAGCCTGTCGTGAACAGGGTATGTTTTTTGGCATGAACAGGGTCTGTCTTTGCATGGGCAATTGGCACAAATACACAAATATTATGGTCAAGTAACCCCCCTCCACCCAGGCAATTTTTCTATTTTTTATGTAGAAACTGCAATGGATGATTTTGACAACCAAAAGCATTATAAAATGGAATAAAATGCTTCCTATTTTAATCATTTTTAGTTGTCTAATAAAACAAAAAATGGCTATCTTCAGTTTTAACAGTGGCATGTCTGTGAAAGAATATATCTGAAATAGTTACACTGAAACCTCAGCTGTGTTAAATGATTCTAAACAACACTACTAATTTTAACATGATTTTATCAGACTGAGTGCTAATTTGCATAAATATATTCTTCAATATTTTAATGTCTTTTTATTTTAATACATTGTCTTCTGTCCTTAAAGGGACCACACCATACAAATGTTTTAAACTTTGATTGTACAGTAGACTCCTGCTATTAATTGGATATAAAAAAATGTCAACAAAAAATAGTCTATTCTCCAGGATATTCAATTTATAACAGACAGTAACAACAATTCTGACAAAAATCAGCCATTTAATTTCATTTATATATATATTATGTGCATATAGTGTCCTATCTTGTGGCATATTTCAATTTTGGGCATTTAATTGAATTTTAAGGTGAACTAGGTCATTTGGCCAAACAAATATGTTAAAATATAATGAAATATGACTTCTTGAAAGAAAATTTGTTGACTCAAGAAGCCATTTCTTGTACACAGAAACAAAAATATTCTATTATAATGACATTGTCATCAATTTTAGATGAAAATTCTATCCAAATAGAAGGAGTGTTCTATTATCAGGTATGCAAATATCCAATAAATTTAACACAGAATAACTAAGAAATGGTTTGGTGTTTTGATATTATATCCCATTTCCCGATATTTCCTTTATCAGATACTGTAAATTCAGAAATTATTGCATACATTTATTATTGCGATTTTGTCATTTTAGACCAAAATGCGATTTTTATTTTTGCGATATTGAGAAAAATCCCTTTTCATTCATATAAAAAAATTGCAAAATGCTTGTTTAAATTATTGCGATTACAACCCTGTCACATTTTTCGCAATAATTTTCAAATTTACAGTATTCTATTTCACGGAATATACTGTATTAAGATTTCAAATTTGTTCATTTAATACTAGGAATCACTGTGATTTGTCATATAATTTGTTTCTGTTAATCTAATATCCTTTATGATTTCATGAATTATTATTTCTATGTCCTTAATGGGCCCCATAATATGGTAAAAAAATAAAGTACTGGTATTGTTTTTCATGTAAACTTGTGTTAATGGGAATTAAAAACAAGAGTTTATGTCCCTGAATCTTTCAGCAGTAGCAAAAATCTTTGAATTTTCTCTTAAATTTCTAATAACAATGGATTTTTTATAGGGACTATATCTTACAATAATTAAAATAAATAATCCTAGATTTTGAACTTTACTATCATCCAGTGTCAGTCTTGTCTAAAATACATATATGTAGAAAATTGTCTGGATAACTAAAATTCTGTGACAACCATAAAACTGGTGTACATAATGTCATATCAATACCATGAACAACAACTCTCTTTGTAAATGTATCTGAAAAAAATAAATTCTTAATTTCAAATCGATACCATATTTAACAACACTGTTTTTAAAAGTATCTGAAAAAAATTAAAATTTCTTAGTGTCAAATGAATACCATGTTTAACAACTGTTTGTAAAAGTACTTAAAAAAATAAAAAAAATTTTAATGTTGTATCAGCACCATGTATAACAACTCTCTTTGTAAACATTTCTGAAAAAAAAATCTTAATGTCATATTGATACCATTTGTAACAACTCTGTAAAATTATCTGAAGAAAACAGAAATTTCTTATTGTAAAATTGATACCATGAAAAACGACTCTCTTCACAAACATAGCTGAAAAAAAATTAATAATAATTTCTTTTGTAGAATAGTTTGGTTTAGTTCACTGTTGTTTTACATCACATTCAGTTCAAATGACATATCGGAGATGCCAATTTTTATATGGTTACCAGGAGAGAACCACCAACCCCCAGCAGGAAAACCGGAAACACTTGTGGAGTCAAACACACCTTGCCAAAAGTTTATTCAAGCTCACAAATTAATTCAATGTTGACAAGCAGCTAGGATAAAGCACCTTAACAACCTAGATTTAAACAATCTCTTCCTAGGCTTAGTCTTATGGCATGTTGTCTCAAAGACACTTATCCATTTTAAAATTTGTTTAAAAAGTTGAATTTGTGGTTTTGGTCTAACAAAAATGACAAGAGTTAAGTGTCAATAAGCTGAACTCTTCAACGTGGCTGTTAGATGGTTTCATCATTATCATTTAATTTGGTATTATGGTCATTTTGGCATTTTATTTTCGCTCCTCAACTGTTTGGATTATTGTTTTGGTTTTCAACATTTTAGGCCTTGAGCAAAACTGATGTCATAAATCAACGAAATGTTTACATCTTGTGCATCAAAATTGGTATCAAAGAATTTATTAACACCAGTTATCTGACATTTAGTGTTATTTTTGGAAAATGATAACAATCAATTATCAAGTTAATGGGATGTTTCATAAAAATATCATAATACATGTTTCTCTACACTATTTTATAAATCTGTTACCTACCTTCCTCCCACAAATGAGGAACACACTCGTGTAACAAATCACTCAATTTATTCTCTTGCCCATCTGTATTGTAAGGCCTAAATAGTCGCTGTATATTTGGTTTTTCAATCTGAAAATAAATTAGACACAACAGTCATTATTTTTCTATCTCAAATATTCATAAAAAATCTTCAGCTTGTTATAGTGACAGTTCAGTGGCTATAAAAAGTGTCCAAGCAGAATACAGTCAAACCTGATCTAAAGGACACCTCTATATAGCAAATCATTGTCTATAAAGGGAACAGTAAAAAAGTCCCATTCATGAACAAAGTATGGTATGTAAAATTAACCTCTCTATAAAGGGCACTTCTGTCTGGTCCCTTAGATGCCCTTTGAAAGGTTTGACTGTATTTACAACAACTGATAGAAAACAAGATATAATTACCGGTATAGTTCTTGTTGTTTAGTTGGGGTTTAACGCTGTTTTCAGCACATTTGGTTATTTCGCGGCGGCCAGTTTTTATTGGTGGAGGAAGCCGGAGTACCCGGAGAGAACCACCGACCTTCGGTAGGAAAATTGGCAATCCTTGTCAATTAAGATCGGAGTCGAACACACCCCGCCACAGGTGAGATTCGAACTCACAACCCCAGCGTTCACAGGCTAGTGATCATTAGTAGTCATGAAGAACTACCTAGACCACTCGGCCACCGAGGCCCCGGTATATTTCTTACATGTATGTTAGTTTTTAAATCTGACAAGGCAAGAAATATTATACTTTAAAAAGATCATTCAACGAACATTTCTTTACAACTTTTAATTCATTAAGGCCAATATTTTCAATGCAGAAGACGCAAGCGTAATCAAATAATAGATAATTGAAAGATGGCGACAGCTCATCTAAGTACAAATACTTATTCAGTGGTTCATAGTCATGGATGGGATAAATGTATAATTCTATGCAATTCATCTTAGGAAAATAAATTAGTGAATCATAAGGTCAGTAGACATATCAGGGTATATGAAGCCTATCAAGAAGATGTCTGACAGCAAACCTGATTTCTCAAAGAGTATGTAAAGCCTAAGCCTATCTGACAGAAAACCAGATTTATTTCATGGCAGTTTGAACCTTTGTTGTCAACTGATACCGTAACACAATTTTTTCCATTGGAAAAATTTTAAAGACATAGATTGTACCACAAGCAATATTGCTATTAAAAATTTTTGTGAAAAGGGACCCTTCATTTATTTTTATTTAGTGGAAATTTTTGTGGTCAGGTTTTTGTGATATCAAATGATGTTCTGATAATTGATTATAATTGATAACCATGTACCCTGACTATCTGGGTCTTGTTTTACGGATATGTTGAAGTATTCTTCTTATCTTGGCTACTACGACTTATTTTGCAAGGCAGCAAGTGAGCATTGCAGTCTGGTGATCTATTATCTGATTCTGTTTTCAACTAAATAATTGATAGTCAAATTTTATAATCAATTATAATAGGTTCAGATACGTAGCTTGCCCTATTCTAAAGGTGAGGCAAATATTTCCTGTGTCTTCTAAAAAACGATGTGGACAGGAGGGTAACATTTTTGCTAATTTCTTCTCCTAGCTTAGGCCTAAGAGTTACAGTGGAAACGATCAACTGTCATATCAGTATTAACCATATTAAAAAAAAAACACTGTTAAAAGATTAAATTTAGAATTTAGGTGAGGCAGTTGCCTCACTGCCTTTATGGATGCTACACCACTGAGGTTGTAAACTTTTACTAAAAAAATCTTGCGGTTAACTTAAAATATTGTATTTACTTGTATAAAAATTTCACTATAAAAATCAAAACACATCAAATACATTATAAAATTACAACATCATTTTATTATATTAGGAAAACTGCAGTGTATAAGACATACCAGTAAAATAACCTAGTTTGGCCGTTTAAGTCAGTTTATATAGATTCAGGCTACTAATCTCAACAATATATCTTTTGGTTTAGGAAAAAGCTTCCAATGTAAAAAAAAGTTTGGCTCTTGCCACTTTCGAAATTGGCAGATCATCCTAAAACAGAACCACCTATGTATATACATTATGCATATGACTATTAAAACAGAACCGCATAAAACTCAAACATCATGGGCATCAGCAAATTTTTTTGTATCTATGGAACAACTCTGTCACAAAATTTGATTTAGATTTTTTACACTATCGATTTTAAGAGCTCACTCATGACAATATTTCTAGAAATTTACATCAGGAAAAGCTTTCCTTTCACATCTATTTTCATTTACACATATTGTTCATTTTACCTGGTAAATTCTAAAAGGAATGTATTTGAACATGTCATCACCAGATGACTCCATAAGTCTTTTATTTACTGACCAAAATTGTTCATATTTATCTGAAAAAGAAAATCTTATCATAATTATTTGGATGCAAAGATTCATCAGTATAGACATAATTAGAGTTTTTCGAGATCGATCGCTCTTTGCGACGGAGGTAAAGAATGACGTATCACGTCACTTTTTGTTAGGCACAGAAAAAATAAAAATATGGCAGCCCCGGTAAATTTTGCAACAAAAACTGTACCAGAGTTGTGACAATTTCTGTCCCAGAGGGGTATATCATGCCATGAATACAGAAAGCTAAGACTCGCCCGACTTGCATTATCCTTCAAATTTCCCTTCACTCTCGTAACCTGAAAAGTGCCATTCTCATGCCTAACAAAACACTAAAGTTTTAAAAAAAATCTTAATTGAATGGTTTTGATTGCAAAACTATGATTACAGCTTTAACAAAATTAATATCAATCTATTATCATTACACTGGAAAGCATACCATGTAATACTGCTGTCCACAACTGTTTATGATCCTTTTTCTGCATACTATTTATAATCTGCGCTCGATGCTTCAGAGAATCAGCTTCTTTTACCATTGACATAAAATGAGACTCGACTGCTTCTTTACTAGGACAATGTAATAATTCATCCTCTGGAAAGTCCTTTATAAATTATACAAAGTAATAATTTGATTAGCCAAATAATTAATAAGTACCATTTTAATAAATTAAATATAGGAGGAAACTATATTGATACTTTAATGTAAGGGACTGGTAATATTTACCTGGAGCTATCACATGTTTTGCTGAAGTGATTTCAAATTTCAACCTTCGCTGTATAAATGAATATGTTTGTTTGTTTAGTTGGGGTTTTACACCGTTTTCAGCACATTTGGCTATTTAACGGCGGCCAGTTTTTATTGGTGGAGGAAGCCTGAGTACCCGGAGAGAACCACCAACCTTCGGTAGGAAAACTGGCAATCCTCGTCAATTTAGGTCGGAGTCGAAAACACACCCCGCCACAGGTGTGATTCGACCTCACAACCTCATTGTTGACAGGCTAGTGATCATTAGTAGTCATGACAAACTACCTAGACCACTTGGCCACCGAGGCCCCTAAATGAATATGCTATTTGTCATTGTAATGCAATACTGATTGTAACCTCGATTCTGATTGAAAATCTCATGGCATCAAATGCACAATTGATGCCATGAAACTATTTCGCAAGCAGACGTTACTTCTGAATTTGTAAAAATTTCCGTTTTATAGCAATATTTTGACATCTGCATTACAATGGAGATAAGAATATTGTATTTTATTATTTGAAGGCATCAATTGATGATTTGATGGTCGGGAATAACTGTTTATTGTCTCCGCTAACACATTGCCAGTAAACTCAATTTCCGGTCATCATATCATTCAAATGATGCTGTGAAATAATAAAATACAATACAGTTATCTCCTAAGTGTTTGTCTTGCAGCAAAATAGTTTATGAATCATAAACTGGTGATGTAACATATGAATGTATAATAATAATGTTTGAGTTGTTAAGGAGTGATCATATTTGCTGAAAATGAGAGAATTAAAAATTATTACGTAAACATCGTTTATTTAGATATATGCCCGGAAATAATGCACGGTTCTTACATGTTACCCGCCCCCTTCAGCACTTGAGGCGAGCACACTACCACTAGACCACCAAGGCGGTTTGTATTAATCGAAAATGAGATAGTTCAAAAATCAATTAATGTTGCTTCATTTTGTTCATAAGCTTAGCTCTTTTCTTCCTAATATTTATTATTAGTTGCTTATTAATACAACAAATTGTCCAAAAAATTATTCATTAGGCAGCATATTTTTTATCAACATTTTCCATATGCAAACTGACCTGAAAATGAACTGTTAAATTCCATGGATTGGAATCGTCTTCGTGAAAAATATCAAATAATACTCCAATAGGATAATGCCTGTAATATACATTTATTATAATTTATGCAAATTTATGATGTAATCCAGTTATTTCATTGGTTCTTCAGAATGTGGTATTTTGCAGTGGTTTTTGTTTTATTCTGCCTACCCCTAGCCACATGTGATAATTTTGCATAGCAACACATTCCGCAACAAACATTACGGAACTAAAAAAATATCACCCTTTCCAGCCGAGTTTTACCGATTAGTATTTCACGTCTTGTATTGTCTCTTCATAGTCCCTTCAGACACTTCTGCAAATGCCATACCAGCAAAATAATGGAAACAGGTTATAAATCTTGAAAATCCAGACAACCAACTTGTCGTCTGATGTTTGTCAGTTTGGGCAGAAGTGAAATACTAAACAGTAAAACTCGGCTGGAAAGGGTGATATTTTCCGAGTTCGGTAATGTTCAGTCTTGGAATGTGATCTTTTCGTTGCTATGCAAAATTATCACATGTTGCTAGGGAAATGTCATTTGAGTCATTTATCTGTATTATTCCTTTTGTTTTCATCTTGAACCTGAAAAGTACATGTTTTTTTACAATTCTGTAAAAGGTCATTGTCACAACCCTACCAGGTATTGGTTCTGCAGCAGCACTATTGTCTGCAGGTGTTTTTATATATATTATATTGTTGACTTAAAATACAGTTAATTCATTGAAATACAGTATTGTTATTCTGCATCAACTATTCCAGATGAGATCAAGGCATTCAGTATAATAAGCAAGAGGCTCAAGAAAATTTAGCCTATATAGCTCACCTGACAGTCCCACAATCAATCCATTTTATTTCAAGTGAAAATTGTAATGGACCTTCCATAGATGTTTCCTACCAATTATCAGTTAATTTTGCTATATGGTTTCAGAAGAGGAGATGTTTGAAAATTTTGACCAATCAAAAATAAGAATTCATCATAGCTGCCATATATGCTTTATAAAGGTCCTTCCACAGATGCGTCATACCAAGTTACACCTCATTTGGCTTTGCAGTTTCAGAAAATTTTATTTTTGAAATTTTGACCAATAAGAATTCATCATGGCAGCCATATAAGTTCTTTGACCGGAACAAAATATGCAAAATGTATATCCTCCCATGGATGCTTCATACCAAGTTTAAGCTCATTTGGCTTAGGGGTTTCAGAGGAAAAGATTTTTAAAATTTGTCCAATCAGAAATAAGAATTCATCATGGCAGCCCTATTGGTTGTCCACCGGAAAGAAATATGCAAATTTTATAAATGTCCTTCCATAGATGCTTCATATCAAGTTACAGTTCAGCTGGCTTTGCGGTTTCAGAGAAGATTTTGAAATTTTGACCAATCAAAAATAAGAATTCATCTTGGTGGCCATATCAGTTGTCCGACCCGAAGGAAATATGCAAACTTTATAAAGTCCTTTCATAGATGCTTCACACCAAGTTTCAGTTCATTTGGCAATGTGGTTTCAGAGGAGAAGATCAAAATGTAAAAGTTTACAGATGGATGCCAAGTGATGACAAAAGCTCACATGGCCCTTTGTGCCAGGTGAGCCAAAAACATACTGGCTTTAGTTGAGCGTATTATGGTAGATAACCACACTTAGATAAAATATCACACTGCCATAATACAGTATTTCACATATCTTTTATGGTAATATTCTATACAAATGACAAAAATATCGTCATTCACCTTAAAAAATTGTTTATTTGGATATAGGGTACCGGTATGTAAAGCTAAGGATATAAAAAGCAGTAACAAACTGGAGTGGATTAAAGAATGTATTATGCTGTTATCATCATTTTCAAAGGTTTCTTATGAATTTTCATGACTGAATTGACAGCATTAAATTAATAAAGCAGTGATATTCAGATCAAGAGCATTTATAAGAACAAAATCAACAGACATGACAAATAATGAAAGTAAAAAAAGAAAACTCCTATCAAATCGATCTACTGTTATAATGTTTAAGCTTTTAAGGAAATCACTCCTCACTGAAAGACTTTTCCTATGGACTTATTTAATTTTAGAGAAAATTTTACAAATTTCTCCAACTTTTTATCAAACATATGAAAGATACAAATGTTTCCTTAATACATGTATATGACTGAGATACAAGCATCTCCAATTTATGATAAGGAGAAAAATTTCTTCATCATATGATTAAGACAGGAACTTCTCCAACACAATTGGGTAACATTTTAATCTTCCAACATTTGTTAGGAAGACAAACTTTCCCTCTAACAAAAAGAAACATTATGTCTATCATTTCCTCAAGATTTTGAGCCATGTTGGGGGTTTACAGGTCACTATGGCTTTATCATATCTTTTTATTAATTGGTTGATGAAGCTGCATTATTTGGGGAGAACCACCATTTTTGGCAGGAATACTGACAATCTGAGGAAATAAATGTCTTTAATAATATATTGACGTACCATTTAAGTGGTTGTTCTGCATAGGCTAGCCACATTTCACATGATTCTTCCTGGTTTACAAACTTAGAAAAATGCTTGTAGACTTTATCAGTTACTAAAGGGAAATAACTCATTCTAGGCACCATCAACTGAAAAGTTCAAAAGTACTGTCCATGATATTAAATTCATAGCAAAGTGTCCTTTATTGCAGAAATTCCAAAAATGATTATATGAAAAAAGTGAGTGGGTCAGATTTAGCTCAGGAATATTAACACTATAGTCTGTTAAGTAATATGCTGGTAACATCCATATCACAGTACCCAAAGAAGGTTAAACAGCATTTACTAACATGCTCAAACAGTCAAAGTGCTCATACATTTTTTGTATCAACCTAAATTAAATGACTTCACTTTATACACTGTTCTCTCTCAGTTTTCTTTTCTAATGTAGGGTAAATTAAATATAAACTTACTGCCTTTGTTATATCATTTTTTTTTGTATTTATAAATATAATTAAAGTTCATTCTATTTTTAAATTCCTTCATTTAAAAAATATAGAAATATTTACAAAAATTGGAAAAAATATTTATTTGGTGTAAGCTAGCTATAGGGTTATCCAGGAGGAACCCTCCCTTGTAGCTATTTAATACTGAATAAAATGGCCGTACAACATTGATTGCAAAACCTGAAAAAACACTAACATAGATTTTCTCAGGATGATCATCAGATTCAACTTCTTCTATCGGCAGAGAAAAGCTGACCGGGATTTTTCCATCCCACAATTCCTTTAAAATTTCACGATCTTCTGCCATTGTACATCATCCCTTTACAAAAAGCTGAAATAAGATAATTAAACAAGATTAATTTTGCCCTGTCAGATCAAAATTGGTAATATACATGTACATGTTTTATATATCTTTATGAGGTTTTGGTATGAAATCAATATCCAAATATTGTAGCTGATATTCTAGTCTAGGCGAAAGTGGTCTCTTTTCACCAAGTTTGTACTTTCTACACCATAATTTATGTATATTTCCAGCTGCTTCAGATCCATTAGTTTGGATAAAATTCATTAAATTTTAATAAAAATAACCCTGCTTTATACTATTCAGAGAAATTCATGCAAACGTTTTACTTCTTATTGCAGAATTTTCATTAAGAATATGTCTTTTTGCAGTGTGGGAACTCACCACTCACAAAAGTTGAGTATCATTCGCTATTGGCGAGTGACGGGAGCTGCATACTCGACATTTTGGCGAGTGGTAGTCTGGGGGTGAGTTATAAAGTCCAGTTACTCCCCAGGACATGCTTCTACTATTTACACCCCAATGACTACTTCTTAAAATAAAATAAAAATCCAATTTGTCACTTTGCTTACATTTCCATCAATATTAATGATGAAAAAAACCATGTCTGCGATCCCAACCTAGCGTAATGGTTTTCTGTCGGTGTTTTCTGTTTAAATTGTTAAATAGAACAAATTGGACTGTTTAAATATCAAATAATATGTTCAAGTTGATTTTGTTTTTTTTATCAAAGGAACTTAATTTACGAAAAGCTAGCCAGAAATCGTGAAATTCGATATTTTACTGACCCAGGTTCAATATCAATATTTTGGTATCACAATTATATTGCTTTGTTTTTTAGCAACCATTGCAAAATGGTTATTTGCCAAAGTTTTGCGAGCAACAAAGGGACTGTACTCGCCAAATGAGTTCCCACACTGTTTTTTGGCAATTCAAAGAACTGCCTAGGAAGCTTGGGACAAGCATAAATGACAAACGTGTATAAATTTACAAAATGTAGATGATCACTATTGCAAAAAAAATTAGCCTTACAATAAAGATAAGTGTTTTACTAATTCATTGATCCACAATAGTCAAATGGAAAATTAAAAGTGACCAAAAGTAGTAAGTCATACTCGAATCATTTTATATATTGATAAAATGTGGACACAGGATTTTGCCTTATTAGTGTGGTATGTCCTTCATTTCTTTCAAATGAAGATTGTATTTAACAATTAAAGTCTTGGGAGTATATATAGAGAAAGAGGGGGACACAGGTCTATTATCTAAGTAACTCACTGTTGACGTGAGCTAATGCCTCTATGTAGAGTTTTGGTTCAAGGCACCATTAGCTAATAGAGTAAAAATTTTATACATCATTCAAAATTTTTAGGCCCCAATTACTAACAAACTGATGCTGTGATAGAAAAATTGGCAAAAATAATACACTTTTTGAAGACATTGTTGTGAAGCCATGGTTTTTTATACAGTGGTTACATAATACCTTATAATTGTATTAGTAAAAGTGTTCATATTGAAAGAAATACTAAACTGAAATCTCAAGGGGTCATTTTGCAAGAGTTGAAATGTTGAAGAGGAGGACACCCCCGTATTTTTTAATTTTTTCATTTCATTTGTGTACGTATTAAGCTTTTCCGCATTACCTGAACAAATAAAAACGGGTAAAATTAATAATCTAAAAGAATAGCCTTTCATTTCTTGCTTGAAAATTCAGAATAAACAGTAATATGCATCTTCAATGTTTTTATCTTTTCCACAAGGAAATATAATTGTCGAAGAGTTGATAGCAAGGGAGATAATTCATATGTCTATCTAATTACCGAGAAAAAACTATTTACAAAAAAGCCAAACGAAACCAACTCAACGAAACAGCCTAAATAAATCAAGAAAAACAAAACTTATTAGTTCTTTCACTTTCATATACTTTTTGTTCACTAGTACTGAAGAACAATCTTAAAATAAATTTGGAAAATGAAAGGAAGGAATTTCAAATCCCATCGCTTAAGTACTAAAAAAGCTAAATAAACTAAAACCCAAAATCAGAAATTGCAAGTAACAGGAAAAATCACAGGAAATGTATCAAATAATCGTCGACGTGCATTTATTTTTTAATTCAACTATGATCAGCTACCGCTAGCTAGGTGGTTGAATGTATAAGTCATGTAAGTGGAAATTCAGTCTAATGGACAAAATGAATCATGTTATCCTCAATTTAGATTTACTAGAATTGATCTTCAGTATAACTCAAAGAGGATATAAATTATCAGTTATTGAAATCACAGACAATAAAAAGTTAAAGAGGACAAAATTAATATACCTAACTCAAACCCAAATTCCATTAGACAGACAAACCCGGAAACAACCTCAAGCACAACAAATAAACACTGAAAACTGAGAAACAATGAACAACACGAACTCCTATAAAACCAGGAGTGAACTCAGGTGCTCCGGAAGGGTAAGCAGTTCCGGTGACGCTCAATATACGGTACCCGTCGTGAAGTTCAACAAAGTCAATCCGGTGGTAGTCACAAATCGAGAGGTACATGTTACAACAATGGGAAAAGGTCCAACATCACCTATCGATATTGGTCATTATGACATATACAATCTGATAGCTGCGATTTTTTATACAGTATACTATATTAATAAAACTTCCTTTTTTGTAAAAACTATAATGATGTCTATGATTCCTTGAATGGTGGAAAAAAATATTTTAATTTCAAAATAACAAACATTTGTCAAGTTTTAAAATGATATTAAAATGTAATTGGGAACGGATTACATCGGGAAAAAAATCTTTGAATCTTTTTACTCAATCAAATATTAGGATATAAATAATTTTCATAATATAATAATACCAAGTAATAATTTAAAATTATTAATTATCCAATAAAATATCCAGTTTAAGCTTATTGTCATTTCCAAATGTTTAAAAATTAAAAAAAAGATAGTTGATTAAAGTAAGAATTTATTAAGAACACTCTCTGAATTAAATGAAGATCGACGAGTGAAAAAATGAAAGAAAGAATTAAAGAAAATACTGAGCTATCTTTAAATTTCCGGACTGAATTTAATCTTAAAGCTTTTTGGATAATAAATTGACGTATAGATCTCTGTTACAAGGAAATGAAGCCAATATATACAAAAATATATTATATGTAAATTTAACATATTTGGTAAAACTGCTTGAAAATAAGAGAAAAAATACATGTATGTCTTAAAAACAGAATTAAATGTGAAATTGAATGTTCCCATTAATTTTCTCATTAAAATTTAAGCAGGAGGATTACTATACATAACAATCAAATCTTATCCTCGTGCTAATTAAAACACATGCACGGTGGGACCTTTTGTGTACAGAAATATCTTGTATTATTTACCTTCCATTCACTTGCTTTTACTTTTCGAAAGGGGGGGGGGGGGGTGGTACAGTATATGTAGACTGATTTACCTATAATTTTTAAGGAAATCTGCTGAAATTTGGAGTAATTAATATGACAAACATAAGTATAGAAAATCTGTAAGGGTATATAGAATATGGTAAAAATATCAAGAACAAAAAATATTGATGGAAACTGAAATATTTTTTTCATTATAATAATTATAATCTCTTATTTTGTGCATAATAAATATATTTCAATTTGAAATTAAACTAGACTGAGGCAGTCGGAATTCAGACAGAATTACCAAGCTTCAAAAAAGAGCTGCAAGAATTATATTAGAATGTGATAAGACAGTTCCTTCAAATTTTATGTTCTCTTCTCTGAACTGGTAACCTTTTGTAGAAAGAGTTAAATATCAAAAATCTGTGCTAATGTATAAAATAGTAAATGGTCTTGTTCCAGAGTATCTATTTTTACAAACTGTTAGTGAAGTCCACAATTATAATCTGCGATCTTCAGTAAATGATGATTTGTTCTTACAAAGACCAAATACAAATTTTTATAGAAAATCCTTTCAATATTCAGAAGTTAAAATTTGGAATGATTTGCCATACTGCGTAAAAAATTCTCGAAATATTAACATATTTAAGGAACATTGTTTTAAATATTTCCTTAATGGAGTTTAAGGAAAATGTACTATATCTTATTATATACGTTCATTATATACTGTTTATAATTTGTTGATTATTATTATGTAAATGTGTATTGTATGAATGTGTATGATTTTGTTAATAGATAACAATAATACCTTTGAATACAGGCTCAAATTTTGGAAAATTTAAATTCTAAAACCTTATTGCACATCTGCATACAGTGTATGACAATACTGTATAGAAATAAAATGTATAACATGAAAAATGAAAGAAAACTTTCAGTCACCCACTTATAATTTTTATAAAACCTTATTGCGCATCTATATACAGTGTGTGACAATACCGTAAAGAAATTAAAGGCATGAAATCAAAATTATGAAAGAGGAGTTTAGGTCACAAGCTTAAATTCACCTTTTTGCAAAAATCGACCCCTGTGGGCTCCAATTTTTGAAAATCAAAATTCTAAAACCTTATTGCACATCTAGATACAGTATGTGATGATACTGTATAGAAATTAAATGCATGAAATCAAAAATGAAAGAGGAGTTTAGGTCACAAGCTTAAATTCACCTTTTTGCGAAAATCGACCCCTGTGGGCCCCAATTTTTGAAAATCAAAATTCTAAAACCTTATTGCCCATCTAGATACAGTTTTTGATAATACTGTATAGAAATTAAATGCATAAAATGAAAAAGAAAAGAGTAGTTAGGTCACAAACTTAAATTCCTAATATTCGAAATTCGACTTCTGTGGGCCTCAGTTTTTGAAAATCAAAATTCTAAAACGTTATTGCGAGCTAAAATTGCATATATTGGAAAATGGGTCGATCAATTGATGATATCAACTTATCCCTGATAAAACCCTGGTTATAAGCAGCTTTTGTGAAAGCAGTAATCCTCTTTATCGAAAGTCATGGTAACTCACTCATGCCCTTGAATATTGGATAAGCTGAGAAATGTAATCTATATACGCCATATGCAGGCGATGCTGGTATATTGCTACTCAAGAAAGGGAAAGATAACAATAAGAACATATAAAGTATCTACTTAGACGGATGTCTTCATCGAAATGTCTATAGAATAGCATATCAATGCAAGAATAGAAAGAGCATTAAAAACGGCACACGTTTTTCATCTTGGAATGATTTAAGGTGGGACGATAAAAAATGGTATACATCCAGATTTGTCTGATTTTTTTTACACAGTGGCAGTAATAGATCTTAAAGCGGTTGATATACAGCAGAAAACTTTTTAAAAACATGTGGTCACGGATTTCGTTTTCACGCTAAAATGGTTTAAAAAATGGAAAAATTGCGGGAAATTTACGAAGACATATAACATTTATAAGTCATCATCGTTCTTGGCATTCTTTGAAGACATAGAATAGGTTTATACTCGATAAAGAACAACTAGGAACAATAACTCTTATCGTAACGTCGTTTTGTAACATCACATTGCCGAATCCTGAACTGCCGATTCCCAGATTACAGATTTTTTTACATCGGATATTTTACCCGATTCCCATTTTGCCGAATCCATATTGCCGATTCTCAAACTTGCCGACTCTTACTGAATTCGGCTATTTAAAAAAATACTATTACATTTTGTTAATTAAAGGACATGTCTAAGGATAAGAACGGCTTATAAAACATGTAAAGTGACTTATTTCTCATGCGTTTAACTTGGGACAACAAGCAGAATATGTGTACCAACACACTATGGATAGAATAAAAGGTTTATATAGTATGTATAGTTGTTAAAGGAATGTTTAAACAATGAACCCAAGCCTTAGTACACTTGACTAAAACCATTACATTACATATCTCTTAAAATAAAAATTATTACTTTTTAAATGGAAAAAAACATTCAACATCGTACCAATTAACCATTTTCATCCTGAAGCATGTGAAATTATGACAAAATCTAAATTTTACATTATTATTACGAATTCGATATTCAGATGTACATGGCATCACTGTCGTTCTCTTCTCGGTAAATGTCGGCAATGACTGGGAATCGGAAATTTGGGATTCGGCAAACTGGGAATCGAGTTGAAAAACCCAAATCAGAAAAACTCGGCAATGTGGGAAACGACAATTCGGGGTTCGGCAATTTGAAATGTTACACTTGGAATAGTTAGAGCGTTTGATTGAAAAAGTATCATCATCTATAGAACAAAGTCGATTGGAACATCTAATATATGTAGACATTCAGGGCATGTTGACTACCTCAGTCTCAAGTACACTTCTTGTTTTCTTTAGAATTAGTACCTTTTTAAATGTGTTTTTTTAGTAAACTAGCTAATAAAAAATGTAAATATAATTTGTATATTTTGTATACGCTTTTGATCCAGAATCAGATGTACATAAAATCTTGGGGATATCTATAGCGCGGTATGTGCGTCACAAATATTTATTTATGCCTAGGTATAAATATTTATGCCTAAGCATAAATCAAATTAAGGCTAGGCATAAATCGATTTATGCCTAGGCATAAATAAATATTTATGACGAACATACCGCGTCATAGGATATCTGTCAATCAAGAAGAAGGGAAGTCTAAGTTCGGTTAGGCAATTTTAGAGTTTTTATGCGTACGCGAAGATAGGAACCTACATGAAGCTCTTAGACTTTTATATACATGGGATTTATCGCAGTGGTACTCGAAGGACGAACTGAATCTTATCCTTAAAAACTTGGTCTCGGGTTTTTGGCAATTAGTAAATAAATAGTGCTCAAGGCCGATAATCAAAATAAAAAATATTTAAAACTGAAAAAGCCTGAAATTTCGTTGAGCTGAATTCAATGTCAAAACAATTTAGATTAAAAATCCAAGAATGTGATTCGCTGTAGTGTATTTGTTAAAGTATATTTATTTACAAACGATTATACATGTAGATGCAAAATCCGCTCTGAACAAATTTTCAATCTCTTTTATAGCTAATATTAGTTCGGAACAGATTTTTCAACCAATATTATAATTATTATCTATCTATAATTGGTGTAACACACACTCATCAAATGGACACTATACTTCATCGAATAACATTCTGCAAACTTTGAAATTACTCAGCATATTCTAAACATTTAACCATAAGTAACTGTTATGAATTAGAGAGATAATTAGGTGAATTTTGTGGTAGCTCGTTCATTTTATTTTTTATTACAAACACGTGTAATTCGGTTCCAAGCACTTGTCGAGCGGATTTATTTGCTGAACTGGGTGAGTCGAATGAAAAACTGTCATACACGGCTGCATTATTCTAATTCATTTTAAATTATATTAATTTTCCGCATTTAAACACTTTTTACACAAATTTAAGGATAATTGCTGGTCTTATAGGAAATAAATAGGATTTAAAATAGGTGTTTTAGTTTGAGAAAACATATGAATAGTAAACAAATCAGCAAGAAAAAAATATAGGTTCATGCTCATGCTAGAGCTATAAGGCCTTGAAAAGTTCCAGGAAATAGGTTTTATCTGGATTTTTCTTTGTCTTTGCATTGGCAACTTAAGTCTCTCAAAAATTTATGAAAAAAAAAAATAAAAAGGATTTCATAAGATTTTGTCAAATACCATTTTAAGGTATGGATGATTGAATTATAAAAAAAGGGAGGGTTCATGGGCCAAAATTTCATGTTCAAGAAATGGATAAAACCCGAGGATTCCGAAAATCTGACAAAAAGACCAAAACATGACCAGCGAGCATCCTTAAGATACTTTAATAAGATAAAAACAAATGTTAAGTTGTCGCGGGTTTAGCTGTCACACATGCTGAGAAACCTTTATGCAAAATATCAAATACCACTCATGTATAACATACATGTTAATAATATTTACCATTGGAAATGGATTAGTTGTATTGAAAATACATTGAATGGTTGTGGATTTTCTAATTTCTGGTTGTTACAAAATGTGCCGAAAAATTTACAGTTAGCTAAAAATGTAAAAAAAAAAAACATTATGTGATCAATATAAGCAGTCTTGGGTTGATATTGTATTTAATTCTCTAAAGTGTTTGAATTATAGAATATTTAAGAAAGAGCATAAATTTGAGAGTTATTTAAATGCTCTTCCATTTGACTTAAGAAAAGCTTTATGTAATTTTAGTCATAAGTTACCATTTGAAAGAGGTAGATTTTGGAATATAAACAGTGATGATAGAAAGTGTGATATCTGTGACTGTGATTCTATCGGAGATGAGTTTCATTACTTGTTTCTATGTCCTTTCCTTAGAAATGAGCGTACAAGTCTCAGTTTGCCTTATTATACTTATGTAAAACCTAATATTGAAAAGTTCTGTACTTTAATTAATACGGATGATTACCAAATATGTTCTTAATTAGCACGATTTTGTAAAATTGTACTGTCTATTATAAATTAAGGTCATTGCCTTCCATTTATTGTGAATTTATTTGTATCATATGTTATCTGTTCAATTGTTGATTGTCTTTATTCACATACCCCAGTTGGGGTCTTGAGAAATAAAACTTGAAACTTGAATAGGCAGATTTTTTTTGTTTCTTTGGACGACATGATTGGACAAAATTAGGTAAGTTCAATTGTTTCAGTTACGACTTAGCTCATTGCATATTTCACCCGAGTGACCAGACAATTCAAATTGATTAAGGTATTCAAATTCTTTAAAATCCATTTTACGAACTGAGGTGTCCAGACAGTACTTACATCTCAACACTTAGGATCACCTAGCATTTGCACGTATAAGATAATTGAAATTGAAATATATGTACATATCATCAGGTTTTCTGCAAACGTACATCGTAAAATATCAGGCGCGAGACACAATGTGAAGCTTTTTCGGCGAATGAGCGTAGCGAACGAGCCAAAAAGCTTCATATTGTGTCGAGCGGCTTATATTTTACAATATTTGTTTGAAGAAAACTTGTTGATAAATTTATCGTATTGTTAACTAGCAATCTTAATGGAATTTCTTACTTTTCAATGGCCATCCGCCTATAACCGGATGTTTTCCTGATATATTCGGGTCAACGTTGGGTCAAACATTATGACGTCGCTGATATATTCGGGTCAGCTCATATTAGGGTCGGGTCAACTCTTTACGACGTCACATTGCCGAAATACGGGAAATTCTGAAGGCCTCAGCAGGTCGATATAGGCATGGGAAAATACGATAATAAGCTATCTCATCAATTACAACCAAAGGGAATGCTCAAAAACTTGTAGAAATTAAACATTTTCGTTCACAGGTCTCGTCATATATGAACACAAAAATATAATTAATACATATAATATTGATAACAGACAGCAATATGTTAATTTGACGAAATGTTATACTTTATCATCTATAACTGTTTGTAATTTAAACTCATTTTAATATTCTAGTGAATATGGACTCTTATTACTGGTAAACCGGTGTTACCAGGCTGGACTGTATATTTAATAGATAAGTAACGCCCATAATTCCCTATCAGACAAATACAGATCTCTCTCGGGTAAGGTCAGAAAACACAAAACAAATTCGATTGTGATAATTTTTATACGTTGATTACATATGTAGATAATATAAATGAGCTAGTTATTCATTTCAACTTTTTGAAATGGACGTCGAGATGTAATTTTCTTTTCCTCATTTTATTGAATGTATTTATTTATTTATTTGTAAGTTATAAGCAATAAATAATAATTTAAAAAACAATATTTGGAGTAAAACCATTAGTGCAAAATGTGTTTCTAATTTGTACAGTATATTCTTAGCAGATAAAAAATATGTAAAAAGACTAAACATGGACTGCAATATATATTTTATTTATTTATTTGCAAAATACACTCATACGGGTCAAAGCAAACACACAATTTAACAAACAAAACGCAATACATGTACAGATTAAACACAACAACATGGTTCTATAGACAAAATAAAACAATATTATGCACAGTAAATTTTAAGCACTGTTGAATTCTACTTTAACGGAGGTGGACCCTATTTTCGCAATGCCAATGACTGCTTTATAAAGTCACAAATGAATAGTAGAAGTTCAAGTTTTGGGTTTAAAATAGATTTAATATATAAATTTAAATTGTTTATGTCTAAGTTTTGGGGGATGTTTAATTGTTGAAATAAGAATGTTCTAAATTTAAATATAAATGCCACTTTGTGTCTTGGTCAAGATTTGTGAAAATACAATTAGGTAATTAATTTTTTCAGTCAAGATTGAAAAATCGATTGATATTAACACGTTGCACGTACATGAAAAGAGAAGGCTGGTTCGTCGAATATAACAGAAGCGACATATTAATATTTACATTCAGGACAATATAAGACAAGTCACTTCATGTTAAATATATTTATTTCCGTTTTGTGTTATCAAAGTTAAAGACTTTTTTTGGCTCTTAAATAGGGTAAGGATATACAGATTTTCATATGATATGGGTTATGTGCCTGATAAAAAGACACCCCATTAGACCGAACAAGAAAAAAAAAATTAAGAAGATCTAGAGGTCGCAATGTGGTCTTCAAAATTGCCTTTGAAATAAATTTTTAAAAATATATTAGATGTACACTAATTTTTTTTTTTTGTGTGTGTAATTGATCTTGAAAGAAGATCTCATGATAATGGCCATCTCATTTTATTTTGGTATCTTTTATACAGCCCACAATTGTTTACAAATGTTTCTATCCACAAAATATCTTTGGTTTTTTTTCAAAAATAATAAATTCAAACTTTACTACAACTTCTCCAAATTGGAAACCATATTTTTTTCGTTTAATGTCATAGTGTGTTTACATTTTCTTATATTACAAGGTCCCCCCTTATACAGTTTTCTATGCTTTCTTATCATAGCGATTGTTTTAAGTGACCAGATTTAGAACATTTTTTTTTCAAAACTCGTAAGACGAAGCTTTTTTCAATTCTGAGGCTTACACCTGCAGTCATGTAACATTTATGCAATTTGCATATTTTTCTTCAAGTCATTGGAAGAAAAATGGATTTTTACAGAATTATAGTCCTTACTGTAAAACGATCTTTAGTAATTTACAAGTGTTCATGGGTTATTGACGTAACTTTTACATTTATTCACAATATTAGAATAAACTCGGATGGGAAGTGGGGTATTTAGTTGAAATATGTTGATAGATATTATAATACCTTTGAAGTCATTAGGCAATCCTATGTTAGAAGTCAAAAAGTTAAAATCTTTCAAATCTTGACGAAATTCGTGCAAACTATACAAGCTGTGATATGTTAACACCATACGATGGTGCAACAGGCACGTCTTGGACAAAAAAGGGAATTCAATAATTGGAAAATTAAAGTCGTCCTTTTTATTATACATTTTGATATACATCTGTCCTTTATCGATAGTTACACAATTTACTAATTGTATTAGCTTTGTTCAAATGCATGCATTCAGCAAAGTCACATGCTGAAATATCAAATACAAACATGTATGTATTTAAATAGAAATATTCAAAAATATAATAGGAACCAGAATAGAGACATGCCAATATATAACAAATCGACATATGCGTACTTAGAATATGCAATATGGCAGAATAAGGATAAAGTAACCGTTTTGGCGTCATATAACTATCCTGTACCAACAAAGAACCAACTGAAACACGATATAGGCGTGAGATCTGCTGTTTCTGATATGAGTTGATAACATCTCAACACCTTGCTCATATGATAACTGAAATTTAATTTTGTAAAGATATTTCATCAATAATAATTGAATAAAATTACAAACAAATGTAGAATTTAATACTCTTAATTCGTAGGTTTTGTTCTATTTGAATAAAATAATAAGATTAAAAGATATGATATTGGAACTATGTTAATTTAAAGAAATATTATATTTTATCATTAATTTAAATTTTTGTGAATTGAAAGGCATTTTTTTTATTTTCTAAACAATACTGACAAACCTGTTACATGTACAAGACCGATCTGTATAAATAGCTAAGCAACCCCCATAATCCCCAATCAGAAAAATACAGATCTCTTTTGAGGTAAGGCAGGTACAGACAAAACAAAATAACAATCCAAAGATACTAATATTAGAAACTTATTTTTAAGTATTAAAAATCTCCTCGATATTCATTCCATCTTTTAAAATGGACGACGGCATGAAATGTTATATTTTATTTTATTTTGTTTTGTTTATAAGTTTTGAAGCAGTAAACACGTTGAAAAGATATTACCGGCAAAACCAAAAAAAGGTAGCTTATTAGTGCAATATCTGGTTCTTATTTAATCAGTATTTTGTCGCAGATAATAATTATGTTAAAAAGACTATAGATGGACCACATTATAAATGACACACTGTGTTTCGGTCATGTATAAAATAACATGAAGAAGTAAATTAAATTTCTCAGTCAAGATTGAAAAATCGATTATATCAATATGTTCACACAAGTTGCTTATTTAATAAAAAGTAAAGACTAGTCTTGTGAATATAAAAGAAAGCAAGATGATTTTTTTAATAATAAATATAATACATTATTTCATTCCAGGCAGCATTCGGGACAAGGTAAAACAAGTCACTCCATGTCAAATGAATTTATCTATTTTATCATGATTCCATGTTATCAAGATAAAAGGCCTCTTTGGCTCTTGAATGGGACAGAATGTTTATATATGTTAGCGGCAATAATTAAAAGTGGGTATTAAGCTTAAATCCTATACAATAAGCTAAGACCTAGGCAGTAAGTATGTTATTGCCTGAAAATATCAAGAATTAAGCTGATTTCCTAAAATATAGTGAAATTGTTTCACTTATTGCCGAGCAAAATTTAGGAAACTAGTGAAATTTAAGGATTTTGTTATAATATTCCAAATAAATGTCGTGAAATATTCCCGGCGTATAATTAGGCAGGTAATGGATTTTTGATGTGGATACTTAATTTTGCTTTTTCAAAGGCTCAGACCATTTACAGAGTATTAGGGAAATAATATAATCGTTGAGCTTTTTTCAAAGTCACAATTTTGAAATTTAAATTTGACTCTTTATAATTTGAAAGTTTGCCTTAGACTTAATATCTTAATTTTACAAACTAAATTTTTCAACATTTTAAATTCAAATTTTCTAGATTTTGAAACACAAAATGTTGACGTTTGAGAACGCAAACTTTCTGCCTTTTAAAAAGTTAAATTTTGACTTTTAAATTAATATTTAATAACTCAAAGATACAACTTTTTATAACTTGAGTTAATATTTCGACAATTTAAAAGTCAACAGGAAATCACACAGTACATACTCGGTTATCAAGAATCTTTTAAATGATCATGTAAATGTTTTAACTAGAAAGCTACTGTCGGAATCAGAATTTTTATTTAAATTTAGAAAGGATTACCACTCAGTGCTATAGAAAAAAAAATAGTCTGAATAATCTCATGTTTTATTTTCCTGTCAAATTCTTGTGAATGCATCGTCGGAAACCCGCGGCCGGTCCCGCTTACACTTTGCTTCCACTTACCGACCGTGGGTTAATTCATTAATTTTTTCTCGTTTCATGAATATTCGGATGTGTTTGCCGTTGCCTATTATTGTGATAATCTAAAAATAATGATCTTGATTATGACAATTCGCAGGATAACACAGAGAGTCACCCGTAAATGGCAGTTGAGCTTTCCAACTTATACAATCTTTTTACCAATTATCTCCCCATCAAGTCCAGAAATATTCTTCACTACTGACATTGACTATTGTTTGCTTTGGGGTGTGTACGGTGTGCATGTAGTGTGCGTGTGTGTGTGTGTGTTTGTACTATTAGAGAACTGTGAGTACAATAGTGCAACCTAACTTAAGACAGTATTATTATCTAACTGTATACAGACGAAGAATGAGTTACCCCGAGGGAGGTCGAACTGATTGTAAAGTCTGAAACGGAGAATGGTTCATTTCAGCTCCGATACTGTTTACCAATGCTGCATTTCAATTTAGATGGCACAAGAATTTTAAGTTAACAAAAATCAAAGGACATAGTCCTAGCTCTTTGGTTTCAAGTTTCCAGTTTAAAATATATATTTCAAATCAAACTTCAACATAAATTGTCCTTTTTTCTAATAATGTGTCAAAAGATTTTTTTTTCATTTGCAGAAATTGTATCTAGAATGAAGATAACTATACTGTTCATTTGCCTTTTATCAGCAATATCATTTGCTGAAATTCGACAACGTCGATCAAATGGTAAGATTTTAACCCTTGTGTATAAAGTATATTTAAAATGCAAAAATTAAAGAATATATTTAACAACCAATTACTAATTTCATGGCGCTGGGCGTTACCGAATATACTTAAAAGACCAACTAGTTCCACTGGGCTGTTAAAACTAAACCTAACCTGAAGTTTCTCAGAATACTGAACTTAAAATCCGAAATACCTGAGTACAGAATAAATGTATGTGGGATAGTTCAGCGAAACCACTGACTTCAAACTGCATTTTTTAGGATTGCCTGGGTCCGTGTGACGTCAGAGCGCAGCCCATACAACTAGGAAATTTTTACGCATTGTCTGCACTCCTCAAAGTTTTACGACAAATATATTTATTTTACACTATAAAGACTTTATATACTTATCTTCCATAGCCATTTTTCCTTCAACACAGTTTAAGTTATGTCGGTCACCGGAATATTAAATATCGGCAAATACAACCGAAGCCACAAAGTCCGCAGTTTCTAAATTTCAAGCAAGACATCATGATTATACAGCATAACTGACAGCTACCGACTTTATTGCTAGAATAAAAAAAAACATACAATAAACCAGCTAAACAGAATTAGAAACAGACAAAACAGAATGACAGAAAAGAAGCAGTATGAACTACCAATAAAAAGTAGGGGAGGGGACATCAGGTGCTCCGGAAGGGTAAGCATGTCGAGCTACTTTAACGGCACCCGTCACATTGCCAGTGAGTAACATCCGGATGAAATTGAAAAAAAAAATATTGCGGTACCAAATCTTTGTAGGACGCCGCCTGCGTCTACAACAACCGGCATTTTTTCTTATTTAATTATTGCAATAACTTATGTACCTTACGAAAATATATCACATTCGTATCAATTGTATATACAGGGTAAAAAGAGTGTATACGTTTTGGCTTATATCCCTGTAGAGCGGGAAATCGTGTAGGCCTATATCCTAGGGAGTTCTTTAAAATTGCGAAGATATGCAAGAAATATAGCGGAAAAATAGAACCCAGAATTTTTATATTTAGGTGTAATTAAGATAAATAACTTTTGTCGTGTAAGTTCATATTGCATTGTCTTAACGGCAATCTCGAGCTGAGGAAAATAATTTCTGGACATGCAGTCAAGCCTGACCCGAACAAAAGTTCCTTTAATGAGCAGGTGCTCTTTATACCGACTGAAACTGATTTTGCAAATGATTGAGACATTTTCATAGTGCCCTTGAAAGTAGGTTCGACTTCGTGTAATTATTCAGATGGATACAGAAGTGAAAATTTCACGTTAGAAACTCATAAAACATTTTTTTAATTCGAACCTGTCTCCAAATGGACTAAAACAGTGAAATTAAATTTAAGAGTAGTATATTTCAATGAAACTTAATGTAGACGGAACATATAGTTAACAAAGGATGTTATGTAAATGCCCATGAGACAAAAACCCGATTTAAGCAAATATGAAAAATCACAAAAAGAGTGCAGTATTCAGCCTTTAAAAAGTAGTACTAATACTAACGTACTAATATGAATGGTGAGCTCTCGTTACCCCCCACCCCCCCCCCCCCAAAAAAAAAGAAAAAGAAGGAGAGAAAACATATATTTTTATACCCACACTTCAAAGAAGTTCGGGGATATTGTTATCGTCCCCGTCCGTCCGTTTGACCGTCTGTCTGTCTTTCTGTCTGTCTGTCTGCCCGTCACACTTTCTCGTTCATTTTTAACTTCATACATTTAATTTCTATACAGTATTGTCACATACCGTATGTAGATGCGCAATAAGGTTTTAGAATTTTGATTTTCAAAAATTGAGGCCTGCAAGGGTCGAATCTCGAAAATTATGAATTTAAGCTTGTGACCTAAACTACTCTTTTATTTTTCATTTTATGCATTTAATTTCTACACAGTATTATCAAAACCTGTATAAAGATGCGCAATAAGGTTTTAGAATTTTGATTTTCAAAAATTGGGGCCAACAGGGGTAGATTTTCGCAAAAAGGTGAATTTAAGCTTGTGACCTAAACTCCTCTTTCATTTTTGATTTCATGCATTTGATTTATATACAGTATTGTCACATACTGTATGTAGATGCGCAATAAGGTTTAAGAATTTTTATTTTAAAAAACTGGGGCCAACAGGTGTCAAATTTTAAAAATTAGGAACTGAAGCTTGTGACCTAAACCCATCTTTCATTTTTGACTTCATGCTTTTAAGTTCTATACAGTATTATTACATAGCGTATCTAGATGCGCAATAAGGTTTTATAATTTTGATTTTTACATACTGGGGCCCACAGGGGTCGAATTTTGAAAATAGGGAATTTAAGCTTGTGACCTCAACTCCTCTTTCATTTTTCATTTTATGTATTTAATTTATATAAAGGATTGTCACATACTGTATTTAGATGCACAATAAGGTTTTAGAATTTTGATTTTCAGACCTCGGGACCCACATGTGTTGAATTTCGAAAATTGGGAATTTAAGCTTGTGACCTAAACTCCTCTTTCATTTTTCATTTTATTGTTTTTAATTTCTTAACGGTATGGTCACATGCTGTATATAGATGTACAATAAGGGGTTTTAGAATTTTGATTTTCAAAAACTGGTCGAATTTTTTTAAAAAATGGGAATTATAAGTGGGTGATTGAAACTTTTCTTTCATTTTTCATTTTATACATTTTATTTCTATACAGTATTGTCATACAATGTATGAAAAAGGTGCACAGGGATACAAATGTGGGGAGTGCGGGGTTAGCTGTCGTTTCCGACTGCCTTAGTCTAGTTTAATGTGTGCTTTTACTAGAAAACTACAAAACTGCGAAATTTGATTCCTCGAAACCACGAATTTTTATTGGACAATGCAAATTTGATGAATCCACTTGTGATCTTTTCTTTACTTTCAAAAATACAATATCAATATTCTTTTTGCAGCGGTTGTTGAACAGTGGGCGTCGAAAGTATTGGCGGTTTCATCACAGTACAACTCAAAAGGGTACGTATTATGAAGGGCCGTTCGGGTCATAATTCATTTTGTTACACGTACGCTAGAGGTACACGTAACACTCTGTTCACGTTCCTAGAGGTACGCGTAACAGTTTGTTCACGCACCCTAGAGGTACACGAAACTGTTTAAGCAGACGAGTTCATTGTACATAGGGTATAAAGGTTATTCCGCATACGTGAACAAACAGTTACGTGTACCTCTAGGGTACCTGCACAAACTGTTACGCGCACCTCTAGGAACGTGAACAAAGTGTTACGTGTACTTCAAGAGTACGCGAACAAAGTGTTACGTGTACCTCTAGGTTACGTGAACAAAGTGTTACGTGTACCTCTAGGGTACGTGAATGACCTGTTACGCGTACCTCTAGCGTACGTGAACGACCTGTTACACGTACCTCTAGCGTACGTGTAACAAAATGAATTATGACCCGAACGCCCCTTCATAATGTATTGTTGATCAGAATTATTGTACATCTATGAATATCACTTACGTTGCAAAAACAAATTTCAAATGGATAATGTCTTCTCCTTGAGACGTCTTATTATACCCGCATTGCGAGTATATTGTCGTTGTCTCCGTCCGTCCGTCTGTCCGTCCGTCACACTTTCTTGTGACATCAACTCCTCATTCAGTTTTGGGTATAGCATTTTAATTCCTTCACAGTAATGTTGCATATATCCTGTAGATGCGCGATAAGGTTTTAAAATTTTTGATTTCGCTCAACGGGTGAAATGTGGGTCCGAAAACGAGCGAATTATCATAATATGCTTGTGACATCAGCTCCTCATTCATTTTTGATGCAAGGCTTCTACATTCATTATAGAATGATTGTACATGTGATGTAGATGCGCAATAAGGTTTTAAAATTTTGATTTCTTTCGTGGAGCGAACTTTGGGACCGAAAATAAGCGAATTTTTTAAATATACTTAAAACATCAATTTTTGAAGCATTTTTTATTCTAGGATTCTTGTTTCTTTATAGGTAAATTGTCCATGGCGTAAAGATGGAAAGACAGGTTTCAAAATTTTCATTTTCGCTTGATGGACGAAATCAACAAATTGTTAAAATATGAATTTGACATCAATTCTTTATTGATTATTGATGCTAGGCTTCTACTTTGATCATAGAATGATTGTACATATGATGTAGATGTGCTATAAGGTCTTAAAATTTTTATTTCTTTCATGGAGCAAACATTGGGACAGAAATGGGCGAATTTTCAAAATATGCTTAAAACATTTATTTATGAGGCATTTTTTATGCTAGGCTTTTGGTTTCTTCATAGGTAGATTGTCCATGATAAACAGATGCAAAAAAGATGCTCAACACACAATTTTAGACCCATGGCATATAGGAAGTATTATAATTATCAAAATATGCTGTTGATTTTTTTTCCATTTAAAGCAAAATGTAAATAAATTTTCTGACCTCATCAAATCTGCCAGCACCCCACACCTCCTCCCCTTAAATTCAAATGGTCATCCCTTGTCAGGTTATGTGGGATGGACTGAAATGGTTTTTCCTAAAAAAAAAAAAAACCATGAAAACAGCGTTATGCAGATGTGGCACTGGGTTCTGCGGAATTCCTTTTGAATTTGTTATTTAAAAAGTGTTTTAAAACTATTTTCTTATTTTAAAGAATGTAAATATGTATACAGACTACAGGAATTGAACCTCAAACTCGCATAGATTATACGAGTCCACCAGTTTTTTATATTTTTTTTATAAATATTTTTATACATTTGTATATATATTTATATTTACATATTTTAACAATTTATGTTGATCCCAGTTCTATTGAGACACATGAATCAACACCGTTATTTACCCATTTTTTACTTCAAGAAGTTTATCCCTTTGATTTATAATTAACGATATTGATCCCAGCTCTAATGAGACATTGTTAGTTTATCACTTTAATTTTTTTTAAAAGATATTGGTCCCAGCTTTATTGATACGCATGAATCCAAATCGTTAGTTTATCAGAAAGTCTTGAATTTAAGACGTTGATCAACTAAAGAATGTCGGGGATTAAAATAAAGATATTTGATCCTAAAATAAACTTTGCATGTTTTATTTTAACTCGAGGTACGTTTTGTCCTTAACACTAAGTTTGCATCAAAATCATCACATGGATGAAACAAATGTGGGGGTGCGGGTATAACTGTCGCCTCCGACAGTACTCTAGTTACATTTAAGTTTGGTATTATATTATAATAAATATATTCTATATATATATATATCATAAAAGCTAAATAGTTAATGAAAAAATCAGATGCCATTTGGGACTACCATTTTTTCTTCTTCTCTGCAACATGCGGCATTGCCATTATTTGGAATCTTTTCTAGATGTCTAGCGTTTCTACGTTTTATACCCTCTGACCACTGGCGGATTAACTCAATCCCCTATACAGTCAATCCCAGTATTAACGTCATTTCGGTTAACTCACATTTATGTGAGATAATCCGGATTAACCCACTTTATTACATTGAGTGTGGTGAAATACCGGGATTTCCGAGTTAAATAAAATCCAATGATTCACCCAGTGAAATCGAAAGTTATATTTCACTCTAGGAAGTGACGTAACAATAGCCGCCGCCAACGATGTTGCTATACAAACGTCGTCGCGTAGTCGCATAAAAACATAATCCCTTGTATTTTCTCGTTACATTTTATGAATACACGGAATATGTCAATGTAATAAACTGAATAACTAATCTCGAAATTCGAATACCAAAGGCATACAACTCGTGACCGAAAAACACTAATAATTCACTTGTGCGCTATGTGCACTCGTGAGCTAATGTGTTGTTCGGTAACTCGTTGTAGATTCTTAGGTATTTGCATTTCAAGATTAGTTATACAATAAATACAGCTAACTCGCAATAATTACGCAATGCGGGCTAAGTTAATCCCACTGTTAACGTGATTAGGATTAGATCACATTAACTTGAAACAATCCGGATTTTCTCCGGTGTAAAGTGAACGGTATGTAACAGATTTACGTAGACCAGAATTTTTATAAGACATAAATCATAAATATTTATATGGAATAATTACAATTAATACAAATAAAAAGTAAAGTAACATTTTACTGACTAAAACATTCAAAATCCCGACCCAAAATGGACAAAAATCTCTCTCCCTACATGGGATTTGAAATTCTTTAATTTTTCATGTGTACTTTACAATGCACCATGCATGTAATAATACCATTAACCAACTTTTTAGCGGCTACTTAATTTGTTCTGCGTTTATAACAGGTCGGTCATGTTCTCAGAAATATTTGCACAACTTTTCTAAGCGGTTTGGTAAATAACACTCGTTTTCAACGATTTATTTCCGCATTTTAATGGAGGGGAGGTGATGGGGACTTATGAAAGCATTGATATAGCAGATTAATTATTGATATTCGTATCCGTATAAGTTTGTATTGTTATTTAACGAAGGTGGTCAGCATCCAAAGTTATAGGAAAATCTGATGTTTTCCCAAAGTATGGTGACCTTAAAAATACATGGGCACAGAAAAAGTTAGATGATAAGCAGTTTATAGAGGTAAGTTACGGTATGCGGACCATAGTAGAGCGTATTTCTTTTCGACCAAAAATCAAACGTTAAAAACATGAATTGTCTATATATATATATATATATATATATATATATATATATATATATATATATATATATATATCTGTCTGTGTTGAAACAAAGTGTGTTGTTTGAATCCTGCGAAGTTTGCCGATAATTACCGATATCAATGCCGTATGCCGTATGCGATAAACATATAACATACAGTTTACCGCAGGAATAAACAACTTTACTGATTCTGACAAAAAGTATTATGAAGATGAAATTACAAACATGTTAGATTTTTTCATAGACAACATATTTGTTGAATTTGGTTATCGAATTTTTCAACAAACAATCGGCATTCCAATGGGAACCTGCGGTTCTCTCCTCGTCGACCTGTTTCTGTACACATATGAAGCGGACTTCATTCAAGGGCTTCTACGTGAAAACAAAAAGAAACTAGCCCAATCCTTTAATTTCACTTTTCTTTATATAGATGAGGTGTTGTCGTTGAATAAAGATAAATTCCAAGACTTTCTACATCTCATCTACCCCAGTAAACTTGAAATTAAGGATACTACAGAAACACCAAAATCTCCTTCATATTTGGATTTGTTTCTCGAAATAGACAATGAGGGACATCTGAAGACAAAACTTTATGACAAACGTGATGACTTCGATTTTCCTATTGTTAACTTTCCCTTCTTGAATAGCAATATACCAGCATCACCTGCATATGGCGTCTACGTTTCTCAGCTTATCCGATATTCAAGGGCATGCGTGAGTTACCATGACTTTCGACAAAGAGGGTTATTGCTGTCACAAAAGCTTCTTAACCAGGGTTTTATAGGAGTTCGTGTTGTTCATTTTTTTTAGTTTGCAGTGTTTATTTGTTGTGCTTGTGGTTGTTCATTTGTCTTCCAGGGTTTTGTCTGTCTAATGGATTACGTTTTTTTATTGCTCCTTAGGTATATTTGTCCTTTTTACACGTTCTTCAGCACAGGTTCATTGATATCTTAGCCGTGTAGTAGCATAATGTCAATTATAGAATAGGTGAACACATAAATGAAAGTAATATTCTGCATATTTCTTTTATGTTCCATTATATGATGACATATTTAAAGAGCCGAGGCAAAGATTCACGATCGGTAATAAATGTTTAGAATGGAAAGGTCTGTCGATTTGTCGGTAAATTCTAGCGATGTGTGATATTTCTGTATTTGATGTCTGATTATTATTTTTGTTTGTATTTCAGTATAATATCATGTTATTTGTTTTAAAAAGCTTGAGTTTCCAGCAGCAGTTTACATTACAAAAGTAGAGATTTACGAAACCTTTCACACAGGAGGAGTCAAGAGAATCCGTGCGAAGAAACCAACGGGCGGTTGGTTTACACTATGGGAAACGTCAACGGTATCAGTGTTTAAGCACAGCAGGGCCTTTTCACCTACATTCCAGGTATGTAGAAATACAACATTTTAAACACTAACCAATGAAAAACGCTACATGTCGATCTGTCCAAACTGCAACATAAAAGTTGACAAAAATAAATAGAACAGAGAGTCCGGATACAGGAAGATAGTGCTAATAGTGCAACAAAGTTAGTATGTTAAAATGTTTCGTTCAATGTGTCAATTCCAGGAAATTTAAATCTAATTGAAGAAGCTTGATTCTTATTGTGTGAATTAAGCTTCTTATCAATCAAATCATGATGAAATATTTAGCGATTATGTCAACAAGAATGTTTATGCCACAGTTATTTCGCTTTGCTTAAAAAGTCTTGGTACATATCAAAATTAAATAGCCAATAATATTTGAAATGTACACATCACAAACTGGACACTTTGGTGTGTTACTGCTTAGAAATTGTAAGTTCACAAATGTGTATGTCTTTGGTCTCTTTAATTTTAACTTCAGTACATAAGTTACAGGTGCTTTGATTGTTGATTGACAGTGCACCGTCTCTGTTGATAAACCTGGCATTCATCCGGAAGACATATATAGTCAACTATAAATTTTAGCATGTTAAGAGAGTACTTTTTGTTAGAATCACAATAGTTTTCTTCGAAATAAGCATTTTTCGAACCTAATGCAAAGAAATCCTTGTTTCCGTGTCTAGTCCAGAGAAATTGATGAATTAGGTCATGAAAAACACACTTTAGTTTTTCACATCGAAGGTTAAATTATGTTCCGTCAAACCAATATTTGAGGTACTAGCTATATAGTTAGCGGTCACCTTGTTGGCATTTCATAACGTATTTGCTTTTACAGTGTCTTTTATATACCACATGGACAGGATAGATAAGGTGGAGGTTTGGGTATCCATAAAACAGGTTAAACCACACCACTGTTCAGTGTCTGTACCAAATTCTGACTCTCTGTTGTTTTTATGACGGTGTCTTGTGCTCCTTTGTGTTATTTTTTAACTTGGCTTCTGCCGATTGAATGGCGTTAATTGATTAATATACCAGTGTTGACCCTTCCTGTTATCCACATTGTTGTCTATTTAGTGTACAGCGTATAAAAAATTGCTGTCATGATAGCTTCTAAGCTATGGTTTTCTCAATCATTTTATCAATTTTTTTTTATCACTACGGACATGTTTAGGTCGTCCTTTCAAAGATCGCACCAAAGAAAACGGAAAGTTTTTCAACCACCAGGTTTCATAACATAACCTGGAATTTGTAGGATATGTTCTTATCCACAGTTTTAGTTTCTTTTTTGCATTTGTCTTGTATTTTAAATTACATCTTTAACTGTTTGTCCCACATTCTTGAAGATAAACGTCAGACTTTATTTTGATGAAAAACTCCTGACTTTATTATAAAGTTCTGTACATTTCAAATAACAATTAGGTATTTCTTAAAAATCAACATGGTTGATATGTTTCGGAACAAAGCTTGCAATTTGTCAGCAACATCACATTGTTTATGGTGACGTCATATTTTAGGCAAGAATCAACGAATTTACAAAAAAATGAAAACTCCTAAAATATTTAACGCATTTATTCAGTAGAAAAGACAATAATTAATTACGAATATTGAAAACAAAAGGTAGAGTATTTTTTTAAAGAAGCATTACTTATATTGCCTAAAAACGACTAGTAGTTTTAAAATAAGACAAAAAAATCTTGAAATATTCCTGTCTGTATCCAAATATTTGTTTATAAAATGTCTGAAGTGATAATATTCCAAGTAATGAAAACAATAACATGGTACATTACATATCAAAAATATTGATAGTGGTCCTTTTTATGTTTTTCAGAAAACTGATTTCTCATCCAAAACTATAAGGATAGAAGTTGACTGTTCCAAATCCAAATCCTGGGTGGAAATAGACGCAGTAAAACTAATTGGAACAAAATCAAAAGGCCAACAGACTACAACAAACCGCTGTAAACGTGAAGTGGAACAGTGGGTAGCTAGAGTTGTAAGCTTCTCCTCGCAGCATGATACAAAAAAGTAAGACCTACTGTTGTATCTAGAGTAATAAGCTAGTTTCTTCAATCAATTTCATCCAGGGAGGTAAGAACTTCTATTTTATCTAATGTAATAAGCTAGATTCTGCTTTGCAGTTTGATTTACGGAGGTAAAATTGTCGTTTTATCTAGTGAAACAAGCTTGTTTCTGCTTTGCAGTTTGATTCACGGAGCTAAGAACTTCCATTTTATCTAGTGTAATAAGCTAGTTTCTCCTCGGAGTTTGATTCTCGGAGGTAAAAACCGGCACTGTATCTAATGTAACAAGCTAGTTTCTCCTCGGAGCTCAGAACACCCATTGTACATGTATATAATGTAAAAAAATAGTTTCTCTTATTTGATTCACGAAGGTAAGAATTATCATTTTATTTAGTATAACAGCTTCACCCCACAGAATGATTCATGAGGGTAAGGAATATTATTTTATCTATTATTTTTGGGCGTACCTCGCAAAGTGATTCATAAAGGTAAGAACTAATATTATATCTAGTGTTATAAGCCTGTCTTGTGAATTATGAATATTGTTGGTCGGAACTAATATTGTGTGTATCCTCGCCAATTGACGATAGCAAGAAGTTTAAATTTTGTAAGCCTTTACTGAAAGTGTGATTCACAGAGGTATGAACTATTACTACATGTAACATAGCTTTACCTTGCAATGTGAATCTTGAATGTAACAAATATTAATGTTTCTAGAGTTATAAGCCTCTATTTTAATTAAGACTATTTATGAACTAACATTATATCTAGACCTGCCAGCTTAAGAAATAAAACAACTGCGGTCATTATGTCGCAATAATTAACGAGAGGTTTGATATGGATATTGAGACACGTTACAATACTGATATGGGTGTTTTGCCTTCATTTAAATTTTTAGCCCTAATATAGATTTTTTGCCTCGCGTATCTGATATGACAAGTTCACTTCCGGCTGTATCATATGGACAAAACTACCTATATCATTGCTAATAAAACCTATCACAAAATACCGAAAAAAAATTGATGCACTGTATGGCCATTTAGTTGACTGATATCTCATCTGCAGTGCCCGAGATCAAAGTGTTGGAAAACCGGTTAAAGGTATAATGATGAATTAATAAGCACAACCATTAAAATCCAAAACAATTAAAACAAACATGAATCCAGTCTCAGCTAAGGGTTACCTCTGCATCTACAGGAATAGTCTTAGAACTGTCTGATAATTTTGTCAAATATTGAACGGAAAATTTAGAGGCATTTGAGTAATGAATCATGCCAGAATAAAAATTCTGGCTACGGGGCTGACAATGCCCTCGTGGACTTACAGTCCACCAGCAGTGACATAGAAATGTATAATAACTAATTTCATGACTTGGTTGACAGGTATGAAAAAACCGTTTCCGAAATGAAAATGGACCTGTTCCATTGATTTTATCCCTTCCTCATACCGGATTTGACATGGGCAGCATAGCGGGTGTCCTGCGGGAAGCAGAGACTGCTTACTCTTCCGGAGCACCTGAGTCTACCCCAGGTTTTTTTGTGGGGTCCATGTTGTTCATATGATTTTAGTTTTTAATGGTAATGCATGTTGTTTTGGTCTTGTCTTCATTGTTCTCCGGAGTTTGTCAGTTGTTTCGATTTTTCCCTCCTTCGAATATCCCTTTAGTATTTCTTGACTTTACTTAAACCAACCTACTGTATAATTTTTCAACATCCTTTGAAAGTGCAGCCAGGTATGTAATCCTGGTGATAAATAAAAGTGATTTTTTGTCATTACAAACCATGAAAGGGTATATAATTTTACGATCTCATATAAGAGCGGAAGTAACATTATCTTTTTGCTTACTGTAGTGCAAATCGGATCATCAAGTTATTGAAATACTTAAATACAAATCAGCAAAGGTCTTTTACTGTAATTATTTCTAATATCAGCACCTGTAATTTCATTTTTTCTTTCAATATTTTATGACTTTATAAGTTAATGAATGCTTAAACTGTCTAACTTATATACAGATGTGTGCTAACACAAAATTTGGCTTTACCTTTCCGATAATTTTAGTTGTGAATCTGCTATAAATCAGATTTTGGTTATTGTTTTTGGCTTCTATGGTTGTTGCCCAGAGCATGTATGGTGGAATATGATTAATTGAAATGTGCATATATAACAAAAATGTATAATGCATCAAACCTGCTATTGTATAAATACATATAATTGAGAGACGAGATTGACAATAGATTGTCAAGTGCAACAACAATTCTATCACCAGCACAGACGTTTTCTTTATTATTATGTTTTTTAGTTGTCCTTAAAGCTTTTTTTTTTTCTCATTGTTCAATTATTTAAATCGAGAGGGTGATAATTGCTCATTTGGCATATCTGATAATGGAATCTATCCCTCTCATACAGTGCCTTACCTAGTTACCTAGTTTTGTAGTCTCAATCAAAGCGGATGTGACTGATTAGTCTAAAGTTATGAACTTTTTCTTAGCTAATTAAATCAAAGCATTTTGGCATAATTTATAACATAAAGTCTTTACTTCCTGATGTTTAGATGGCCAGCGTCTAGTGTTGTTGGTGCAGCCACAGTTTATCCAACGTATGGTGACAAACCAGGAACTTGGGCACAGAAAAACAAGGATGCAAATCAGTTCATCGAGGTATGCAAATTATTCAACTGTTAGCGTTCGTTGGCTTTTAAAGATTTTTAGTGTACCTATTCTGTTTTTCTTTCATTGTGTATTAATAAAAGACAGTGGTCAAGATAGATAAAGGGAGATTTGGGTACCCATAAAACAGGTTTAGCCTAACAGTTGCCCAGTGTTTGTACCAGATCAGAACATCCTGACCGTGGTTTTCTATGTTTATGATTTACTATGTGCTCTTTTAAAAAAATTTTCTCCAAGGTCTGTAGATTTGATGGCGTTAATTGGAGTTAATTGGATATACTGTTAAGGAATGAGAAATTTGCAGCGGAGGAATATCAGTGCTGTCTTGTTCTAGTTTTGTTTAGTTTGTTATACGTTTTTTATTCTTTTATTTATACGTGTATCCTTGTGGCGTTTGTTTGTTGTGTTCCATTTTCCTGACTTTGTCTTTTTCTTGGACTTCGAATTTGTGGACTTTTCCCACTGTTTTGTCGCTTCGGTATTCTTTTGCAGATATTCAATTTTTTGAGGAATGACGTTTATAAATAAAAACATTAGTTTCAAAATTAAGGTTAAAAATGAAAATTGTTACTAATAATATAGTTATTTTTTGCAATTTAAATGAATAAATTTTGTCCATTTGTTTATTTATATTTAACAATAGATTATTTTATTAAATTATATTCTCTGAGTAATCTCCTCCTTTTAAGACATTTAATACGATTTAATCAATTTTTCTTAGGTTGAATTTGAAAAGAAAATGTACATCAAAAGGATTGACATTTATGAGACATTCCATGCCGGAGGAGTGAAGAAAATCCTGGCAAAGAGACCAAGTGGAACTTGGTATACAGTGTGGCAGACAACAGCCGTATCTGATATAAAAAAGGCCAGGATATTTTCGCCCACATTTGAGGTAGTTTTATTTCTATGTAGAATTTTATTATTATATTTTATTATTATTTAATATGTAATTTTGATTATGTTTTGCTAATATCTTTATGACCAAATGTGGTAAAAAAAATCAAAACATTATTTTGCGCCTCATTATATGGTGCACCACAATATAAATCGTATTAATTATAAAATGTCCATTTTTTATTGACAGAATTTATCACCAGCATGAATGCCCTCGGTTTTGACATCTTAACTCTGACGTCATACTGCCCTTTTCAGAATTTGCCGGGGCCGTGGGACGCCAAAGCATACTTCATATAGAAAACTTGGATATTGCAAACAACAATGACGTACCTATCAATCAAAGCAACCCAACTGACAAAACTTCGGACAAAAAATAACATAAAAGAATACAAAATACAGAGAGTCAGGATAGTCTGACTTGGTACAGACACTGAACATTGGTGGGGTTGATCCGGTTTTATGGATACCCAAACCACCCCCCCCCCTTCCCCTTTATCATGACACTCTGATCTATAAAACGAGATTACTACAGTTTTAGACTAGTTTTAAAAAATCGACGACACAAATTAGTGTTATTGCATTCTTAATAATAGGGAACAAAACTATGATATTTCTGAAGAGGAAATTGTTATAGAAGTGAAATTTATTTTGTTTTACGGGTAGAATACATTTATTTTCTTCTCGTAAAACCAGGGGAACTACAAACGAATTTATTTTAAGATTGACCGTTTCAAGAATTTGTCTGTGCTTTTCAGGCCTATTTATAACATGGAGCTCTTTTTTTCATTTTTAGCTCACCTGGCCTAAAAGGCCATGTGAGCTATTCTCATCACTTTGCGTCCGTCGTCGTCGTCGTCGTCGTCGTATGTCGTCGTAAACATTTCACATTTTTATCAACTCCTCTGAAACCACTGAACCAATTTAAACCAAACTTAAGTGGAATGGTCCTTGGATGGTTCCCTTTAAAAACCATGTTCGGTTTTCCCGGGCGCCATCCAATATGGCTGCCATGGTCGGACATAGTTTAACCTTGGACCCTATGGGAATTTTAACATTTTCGTTATCTTCTCTGAGACCATTAGGCCAATTTGAACCAAACTTTCGTAGAATGGTCCTTGGGTGGCCCCTTTTAAAATCTGTGTTCAGTTTCCCCGAACGCCATCCAACATGGCCGCCATGGCTGGACTTAGTTTAACATTGAGCCTATGGGAATTTTACTTTTTCGTCAACTCCTCTGAAACCACTGAACCAATTTAAACCAAACTTAAGTGGAATAGTCCTTGGGTGGCCCTTTTCCAAACTTATGTCCGGCATCCCCGCCTTCCAACTGACATGGCTGCTGTTACGAAAAATAGAAAAATGGTTCTTAGGAGGTTCTCTTTCAGAATAATGTCCGATGACCCAGACTGTTAACCAAGATGGCAGCCACAGCCGAACTTAGTTAAACATAGGGCCCTATGGGAAAATTCATTGAAAAATTTCTTGTCTGAAACCACTTTACCAATTGGAACCAGACTTTGCAGCAATGGTCCTTATATGGTCCTCTTTCAGAATTATGTCCCATGACCTGGACTGTCAACTGAGATGGCTGCCACAACCGAACTTAGTTTAACATAAGGCCTTATGGGAAAATTCATTGAAAACTCTTCTTGTCTGAAAGCCAATTAGAAGTAGACTTGGTAGCAATGCTCCTTAGAAGGTTCTCTTTTAGAAATATGTCAATTGACCTAGACTGTCAACCATCTTGGCTGCCACAGCCGAACTTAGTTTAACATAGAACCCTATAGAAAAACCAGCCAAATCTTTAGTCCTGCTCAAGATGAAAAGTTCAATGCAGGTGAGCGATACAGGCTCTTTAGAGCCTCTAGTTTTATTTCAAAGTTATTTTTTCATGAGCATAAATGTATTAACTTCAAGATAAAAAAACACAAAACGTATTTATAACATGACCATATTTTTTCAACTCTCTGATTGATGAGAAATGTCTAAAAGGTCCTGAGGACTGATGATAGTAACTGAATTCCGCTTGCACGGTTATAGGATTAAAATAGATCCTGATCGGTCAAGCGGAATGTGTTTCTTAAAATGGAAAGTAAAAGAACAATTTTCCCATTCATGTAATAAAATAAGTACTGACTATGTAATAGGTCACTATGGGGATTAATCAACCCTTAAAAATGTATATTCACCTCGCCTACAGGCTCGATGAATATTAACATTTTCTCGGGTTGATAAGTCCCGATAGCGACCCTTTCCAAAGTCTGTAATTGTATAATGTCTACTACATTTGCTTTTTTTTTCTTCTTCAGAAACTGTCATTCGTCTCCAATGTGTTGAAGATAGAAGTTGATTGCACCAAATCAAAGTCATGGGTGGAGATCGATGCCATTAAAATTGCGGGAAGACTGGCCTAAAGCAATGACAAAGTTAATGCTTCATTATGTTTTGGTATAAAGAACAGAACAATTTGACAAATGAATGAAGTATATCTAATAAAAAAGAAGTTGTTGATTTCAATCAGTCTAATATTGACATTTTGCCCCAAGTCCCTTGGTTTTTCACAAATAAGAGGGAAAACGGGTAAGGGTTGAAGTTACAAAGAAAGCAAAAAATCACGCCAATATAACTTAATAAACACCAAGAGCTTACAACCAAGTTTTCAGTGGTGGCAAACACACCATGCCACAGTATCTTACTATACTCCATATTTGGTGATGTCATTCCAAATATTTATTAACTGGTTTAGTTCGGTGAAATTGAAGGTAATTTTTTTTCGACCATTTCAATCTTTTTAATCAACTGTTTACGCTTCTCTCTCACATAACAAACGCTATGCTGAGACTCAGGTGATTTTAAAGATAATATCGATACAAAACATTCCTGAACGAAAATTGTCATTATCTCAATTGCAAATTTGATTCGAAATATTTAAATAACAATAATTTTTCTGATAAAACAGAAACGTTGAATGAAGATTTGCCATCTATTGAAAAAAAATATCAATTTTAATGCATGAGTGTGCATATTTAGACATATTATTATCAGGAGTTCTAAAGACCGAAAATCTTAAAACCCAAAGCATGAGAGATGGAAACGGGGAATGTGTCAAAGAGAAAACAACCCGACCAAAGAGCGGAAAACAACTCAAGGCTACCAATGGGTCTTCAACTCAGGGAGAAAATCCCGCACCCGGAGGCGGGCTTCAGATGACCCCTAAACAATAATGCAAAATGGACGGCACACTAAACTCCGAAACATACAAATGAACCAAAATTAAAAAAACACACAAGACTAATGCTAGAGGTTCCCGACTTAGGACAGGTGCAAAAATGCGGCGGGATTTAACATGTTTTGTGAGATTTCAACCCTCCCCTATACCTCTAGCCAGTGTGGAATAAACAAAAACACATCAATACACACAGTAAAACTCAGTTCAAAAGATGTCCGAGTCCGATGATAATAAAGGTAACAGAAGAACTAAGCAAAATGACAATGGTCAATATCTTTTAACAAAGGACTACTTACTGTCATCGAATTTTACCACAAAAGAGAAAGACTCCTTGTCGTTTATTAATATACTCGTTACAATTATGAATTTTTTAAACTTTAAAGAATATTTCATTAGCGACCTAAAACATCTGTAATCAGACATATTTTTTTTATTTCGATTTTGAAATTTTCCTTTTCAACGGCTGTAAAGAAAATCGAGGGTGGTTCAGTGGAAAAGTTACCATCATGGCAGTTCTTTGTAGATTTCTACCTTGGATTTCAGTCTAAGTTCATTTTCATATAATTCCAATGTTGTTTTCAATACATCAAATACAGTAATTTCATTGGCTAACAGCAACTTCCGATAAAAAGTTTATAACTTGATAAATTTCTTTCATTGCGTCGTGCGTATGAATACGTACGCATGCAATAAAGTACATGAGTAAAATGTTAATTTTAAACGAAAAATGTCATGTTTCTGCATTACTTTGGAATTATAAGTTATAAAGATTATTTTTTATGGATGTGTAAACTCGGGCTTATCGCTCAAACTTTTTTTATCAGAAAGTGCAGAAGCATAGCAACATCCGACGTCACAAAGCAATAGCGTTGATCGGCGCAAACATCTTGACGACAAAATGGCGCAACAACTTTATCATAAGAGAAATAGATTTAACAACTCGTGATAATTGTATATCGCTTATCAGCTCTCGTTATTTAATTTAAAAATAATAATAAACTCGCCAGGGGCTCGATTATTATGATTTTGAAATTAAATAACTCGAAATGATATCAAGCGATATACAATTCTCACTCATTGTGAAACCTATACATCTAAACACCATACATAAATAGTAGATATAATAAAACTGTCTTGTATTCAATCCAGTTGAATGTTGCCTCTGTAATACTTATTAAAATCGCTTACATTTCAATATTCAGGCAAAAAATAAGGAGCTTATAATTTCAACTGGTCAATTTCTATGGCCACAAAGAATAACAAGGTAATACATATCTAAAATAAAGAGAGCCATACATCTTTAAAAATCAGCTGAACGTTTTAATCACATACTATTAGTTAAGAGAAATCAAGCTTCTCGATGATCAAAATTAGAGTTTGTTAAACTGCTATATATTCATCATTCTAATATGACCTACTTCAAACGCTTTCAGTCTACATCCGTGATAAACGTCAGACAGCTTGTTTGGCAACGTGATAGTAAAGTTTCCAACAAACTTGAACGACGTCATAGTATAACTTGCGTTGTGTAATGGCGTCTTCGTGTCTGAATGCGTATGTTGCGGCGTTTTAACAACTGTCCTATTAGAATAGAAATAATTCACGGTGGCTCGAAAATATAATGATTTTACCACGCTCGTAGTAAAATATTTGGCATAAAGGGCCAACCCGTGGTAAAATCATATTTTGAAGCAACTGTGAATTATATCTTTAACCAAATTTCCAATATTTTGATCTCAAGCACTACTGATGAGTTGTCAGTCAATGAAATGGCCATACAGTGCATTAAATGTATTCGGTATTTTGTGAAACTTTTTTCTTCTTTTCTTAAATGTTTAAAAAGTACAATTTTTCACAATAGTATCATAAAACATTATGAAGAATTGCATAAATTTCAGTATTCATATAATCCTATTTCATATGTTATGTTCATGGGAATCATATATCGGCAAGACAGTGGGAAAAGTCCATAAATTTGAAGTGCAAGAAAAAGACAAAGTCAAGAGAATGGAACGCAACAAACAGCTGCCACACCTATGCATATATAACTAAAAGATTAAAAAACGTACGATAAACTAAACAAAACTAGAACAATCAGCAAAGAAACTAAAGCATTAGCAATGTGAGCTCCCGTAAAAAACCGGGAATAACATCAGTTTTTTCGGAAGGGTAAGCATGTCAACGGGATCCGTCACATTGTCAGTGAAATGTCAAGTCTGATAAGGTGTCTAGTCCGGTTGGGTGTCCAATTCCGGAAGGACGTGAAATCTAACTGAAGATATCTATAGCTAGTCTCATACGCGTGATAGAAACTTCGTATCGACCAATCAATTCGTGATGACGACCGTAACACTTTTGGGGTGATGAAATTAAAAAATACTGAACATTAATCTATCTTAGAAGTTTGACAACAATCTCGCCATGTCGATAAAATCGCCTTATAACATGTATAAATCACATGCGCGGCAGTTACGAATCAACTGTGAAATGTTAACACCACATGCGGGATACCTTGGTATGTTATTTTTAAAAGAAAGTAGATAAAAAATATTAAATGTCCATTATGATTTCAAATTAAATTTTATAGTTTTATTCTGTTTCATTTTATTTAAAGTTTTGATGTTTTTTTTTTTTGTTGTTGTTAAAATGGGTCATTCTCAAGCAAAAACATACAAAATGTTTTGAACATTTATTATGAAATTATCTGAACTGATATTTAATAAGTGTGTAAATAATAGGAAATGATAGTTATGTATGAAAGGTGTAACGTCCTCATGAATATCCTTCGTAGAGTAATCAAACATCTAATAACTTTAAAACTAAATATTCACAATGTCATGCTGCAAACAACGTTGGCCAAAAATGTTTTAAATAATTAGAGTGCCTTTAGTGAAAACACAACATTTATTTAGCATTCCTGGGAATGCATTTAGCCTGGAGATATGTTCTTTGGTAGATTCCTCATTTGAACTTCTAAGGCCATACCAAATTGATTTTTAGTTCTTTGGATTTTTGGATGGTAAAAATAGGTGCAAGCAGGCGAAATGCTAAATTATTTTTTTCTTTCTTGAAGACTATTTTTTTCGGGCGAAAATCAAATTTACGTGCGACACACATTTTTTTAAACTAAAATATTTTAGTATTGCAAAAATCTCAATTTTTACAAATTTTTTAGGAGCGGCCGAACAATTTTTATTTTCAATTTCTTGAAAAATGAAGAATTTGGGGCGTGTTTTCAGCATTTTTAAAAAATGAAGCGGCAAAAAAAAATGTTCTTAAAATTTACATAGTCCAAAAATTGGAGCCGAAAAATCCAAAGAACGAAAGATTAATTTGGTGGGGCCTAATGTGTAAAGACTAATAGATTGACAATAAAACAGACCATGTTTCAATATTTGATATGATCAGCAATCAATTTCAAAGATCCCACTTAAGACAAATCTTAAGTCAAAATCCAATTTCACAAAAAAAACTTACGACAAAACTTACGACCAACTTTGATCGTAAACTTAAGAGTGCCTCTACCCACACTTAAGTGTCCGAGAAATACTTACGACCACTCTTACGATTATCTTTAGTATTTACAAAATGGCTGCAGCGTTGCAAATTTTAATCTTAAGACGCCAGTTCCGTAGAGAGAGAATATTTAGAGACCGTACGAGCCCCCTTGATATGTACACAGATGCCGAGATGATTAAACGCTACCGTTTTCCAAGGGATTTGGTTTACTACTATTAACTACTACCGTAGTACAATGTATTTTGTTCAAACTATTGGATATAATACACCAAGATTCTTCGTATCATAAGTTATAAATAGGTTGTATTGTCTTTTGATATGTTAATATTTTTTTGGCATTCATTGATCTTGTGTAAAAATGTTCAGGCCCCATGCACATTTTGGTTGAAAAAAATCCTGGTCCCATGCCCTGAAATTTGAAAAAAGTTTGTGTCCCACTGCTGTTTGCACCGGTCCGATGCTTCAATAAATTTTGACCGATCCCTTAATGATATCCATGAGAGTAATCATAAAAGTAGACTGGTGACAAGCTCTGGCAAGATTGTGTATTCTGTTTTAAAATATATTCCTCAAGTCAAATCATTATACCTAATTATCCAATGAATCTCAACATCATATGAAATAAAACATGTTTATTCTTAGAGTGCATTGTCTGATATTAATGATTGTGTTATTTATTGTGACTTATACCTGTAGTCTGACATTAATATCTAAGGTCATACAAATTTATTTTAAAGTTCTTTAGATTTTTGTAAAGCACATGGAGGCTAGCAAATTAAAGTTTTAAAGTACAATCCAAAATGACCATTCCGCTAGGGAGAAGTTGTTTTCTTTCTAAAAATGAAATGTAAACAAAAATACTTTTGGCATTAGGGCTTTATTGTAGGAAATATGCCATGTAAGATTTATATTTAAAAGTAAGAAATATTGACAGGGATTTCAGCATTTTTGTATGCAGGATGTGGGAATTAATTTTCTTTTGAAATTTTTTTTCTGTCAAAAATTGGTATAGGAAAATTCACACTACTATTAAGAAATCAATTGGTGTGGCCTAAAATGCAAGAATTTAGAACCCCTTTCACTCTATTTTAAAAACTATTACATGGAAAGTAACAAGACATGGAAATATGATCCTATAGACCAAGTGACAGCAATGGGGTACATAGTTAACTGTTTCAGCTGGCTTGACATGTGACCTGTGACCAATTTTTGAAGCACCTTTATATTTCAATTTCATGAATGTTTTATCACTAAAATTTGTATTTTAGATTGTGACAAAATGGTTTCAAAATGCTATTTTAAGACCGGTATGAGATTTTAACATATATTTATTTCTTGGTTTAAACACAGTCACATGGTATTTAAAAGTACTAAGCCCTGATATAGTTCAAGTTCAAGTTCAAGTTTTATATTACCAATTAAGGGCCCCATTTAAGAGGCATATATAATGACAACACAATACAACACATTGATTAGATACATAAATACAGATAATAATTCTTTTTTAAACAGTAATATTGAGTAATAACAGTATATATATGTGTGATTCTCCCCACACGGGCGTGCTTAAAAAGAAAGTAAAGAAAATATAAATTGTATGTCCACCTTGTCCCTTATCCAGATGAGCAAGCTTTACAGGTTGTTCAGCAGGAGAAGAGACCAAGGGCCGATGCAAAAGGACCTTCTGTTTTCACATATATTACATATAAATTGTCTGTGCACGTCTATAATTCTATAAAATATAAACACCATAGTGGACCTCTTCGTGACTAAGGCACAGCCAAAAGTCAATTGTCTGTTCTGTGCAGAAGTCACCAAGGGTAGATACTAAAGGTTCCAGTGTTAAGGCATTATATTGCATCATACAATATGTATGATCTTCCATGTGAACAAATATGTGACTCCCTGAAGCAGTACGGTTCTGCTGAATCCATTTTTAAACTAAAGTATGCCATGTTTTTTTGCAATCGCAATAATTTCCGAATTCACAGTAAAAAGAATACCTTTAATGTAAAATGTAAAAATGAAATGAAATGGAATAGATACGTGAAAGAAATGGAAAAAGTTCAACGTGGTGTTCCAAACGTATATATCTCATGGAAAAGTTTCATACATGTGTTTTGTTTTTGTTTTTGCTCTTTTTTTTTCTTTTTTTCTTCTTTTTTTGTAGGGGGGGGGGGGGGTTGGGGGGGGCACCAGAATTTTTTTCTGAAAATTGTCCATTTGCAATTCATGCCAAAAGGGCTGCCGTCAGATTTGCGAACTACGTAAACTGAGGAATACAATTATTTCTAAGTGCATTTTTGAATAAACCATCAAAAGATACGCTCGTTACCAAAAACTTTAAAATCAAAAAATCATCAACAAAATATTTTTATCTGTAGAACAAAACTAACATAAACATTTCATCCAAATTTAAATAAGTTCAACTTTCCCTGGCCATGACAAAACACTTTTTTTAGCTAAATAAAAAAAAAATGACAACTGAAAATTTCAATTACAGCAATTCGAAATGGTATCTATAGTACTAACATAAATAGAAAGCAACATTGTACTAACCAAACTATTAGATGTGCTGATACTCATATGAACTGAAGCTGATATTGATATTGACTGATAACATCTCAACAACTTACAGGTAATACTAACAATTGAAATTTTGTTATCTGAAGTTTCTAATTATACCTGATTAAAATGATAAGTATTATATTTAAATGTTTATATCAAATAACCAATTTCATATTTTTAATTACTACATTATTATTGTAATTTTGATCATATATTTAATATCTAATCTGATATTGGTATGTTGAAATATATTTTTTCGGTCCAGATGGATCAGGTCAGGTGTCATTTATGGATAATATCGCAACAGGTTACAAAATAAATATACAAAGACAAACATATTGAAATTTCATCACCAGATACTATTTTAATCAAAACAAAATTAATATCATCGGAACGAATAAAAGAAATATACAATTTAAACTAAAATTCTTTGCAATATGTCGCTCATGTTATTTATTTAATTTTCGAACTGATATTGACAAAAGCTAGCAACATGTTAACTTGAAGAAATGTGATATTTTATAGATAATTTTTAAAAATTTTAAAAGACTCTAAAAAATATATATTTAGCGATTTCAGATATTTTTTGAATTCGAAACAAAATGTATTCAAATTGATGAAAAACATGTTACCAACATAAAGTGCATAAATATAGACACATGTAAACTTTTCAGCCCGTATCGCAGATACTTAGCAAAGGTAAGACCAATAAATTGCGATAATTTTATATTTTTCACAGGTTTGGACATGTAAGCACCAAGTTGAGATTAATGCGAAAAATTGGAATTGAAGTTGATTTTGTCCTTCAGAAAACCTTAAGACCTTTTGTTCTTCAGAAAGCCCTTAAGACTTTTTGGTCTTCAGAAAGCCCTTAAGACTTTTTGGTCTTCAGAAAGTCTTAAGTCTTTTTGGTCTCCAGAAAGCCTTAAGAATTTTTGGTCTTCAGAAAGCCCTGAAGACTTTTTGGTCTTCAGAAAGCCCTTAAGGCTGTTTGGTCTTCGGAAAGCCCTTAAGTCTTTTTGGTGTTCAGAAAGCCCTTAAGACTTTTCGTTTTGGTCTTCATAAAGCCCTTAAGATTTTTTTTGGCATTCAGAAAGCCATTAATACTTGTTGGTTTTCAGAAAGCCCTTTAGATTTTTTTATCTTCAATAAGCCCCTAGCACCGCTTTGTCTTCTAAATTATTGTTGATCTTTAGAAAATAGAAAGTATAAAAAAAGAATTGATTTTAAGGATATATTTACAGCCTTCTTGTAAATGAAAAATAACTTGTTATGGTTTCCATCGATTTTAATAAAAAAAAAATATGGTGTTATTTTTTATTGCAGACGTTTTCAACAAGTACAATGAAGATACCTTGCCTCTTGCTCGCTTGCTTAGTGGCAAATACATTATGCTCGTCAATAATTGAATGTGAAACTGGATGTAAGAACTTTATATTTATGTTGAATAAGAATTTGAATTGAGCTGTAATACATTCGTGTGTTAGTCATAATATTTTTGTTGTTAAGTGTATTAAGTCAGACTATCCTGACACTCTTGTGTTTTGTGCTCTTTAAAGTAGCTTGTATCTGAGGGTTTGTCGATTGTATGGCGTTAATTCATTGGTATATCATTGTTGACCTTTTTCTGGTTATCCGTTTCATTATTCATGTATTGTTTCTCGGCATTTACTATCATTCTCCACTCAATATTTATTTACATTTTATACAATTAATTACTATGTCAATACATTACTATGTCAATTAATTACTATGTCAATAAATTACTATGTCAATAAAATAACAATCCAAAGATACTAATATTAGATATAGTAAATTTATACTATGCTGTATACGACACATTTCAAGGAGTTACCTCTCATCAGCAGCATTAAAAGCAGCATAAATTCTGTAAAAATCAGTATAAATATTTCTCTAAAATTATTTGGTTATTATTTAGACAGACTTTAAGGTAAATTATTTGGTTATTATTTAGACAGACTTTAAAGTAAATTATACAGCACAAAAACAGTGACGGGAAAAGGGTTGAACATCAAATTTAACTAAACAAAGAGTTACCATAAAATTCAACTAAACAAATAACTAATATAAAATCCAACTAAACAAACATGACAAAGAGTTAACATGAAATCTAACTAAGACATTCAAATGTATTACTGTATTATAATTAATTATTTCTGGTATTTTTCATTTTATTACTTTCTTCTTATAGATCCTGTTGCCTTCCATGTAAATTTGGGTTCGTCCTTCCGCCCAAAAGGTGGGGATACTGAGGTTAAATACGATAAAATAATAACAAATGTAGGTCAAGGTTATAATGCACAGACAGGAAAGTTCACCAGTCCACAAGATGGTATTTATTTCTTTTCCTGGACATCGCTAGTGCCACCTGGTAAAAATTTTGAATCCAGGCTGATAGTGAATGGGAAAAGAATAACAGGAAACAGGGCAGATGCTAGAAATATTAATCAGTATGTATCAACAACAAAGGACGCTGTTGTTCAAATGAAAGAAGGAGAAGTTGCATTCATACAATCAATGTCTTGTTGTGCTAAACACCTGTATGGTGACGGCAACCAGTGGACCTCATTTTCTGGGTTTAAAATATCCGGTTAATATTGCAATTCTATGTATACATAGTAATGCTCCGTGTTATAGAAAATAAAATATAAAATAGAAAAGTGTATTGTATATTTGTTTTGATTTTCAGTTAAAACATATGTAAAACTTTTATAAATATCCAAAAAATATTCTAGAATATAACCATTTTAAATGCTTTGTATCAGATGTCATGTCTCGTCAGCTGCGCTCAAGTAAACATTTCTTGAAAGACAAACCATAACCTTAAATTACAACAGAGCAGAATCAAAGTAAAATTTAACAAAAAGGTTGACCTTCTGTTTTTGCATATTTCTGTAATAAAACCTATCATAAAATACCGAAATAAATTTGATGCACTGTATGGCAAGATATATCGGCTGCACTCAGGTATAAGTAAAGTCAAGAAATACCAAAAGGATATTCGAAGGAGAGAAAAATTGTAACAACTGACAAACTCCGGAGAACAACGAAGACAAGACCAAAACAATACATGCACTACAATTAAAAACTAAAAACATATGAACGGCATGGACCCCACCAAAAAACCAGGGGTAGACTCAGGTACTCCGGAAGAGTAAGCAGTCTCTGCAGGACACCCGCCATGCTGCCCATGTCAAATCCGGTATGAACAGGTCCATTTTCATTTTGGAAACGGTTTTTTCATACCTGTCAACCAAGTCATGATGAAGCCCATAAAACTTTAATAAGGATGATTTCAGCTTAGGAGCAACGTACACCTGTCTGAGCAACTTTTCTGTCAGGAGCCGGAATCTTTCCAAGAAGTCAATGTATATGTCACAAGCTCTGGAATAACGTATGAGTTGTGAAATATTTAAATTATGGAAAGACAGTTTTCTATAGAGCAGATTCAACGCCAAATTGACCAAAAAGGTTGACGTTCTGTGTTTGTATTTTTCAATAAATCAAGTCTCGTCAGCGGCGCTCAAATCAGAATATGGAAATCCAAACCATAACCTTAAATTGCTGTAGAGCAGGCTACAAATCAATGAATCCCATTCCATCGATAGACAAAAAATAACATTGAAAAGCTCAAAATTTCATAGAAATGTCGTAATACAATATGCTGCTGTTGATATTAGATAGATGGCAAAGTCAGTGCTTGAAACAGAACATAGTTATCTTTCGTAAAACATTCGAATATATATAAATAAAAGAGCTCAAAATTCCATAGAAATATGGTAATGCAATATTCCCTTACAGATATTCGATAGATGGCAAAGTCAGTGCTTGAAACAGAACATAGTTATCTTTCGTAGAACATTCGAATATATATAAATAAAAGAGCTCAAAATTCCATAGAAATATGGTAATGCAATATTCCCTTACAGATATTCGATAGATGGCAAAGTCAGTGCTTGAAACAGAACATAGTTATCTTTCGTAGAACATTCGAATATATATAAATAAAAGAGCTCAAAATTCCATAGAAATATGGTAATGCAATATTCCCTTACAGATATTCGATAGAACAGAACATATAGTTATCTTTCGTGGCACATTTAAAGAATATATTCTTAACAAAATATTTATACATGTACATAATTTATAAGGATAGATATTATTGGTACTTTTTCTCATGTGAATAATTAAAGTTTCATAACAAAACATGGAACTCCAAGGGAAATGTCACAATCAAAGTCCGACAAAGTGTCAAAGGTGGGTGGTATGCAAATACCCAGAACAACTGGAAAGCAACAGTCATACCCCTGACTTGGTACAGACATTTCCAAATGAAAATAGTGTTTTAAACCAGTTTTAACGATATGCCAAACCTCCCACGTATATGACAGTTGCCATAATTCTGAGTATAAATTTGTATTGTCAAAATCTGATTCCTCTCATTAGTTTTATCAACAAAATAAACGCAGATGCCTGTTTTTCCTTGTGTGTGATGCGCATTTTTGGATTTATTTTCATCATGTATGTCAGTGTCCAAAACTTTATATATAAACACTTATTCTGTCTAAGCAATACAACAAAACGAGCCTAAACTGTTTAGCCGAAATCCAGGTAAGATGAAGTTTTCCTCTTAAATTTGGTCAATTGTTCATTGATACCATAGAACTTATTTCGATTCTCAAAATTAAAGTCAAGTTACTTTGGTATAAATAGATTTTCCAAATTTTCGGATAAGAAAACATTGTGATCTGATGAACCAAGAATGATCAAAACCAGGATATTAACTTAAATGGTTTTCTTTCTCTAATAAGCCACAATGTAGATAAAAAGCACTGACCATTTCAGAAAAGTTAAATTGTACTACAAATGCCACAGAAATTCTTTTTTATTAATTACCTCATTAACTGCATCTATTATAATTATAAATTTAATCTGTTGTTCTCTGAGTTTTGGTAAAAGATATTAAGTGTTTATATCCTGGTTTTGATCATTCTTGGTTCATCAGATCACAATGTTTTCTTATCCGAAAATTTGGAAAATCTATTTATACCAAAGTAACTTGACTTTAATTTTGAGAATCGAAATAAGTTCTATGGTATCAATGAACAATTGTCCAAATTTAAGAGGAAAACTTCAATATCGCAAAAATTAAAATCGCACTTTGGTCTTAAATGACAGCACTGATGAAGGATCTCAGTGATCCGAAAATTTTGCTAAGTTTGAATTATTTTTATAATTCAAAATTTTATTTGTTTTATTTTGATGTTGTTTTGCAACTTTTTAGACGTTTATTTATTTTTATTTTGCATTGTATCGTTAATTTATTATCGGTCCAACATCTAGTAAGTTCGAACGTTGGTTATTACTTTAGACGTATATATATATACTCTCTCAAAAAAGAAACGCAACATCAGATTATCTTTTTGAAATATTATTTTTCCGGACAAATAACCAATAAATATCAAAATATATGTACACATGATCATAATTACACCTTCATAAAAAGCACAGACAGTACGCAATCGGTTACGTTCTCATGGATTGAGGGCAAGAAGACCTTACTTTGGAGCAACACTGAGACGCCAACACCGCCGAGCGAGGGTTAGATGGTGTACTACAGTTCGTGCATGGAATTTACAGAACTGGAGAAGAGTATGGTTCAGCGATGAGTCACGTTTTCAACTGGAAAAGCGAGATGGTCGCATACGTGTGTATAGGCGCCGAAACGAACGTTTTGCGCAAAACTGTGTTGTGGAGAGAGACAATTTTGGCGGAGGCAGTGTTATGATGTGGGCCGCTATTTCTTATGCCAGAAACACACAGCTGATACATATCCAAGGCAATCTGAACGCTGTTAGGTATAGAGACGAAATTTTACGACCTCATTTATTGCCCGTAATTGACATTCGGAGAGAAATTTTTCAGCACGACAATGCCCGACCACATACAGCACGTGTAACAGTAGACTTTTTAGAACAACAGAATGTCAATGTGATCCGTTGGCCGTCACGATCACCCGATCTTAATCCAATTGAACATTTGTGGGATGAAGTGGATCGGCGCGTGCGCCAACGACAACCACCACCGCAAAATCTGCAACAATTACAGCAGGCACTTCAGTTTGAGTGGCAAAGGATACCGCGTGTTCGAACTCAGCGTTTAATTCAATCTATGCCAAGAAGAGTCGGGGCTGTGTTACAAGCAAATGGTGGACATACCAGATATTGACAATTTATGAGTGATTTATTGACAATATGTGACAAACTGTGATATTCCAAGGTAAAAGAACTCATGAACAAGAAGTGTGCCAATTTTTGCATTCCTGTGTAAATTATTTATATCATAAATTATGAAAATAATATATGAAGTAAATTTCCTATTTTCTGTATGTTGCGTTTCTTTTTTGAGAGAGTATATTTTATTACTAACTTTAATCGAGGACTGAGGTCTTAAAACTCGTGAATTGTTTAATTGTTAGTAATATTACAATTGACGACATACCTTTGCATGATGCATTACTCAAATTCCTTTAAATTTCCCTTTCAAAATTGACAAAAATTACCAGAAATTTCTAAGGCTCCTCATTTTGATGCAGAAGTAACCATCAGCTGAGTTTGGATACCTGTTGGTTTAAATGTTTTAAATTTTGATGGTTATGCTTATTAATTCATCATTATATCTTTAACGGGTTTTCCAATATTTTGAGCTCGAGCACTGCTGATGAGTTGTCAATCAACGAAATGGCCATAGAGTGCATCAAATTTATTTCGGTATTTTGTGATACGTTTAATTTTATTTTTTATTTCAGCAGAGTTTTCCCCCTTTTTTTAACTGATCTTTATCATAGGGAAATGATAACATCCTATTATCTTACAAGTTCAAAAATGATTTTGATATTCAGTGAGTTAACAGGAAATACTCAGGTATTCAAAGAACTAAAAGAAAAAAGAACAACGTCAAATTAATGTTTCCAATTTACTCAAAGCAGTGAGCGCATTTCTGGTCTAACGTTTATTCATGTACGCTCATACTTTTAGAAATGTGAGGCAAAATCAACAAGTCATTTTGAGAAATAATAGAATCGAACGTCCTTAAGCAAATTAATTCAAATCCATGAAAGGTGAACACTATCTGATGAAACTGAATCTTTTACATAATCCGGACCATAATATACCTTGACTCCTTTTGCTAGAAAATAAATGAAACAAACTTTTAAACAGGATTACGCAGATATATCTTTTTCAAATTGAAATCCATTTCATTGTTTATATGCGGCCTCTATGAAAATAACTTATAGAGTTTCCGAAGTTTGCCGAATACTACCATTATTCCCATTACATTTTATGGCATATTTGCAATAATCACGTGGTTACTTATGGCCCAGATACCTTTTTGAATACCATAGTATTGTTCCGGTATTTTTCTTAGCATCATACTCATACACGGCTTGGAATAAATATCGGTTTTTGATTGGCTAACGTGACGTCGGTTAAAACCACATGGCCTCGTCTAGTCTATATATAAGGACCCTGGTTACCACGCACGTTAAAATGTCTTATTTGTATTCTCTATGCTTTAGTACGTCCATATTTATACATATTAATATTATTTTGCTCAAGACTGAGGAAAACCTCGCTTTCCAGTGACGCCAAAGCGATTATTACGTACAACGTATCATTTATTGTCGTTATAGAAAGCAAATAAAAACTCAAAACTCTGAGGTTAGTACTATCCTGGACCTGGAAAGGAGGGCATTTTCTGCATAAATTTGATATCTGTTGAAAATCATAATGAAACTGAGGTCGCATTTTTCTCTGCTTTTCGACCGACGATCATATATCTTTACCACAAAAAGAACAAACCAGGGATAAATCAGGCTGCACAAAAGTGCTTCCGGGTGGTACAATCTCAATGCTCGCGGCTTTAAACGTCATACATCATGATACTTGCCTGTACTGACTTTATAAATAAACAACAAAATGGATAACAGGAAAGGTCAACAATCAACGCTACTCAACAGATAGAACACCGCACAAAAAACAACATGAAAGCGCACAAACACAAACATAAACACAATAGAGAATCAGGATAGTCTGACTTGGTATAGACACTGAACATCGGTGGGGTTAAACCGGTTTTATTGGTACCACCCTACCCCTATCTCTCTTGACACTCTGTTCTACAAAACAAAAGCTATAAAAGCCAACAAAGTATGATTTGAAATTTTAAAAATAGATATAATACTACTTAGTGTTAAGTTTCATGTAGATTTTGCTGTTGACAGGAGGATATACATATATGAATAAAGAGGACAAATATACCCAAGGAGAGAATCAAAAAAGGGTTTCCAATAGGCTGAAGAAGACAAATGAACAAGCACAACAAATAAAAACTGAAAACTAAAAAAACAATGAACACCACTTATAAAATCCAGGAGTTAAAAACAAGCTAGTTTCTCCCTGCAGTCTGATTCATGGAGGTAAGAACTTCAATTTTATCTAGTGTAATACGCTAGATTCTGCTTCGCAGTTTGATTCACGGAGGTAAAAATTGTCGTTGTATCTAGTGTAATAAAGACGAAAAATATACCTAAGGAGCAATCCAAAAAAAACGCAATCCATTAGACATTCAAAACCCGGGAAGACAAATGACCAACCACAGGCACAAAAAATTAACACTGAAAACTAAAAAACCAACGAACAAAACGAACTCCTATAAAAATCATGTGTTCAATGTGCTCCGGAAGGGTAAGCAGTTCCTGCTTCGTATACGGCACCCGTCTTAAAGTTCAACAAAGTAAATCCGGTGGTAGTCACAAATCGGTGGAGGTACAGGTCCAAAATCATCTTAGATATTGGAACATTGTAACGGTCAATCAATTCGTGATGACGACCTTAAATTTCCTAAGTGATGACATCAACATTTCCTTGATAAAACCCTGGTTAAGCAGCTTTTCTTACAGCAGTAATACTCTTTGTCTAAAGTTGTATACGCCAAATGCAGGCGATGATGGTGTATTGCTACTAATAGGCCACATTTATAATAATTTTATTCATATAATTGCTTAATTCTGGATATCGATAATCCACCATTTGAACACAAAATGTAGACCTTCAATTAATCATTATCATTACATTTTTTGTTTTATGTATAATCCAAATAATTGTTTCGCAAAGTTTTGAAATTTCAACACTATATAGAAAAGTGCTTCTTTGTATGATTACAGATGGTTTTATTAAACATCAGAACGATGATCTAGAGCGAATACAAATTTGTAAGATTACAGATGGTTTTATTAAACATCAGAACGATGAGCTAGAGCGAATACAAATTTGTAAGATTACAGATGGTTTTATTAAACATTAGAACGATCAGCTAGAGCGAATAAAAATTTGTAAGATTACAGATGGTTTTATTAAACATCAGAACGGTGAGCTAGAGCGAATAAAAATTTGTAAGATTACAGATGGTTTTATTAAACATCAGAACGGTGAGCTAGAGCGAATACAAAGTTTTTTTCACTGTTAGTTATATATTCATATGAGTAACTATGTAAATTTCTTTTTGGTACACATTTACTTGCTGTAGTTAGTAACATGTTCGAAAACTGTCGTATGACTGTATGCAATTAATTGAAAATCAAAAACTTTGGACATAAGCAAAAACAGATTTATAACAAACATACGGAATGACCTACAAAACGTACGATGATTTTCTATAATTCACTTCATTGCCTCCTTTGTTTAACCTTTTTTTAAGAGGCGTGGAATTACCTTAGGCCCTCTTGTACCTCCTATGATTAATATAAATGTATATTAATCTCATAGCTTCAAGTCTGAGGGTATCCCAGCTCAAATGCTATTATTTCGATACTAGCCCGAAATTTATATACTTAAAATTTACTGTTACAAATTTGTGAAAACTAAATCTCCCTCTTGCATAGCTCTGCAATAGCTAGTTTTTGGCCTTACAGCTTTTGGTAATTTTGGCATTTTTGAATTTGCTCTTCAACTGTTTGGACTGTTGTTTTTGTTTTCAACATTGTGGGCCTTGAGCACAACTGATGAGTCGTAAATCGATGAAACGTGCATATCTTTTGTATAAAAATTGGTATTAAAGAATATTTTTTCAAAACAACTGTATTATTTCTAATCATGATAAAGCATTTTCCAGCATGATCAGATTTCTTTTATTAATTCCGTGTCAAATGACTTTATAAGCCCTTTGAAACAAAGCCATGAATACTGCATTATAACGATACTCTCATTTCATTTATAAACAATACTCAATTCGAGGCTGTAAAGGCGTTGTTTATAGGTCTCTTAAGGAGAAGACAAAACTTACAACGTTTTATAATCAGCATAAAACCATCTCCAATATCTGTTTTAAGTCTTTGTGTTGGATGTCATTTCCCAGTAGAAAAATATTGCGATTACCGTACATGAGGATAAACAGATAAATGAAGATTCGGTACATTGGCAAGATTACTGGACTATATACATTTCTCAGGCAGTGTAAGGACAAACTAAGGATTGGGTAATTTGTTTTAAAATAATTGAATCGTACCGTTTGTGATTGACTCTCTGTTGTGTTTATGTTTGTGTTTTGTGCTCTTTTATGTTTTCCGGGGTTCTGTCTTGGGTAGCCTTGATTGATTGGTATGTCATTGTTGACCTTTCCTGTTATCCATTTTGTTGTTTATCCAACTTCCAGGGTACCGGTTCAGATCCTAGTATTTCGATAATTTATGTATAAAACTATCAAACGATTTAAATCAAAAGCTTTTCAGACAGAAATTTACTTTTACAGTATCGAATTGTAATGTGGGTGATTTTCTTGCTAAAAGTCCGAGAAGAACATTGCATTGAAAATGAGGTTTAGTTTAAACTTATTTATTTATAGTGGATTGGGAAACAAAATATGCCAACTTATACTAATCCCTCTCCGTATGGCAGGTGCGAGAGTGGCCCCTGTAGCGGCGTTTTAGCCATCTCTTTTTCGATATCTACAGAAGAGTCTTTAGCGTGCTAAGGGTGTTGCTCTCCCTTAACATGGGAGAGCCATTTTTCGTCCCCATCCGACGGACTAGCATCGTTTTATCGAGATCATCATCGCAAATTGTGTCGTTAGGGCGTCGCTAATTTGATCCCTGAAATTTTCATCCCGAACGGGAATCGAACCAGGGACCTCTAGTCCGATGTGCAAACTACAACGCCACGGCGCCCTTAAAAATGAGGTTAAAGGTTAAGGTTTTGTTACAGCTGAATACATAACAGTTGGATATTAGAAACTTAAACTTAGAAGGTTTGGTGAATTAGAATTTATGACAAGAGTTACCAATCCAATGTATTAATTTAAATTCCAATGTTGATTTTGGTCATCAATTACAAGAACAAAATCTTCCAAATTAGAATTTAATCATGATCAACATAATTTCATTTAAGTGGTAACATTTCCAGCAGATAAATTTTGAAATTCAGCTGTAACGTCACATTTGTTTGTGGGGACGTCATACTTTACGAAAACATTGCACATAAAAAATGGAAAATCCGCTCTTTTAAAATACTTGAGGTATTTCGGCTGTGGAAAAAAACTAGTTAAATACAACTTTTGGAAACAAATGGTATTTCATTTCTAAGACATATTCGAGATATTCATGAAAAGCGACTTACAAGATTAAAATAGCCGTTGAATAAAATTTCGTCATCGAATTGATTAGAATCCATATAAATCCTTATATGGGCTCAAACCAAACTACTGTCTGTTTTTTTTTTTTTTTTTTTTTTTTTTTTTTTTTTTTTTTTTAACGCAAGTGGTCACCACAAACAAATGTGACGTTTCAGAATATGCGCACGTTTTGTTTCCAAATATTTAACCTATGTTGACTTTTAGAACATTTATAATTGAAATGTATAGAGTTGTTCTAGTCTCAGGAGTTTTCTTTTATCAGGAAATCAGTTGCCGAGGTTTGTGGAACAAACAGCAGAGAAGATTATATGTGTGCGGGCGTAGAAATATTTCGACCGATAAAAATTTCTTTATATTTACAAAGAAAACAATCAAGTAATTTTCTGGCTTCATGAACTAAAGCATTAATGTAAAATACCTAGAAGTGCTTGTAACTTCCGATTTAGGAACTGAAGGAATGGGTAATTTGTCTCTTTTCTGATTTAACGATAGCTCCCTTTAAAAGCAATGTTGTGTAATAGAAGGTTTCATTAGTAGGATTGTCTCCATATTTTTCTTTTCTAATTTGTCAGTCAGTGACGTTTTCTTCAAATTTATCAAATGAATACAACATTTGATATTTACTCGAAATGAATAGAGACTTTTCATATTAGTCATTCAGAGTACAACATAGCAATAAAATATGTACAAAGAGTTTTCAACGACTGGAATTGGTAGTTTGTCTAACGTATCGAACGCTAGAAATTTGCAGGTTTGTAAATTTCAATTTCCTTCTTATTCAATTAAAGCTGCCGATCGTTATATCATTATTATTTATTGTTTGCTATATGTTTCAGGGTTTATGAATTTTGTTTACGTCTAACAGAGAACTGGAAAGCAAAGCTTACGATTTTGGCTATATTTTTGCCTATTTGATTCAAGTTAAATGTTAAATGGTCCCTAAAAGACATGATGTCAAAAATTCATCGAAAAATGCCATGAAACTCATAAGAACATTAGAACATATACTACAATAAGTTCACAGGTAACAACCATTGCAAACAAAGGGAAATGTCAATGTTTTGCCTCGCAAAATAAGGTTTGCAAATATAAATAAAAACGATGTTATATCAGATATCTCCATATGTAACCGTGGGCATGGGGAATAATTTAGTTTCTGAATATAATATTATCTTGATTTGGTATTTCATCTCGCATTTTGATTGGCCAAAAGTTACCCATTTCAGAACAATCTTTTATCGAGTCAGTTCGAATTACCTCCATTTTCGCACAATACAACACACACAAATTTGCAACAATGAATTTTTTTACTTGATTAAGGAACACTTACATGTAAAAAAAAAAAAACACCAAGTATAGTCCACGAATTACCACGAAAAAACAAATCTGGATAAAGTCGTTATACAGTGTGTTACTGTCCTAATACGGCATTAATCGGATCAATAAAATTTAAATTGGGCTTGGCGTTGCCATGCCCGATATGAGTTTTATTGACCCGATAAATCTCCGAATTAGGATAAAACAACAAACAAACAAACAAATACTTTATTTGCCAATCACGGCCCCCAAAATGAGCAGAATAATTACAATCTTAATTTTCAAACATAATAAAAAATAAAATAAAAATAGAAATAGATTAAACAGAGTATAACATGCTTAGTTTTAATTTATTGATTATAGTAAATGAAATAAGTAATTTGTAATATGAAAATATGTACACGTGTATGACCCATTGTTTGTTACTCTGGTCCCCTTACTGGACAGCACACCTCTATGTATTATTATTAATTAATTGCAAATAATGTGTATGCATATATAATGATATATATCTATAACTCTATACAGACATGACAAAAGATAATCTAATGTAATATTTTATTTCTATTTTCATTTAAAATCTCCAATAATTGACAAATTATTGTCAAAATGTCTTTATCTTCATTTCCCATTAACCAAATAAATAAGGGATTTGTTATCAAGTATTGAAACATTTTTATTTTTACTAAATAGTTTGCCAATAAAGGGACTTCTAACATTAAACAAAGCTTTACATGTTAAAAGAAAGTGCATCTCATCCTCTATTTCCTCATTACAGAGTCTGCATATTCTATTTTCTAGTTTAATATTAAATTAACAACCTTTTTCTATTTCAAGTTTATGAGTCTCCAATTCTAAATCTTGTTAAAACAAACCCTCGAGGGTCTGGTAATTTCAATAAGTATGGCTCAAAATTAAAGTTTGGTTTGAATAATCGATACGTTCTAAGTTTATTTCCAAATGTATTATTTTGTCTTTTATCATTAAATGACTCTTTCTACTATATGTTACAATATTTTAAATAAAATTCTTTTTCACAATATTTTTAATGCTTGTTTTAGATGAGAGTACATGTACTTGATACTCTTGTAAATCAAGCAGTTTCAGGATAGCATGAATACAACTTGTCCAAGAATTTTTCCCAGCTTTTGACAATGTGTTTGGGAGAGAGTATGCACTTGTTAATAAAATATTATTTGTAGTATGAATTCTTTTCCAGTATTTGATCATGTTTGTTAAAATATCTAACATGAGGGGATAACGACCTAATTTAGCAAATATGGCCAAATTTGTTGCGTGCTTATTCACTCCTAATGCAAATCTGCAGAATTTGAGATGCACTTTCTCATTTTTTAGATCTTTACAAAGCCTATAGAAATAATTCAGTTCTGTGTCATTGTTCAACTTCCGTGAATTAAAACAACCTCATATTTCTGAACCATATAATAATACGGATTTCGATGTGTGATCAAATGTGTGCATTAGAGTGGAAATATTTGATTTATAATTAGTAAAATATTTAGTATATTTAAAGAAAGCTTTTGAACCTTTTTTATATAACATATTTTTGGCTTCTGAAAAGCTGTCAGATGCACTGAAAGTTATGCCAAGATAATTATAATGTTGTGTATTTTGGACGTATGTGTCTTTATATGAGAGCTGTGTATTTTTAATACGGCCAGATGTATTGAAAATTATAGATTTCGTTTTTTTTTAATTAACTTCTAAACCCCAATTTTCACAATATATTTCTAGTTTATTTAATGCATTCTGTAAGCCTTGTTTAGATTCAGAAAGCAGTACAAGATCGTCAGCATAAAGGCAATTTAATGAAATATTTGATAGCAATAATGGGTCACAAGTTTCATCTAATCAAGATTGAAAATCATTTATAAATATTTTAAAGAGACTCGGATTCAGATTATCTCCTTGTCTTACTCCAGTAAATGATCTAAGGTCGGCTGTTATCATGTTTCGCGTTTTTACACATAGTATGTTATTAGCATACATACTTTTGATTATATTATAGAAATGGGTTCCTACTCCAATTTTACTAAGTTTATAGAACAGTCCTGTATGATTAACAGTATCAAAGGCTCTTCTAAAGTCAACAAAACATGTATATAATGGTCTCGTGCCTTTTTGTGTGTTTGTAGTGTTTTTAAGACAAAGAGATGATCACTTGTCATTTTACCTTAGAGAAACCAATTTGTTCTTGGGATATATTGCCGTTTTTTTCTAAATATTTTTCAAGTCTCTTATCTAATATTCTAGTAAACAATTTACCAATATTACTACGTATAGCAATTCTCCTGTTATTACTAGGTTCTTTGGTGTCACAGGACTTAAAAAGCTTTTACACCAAATCTTAGGGAAAATTCCACAAGTAAGGAAACTATTGAATATTTTCAGTAGGGGTTGGAAGAAATGTATAAAACCGTACTTTAACGTCTCATTTGATATTTGGTCTATTCCACAGGCTTTTTTATTTTTCAGAGATTTCAGTGCATCAAGAAGCTCCTTTTCAGAAATTTTAAAATCTAGCTCATTGAATTGTTTAGATCTCTCCCATTCAGCTAGTAATTTATCTAGTTCCTGGTTGTTTATGTTTTTAGCAGTATTTAGTTGCCTGAAATAGTTCAACCATTCTTCTGCTCACATATTATCATGCGACTGTCCTCCACAATCTCCACCATCACATAAAACTTTATTTAACTTTTGGATTATTATCTTTTAAAGAGTCAAGCTGATTTACTTCTGAATTACTAAAAATACAAGCATGGATCTGAATAAAAAGGGTATAAAAACATGGTTTTCTAGTATCTCATATATATTAGGTCAGCTGAAAATTAACATTCGCAATATTAGCATTGATAAGATAAAAGACACTCTTATTAAAAGATACCAATTATATTGGAAAGAGCAATTAATTCAAAACGGAGAAATAAATAAAGGAAAACTAAGAAGTTATTGTAAATTTAAAAATATTTTTAAGAAGGAACCTTATCTCGAATTTGTTAAAAAATTTCAGGTAAGAAGGCGGCTAACTCAGTTCAGAATTAGTGCTCATGATTTAGCAATTGAAAAGGATAGATACAGAAAAATCGAAAAAGAAAAAAGAAAATGTAAATTATGTACAACTAATGTTATTGAGGATGAATGTCATTTTCTGCTCAACTGTCCAGCATATATAAATGAAAGAAAGGTTTTATTAAAAGCCGCAGACAGTGCTTGTTACAACTTTAAATTTCTGAACTCTGATAATCAATTTATATGGCTGCTTTCTAGTGAAGATGAATTTATATGTAATGAATTAGCTGTATTTGTTGACAAGTGTTTTGATATAAGGAAAAAATGTTTAAACCAGTAACCACTCTTACGAACTATTATTATTATTATTTTTTTTTTTTTTTTTTTTTATGTGGAAAATTCTTTTTTCATGTAATTAACAATGTATAAATGAAATACATTGTGCAGCTGTCCTTTTAGAGGAATTGATATATATTATTATCGTTTATTTGGTTGAAAATATTGATAAATAATTATTTTATGTAATATGCCCTCAATGGGCCGTTGATTGGATTAATAAAATATTCGTATTCGTATTCGTATTCGTATTCGATTTACTAGATTTTGCCTATAGAGTCGTATCGTGGTTTTCCTGGATTTTCTATAATGCTTTAAAGCACTGAAATAAGATGATCTAATATATGGATCTTTATTGAATTTTTTTCAATAAGTCGCTTTTTAAGGACTGACAGAGATTGATTTTCCAACTTAGGTTTTTTCTTTTTATTATTAGATTTTTTCAAACTATGATGTTTCTTTCATAGAGTTTTGTTTGTTATATCATAAATTACCTGATTAAAGTTATTAATCAGAGAATTAATTCCTGATTCTGTTTGATCAACATGTGATTTCATGAAAATGGACAAATTATTTTATATTTCTAATGAAGATAACACATTTTGGAATTCAGCAGAAGATTTATTTGTCCATATATACAAGGGTGGAAGAGAATCAAGAGGACATGCACCATGGTCACCATCACATTTGACAGAGTATTTCACATTTAACATCATAGATATTTCACAATGGTCAGACATGGTTCCAATAAAATAATGTACATGAAAAAATGAAACATATTTTACTAAATATTCAGATACATGAAATAATCAATGACACAACTACCATTAGGTTGATGTGAGGTGTACTGTTCAAAAGTATCTCCGAATGTTCTACCATTTAGAATTCTTAATTTATCTTGTATACATAAATCGATTAGATATTTTCCCCTTTGAGAAAGTATGTTATCTGGACTAAATACAGGAGTTTTGAGTATACTTTAAAGCCCATGATGTTGGTCCGTATCTGACGTCTATGACGTCATACATTTTATCGCATGGCTTACCCTTTATCACATAGCTTTTTTCATTTTTTTTTTTCATTTTATTTTGTATTTTTTGGAGTGGGGTGGGCGAAATTGTTTTTTTTTCTTTTTTTTTTGGGGGGGGGGACAAATTTCAAAAAACAAATAAACAAATGTTAAATTTTTTCCTATTATTTGACTTTTTTCCAACCCACCCTATTTTTTGAATTTTTTTCACAAGGCTAAGGCCCTCTGGCTGATATTGGTTTCTAGGGTTGATTCAGCATGTGATACAGATTTTACCATGTATTATTCTCTATGTAATCACTGACTTCATGTTCAAGGAATTTTACCCCTTTTCGAATATATTTTTTTATATAAATAGATACAATGTAATCCTCCAAATCGCTTTCTACTTCTGGGAGATTTAGGTCTAATTAAGTTAATCACATCAAATTGTGGTATTTTAAGGCAATTTTGCAAATCAAAGTGAGTTTCCGTTAGACAGAAAATATCCTTATCCGAGACCAGATTAACAAACTCTGGGTCTTCAAACTTAATAAAATCTTTTGATTTATATCCATTGATATTCCAACTAGCAATATGTAGTGATGTTTTTTCCCATTTTATTTATTTTATTATTAATAAATATTTGTATTACCATAAGAGAGAATTTGTTTGTAGAATAGAGCTGTAACTTTCTTTGTGTAAAAAGTTGAGACCAATGCAATAGTTTAAAAATTGATATAAGTTAAAATTTCTGTAATATCTGCAATTTTAATAAATGAATATTTGAATTTCTCAAGGAAATTTCTTTTTTTTTTCGTATGTTTCTATTGTTTAACCCTTAATGATCTAGAATGAAAATCACAATTGAATTCAGTTCAATATAAACATGTTATTAAAATAAAATATATATTTTTTTCAGTTAACAATACAAACTTGTCTTTATATACCCTCAAATAGTCAGTATTACATGTATAAAGACTCTAGCTGTACCACATATATTTATAATATATAAGATTTTGCAGTCTTATTATTTGTACATGTATTAATATTCTTATTTCTAAATATATTTGTAATTATTGTATATGAATATACTGGTGATGAGCAAAATAAATTTACCTTGGAAAATCTAATGATTGTATTGAACAGCACAATTTTGCAATGAATTTATCACTTTAGTCTGTATGCATACATATATACATGCTAATGTTCAAATGCCCCTGCATACCTGAAAAACATGTCACTTTGAACATATAAGTGTAAAGGTCGTAAGGACAACAACATACTGTATAACTAATAATATTACGTGTAAATGTACCTTATAAAATTGTCCCTTTACCCGACATATTTCTCCTTCCAGTAAACTCCTACATTGATATGCTTATAATCTATAACAATAAAAAAAACAGGATGAAATTACGGAAGTTTGAATTGTTTATTTTTCTCAGAAATAGGGTTCATTACGACCGAGTTATATTAGATCTTTTACGTAGCACCATACATTTACAAAAATCAATTAAATTCCGTTTAAATTGACTGAAGCATCCATAAATCATAGATATTTCTTTTAATTTAATTTTTAGGGTTTTTTTTTTTTTTTTTGTTAACTTGGTAGCTCATCTGGCCCAAATGGCCATGTGAGCTATTGCCATCACTTGGCGTCCGTCGGCATCTATCGTCGTGCGTCGTCCATCGTCGTCGTCGCAAACTTTCCTTTAAAGATCTTCCCCTCTGAAACCATTGGGCCAATTAAAATTAAACTTGGCATCAATGGTTCTCCTTCAAAATTATATCCAATGACATTACCCACCATCCAAGATAGACGTCAGACCCTATGGAAAAAATAGTTAAAGATCTTCTTGTCTGAAACCACTAGGCCAATTGGAACAAAACTTGGCAGCAATGATCCCTAGGTGGCCCTCTTTCAGAATTGTATCCAATGAACCTACTCGACATCCAAGAGGGCCGCCAGAGGCGAACATAATTTAACACAGGACCCTATGCGAAATTTACTAAAAGATCTCCTTGTGTGAATGCAGGTGTCTGAAACCACTGAGCCAGTTGGATCAAAACGTTGGTAGCATTAGTCCTTAGGTAGTCCTCTTTCAGAATTATATCTTATGACCCCTTCCGCCATCCAGTATGGCCGCAAGAGCTAAACATAGTTTTGATATAGGACCCTATTGGTAAGTTACTTAAAAACTTTATTTTCTTGTCTGAAACAACAATGAAAATCGGAACAAAACTTGGCAGCAATGGTCATTAGTTGGTCCTCTTTCAGAATTATATCCGCTGACCCTGCTATCCAAAGTGTTCCTCAAAACCGAACATAATTTAATATAGGACCTTCTTGGAAAATTCATTGAAAGATCTTCTCATTTGAAACTTACGTGTGAACAATTTGGCAAATTGGAATTTGAAAGCAATGTTCTATACTGCTAGTCAAGATAGACACAGTCAAACATGTTATTCTTCAAATGATTTCAAGGTGAGCGATACAGGCTCCAGGGAGCCTCTAGTTTTTTCTTGCTTGCTCTCTTTCTTAACAGTTGTATTTCTGTCTTTCTTTTTTTGTGCGTCTATGTTTTATTCGTGCTTTTAAAGGAGTAGTTTCAATTGCTCTTGAACACTTTAGAAAAATATTGTTTTCTACATAAAAATACGTTATGACGATATGTAAACACTATATGATACTGTACAGAACATCACCGTAAAACGGGTTAATGGGGTAATTCACAATGTTGAAAAAAAACAACCATCTCATTTTTCAAAGATTTAAGGTTTTACCTTAAATTGTAAAATAGAAGTATTGAAGTCTAAAACAAGTTTTAGTTTGTATCTAGTCGTGTTTTGGCATTAAAAATTCAAAACATTCGAAAGTAAAATATAAGATCTTTGAAATACGTATAAAATGCAGAATATTATTGATTATAGATTAAATAACCCATGTTACATTTTACATGAACATGAAAAATATGGGGTATGCGCCGAAGTAACAAAATGCTATTAAATCAAAAGTTGAAATTATCTAATAGCATCTACATGTAAGGTCGTCGCCCGTCCTTTGACGATGAGACATACACAGGACAAGCATTAACACCTTACAGTTGATTTCATACTAGTTCGACATTTTGTTTTTCATTTTTAGTTTTTGTTTACGAAAAGGAAATAATATATCGTATTGATTTTTTAAATATACTGAACCGCAAAAGAAACGTCGCTTTTTCAAAATGTTAGCAAAATTCAAAATAAATATTAATTAATGATTTTTATATAATCAGTATTACGATTACATCACCAGGTAAGATTAAATTACCTGTGAATTAAATTTTCGGTTGAATAATTTTCAGTTGATATCGTAGAGCGACCGTACCTAAAACCGCTCGTGGGACACACTTGGCGGTAATTTTTCTTAAATCTTAAATGTTCGTGAAATTCATGCTCCTTTATGGGTATAAAAGGCCGGAGAAAATTAAAGAGTGTTAGTATCAGTGTTGACACAGAAGCTATGCCACGTCTGACTCCACAACAGAGAGAACAGGCCATTGGTCGATTGGATGCTGGGCAATCTGCCAGAGTTATTGCCAACGACTTCAACTGTGCTGTTCAAACAATTGAACGTCTACGGACACGGTACAATGCAACAAACAGCACAAATGACCGTCCACGGAGTGGTAGACCCCAAGTCACTACCCCTAGACAGAATAGAGGCATTATTCGTCACCATTTGATGAATCGGTTCACCCCAGCTGCCGAAACTGCCAGAAACACTGTTGGAACACATGGACGACCCATAAGTGATGATACGGTTCGTCGGCGATTAGCTGCTAGAAACATGAGATGTCGCCGTCCAGCAAGAGGACCTATTCTTACTCCTCGACACCGTCAAGCTCGTCTTCAGTGGGCCACTCAGCGACAGAATTGGCGAAATCGACAATGGCGTAACATCATCTTCTCTGACGAAAGCCGTTACTGCATTTCAACAACCGATGGCAGAACCAGAGTGTGGAGAAGACGCGGGGAACGTTACGAAGACAGCTGCATTCTGGAAACAGACGCGTGGGGAGGACCTAGCATCATGGTATGGGGTGGAATCGGCCTTAACGTTAAACTTGGTCCAGTCATCTTTCAGAACCTTGGCCCAGGCAGAGGAAATGGCGTAACAGCTGCCCGTTACATCGACCAAGTCTTGACACCCCATGTTCAGCCCCATTTCGCACGTCATCAAAACAAGACTTTCCAACAGGACAATGCACGTGCGCATACCGCAAGAGCCACAAGAGACTTCCTACAGCAGAATAACATTAATGTTATGGATTGGCCGGCTTTGAGTCCAGATTTAAACCCTATTGAACATTTATGGGACGAAGTTCAAAGACGGTTGAATAATGAGCAGCCAAGTCCGACAACTGCAGCTGAACTTTCACAAGCGTTTCAGAGAGTATGGGCACGTATTCCGATGGCGTTTATTAATCGGCTCATCAACTCCATGTACCGAAGATGTGCCGCAGTAATTGGTGCCGGTGGAGGACATACACGTTATTAACGGACGTGGGAGCACAGCATTGAAAACATGTGATGTTGCGACAATTGTGACGTTTTTGTGAACATTGTAACCAAAAGACTGTAAATCATTCATTAAATTTTGTAAAAATTAATTTAAAATATATAAATGTCACTTTGAAATAAATGTATGTGAACATGTCATTTTGTGCGACGTTTCTTTTGCGGTTCAGTATATTTTGTTTCACTAATTATATTGTTGCGTGTTAGAAAATTTAACAAAGCTCTACAAGACATATGTTTGTATACATTACTAGTATTAGAACAAAACGATAATGAGGTAAGTTCGTCAGAAAAAGTTAATTTCATGTTATTTTCTCTATTTACAGACTTCATCTCTTATTTGTTTATTTAGTATCTCTTTCTTATTTATTGCTTTTAAGTATAGTCAAGAAATACCAAAGGGATATTCGAAGGAGGGGGAAATCGAAACAACTCACAAACTTCGTTGACAAATCCAACGAAGACAGGATCAAAACAATACATGCACTACAATTAAAAACTAAAAACATATGATAAAGAGACAAAAAAAGTCTTAAAGGAATTAAGAAAGGTGAATGCACGGTATTGTATAGGGATCACTGTGGTGCTCTTTCCTTCGGTTGGCTGGGGGCCTCGGTGGCCGAGTGGTCTAGGTAGTTCGTCATGACTACTAATGATCACTACCCTGTCAACGCTGGGGTTGTGATTTCGAATCTCACCTGTAGCGGGGTGTGTTCGACTCCGATCTTAATTGACAAGGATTGCCAATTTTCCTAACGCAGGTCGGTGGTTCTCTCCGGGTACTCTGGCTTCCTCCACCAATAAAAACTGGCTGCCGCGAAATGGCCAAATGTGCTGAAAACGGCGTTAAACCCCAGCTAAACAAACAAACAAATCGGTTGGCTGTATCTCAATCTTAATGCAGAACAACTATCTTTTCGATTATTTTCTTTTTTTTAAATTAACGTCTTCCTTAGTTATATTTCACAGTCTTCAATTCCAGTTACTTTTAAAATTTACTTTTGAACAACTTTTGTACATGTATTTCAGTTAAATCAGCTAAATCTGGGCGAGTACTCTATCTCTCCAGCTACAATGTACCAATACTAACCATTTACAATATTTAAACAAATTACAGTTTTTTAGAAATTTTATTGAAACTTCAAAGTTCTGTTTCCATGAGATGTGCAATATGTGTTCATTACATTTAATAATATTTTCATCAGATTAAACCGTTTACAGAAAAAAATATGCATGGTGAGATTGGGCGAGATGGGTAGTTTTTTAGTATAGGAATACATGTAAAATTTATACAAAGTTAGCAATCATTATTTTCTGTACGGTCAAATAATGATAATAGTACATATGGCTTCTTTTTTTTTTTTTTTTGGTGTCTGTAGTGAAGGGGCACATTACGACCTGTGTCAGAAATGAGCAATTGGTGAAGAGTATACAGTTTCAACTATAAAGCTTTTGGAAGATAATGGCGGGATCTGTAATTGTAATCACAGACCATGTGAGTAAATTGTACAAGTTTTTGTTTCCTTTTCCTTCCTCAATGATTATATCCTGATAATGGAGGACGTAGGGAAACGACCTCGTGCTCCTTTGTCTTTGTTTTGGTGAAAAGGAGATAACGAGTGCTACTTGGAATATCATTTCCATTATCAACTTTTTATCACAATATTTACCGATTAACATCTTGACAGTGATAAATGGAATATTCTTCTGATAGTTTCACGAACATATTACTCTTCATGATATTTTCTGACCACGTCGTTCGGCTTTCGATTTCCTGATTATCAGTCGAAAGAAGTAGGGACACTTCCCCGTGTATTTGATTCACTCATCAACATTGTTTTTTTTTTTATTCTTAAATATTCACCTACTTTTGATAGAAAACGATTGTATGCTATGCATTATATGTTAGAAACTTAATCTTTAATAAGTCCAAAGTTTCTACCGGCAGAGGTGTTGTATTTAGTCGATTTGGGTCAATTTGAATCTTTTTTTTTTTTTTTTTTTTTTGGAATATTGCCAAGAAGAAAATTCAGAACGAAAACCAATATTATTTCATATGAAAGAATATTCATAATCTCACTTATAACCAAAAATTCGTTTTTGTTCTGAGTTTCCTTCGTGTTGAAAAACTGTCTTAAAGGCTTTAATTTGGGTAATTTGTGTTAAAAATGTCTCCCATAGCGAAATTGAGGTTCGTAGAAATTTTTTTAGTAACTAACTTGTTAGTTATTATTAGCAAATCTTTACAGAACACATACCATGCTATGCCTCCAGAGATTTTGAAAGGTTTTAGCCGACGTTTTGAAAATGGTCCTAGAAGTGATATAAATGCAGGGTAATGGCCCTACCTCTTTGACTAGTTTTCAAGTTGTAATTTGTTTTCGATAAATGTCATATATTTCCTGTGTTTATCGAACAGAAATGTACAATAATGCAAACATATAAGCAAAAATCAGGATTTCCCTGGGGTTTTCCCCAAGCATCACACGAACATTTAATATATTTTCTGTTGTAATGTGAACACATTATACACACTAAATACTTATCCAATACTTTTGAAGTCAATGAAGCTAGCTTCAAAACCAGATAAAGGTAGAGTGACAGCGACGACCTACCAATCCAAATGGTGCGCCATGGTATATTTTAAATATCTTTTTATACGTATTTTATTTCCCCGGTTTAATTCCATTAAGACAAAAGAGAAAGGACAACTTTTAACACGTGACGAAACATACAGTTTTAATTTGAGTTTTACTGATTATCTTGTATAAATACCTATATATTTGCAGATGAGGACAAAATTTGATTTTTGGTCTCCAACACGAAACATCTGATTGATATACCACAGAAAACAATCGTAGTCTATGACGATGTAGTTACAAATGTTGGAAATGGATTCTAAGACAGGTATTTTCACTGCACCGACAGCTGGTCTTTATTATGTTACGTGGACATCTTTGGTATAAACTGGGTAAATTTTTCACACCAACTTAGACCATAATGGAAACATAGTAGCAAAAAACCATGAAAAACGGGATCAAATTATAAACTCCACACAAAGTGTTATTATCCAACTGAAGAAAGGTGACGAGGTTGCTATTAAGACGTGTAGAGGATACAAAGGGCAAAGTTGGCGAAAGGTGGTCTACTTTCTCCGGTTTCAGTATCTGAACTTAGGAGCGTATTTGTCAATTAAACTAAAGAAATAAACCATTATTTCACTTTTTGTCTGTTTTGTGTTTTGTTTACATTTTTCTAGTTTTAACCAGGAATTCGTCACTGTCGTATAGTTGATGACTAAAATCATTAAAATTTTAAGTTATGTAAACTAAGAAACATCTCTCATACATAGCTCTAACACTTTTAGCTAATTTACAGACCATGAATCCGTTAAATTTACTATATGGATTCGTCAGCCTCGAATATTACTGATGAGAAATGGTTTCAAATGTTGAAATGTATTTTCATTTGTTTTTCGACACTAGTTTTTTTTTAATTTTGTTGTTGTGGCTTGTTTACCACTTATAGTGTTTTTATTTTCCTAATCAATCACATGCTTCTAGTTGATGCGTATGTATGGTACGTGTATTTATCACCACTATCAATGTTAACAAACATAAATTCTACTATTGATAAAGAAAAGCTCTTAACCCCATTTTTTGTAATCAAAAATCTAAATTGGCAGGCTGTCTCAGATGATTTTTTAAATTTGAAATAAAACTATATTTGCAAAAATTTATATTCTACAAAGGACTGTTCTTGTGCTCGGTCAAGTTCCTTTGAATAGGTGTGTTTAGGCTTATTCAATCCTGGATATTTTTGCAGTGTTCATTTTTTTCTGCTGAAGAAATTAAGCAGATTTACATCAATAATAATGATTAAACTAGAGTCTCACCTGAGCCTGTATCGCTCATCTGGCTTTTATTAGGCCATTTGAAAATGTAAGCTCTTTCGTGTACTGTTAAAGAAACGCAGAATGTCAAAGTGGCCTTGATATTTGAACTTTGCCCAAAAAGGTGGACCATTTGCGTCTGTCCTGCCAACTGTGGTTACAACCTGCACATTAGTTCCTGAGCAAATGACAAAATAGTCCTTTCCATTTTGAAAATTGGCCAATCAAAATCAAAGATGGCCTTGGGCGGCCATTCTGTTTATCTGACCGGAACCGAAGGCTCCAGGTTTGGTACAATCCGCCAGTTAGTTTCGGAGGAAAATATCAAAATGTGTAACGTTTACGGACAGATTTACAAAAATTGTTCTCGAACTTTGTTCCATGTGTAGATTTGTGTCAAGAATTTATCCACCGTGTCCTGTCTTATTAATTTAAGATACTAAATGTTAAACGACGACTGACGACGGACGAGGACGGATGATGGACGACGGACGAAAATTTATGACAAAAGTTCACATGGCCTATAGGCCAGGTGAGCTAAAATCAATGATGGTACTAACCCAAGACATGTATATGCAGCTAGTAAATACAGCTTTTATATATTTTTGTTATTTTTGACAACACTTATTTTTACAAATCACACAAGGGATGAGGCACAAGTTTTAACCACTTATGACATATGCTCCCAACAATACAATTAAGATATCCAACAAAATAATGTTCATAGAATTTTTTAATACTTTTGTAAAGGATAAATACAAAACAGGAGTTACTGTTATGTATTCACATTGTTGTTCTTCATCTTAAAAACCTTCGAATGTTATTACGAAGAAAAGGCAAAAATGCATAGGGAACCCCTTAAAAAAATAATGCTTGTCGACGTTTTTAGATTTGGAAGGGAGGCGAGATTTATGTCCGTATCCGAAATCTTATTACAAGTTTAAGTAACTCCTTGAAATGCGTCGTATACAGCATATTATAAATTAACTATATCTTGAAATGCGTCGTATACAGCATATTATAAATTAACTATATCTAATATAAGTATCTTTGGATTGTTATTTTTAAGGTGACGAACAGATTTACAAAAGTTGTTCTCGAACTTTGTTACATGTGTAGATTTGTGTCAAGAATTTATCCACCGTGTTCTGTCTTACTCATTTAAGATACTAAATGTCATACATATACCCACGTTGCACATTTCTGCATTAACTGTTATTTGTAAGATCGTGCCAAAAGCGTTTAAAGTTAAAGAAAAAAAGTCACAAGATTCGGAACAATATCACTTAACGAACCTTAATCATGGAAAAGTCAACCTTACGTGTGGGAGTTTAAAAGAATTAAACAATTCTCAACCTGGAAATTCCAACACGCTTTTTTTAAATCATATCAATGACAACTAAGATAGAAGTTTTTACTATTTTGCATTTTCATCCTCATTAACAAAGACACATCGTATATATTAATATATACATTAATACCTTCAGGATTGTAGTAGACGCATTAATTTGATCCGAGAAATTTTTGCCATTTGATCACTAGATAACAAACGATCCCGGATGAACAATACCCAGATTTGTCTTTAAATCTTGTATCTCATATTAATGACTGATTCCAATCAATACACGAGATTGTCATTGTGTATGAAATATGCAGATATATTTCTATAAGAATCAAACGTGGTCTATTATTTGTAATCTTAAGGGACTTTGGTAAAATTCCAAGTTCTACGTATTCTACATAAATCTAATTTCCTCCTCCTTCTTTTCACTCTTTCACAAATGACCTTTTGATTCATTAATCTCTACACACAAAAATATTTCCTATATCTGAAATTCTAAGGAGAAAATTTATATACTTTGAAAATTAAATGCAAAGAATACAAAGTTGCAAATCAATATATCGGAAATTCATTGGAGAAAATAATATACTTGAAAAATTAAACGCAAACAAATAACGACGTGGCAAATCCATATCACTTAAAACACGATTATGATAAAAAAAAAAAAAAAAAAAAAAAGATTAAAACGCACAAATGCACACAGTCAATGTTTAAAGAATACCTTTATATAAAATATAGAAGTCTGCAGAGGAATGCAAAATGTTCTCGTCTTCAACAAGTCTTGTATAATTAACCACTATATTAAGGGGACCTGCTTATAAATTCATTTTAGACTATTACGTTTTACATTTTTTTTATTGTTAAACCTCCCACAACATCATCATCCTCTTCATATTCTAATATGTTTCATTTTACGGTATACCTCTTCCTTCTTATCGTTGTTGTCTATCATTCTTGTCATGGCTTATTTTGATCGTTGTAAAATGAATTAAAAAATATTATATTCTACAAAGGACTGTTCTTGTGCTCGGTCATGTTCCTTTGAATAGGGGTGTTTAGGCTTCTTTCAATCCTGGATATTTTTGCAGTGTTCATTTTTTTCTGCTGAAGAAATCAAGCAGATTTACATAAATAATAATGATTAAACTAGAGTCTCACCTGAGCCTGTATCGCTCATCTGGCTTTTATTAGGCCATTTGAAAATATAAACTCTTTCGTGTTCTGTTAAAGAAACGCAAAATGTCATATATTTTTTTTTTGTTAAACCTCCCACAATATCATCACCGTCTTCATATTCTTATATTTTTTATAGTACGGTATACCTCTTCCTTCTTATCATTCTTGTCGTGGCTTATTTTGATCGTTGTACAATGAATTAAAAAAAAATTTATATTCTACAAAGGACTGTTCTTGTGCTCGGTCAAGTTCCTTTGAATAGGGGGGGGGGGGGGGGGGGGGTAGGCTTCTTTCAATCCTGGATATTTTTTTTTTTTTTTTTTTTTTTTTTGTTAAGCTGCTGTAGTACGATTATTGAAAAGAGCTCCATATTTTGCCCGTCTCCCTTCTATGTTTATCTTCGGCAGAATAATAGGCAAGACTTCCTTTTGGCACCCCTTGCGCGTATGTCTATGCTTATTCCGTCAACCAAGGGGTGCCAAAAGGAAGTCTTTCCGAATAATATAGATGTACTGATATGGATTAGAAATGGAATTCTTGACCAAATGTTGAAAAACTTTCAATCATTTAACTACTTAACTACAAAAATACCTTTAATTGTTGTACTGACGAAATTATTAAAATTGTCAATAAATCTTTACTCCGAATTGAATACGTAGGCAACACAAATTTTCTGTAGTGATTTTGACTTTTTTATTGGCCAGATTTATCTGGATATTTAGTATCAATGCCGTATCGTATGTCAATGAATCAAATCGTAGAACTATCGATTTTTTCCAATAGATTGGTCACGTGACACCTGTCAATAAATACAAGTACTTTCTAACCATTCCCCTCTTACAGTTCTGTCATATTCAATATTGGAAATTCACCAGTAAGGACTTTCAACGGAAAAATTATAATAATTATCTAAAGATGAAATTCATTTCAATTTTAGCAGTATTTTCTGTCATATTTGTGTCATGTCTAGCATATTGGATTGGTGAGTACATTTTATTTCTATCAAATCGTGTTATAAATAAAATTAAGTGAAATTCTTGAATTGCCAAAACGTAATATGAAGTGAATAAGATTATATTTTTTTTATGTTTGTATACAAATGTTCATAGCTTTTAATATCAGACGAAGTTTTGGGTGTTTCGTTCAAATACGAAAGAAATTTTAAAGTATTGCTCACAGACTTTTAATAAAACTTTCCATTTGGAAATAATCTATGGTTTATATATTGCAAAAAACTCAATTCAAACGACCTCTTGAATGGATTTTCAGTAAAAAGAAAATCAATTTATTTTACGGAAAATGTAGCTAAAAATGCCTTATATATATGTATATATATGGTGGTACAATGTATATTGTAACATGTTTCTCCACTTGCGAGTGGGTCGAATTCCGTGTGAATAGTGAATACATGTAAAACAGATATCCGGTTCGCCTTTAAAAATTGAGAATTGTCAAAGAAATTTTTTTTTAAAAATTGTTGGATTGTTACAATATTTTAAAAACACATTTTCTCATGTAAAAAATAATTCATTGATGCCATGCTCTTTTCTTATTTCACCATAGAAAATAGTTCATTAATGCCATTCTCTTTGCTCATTTCAACATAGGTGGGAATTGTGATTGATATTTGTCATGAAAAAAGAACAAATATATAATTCTTGTAATCAAGGAGCCTCTCGAAGGTGTGATACATTTTGAAAAATTTTACAAAAAAAATGTCCAATGCTTTAAACCAAACAAAGTAAGACCAGACTTACCATTTTAATGAATTTCGATTTTAATGTTAAATTGGAATTATGTAAACATATGACGTTATAATTCCACAATGACGTTATTCGTGGTATATTTATAATTGCTAAAATTAGCGTATGACTTTGTTTGCAAAGCGAATTCATCACGTCGTATTAGAAATTCATACATTTTTTGCATTAAATTTTCATTTTGTCAATTCGACTAAATTTTTTTATTTAATTTCGAAAATTTTAAATGCTAATTTACACTTTTCTAAATTGTAGAGAGCGTAACAAATACAACTTATTTTTTATATATATTGTCGATCTAAACTTTAGTATTTCGTGACAAGAGATCGTTTGTAGGCTTACTAGAATTACATAGGAGTAAATGTGATGCATCGGAAATTAAAAAGACATATTAAAATGGATCATAATTGGTGTAAAATTCCTGTCATGTGGGACCTAATAGAACATCCGATATTAGACCAACATATTTACAGCATCACGTCATGTTTTTTCCAATTATATTAATATTTTAAGTTGTCGTTACATACATTTAGAGCTAATAAGATAAAATGTTACTTCAACAACACAATAAAATGATAATTTGTACTGAAATTATGAATATTTAAATAATTTTTAATTTGAAATTCAACTAGTGTTTTGATTGGTCAGAAAAGTCAATTTATATTGTATTAACCGTTTGGGGTATTATGACGCCAACACAGTATTCTTACCATAGAGCCTCAAATTTCAACATTTCCTTTCAAGTTTTGATCATTTAAAGAAAAACGTCAGCATCTGAAACGTTTTGAAAACTACATCATTAAGACTTTCTAAACATTTTGAATGTGTTACATTTGTAAAAATTACATTAGTCAGTATACGTTTTTTTTTAAACCCAAATCCCCCAACCCATCACACCCTCCGAATTAAAATGCAATTTAAATGCCTAAAAACAGCTTTATATATTCTGTTTAAAAATTACAAACAAAATCTTCGTATCAACTTTCAATGGTTAACCGTTTTCAATCCAATAACAAACCAGAAAAATGTATATAATTGAAATAGTATTACCTCTGTGTTAAATATCATTGTATATGATAATTGGTCCTTGCACCTGTCAATAAATACAATATTCTCTAACCACTGCCCTCTTATATTTCTGTAATATATTGATATTCTTTCATTCTTTCATGTCCCTCGTCTTTTTATATAAGACGGTGTGATTTCGATCATCGCTTCGGAAACTTTTTTTTCGAAAGGGCAAGTCATGAATTTACATTGAACTGTAGTATAAAAGTCCATATAACGATACAAACTAGAACAAGGCAAAGGTGTTAATCAGAATAAACAATTAAAACAAAAAAAAGTAGTTCTTGATTATACAATCTGACTTTAGAAAAAAAAATGAGTAACTGACATTTAAAGTCTTTAAAATACAAAAAAAATGTTTGAAAAATCTCCACTACGGATATATTATTTTTACCTAGTATACGAGCTCTGGGACGTACATGTATCGTAGTCTCCTATTTCTGTTGTATGTTGTTAATACTCTATAAGCAAACTGCACAATAATATTTTAGTTATTATGTTAGTATATATATTTTCGTGTGTGTGTGTGGGGGGGGGGGCTGTTTTTGGGAGTACAGTACGGGCACTATTTTCCAGTTTTAGGTTCTATGGGATGTTCTCTCATTGTCGCCTAACCTATATTCTCACACCTCTTTGTGAGATGTTGTGCTTATTTGGCATCTGTGATAATCTTTATCGAAGTCTTGAAAAAGGTTTTAAGATGTGGATATATCGCAATTTGGGAGTGTCCCGTAGCGAACCCTATTTGCATGGTTTTTTTCGATAGGGATAATCTCTAATGGACGGGAATTCCATTTGCATATAAAGAGGGCAAATATACCTAAGACGCAACCAAAAAAAACGTACTTCATTAAACAGACAAACCCGGGAATATAAATGAACAACCGCAAGCACAACAAATGAACACTGAAAACTAAAAAACAATGAACAACACGAACTCCTATGAAAAGCAGGTGTGAACTCAGGTGCTCCGGAAGGGTAAGCAGTTCCTGCTTCGCATACTTACTTTTACGTTTTTCTGTAAATGTTTTGCTGAAACAGTGGCTGGTTTATGACATCCTCCTGTTTAACGCTTTTATGATTCAGCGATTGGTCAGTGGCATCTTCCTGTTTAACGCTTTTATGATTCACCGATTGGTCAGTGGCATCTTCCTGTTTAATGCAAACATGTATATACATTTATGAAGTAACGATTTTACTGACATAGGGACACTAATGAAATTGCTTATTAAGATACAAATGTTTTTGTTGTGGATTCTGTTTTTGTTAAATTAATCGTGAATGATGCTTCTCGCTACATATAGATACAGATACAAGTCTTCTTCTTCCATGTGCTGTCTCATTATTGTAGTCTTTGGCTGTTTTTAGAAAGACATAATGACTATTATTAATCATTAGTGTGATTAATGAATTGTGAAATAGTTTGAGATTGTTAGTTTTCATATCAGTTCTTTTATCTTTGACACAAAATCAAATTAAGAATAATGAAGCCTTTCCCTATTTTTCCTGAAAACTATATTAGATTAATTGTACCGAACATTAAACAAACAGACGAATAGAGTCCAAATCGAATCTCATTCATCAACAGATGATTGTAATCGTTTCCAATTGTTAATCGATGCAACGAGACAAAATGCAATTACATTTATATGCTACAGGTTTGATTTGCAATCATATTTAGCAATAAACCAAAATATATATAACAAAATTATAAAAAAAATTTAGTTTTGTTGAGAACCAATGCTGCTTTTTTTTAGATTTTAATTCCTCTATAGATACTTTGCTATTTTATTGATAAAGACGACAAATGTACCTAATGCGCAAATAATTTTAAAAACGTAATCCATAGGACAGACAAACCCGGGAAGACAAATGAACAACCACAAGCACAACAAATAAACACAGAAAACAAACTAAAAAAAACAATGAACAACACGAACTCCTATAAAAACCATAACTTACGCCGTGTTGGTATTTCTCTGTAGAAACACTATTAGTAACGCTTATTATCAAGGTTATTTTTCCGTAGAAATTTTGGTAATTTCGATGAGAATTAAGGTCTTTTGCTCAGAACCGTGCTGACTTTCAAATTTTTTATCACAAAAGTACCTGCCTAAAGATTAATCTAGAAATGCAATATTTAACGTAAAATATTCAGAATCTGAGCTGATTTAATTTCTATTGTATAGCCATTTTTCAGAATTAAATATATTGAACGTTCAGATATGTTTCCTTGGATAATGGGGGTTGGGGAATCTCCAACTATATATTTGGGAATAAACTAGTACCGAAGAAATTTTTGGCTGTCTTATATTTTAATTAAGGATGCTCGCTGGTCATGTTTTGGTCTTTTTGTCAGGTTTTCGGAATCTTCGGGTTTTATCCATTTCTTAAACATGAACTTTTTTTGCCCATGAACCCCCACTTTTTCTTTTATAATTCAATCATATATACCTTAAAATGGTATTTGACAAAATTTTATGAATTACTTTTTATTTTTTCATACATCTTTGAGAGACTGAGGTTGTCAATGCAAAGACAATGAAGAATCCAGAGAAAATCCATTTCCTGCAAATTTTCAAGGCCTTATAGCTCTAAAATGAGCACATGAACCTATATTTGTTTCTTGCTTATTCGTTTACTATTCATATGTTCTCTCAAACTAAAACACCTATTTCAAATCCTATTTATTTCCTATTAGACCAGCTATGATCCTTAACGGGAAATTTCCTAATTATAATATAATTTGTTTAAAAGTAGTAAAAGTGTCCTTCAAGTTTTCAAAATGCCATTCAAAATCGACATTGTATGCATAGAAAATTGAGACTTTTCGCATGTTATGCAGTTTATAGAATGTAACAACATAGTATTAAAAATATCAAAACATTAAAGGCTTAATTATTTTACCAAGTGTATATCCCAAAACTATAAGAACAATGTATTAAGGTAAACAATATTGAATTTCATTGTAATCTCATTCTAAGGCTTGAGTGAGAATATACGAAAAGGAAAAGGTCTTTAAGTGTCCTATTTAACCTGGAATCAATAATACAACGAGTTCCTATGGCAAAATGTTAAAATGTCTATAATAATATCTAAAGGTTGTACGTATTGTAGAAATATAAATCTTCAAGATAAAAGCAAATCTATCAATAATTTATATTTATTTGTATGTCGATTTGTTTTCTGTAGAAACAAGGCCATTATCATTAAGTGTTGAATTACTTCTCCGCAATATACCATTTGCAGTACCTTTGACTTTTTCTTTAAGCAATATAGGTTATTTCATATTATAAGGACTACGGAAGGAATTGTCGTTTTTGTATTTTTGAAACGGTTAAGAACACAGCCTCCAAAGTGAGCCATTTGACATTTGAAATCTGCCTTACAGATTCCTTATTTGGACATTCCACAGCTTTGTCATGCGATATTAATTGTCAAAATGGGTGCATCAAAATTTGTGTCACATACGGTCTGATTATAATTTATTTAAAATTTGGGCACAACTGACGAGTCGTAAATTGACGATATGTGCACATCTTCTGCATCAAAATTGGTATCAAAAAATTTTATTTTTAAACTGAGTCGATGCCACTGCTGGTGGACTCCATTTCCCCGAGGGTATCCCCAGCTCGTTTGTTGTTATTTCGATACTAGCCCGAAATTGATACTTAAAATTTACGGTTACAAATCCCTCGTGCATAGCTCTATCCTTAGATGGTTTTGGCTTACCCCTTTTGGTCATTTTGGTATTTTTGAATTTTCTCTTCAACCTTTTGGATTGTTGTTTTGCTTTTCAACATTTCAGGTCTTGAGGACAACTGATGTATCGTAAATCGACGAAATGTGCTCATCTTGTGCATCAAAATTTGTATCAAGGAATTCTATTAATAATCATTTGAACTTGAAACCAAATAAGTTGAGATATCAGCATGATTTTGATAAACGTCATCCGCAACATCAACACCATTTGCACAGTCTTGAATAAATCGCTCACATATTGTTTATCACGGAAAAATTTATTACCACTAAGTCGATACCGTATCGTGGAATATAATTGATTGGTTGTTGTTTAACGCCTTGCTGGCGGTATTTCTGCCAATATCACGGCGATCGTGGAATATGTAATATAGTTACGTTTTATTGCTAACATACACATTAAAATGAAGGTTGTTGGGTATGTGTCAATTAGGAAAGATTCCATTTTATAATATAGAATAAAAGATTTTGGTAAATTATTGTCTCAAAAGAAAACTTCGGTCCTCGAAACGGATTTTTCATAATATGAGTACATTAATCAATCATTTGGCTGACAGGTGCAGTTAGCTAAGTTGTAACTCGAACAATTGAACTTACCAGGTTTGCTTCAATAATGTCTTCCAGGGACAAAAAACATTTCTTTTTTTGGAATTTTAAATATGAAAGGGCATGAATTTATTAAAATAAGTATTACATCCCTGGTTTGCATCAAATACGCACAAAGTGCATGGAAAATATTAAAAATAATTGTTTTACGAATTTAAGGATAGGTGTGAATTAGTCAATTTAATTTGTTCTACTTTTCAAGTTTTTTTTTTTATTTTTTCCTATTGGAAATTCCCCATTTATAATAAGATTTTAGGTATAAAAGTGCAACTTATATAAAAAATGCTATTTTTTTTATAATATCTTGGTCAACTCAGAGACAGTAATAATGTCACAAAACTCCAACATATTCGCGACTAAAAACATACAAATTTGGATTCTTAGGGAGCAATCATTTGATTATTATTTTTTATGGGGGGGGGAGGGAGGCATGGAAGGAATTTGAAAAAAGGCACGATGCAAAATTTGGTGGAAAAAAGGGCAGGATGCAAAATGTAGCGGGAAAAAGGCACGATACCCAGAAAAAAAAGGCAGGACAACACCAGGTAGTAAAAAAGGGCAGGACAACACAAGGTAGTACAAAAGGGCAGTCTCGAAATTTTGCTGAAAAAAGGCTGGACTTAAGATTACTTCCATGCCCCCCTCCCACATAAAAATCAAATGGTTGCTCCCTTAGATGCAGAAGTTTTCTATCATTACAAGTAATTAGATCTTCCGTGTACTTCATTTCATTTCACGATTAGAACATATCCCCTTTTGTGTATTGAAGTTTTATCAGTTAACTCAATAAAATGGTTGATCCGGTTTAATTTGATAACAGTTAGCAGTAAAAACTTCTTAAAAAGTCAAAATTGTCAAATTACCGCTAACGTGTCGTGGGAGAATATTCAATAAGACTTGTGTTGCTTCAAAAATAAAAACTTTAATTAAGACTGAAATGGAAAATGTCTGTTTATTGAATTTGTAATGTTGAGTGTTAGATATGTTAGATACAAGGAAATCAAATTTTAAAGCTGTCGTCAATGAGATAGTTAGTCTGTATATAGATTCCGGCTTGCCATGTCAGGAAATGTATTTTGAAATAAACCACTCGGCCAACAATTTTTTTTTTTAATCAGTCTGAACAGCATGGGATTTTATCTTTTCTTTCGATTCTCTTTTTGACATTATGGCCACAAATTATATAGTACAGTAGTACTGAATACCAAAAAGTATCAATAAACAAAAGTACCAAAGTGCCGAACTACACACAAAGCAGTCTTATCGATAACTATCAAGGTCATATATTCCTTCTTATATAAAGTGATTCCTTGCTGTGATAACATGTATCCTTCCTGGAATTTAAACACCTAACAGCCCACACAATCTGTTAATTACAAGATTAATTGTTCTCGTGCAATTTCTTTCCCCCGAACGGTTTATTTAGCACGTAGTGTAAACTATCAATAATAAGATAATGATACATAATTTATATTATGTCCTTATGTTCAATAAAACTCATTTGCGGCAGATGTACTAATATCACGTGACTGACCAGTCTAAGATATCCGGAAATTGTAAAATAAACACGTGTTTAGAGAATTATAGCATAAAAGTACAAAATTAGTATTTATTATAAAGTAAATACATATTTCTGATATTTTTTAATAGACACGGCGAGGCCGTTGTGGGTGAGACTGTGAGTTCAAATTCATCTCGTGGCAAGGTGCGTTCGACTCCGATTTCAATTGACAAAGGACAGTTTGTATTCCTACCGTAGGTCAGTGGTCCTCATTGGAATTATACTTCTTTATGAGTATCCAACCCTTACATATTGATTTATCTTTATATATGACAATGTATGAGGTGACTAAAACTTAAATTTCCAAGTGAACATGATTTGAATAAAAAATTTAATTAAATTGAGAATACTTTTGATATTTCATTGATGTGACAGTCATATTTGTTAAATATCATAAACAACATCACAAATGATAGTAAACTGCTTCGGAAATGCCAATTTATCAATTGCAATAACTGACAATTAATGCTCCACAATTTTGATTTTTCCAAAGCAAAACCAAATCACCATAGAAACCAATTCGATAATCTTTGTAATCTTTCATCTTATATGTCATGTTATGATACATTCTGATATTCCCAAAGCTGCTGTATACGAATTATATCATACAATATTTCCTAGCAAAATCTATCAAATGATGAACTGATTCAATGTCATATTTGTCAAAGGTATAATTACTAGAGTGAGCAACTATCTCAACAAGTTTAATTAAAAATCCAATTTCAAATAGAATATGAAAAAACAAATGAAATTAACAGACGTCATACCGACGTACGGTGAGCACTAGAGGTGAAGTAAGCAACCCCACGAAATGTTACCCCTCTCAAAATTAAATAGATGTTTAAGGTGTCAGGACCATAATAAATTCTAACCCAAAATCATATTTATTTTGACAAAAAATAATTTTATCCAGGATTGTAAAGCATGAATTATATATAGATTCTACAAAGATGATCAGTTGATTATGAAATGTATCAAGTCGAGATAATTAATTTTTTTAATTTTTAAACTGCGAGGTCTGTCTGAGAAGTTTGAAAAAAAAATGAAAATTTAATTATCGAGAGTGGATAAATTTCATAATTAACGTGTCAAGAGTTTTATAATCTTTTTCTCAAATGACAATGTAAAACTCCGAGAGGTCTTCCGAAGGAAATTTCACGAGCATTTAACCAGGGATCATATAATACTAACTTCATATACAGTTCCTGATTTAACCAACGTGTTTTGATATCAGAATTAATCAAACGGGTCAAGAGAGATGTATAAATGTACACAGAATTAGAGAAGGAGATGTATCTTTCTCAAGTTAAAACACACTTCGTTGTTTAAATGCTGTGTTTAATTTTTAACCAATGCTATTTTCAATAAATTTGGTCGTTTCCACTGGATATCCTAGACCTAAGCTTGAAGGAGAAATGAGCCAAGACGTCCCCATCCTGCAGTATGTGTCCTTTTTTGGAAGAAAAAGGAAATATTTGCCTCACCTTTAGAAAGGGACAAGCTACGTCACTGATATTAAGTAACATTAAATACCATCAGATTACGTGCTTTTTAAAATATTACTGGACAGAAAGAGAGGATATGTTTCCTTTATATGCCAAGCTCTGTTTGCTTAATTTTATAAATACAGAGATATATAAGTCTAAAATTAGGGGTTAAGAATTAAGTTGAATACAGCGAAGTTAAAAGACAAACATTCTATCTTTTTCAAAAAACAATCCTAAACATTTGCACTGTACCAGAGAGAAATTGGTTGTTCTGGTAGATTGTTAGGAAACACCCACTTAGACGAAAGAAAATTTGTTATGCAAATTATTATTTACTTGAATAAGGAATAATTGATGTCAAACATCGACCAGGTTCTACATTTGTACACAACAGCTGATGTCCATTTATTCTCTAAGGACTGGAGACATTTATACACTTCATTATAGCCGCTGATCACTTTCCTGTTAAACAAAGAAATTCTATTTTTTTGAGTTTATGAGATACTGTACATTCAGAAAACGAAATCGACAAACTTTCGTCAAATCCCAGAACTGCCAGCCAATGTCTTATTCCCTCAGGTGTTGCCAGCTAAACTAATGAAGTGTTGATACTTTCTTAAAATTGGAATATTTAGTTTCAAAACATTATCTCGCCTATTGTTGATGAAAAATTTGGTATTTTGACATTTTCATCTGTACTTTAACATTTTTTGGTTATTTCATCGGCTCTATATACCATTTTTAATATAAAAAAAAATCATGTATTGAAGGCAGAACAGCATCTGTACAGAGGAATAAAATCTATCTATATTTCATTCTCGTTTCTTCAAAAAAAAAAAAAAAAAAACTATATCCTCAAAGAAAATATTTTGTGCCAGGGTTATCCTGTGGAATATATTTATTTCTATAAATAGTATTCTCTGAAGCTGAATATTTTTAACTGTCATAAGAATATCGAATTTTTTAAAACTAAAGAGTAGCTCTGTTTTTAACTTGGCTTTACCCTTTGGTCGTTTTGTCATTTGAATGTGCTTCAATAGTTCGGATTATAGTTTTGGTTTTTAAGCGAACTAGAATTGAATTTATACTTACAAAAATGTACATGTAACTGTTCAAAAGTTTAGGGGTTAGCTGAAGCCCGCCTCCGGGTGCGGAATTTTCTCGCTGCATTGAAGACCTATTGGTGGCCTTCGGCTGTTTTCTGCTCTTTGGTCGGGTTGTTGTCTCTGACACATTCCCCGGCCCGTTTCCATTCTCTATTTCATTAGAATTCTAAAAACTTCCTCAGTCATACAAGTAGCCTTGTCCTTCGAAGGGTTTTATTTTTAACTCTTTTTGCTCTTTCTTAATTTGAATATAAGGTCCTTGTTTCATTCGTACGACTACAGCCGTGACTGGTTCGAGACCATCAATACAATAAAAGCTCTGAAGACAGAATAACCAGATTTACGAGCAATTGTTGTAGTACGGATGCTCGTGAAACTGGGCCCTGGGTCATTGCATTGGCTCTCCACATCTTTAACATCGGTTGAGATGTGATTTTTGGATGTATCAATGTACTGATCTGGCATGTTGTTAACGTGTTATAATATCTTTAAATATATACACCCACAGCTGTCTCTCTAATTGATAACATTTGGTTATGGTGAATTTATATATATATATATGCTGAGTAATTTCAAAATTTGGGAAATAGGTTCCACTGGTAATGAGTTGTCAGTCAAAGAAATGGCCATACAGTGCATCATATTTATTTCGGTATTTTGTGATACGTTTTATTATATACCCCGATTGAATTGTTTCTGTTACCCCATTATGATACATGGTTCAATATTCTGTGTTGTACAAATATAAATTATGAAAGAGATTTGGATTAGATTCTGCAACTATGTAATCAGCTGGGATTGAAATAATAATAGATCATGGAAATATATGCCTTGATTTTTTGAAGTTACACTAAATAATGTCATTATTAACATTATCAGAGAGAGAAGTATAGGTTTGAATAAATGAGATCCACAATTTATATAGAAAACAATGAAAGGAAGAAGCAAATCACAACAACATCTATATTGACGATTTATTCTATTATTTAATTCCATCAAATATATTTATTACCATCTAGTAGATGCTTCAGTACATTTTTAATATAAAATGTACAATGCACTTTTGCAACGGTTTTAATTGCGTCGTGATGACATTTGACTAGAACAATTCTACGACAGCAATTACAGAGAGTAGTCGATGCTGGTTTTGTATTAGGTTGGTGTGGATTTGTATTAGGTTGGTGTGGATTTGCAATATTGCAGTTATTAATAAAGATAATCAATAAAGTGAAATAAATTATATAGATTATATATTTTCTCTTTGTTTTTTTTAATTATGTACTAAAACATATTGATCTATTCACTGGTGTTTGATTTTCGTGTTAGCACATGTTTCCTAAGTGTAAAAACGGGATTTTAAAATTCTTAATATTTTCTGATATTGTAAGAACTACATGGCGCCAATAATGCATCTACCTCTAATTGAGTGGCATAGGATGTTTATGCAGTGATAACATCTGTATTTGGAGTCTTTGTATAATTGTTTTTGTGCCTTTATGTCAGCAAGATAAAAAAGACGGATATGAGAAACTTTCATGGAACAAAAAACAAAGTACATGGAATACAATACAATGTACATGAGACAAGAACCCATGCAATACTGGAATATAATTTAAAAAATAAGTAAATAGAATCCTACTGCTGTTCTTCGTCGTAAAAGGGCATGGTATGATTTAGCCTGATAATTGGACTCTTGAATTTCAAAATCAAAAAGGAATGAAAACCTTACTCTCAACTATCATTAAGTACTCTTAAAATGTTGCATTTTAAGAAACATGTTTTTTTAGAAGAAATTTCTGTACTAGCGACAATCTGCTGTCCAAGATGGATAATTGTGAAGAAATCAATGAAAAACACCAATTTTACTCATTTTTTGGACCTTTGAATTAAAGGTTTGATTTGAGCAACAGTCTTGCCAAAAAAGATATTTCACTGCGAAAACAATCATTATTCTTCATGACGTCGATGTTGCATGATGGTAAGACATTTTGTACAATGATTGATAGATTGCGAAAGTTTGATAAAGATGATAAAAATTCGAATGTGAAATCTTTTAATTTTAATTTTTCATGTCAAATAATGGCTGAAATCATACCATCTTCTTTGCTGAAAATCTTGAAAATTTTTAACCCAAACTTTGCATCCAACTCTTAGATCAAGAGGTGAGTATTTATTTGTATATATAAAAGTTTATCAATAGAACTGTGAATTGTCGTAAACACAGACCTTACGACACTATCTTTATGGGTTATTATCTCATTACCTATTTCATTTTTTATAAAATAGTTTTGCAATGATGAAAATATAATTTTATTTTGTTTTTTGAAACTATGGTATATTATTTAAGAGCATTTCCAAAGATATATAATTTCAGTATACCTGGTTTAGTTAATGCAGCGTCCGTTTCTTTATTGTTAAAAAGCGGAGTTCGTCACTGATGTTGAGTGGAATCGGTAAATTTTGTCTTCATGATTTTTGTAAATGCCCCTTGTTTCTTAACGATCATTAAAGAGTATAATTATCGAAATAATACTATTTAATTAATCATTTTTCGACAACAGTTTTCTAATTGCTGATTTCCCAGGACGTTGGTTCACACGTCTTTCTATTAATTGTCGTAATAAACGTAATGATTCTAGTTGATTAAATTTCATTTGATAGCCATCGGATTTTAGTATTCATAGATATATCTACTTTCCAGACAGTTTCCGTATTTGAAGTGTACAATTTTTTTAAGTTCTGACTTTCTTGTTCCTAAAAGAATACGTCGAAATCATACCTTTTACGACTTGTTTGATGAAATTTTATTGAACATAGCAAGTTCCTTTTATTATCCACGCTGTCGTCAAGATTTGATTACAAACCTGTGAAGTATTTTGATAAGAGATGGCATTACGTGGTAGAGCTGAAATGAAAATAGTTAAACACAGTTGCTAATACAAGTCGAATACAAAGTTTTATGATCTTCACCAATATTGGCTTCGAAACGTGGACTTTTGCATGTACTTCTTTTCGATAATAAGTAAATGTAACTAGTATTTCCATACTGGCATGAACAGTTGGAGACTAAATAAATAAAGTCAAGAAATACCAAAGTGATATTCGAAGGAGGGAAAAATCGAAACAACTGACAAACTCCGGAGAACAATGAAGACAAGAACAAAACAATAAATGCACTACAATTAAAAACTAAAACATATGAACAACATGGACCCCACGAAAAAACCGGGGGTAGACTCAGGTGATCCGAAAGGGTAAGCAATCTCTGCTTCCTGCAGGACACCCGCCATGCTGTCATGTCAAATCCGGTATGAGGAAGGGATAACATCAATGGAACAGGTCCATTTTCATTTGGGAAACGTTTTTTCATACCTGTCAACCAAGTCATGATGATAAAACTTTAATAAGGATGAATCCGACTTAGGAGCAAATACCCCTGTCTAAGCAACTTTTCTGTCAGGAGCCGGGCGTTGCCCAGGAAGTTAATGTATATGTCACAAGCTCTGGAATAACGTATGAGTTGTGAAATATATACTCCATACGCCGTCGCTTCTGGAATATTGCCGCTCAAAAATGGGAATTTGACGATTGGAAAGTCAAAGGCATCTAGTTTGTCGTAAAGTTTTGTGAAACATCTTTCTGGTTTATGTCTGTCCTCGAAAGCGTTCTGTCTTAAAACCTTTTTCTTTATTCAGTCCCAAAAAACAAAGTTTGGGGAATTATTCCTCCGTTTCGTTTCCTTTCTTCTGAGCCACGAACTTGTCCAAAGCGGATCTCGAAAACAGTTCAAGCGAACTTAATGAAACTTGGTAAAAAAAATAATAAGTGATCATGCCTAGTTGTGCATAAAGGTTTCAAAATTTTCAAAATGACCGCAGTTTGTGGGAACTTTTGTGTTGGCATCCCAACACTGTATTACTTCCCACATTTTGTAATCTGATGAAACGTAATTTGTTGAAATATACTTCGCATCGAGATTGGCATCTGTATCTTAGAATGTTATTGAATTTCTTCAAACATTACCACATGTAATAATTCATGCGATATCTCTCGCCCTTTTTGAAAGATTCAGCCTCAGAAGAGAATACTGTTGACAATATTACAGATCCATTACAATTCCTAATGGACATTTAAATATTTTGCCATAATCTGTAGCACGAATTTAACATGTTTAACCAAGGGAATATGCATCGATCCCAGTATGATGCACAGAGAGATAACAAAATTTGCACATTTTTACAAAATTTGATGTTTCCTTCAAATGTTTTATGATCGGTCGTCAAATATACAACAAGTTTAGTCATTTCTTTTTTGATAGTTTTATGCATATTATGTCAAGTGAACTTGTTACATAATCATTGATTTGTGCACTGTGAAAATTTTCTAAATTAAAACTATCGCAGTAAATTGATTCCCCAAATGAAACCAGACAAATTTGGAATAGTGACATTTGATTTGGCGCCAGTTGAACAAACAACAATCCCTTATATGCAGGAGTGATAAAGATAGCATCTGGTTCTGTTTGAACTAATCTGACTCTTTTATTCTTACATCGGTAACGCAGTAATTATATCAAATTAACATACATTTTTAAACTGGATTTTCGAACGACGGGCGGGTTGGCGGGCTTTTGACTGCAAACAGTCAGACATTAACTTATAATAAATGTTAGCATAAAAAATCTATGCGCAGATGACAAAGTAATATAGCAATATATACGTTTTGTGATCTTTTCAAAAGTTTAGACAGTACTTGATTTAATGTTTGACTTGAATAGATTAACTTTGTGAGGTTAGATACCGGTACTGAAGATATGGAATTATTATTATTCTTGTACTTAGTCTATTGCTTTTTTTAATATTTCTGTGTCCATTGCATATGAAATTAGATTGTTCATTCTCATTGTTTACCCAATCTCAAACTTAGATAAAGAAATTAATATATTTTTTTCTTTGTTATTATATGTAATTCACAATTAAAGCTGAGTAAGACACAGAGATCTTTCTTAAAAATGTAATTCGTTATTATTAGATAAATGTTCTACCTATAATGAGTATGTCTTATATTTACACATAAATGTAGTTGTCATAGCAAAAACTTAATTTACATAGTTCAAAATACATAGTTGTACAATATTCCACAACGGTAGACGTCTGTGTATGTCTCAACTGATTCTTTTACATACACTTCAAGATACATTTATATAAAATATAGATACATTGTACAGCGTCTGGAAGTGAAAATGTTTAAAATCGCAGAACAAGCAGCTCTGGAATCATCCAAGACAGAATCAATTAAGGACAACAAGATCTACTTTTCCAAAGCTAGCGTTTACACATTTAAATGTTTTTTTTTCCCACTCTGCCTCGGTCCCAAGTATCCTTACCTGCATTATAATCATCTTTTTTAGTATGTAAGCGAATACAAAAACATGTTCACGAATGTCCAGCAGATTCAGATGCTAGCTATGGCTAATATTTGATTGTAGCAATAGATTATAGTCGTGTTTTACTTATAACGCTTGAGTAGCGTTTGAATCAAGTGCCAGATAATTCTGATTTGCTACTTCCCAAAAAGTAATGTTTATATAGTCTTAGGTGTACCAGTTTTTAAAAAGTCATCTGCCGAGATTGCACACTACTTTTAATAGTGTAACGTGTTGTCGATCTAAAAATCCATTGATTTACTTTTATAATATCTTCTCGGATATAGTTATCATTGCAATCTGCCTATTCTGTATCGAAAAAAATCTCGGCTACTGATCAGAAACTCGCATGAGCCATTCTTATTGATACAAGACTAATAGAAAAGGAGATACAATTCAATAAGAAGTGCAAATATGCCTACTGCATGGCCTAGAGATCGTATAAGTTCATAAAGCCGAAAATTCAAGATGCTATGTAACTTGTGCACAAGAACTTGTATACGAGGTCTGGGTGAGGTTTACAGAATAGATAGGAAGGACCTGAAAACTAAAGAATAGAGAATACTAATTTGCTGCAACATAAAGAATATTTTTAAAATGAAGAATGAATTTTAGGAATAAGTACTAATTAAAAATAAAGAAAATTGTTCTAAGAGTCTATTATTTCATTTTTTACATGTATCACGTTAAATTTCAGAAGTAACTCAGGTGCTCCGGAAGGGTAAGCAGTTCCTGCTCCGTATACGGCACCCGTCGTCAAGTTCAACAAAGTCAATCTGGTGGTAGTAACAAAATAATGCTTCAATGCAGTATATGCTTACATTTAAATGGTAAATTTACAAAAGTTTTAATTTAGTATATCGTAATACAAAAAGACTCTGTGTAGAAACAAAAGAAATATGTCGATATTGAACAAAAGATCTTGTCCAACAGCCAAACTGTTATAATACAAGAATCTTGATATTTATCAGATGTAATGAAAAAAATCACTTGTTCGACTTTCTTATTTTCTTTTGTAAAAAGATAAACGCCTGTTTCTCTTCTTTTTTTTTTATCGTTGATGCTATTCTGACTTTCTCCAGGGATTTTCCATCTAATATATTTAGCTCAATGTTAATGAAGAAACCTGTATTTAGTTTGCTAATAGGATAATATACCATCCTATCAATATTTTAACATAATGAATGTAATTTTGTTTATAAATAAAGAACCTTTTACGTCAATGAAATCCTAATTTGTAGAACAGAAAATGTGTTTTGAAAATAGTATTTATTTGGTATACCTAATTTATATAGGATCGGTATTATTTTGAGCTTGAAATTTTTAACTTCACCTATTATTGAAATAGTAAATTAAGTTTCCAATATAAACATTTTCCAAATGGTTTTTAGTAGAATCTTTTAAAGGTCTACAGTTCATTGCCTGACTGTATGTTTTAAATGGTTTGATTTAAATTTTGCAAATGAAACGAAAATTGAGATTCATGCTGATAACACAACACACAGCAATCTTTTAACGAACTCTCATAAAAAAAGTGATGTTGTTGTATAGCCTTATATATAAATTCTTTTATACAATTGTGATGCACAAACGACTTAACGGTTGTTCTCAAGGCCTTTAATGTTGAAAACCAACAAAATAATCCAAGAAATCGAAGAGCAAATAAAAAAAATGCCAACATGACCAAAAATGGGAAATCCAAAACATATTGGGACAGAGCTATGCATGCATGCATATGCGCACGAAGGTAAATAATGAGTCCCAGGAAAAAATCTTAGTAAGAACCAAGGACATATACAATTGACCCTCTCTCAGCAATAACGGGAGAAATTTCTGTTAGTTAGTGAGTCCAGGCACTTATTTCTATTAGCCTTGTATACTTTCATACTAACAAATATTTTTTCACGCAATACTGGAATATCGTCAAAATAGCTTTGTATTGTAATCATTTCTTGAAAGAAGGCGTATGAAGATCTATTAACACAAGATAAAAGGTTGGATTATATAAGAAGTACCCGATTTAAAGGTTATGTATAAAACAGGAAATACTTCAGGACAAAACAGATCATTTGATCTTTCTTAGTAAATAATAAACCCACATATCTGTCGATTATTTTATATAAAATTGTAATTGAGTGTTATGTGACGGATATTACGAATGGTGATGATTATGGTCTAGTATAATATAAAACCCATTGAAGTTATAACACGAAGGAAAAAAATGAAAGACAAATACGTTACATCTTTGTAAGTTTTATAAGTAGTTAAAGTACAAAAGTTTGATAAGAATTTTTAATACAATAGAGAAAGTCTATGCACATTTTCGAAAAATTAAAATAACTTGTCGGAACAAAATGGAAAGTAATCATCATGATGATGTTTATTAGAAGCAACAGACAAAGAGCAACGTCAGCGTCCAAAATTTATTTTAAACAACAAAAGTACAAAACGATATTAGACCTTTTAGAGCAATATAGACAACACAACATAAAACAGAAGGTCAAACTCAAGTCTTGTTTAGGAGCATTATCCTGGAATGCATTTGATTTCATATGTTGATATGTTAGTAGACTAACAAAAGCGGATGACCTTGCTGACATATCATTTTACCAATACTACAAGGAGTGTTTCATTTTTGTGTACTGTATGTAAAAAAACAAAATCAGTCTAGAATTGTGATATAATCCTCATGTTTAAACTTAGCAAGAATGAATAAAACCTCTTTTCACTGGTTATCAATGTCTGCAACCTTTTACTAAGTAAGACTTCTAAATTAACATATTGTTCTATCCTACAATAGTCTTTCTGGCAGATACGATATCTTTTATGTCGAACTCACCGTCTTTTGTATCAATAACAAACGCTAGAGATTACAGTCTTAATACGCTTAAATATATTAAAGGAAAATCCGTTGTTTCCTGTATCATTTAAGACTTGACAATCTATAAATGAACTCAGATTATGAGATTTGACAATGACAATATTTCTATTTTTTTCATAATCGTGCGTCAGCATTAATCAGATAGATCAGACTACATTTTACGGATAAGACGATTTGTATAGCTTAGCTATATGTAATTTCTCAAGTGATAAAGGAATATCATTTTTATTTTTATCTAGGTCATTGAATTTTACGATGCAATGTACAAAATGGACAAATTTTTAGTCCATTAACAAATATAGGATGTTTAAATGATGGATCATATCTAATGAAAAAACTTGTTGGTTAAAACATTATAGGAAATGTACATGTAGATAAGCTCTATATAGTCAAATGTAATACCAAATTATAATCGTTTATCATTTCAACTTCTAAAAGCTTGAAGCTCGCTCGGTTACGCTCTAATTGACAGATACATATTATGTACATATCAAAGCTTATTTTTCATTTTGTATGCTCCGCTCTTTTATTCGTGTGCTTATTGCCTCTAAATACACAGCTGATTGTGTGATCCATAATCAATAGGTTTAGTTAACCAATTATAACCTGTCATACGTTTTTACCAGTTGAATAACACTGTATGAAAGCATTTTGACATTGTTAGTCCAATTAATAAATGGGCGCCAGATGAAGTAGTAAACTAATATGGCAACAGAGGCGAAAAATATTTCAAACTTTTTGTTTAAAAAAATATTCCCTTAAAATATGGTCAACTTTTTTACATTATTTGATTATAAGATTTAACAAGATTGTCTGTACCGAGTACGCTATACAAATCACTGTATTGTATTTGACCAGACATACTTTTACAGGATAAATGGTTAACATATAAATGTCATAAAATATAGATTCCTTATAGGGTTTTTTACGATATTTTTAGCATGAACTTTCGTGATATTAGTCTCTATATGTTGTTTATCTTTGTATGTTAAATGAATCGTTCTAATTAACGTCTTTTTACTTCATCATTTCTCTTAATAAAAATAATGAAGAGAATTACACGAACTACTATGCCACATATCTTTATACAAGGAGACCGATTAAGGGCTTGGTTTTATTTTATTTTGTTTTTATTATTTTTATTATTATTATTATTATTATTATTATTTTGTCATTTGTCATTTTACTTCGGTTTTCAAACTTTTAGACCTGATGATCGAGTCGTAAATCGACGAACTTTTCCAATATAAGTTTACATATTACATAGAATGTATTTCTAAATTAGGCTTTAGATGGAAAATAGTTTCAATATCCTCGAAACATTTTTATATAGATTATCATATTGTTATTCTTAGCGCACGTCCATTATTAATATTTCAATTTCTTTTATAATTAATATCAGTATAAGGAACACAAATTTTTTATAAAGTAAATGATTTTAATAAATCAATGAATTACGGAGCACATGGGTTCACTCCTGGTTTTTATAGGAGTTCGTGTTGTTCATTGTTTTTTGTTTTTGTTTTTTTTTTTTGTTTTCCGTGTTTATTTGTTGTGCTTGTGGATGTTCATTTGTCTTCCCGGGTTAGTCTGTCCAATGGATTACGTTTTTTGGTTTGCTCCTTAGGTATATTTGTCCCTTTTATCGCTAAATACTATTTCTTAACAATATTCTTTTCTCTGGACGAACATTATCTTATTAAAGCATTCGACCATTGTACAATGTAACAATAACATAATTTAATTGATATTGAGAGGTACTTTATTTGAGAAGACTTGTCTGTATAATTGACAGTTTGATTAATTGACTTTGCGGAATTTCAAGCGAAAAGTGATGTTTGATTAATTGACTTTGCGGAATTTCAAGCGAAAAGTGTTGTTTTTACGATTTGAAGCATATCTTTGCGTGTATCTCTGTCCATCAGATTTTATTACTGGTTCGGTCTTCATCCTCGTCTTAATTGTTCTATCAGAAAATTAAAATTGGGATCACGTGATAAATGATGCATGTGTACATATAGCGGTCGATGTCTGCCCTGGCAATGTGTTTGGTGTCACTCCTTTGGAGCTAATACTGTTTATCAACTATTTTTTCACCATTTCTTCCTGTCTGACCATAGAATAGTGAAATTTAGAAACTAATTTGGTATACTACTCCATCGGACAATGTTTATTGTTCACAGTTTATTAATTATATATGGTATAGTGAAGAGTTGGTTGTTTTCGCTCGAAAATAGCCCTATTTTATGTCCCTAAATATCATTGTTCCTTTTTCTTTACTTTTGTCTCTTATATATAGGGATCAATCATTAATATACCACATGTTTATCTTCATATTATTCACATTCAAGTATGTATAGACATAGACATAGACATAGAAAACTTTATTTTGATTCGGCATGATAATAACATCACAAATAACATAAGCTCTGGAGAGCTTTTAACCGAATATTATGTAATCATCAACATTATTTCGCATACGTTCGTGATTCGAATTCGCAAAATTTTATACTCGCCTATGGATACATGAATACTTCCAGTAGACAACACTATTTATTTGCTCTTACCCTTTCATGTACATAGTCCGGGACGGTCGATCAAAACAACCTGTGTTACCGCCCCTCTGATTTTAATATTGACATATGTACCAGTTACACACTTTTGATCTTTATCCTTACTTGGTTTTGATTTTCTGCACAACAATATTTTTTAACAAAATCAAGATATATTGCCTTGCAGTAAATTAAGTTCGGTAAAGACCAGTTACAATCAGTTCAGTACAGGTAAAGTTAAACTTTTAACTTTTATGAACTGGTCTTAACTTGTTTTGGTTGACCACAAGCCATTTTATATTCGTCGCTATAGGATACCTATTTCTCGATAAGGCTCGATATCATTGATAACCTACTTGAATTTTGCTACACTGATAAGGTCAGGTTGCACAGTATTTTTAGAACTTTCTTTATACTTTCGAAGGTTTTTTAACTGAGCGCATTTATTGAAAGATATGCGCAGAATTGTGCATGCCTGTTTGACATCTTGAAGCGTAGATAATTTTACTTAAACCATATAGTTTATTTATCATATGATATAGACCTTAGAAGCGGAACTCTTCTCGTGACATTTTCTTTTCTTTGGATTTCAAATTTGTGGACTTTTCCCAATGTTTTGTCGCCTTGATATTCTTTTGCCGATATTCCTAAACCATATAAACTATCTACAGCGAATATAATTAAATTTTACACAAAGGCAATTCAACGTATCAAAATGTGGATGAAACAAAATAAATCTTCATCGACAGCCTTAATTGTGGATTTACAGAAAATAAAAGCAGGTTCATGCAGAGCCAAGATTTCGATAGTTACCGAATGGTTGCTCCTATCCATTCTCGTACGTATTACTGTCAGAGCCGACCAGTCGATCTTTGCTCTAACTCCTAGACTCCTTTAATGTTGGCGGGGAGCAGCAAATACCAATTTTAATGTCTTTGGTTTGACTCGGCCGGTGATCGAACCCGCACGCTTCTGCACTCGAGGCGAGCACGCTACCACGAGACCCCCGAGGCGGTTAGTAATTGGAAGAAATTAAAACACAAATACTCTCAAATTTAGTGAAATTGGCTGCAATAATTTGACAAGCGTTTAATTGACTCAACAAACTAGTATATTGTTTATATCGTAATGACTTTATAACTGGAAACCCTCTTAAACCGCCGATAGAGTTCAATGACGGGAAACCCTCTTAAACCGCCTGAGAGATTTCAATGACCGAAAACCCTCTTAAACCGCCTGATAGATTTCAATAACCGGAAACCTTCTTAAACCGCCTGATAGATTTCAATAACCTGAAACCTTCTTAAACCGTCTGATAGATTTCAATAACCTGAAGCCCTTTTAAACCGCCTGATAGATTTCAATAACTGGAAACCCTCTTAAACCACCTGATTGATTTCAATAACCAGAAACCCTCTAAAACCGCCTGATAGATTTCAATAACCGGAAACCTTCTTAAACCGCCTGATTCATATGTTTTTAGTTTTTAATTGTAATACATGCATTGTTTTGGTCTTGTCTTCGTTGTTCTCCGGAGTTTGTCGGTTGTTTCGATTTTTCCCTCCTTCGAATATCCCTTTGGAATTTGTTGACTTTACTTTGTGAACTTATTGACCGCAGCTCTTGTAAAATAATTGGTTAAACAACTTCAGTACCTCAGGTATTGCTATTTTGATATATTCATGTTGAAACTCAAAACGACAGATACTGTTTTGTGATAACGAAATACATAAATGCAGAGCAGCGGATATCTTGATCAGATTAGGTTATTCCGCATCATGTTTTTACCAATAATATTTTACTGTTAACAGAAAACAGATGACACAGTTTTTAGTATTAGAATGGGATGAAATACCGACAAAAATGAATAAAGGATATAAATCCCACAAGACTAAGTTCCATAAAGAAACAAGGCCAATATGTAAGAACACTGATATAACAAACACATTACAAAGATACAACTGAAACTGTAAATAACAAATTCATGAGAAATCAAATAGAAATAAGTATCAATTGATTACAATGAATATATTATTGTACAAGTTTTTAATTGTCCCTACACAAAAACATGTATTGTGAAAAGTAATTGGCTGTCAGTACGCTTTATCCTTACTTGAACAAATGTCACATGCATTTGTGGATTTTGTAACAAGTCTATATCCACTGTTTGTCTTACCCATTTGTTTTAATTGACAAGTGCATCAAAATTGGTATCAACGAATTTTATTTTTAACCACTAACCAAGTCCCCGAGTGGATCCTCAGCTCAGTTGCTATTATTTCGATACTAACCCGAAATTGATACTTAAAATTTACTGTTACAAAATTGTAAAATTTGTGAAAATTAAGGAGTATTTCTATCGTGTATAGCTCTGTACTTAAATGGTTTTGGCTTTACCCCTTTTGGTCATTTTGGCATTTCTTTTTTTTTTTAATTTGTTATTCAACGTTTGTGATTGTTGTTTTGGTTTCCACTGTCGTAGCCTTTCATGTGCCTCCACCGATTTTTGACTTCCCAAGGACTGATTTTGTTGAACTTCACGACGGGTGCCGTATACAGAGCAGGAACTGCTTACCCTTCCGGAGCACCTGGATTCACTCCTGGTTTTGATAGGAGTTCGTGTTGTTCATTGTTTTCAGTTTTATATGTTTATTTGTTGTGCTTGTGGTTGTTCATTTGTCTTTTTGTCATTTGTGGTTTGTCTGTCTAATGGATTACATTTTTTTATTGCTCCTTAGGTATATTTGTCCTTTTTTTCTAGAAGTTTCGAATAATAAATAAACGACTAGAATTTGAAAGACGTAATTTGTATACGGTCGCATGATCTTATAAGGTTTAAACACATGTACGTATTACTGTTAACTACTTCGTAAATGAAAAACATATGCGCCACACAAATTTCACAGGTTTAACTGTTTTGATCTTAATAATTACACATCGCCCTGTTGGAAAATTCTTTTGCAAACCAGACATAATCGATCACGTTAATACAAGACCTTCTAATCTTTACTGTTTTAATACGTCCTATTCGTTTGATGTTAAATTTATATTCAGACATTTACGTTTTGCCTGAGGAAAACTTAGTTGTGTTTGAAGAGAAAATTTTGACGTACGTAATAATATTAATTCATAAAGAAGGACTTTGATCAAATAAATCTAATTCGAGAAATTCTCTAAACATTGTGTACCATGAGTAATGATTGAAATTTCTATTATGATTTACTTTGATGCTATTGAAATTTACTGACAACTAGAATTTACTTGAGTGCATTCGGATACCTAGAAGCTAGTAAAATATATGTCTTGCAATTTGTCTTCACAGTGCACCAAAGTTTATAAAAATTACATATTTGCCATAGAATAAGCGATCAGGGCCCAGTTGTTCAAAGGTTAATCACTTTTTTCAATTTCCATTATTTTGATTGTTAAGTAATATTTCTGTACAGAATTTTGCATGGACACACAAAGTCATAGGATTAACCTATCAGAAAATTTTTGGTTCTTTGGCACAATCAAGGGATTGAAAATTTGTAACTGAAAATTGTGGTTAACTTTTGAACAACTGGGCCCTGACAGTTGAGAAAGTACAGAAGAACCAAATCAAAGACAAAGTGGCTTCGTGAAATGAGTATCACAACAAACAAACACTAAAAATATAGAATAAAAAGCACATAGCAAGCTAAAATGATAATAAAAAATGGTAATGTTCAGTCCTTCTTGAAACCATCACTTCCTGTGAACGGTTGACGTCTAAAAAATAGTAAACATTCCTAATTTTATTTAGCCGCTTGGAACACGAAATCACAGCACACAGTATAAAGCACGAGAAATGTGAACTACAACATAAAACCGACGGAATTGACACCAGGTGCTCCGGAAGGGAAGTTTCACCTAGCCCATTAAGGGCATCCGCCAAAGTTTTAATTGAATATACCATGTTGTAAGATAGAAATTGTGTGTCGGCCAATCAATAAAGTAAAGTCAAGAAATACCAAAGGGGTATTCGAAGGAGAGAAAAATCGTGATATTTGTGATGCAGACAATAAAATATTTGGAGTGATGATTTCAACAAGGACCTCGCATTAACTTAGCCATGTTTCTTGAAGCGAAAATCATTTTAAAAAAACAATTGCATAACGTCATAGTAAAATATTGTTTGTCATCAATTATGAGTATAGTTATTGTTTCTTGTTTTTCTAAAATCTATTTTTAGTGAGACTATAGATTCTATAACTTATGAAAAAGGCAGGTGATAGGTTATACAATATATCTGGACTAAATCAGAATATTTTTTCTTCATTACCGAAGTCATGATATTATCAAAACAGATGTTCAGTGTAACAAAGGTAAAGGTGGGTAAAGAAACGGAATTGTGTCCTCATTTTGTAAGACGATATCCATTTTTAAATATAAAGTCAGATGCATTTCAAAGATAATGTAAGATGAACTTACAGAGCAAGTTACACAAACGGAAAGTGCATGTGCACATCCCAAGACACTACAACTGTATTTTCAATGACAGTCCCTTGTCTGTTTATTGTTAATTATTACATCATTGTTTGGAGAGGGCGCAAGTGCTTGTCTTCCGGCAAAGTGTACCATTCACTCTCTTTCCCGTTACCTTTTATAATATATCAAAAAGACAAGAGTTAAACAAGAAGTATAACCTACAATAAAACCGCCAGATAAATCGAGGATTTACTCAGGTGTTCCGTTAGGGCAAGCATTTGCTGGCACTTTAATGCAATATAGGCTGTGTGCTTAACATTGTGAATAGTGAAAGGAACACTTTGATTCAATAGCAGATTCTTAGATGTTGTAAATTACTGAAGCAATTCATTGTATGTCATTCACAGAATTGAAGAATTCCCACGTTCAATTTAGTATGCATCAGACTCTAAATTAACGCAGTACATTAAAATTATTGAAATTAGATATTTGACATTTATAAAGCTTTGAAAGGTTTACACTGGTTTCAAAACCACTTAACTATTGAGCGAATTCGTGACATTAAAAGAATTAAAGTAGATTGAAGTTAGTGCTGGAAATGCTTTGAAGGTTGAACAGTTTGTTCTATAGTACTGAGAACACAGAACATTCATCTTGAACAAACATCGTGTTAGTTATTAGGGCACCCTAATTCCATTACCAGGGTTTTTAATTGAAAATCGTTAGCATCTAATCAAATTTAAATATTTACATTGTGTTGCTGATCAAAGATAACACAAGAATGGTAGTTAACTTTCAGTATAGTGATATATGACATATTAATGTAGTCGGATACAGTGGTATTTCATCTTTATACTATATACTAGTTTCACAGATATTTGTACGACTACCATTAGTCATTAGTGTGGTCTAAATAAAATTCTTTGACATTAGTTTTGATGTATGAGATGTGCACTTTGACATTAGTTTTGATGTATGAGATGTGCACATTGACATTAGTTTTGATGTATGAGATGTGCACTTTGACATTAGTTTTGATGTATGAGATGTGCACATTGACATTAGTTTTGATGTATGAGATGTGCACTTTGACATTAGTTTTGATGTATGAGATGTGCACTTTGACATTAGTTTTGATGTATGAGATGTGCACTTTGACATTAGTTTTGATGTATGAGATGTGCACATTGACATTAGTTTTGATGTATGAGATGTGCACTTTGACATTAGTTTTGATGTATGAGATGTGCACATTGACATTAGTTTTGATGTATGAGATGTGCACTTTGACATTAGTTTTGATGTATGAGATGTGCACATTTCGTTGATGTACGACTTATCAGTTGAATTTTTGGATCCCAATATTTTCGAACATAACCAAGATGACAAGACCAAACCAAGGCATATAGCATTACAGTCATGACAGTCAATCAAGACCAGTCAAGATTAGACAAGTTCAGCACAAGTAAAAATAAACATGACGCAAATCATTTTGTTTTTTGTCTAAAAAGGACAAATATACCTAAGGAGCAATCAAAAAACGTAATCCATTTGATTTGACAGACAAACTTGGGAAGACACATGAATAACCACAAGCACAACAAATAAACACAGAAAACTAAAAAACAATGAACAATACGAACTCGTATAAAAACCAGGAGTAAATCCAGGTACTCCGGATCAGTTTTGCTCAAGGCCTAAAATGTTGAAAACCAAAATACAAAAATTTTACGATTTTATAACAGTAAATTTAAAGTATAAATACTAGTAACGGATCAGGGGATACCATCGGGGACTAAGAGTCCATCAGCAGTGGCATCGACTCAGTGTTAAAAATAAAATTATTTGATACCAAACTTCATGCTCAAGACGTGCACATTTCATCGATTTACAACTCATCAGTGTCAGTCTGGAGTGTGGTTAAAGTGTCGGTTTTTAGTATACTGGTTCTTGAAGCTGTCTTGGTCATAATTAAAAAGCTGTGTCGATCATTATTGAAACTTGGAAATTGCTATTTTTATTTTAGCGTCCTTTATTATTATTTTATTTTGAGTACCACTTGTGATAACACACATTGCAATGAGCATAAAATTGATAGAAAATTTACTGATCTTGGGGTTCACTTCTGAAAAATATCGGTCAAACAAAAAACACAAGCTCTTTGATAAGAATGGTCTCTCTGAATACATTTTTGTTACCAATTTTGATGCACAAGATGTGCACAGTTCATCGATTTACGACTCATCAGTTGTGCTCAATGCATAAAATGTTGAAAACTAAAACATTAATCCTAAACGTTGAAGAGCAAATTGAAAAATGCCAAAATGATCAACAGGGTGAAGCCAAAACCATCTAAGGACAGAGCTATGCACGAGGGGGGATACACCTTAGTTTTCACTATTTTACATTTTTGTAACAGTAAATTTAATATCAATCTCGGGATAGTATCGAAATACTAGCAACTGAATTGTGACATTAACATCAACAATGTCGGTAACAACAACGTTATTTATCTATTTTCATATGCGCCTTTCGATTTTATGTCAAGACATTGTCTACCATATCTCGTTAGCTATTAATTAAATGTCCTTTCAACCGAATAATTTCAGCAATCTGACCCCCACTCCGACAAAACGCATACACACACAATAAAATAGTTTCGATATCCAATAATTGAATAAAGAATTTTAAATAAAGCTATTTCCAAACAATTACTAGAAATTAAATGAATTGTTTTTTTTCAATAGTAGCCAATTTATGATCAGAACCAATTAGAAGTGAGCCTTTAGTCATATCCTAGGCCTATATATATCACTAATAAACTTATTAACCATACCGGTTTTTGCTTTTGGCTGTTCAGATGACCTATCATTAACTATACAAATATTACAACGATATCGGAAGCCACAAATGTCCGTTGGTTTTAGTATAATAGAAACATATTTACACGAGTAAGAATAACAATTCCTTAATTAGTATCTGCCGGTGCAAAAATATTGTTTGTAATCATACTGTATCGGCTTTTATAGTATGTATTATACACCAGAGTGTCAGGATAGATAAGGGACGGTGGATACCCATCTAACCGGTTAAAAGTACGCTGTGTCACCTTTATGCAAGTACGCTCTTTATCAAAGCGCTTGATAGCCCTAAACATATATGTAACTAAAAAGGTTTTGTCTTTAAAAAAAATCAAAACAGTGTAAATAGAATCGTTACGATCCAGCTAAGGTCAAATGTCCCTGAGGAAATAAATGTTTTATAGATTTTTATAAGATTTATAAAAAAAGTTATCAAACCATGATTGTTGATGCAATTAATGCTGAGAAATATAATAAATAAAAACGGTAAGAAATGTTTTAGTTCTTGTTCTTCTCGATATATCTGGCTGTGGCAATCGTGTATACTTAAAATCTGCTGAATCTGATTTTTAATGTATTAGCTGACGAGGTGACAGTCCTCATGTAATGTGACCCTACATTATTCTGCATTCAAGATGCCAAATCTTTGTTTTAACCCCTAATGTCAAGTGCTTAGCTGAGAAGATTTAATTACCAATTTTTAAGTTTTTGGTGTGATCCGGCCGGGGATGTATCCCTCGACTTTCTACACATGAGATGAACATAATATAATATGGCATTTCAGTGCATATACATCATTTGTATTCGTGTTGTAAATGTTGTCTTACCATTTAGAGAATATATTTAGCATATACATATCAAGAATTCGTTTCCGGCAGTTATTATTACAAAGTATTATTTTTGAAGGATGAAATATTCATGAAAAATATGGATCTTAAAATATCAAAGAGGACAAGTATACATAAGGAGCAATCCAAAAAAAGTTATTCATTAGAAAGACAAAACGCGGGAAGACACATGAACAACCACAAGCGCAACAAATAAACACTGAAAACATAAAAAACACCACAATGAACTCCTATAAAAACCAAGAGTGAACTCCGGAAGTGTAAGCAGTTCAAATATATTCTCGGATTAATGATATTGAACCCAATTAAAACCAAAAACTAATCATTCACCACAAACTAAAATTGATTATCACTATGTATATAACTCGAGAAAAAAATGTTAATTTTTTAAGAGTTTATTTTACATAGATTAGACATAGATTAGAAATTGAAAACGGGATTAAAAGCAATTGATTCTGTTCCAAATCACATCCCAAGAATAGGTTTTATACTGATTGAGCTTAAGATTTAACGTACCTCTGTTTTCTAGTACCAATTTACCTTTCGATTTTAACAATTGGATTCCAATAAACGAATTCTTATATTTTAACGTCAGAGGGCGTTTTACATAAGTTTTTATAAGAAACTGTAAACAGAAATGCAGAATCAGAATCAGAATATTTTATTAGTTAAAAAATAAAAACATAAGAATTGTCAACAAACAAGAACATAAAAGAAACAAACGCACAGATATATATAATAAAATGAATCACAAAATATCGCAATAAATTTGATAGATAACAAGAAAAATAAATGGACATGGTGAGCTGTTAAAAGGGGCATAAAACGACTAAAATGTATGAAATACACCAGTCGAACAAAACCAAATATAAAATCGTAAAAAAACAACAAACTAAAAATTTTAAAAAATACCAAACGTTTCGACCAATATGGTCTTGATCACGAGCATATAAAAATTAAAATAAAAAGTGTTGACTCTTTGAAACCCATAGCAAGACTGGGTCGTTTAAATACTGAATAATAAATTTGATACACTATATGGTCATTTCGTTGACTGACAACTCATCAGCAGTGCTGGATATCAAAATGTTGGAAATCTGGTTAATGATATAATGATGAATTAATAAGCACAACCATCAAAAACCCAAACAAATAAAACAAACAGGAATCCAAACTCAACTAAGGGTTTTCTCTGCATCAAAAGGAAGAGCCTTAGAAATTTTGTCAAATTTTGAACAGAAAATTTAAAGGCATTTAAGAAATAAATCATGCCAGAATAAAAATTCTGTCTACTGGGCTGAAAATGCCATCGGGGACTTACAGTCCACCAGCAGTGGCATAGTTCCAATGGTACTAATAAAATGTATCACAAAATACCGCAATAAATTTGATGCACTGTATGGCCATTTCTTTGACTGACAATTCATATATATAATAAACATACTGGTATAATTATACAAACAATCAAACCTTGGACTCATGCCTCCATCAAATTTCAATTTTACATGAATATAATAAAATTATTTTATTCCAATTTTATATAAAGGACTATCTATTAGACTAAATATAAATATCATGTCATATGTTCAATCAGAAACGATTTGAAACAATGAATGTGGGAGATGCAGCAACAAGGACTCGTGATAAATTAGTTTTTTTAATTCTACATCCAAAGTTTCCAACATTTTATCTTAAACAAACATTCATGTATTGTTAATTCTTTCTTTATTTTGATTTTTTGGATCCCAATATTTTCGAACATAACCAAGATGACAAGACCAAACCAAGGCATATAGCATTACAGTCAATCAAGACCAGTCAAGATTAGATATGTTCAGCACAAGTAAAAATAAACATGACGCAAGTCATTTTGAACGCCTATGAACTGGTCTTAATCAGTTTGACTCGTTACTAGAAAAAATATCATGTTTTGTTTTTTGTCTAACCCTTGTTTGAAATTTCAAAAAATATCAAAATCATGACAACAGAGATATTTGAATAAAAAATTAAATGACATTTTAAGATCAAAAGTGTGTTACTAGAGACTGCAATATGTATTTGACAGTTATATGAATTTTAAAGACTCCAGAGAATACAGTTTTAATATTTTAAACAAGTGTATAATAAACTTTTATTGAGGAAGCCGACGTTGCCTTTATTGATAGTGCAGATATAATTTCTGTTATTGAATTTCCGTGTTAAACGGAACTCTTTATGTAATAACTAAGTAATGAATTTCAATCAGTGATTGCAAATAATAATGTCCATAGCAAAGGTTTCCTTAAAACCAATTTCGATGATTAGTGTTTCCGTATATTTAACCAATTAATCTAATGAATACAAACTATAATTTACGTATGCCTTTGATATGGCGGACAATACAATATAAAAATCAGATTGAATACTTTTGTTTGATATTCCCTACAAATGTTTAATTAAAAAGAGTTCTTGTAAACGTAACTAACACATCATACAATATCTTCTTTTTCTCCTATTGTTGACATGTTTAATCGGTGGGATAAAGATACATAATATCTTTAACAACTTCCTGGTGATCATATTTCTGCATGGGAATTCCCGCCGTTTTTTTACGTTTATTGGAAAGATAAACTAGAGAAGTTCCGAAATGGAATTCATGTAAACGAAATGCGTACATGTAGCAACGGCATTTTCTTGAGGTTTTTGTTTGAAATCATAGGAGAAACATATTCTCCTTCAAATAACTCGTGAGCTACAGAATTTCTCAACCCTCTGTGGTTGAACTTTAAATTTTAACACACTCACCAAAGCTCGGGTGTTGAACATCAAAAATTTAATTATCTGGGGTGGAGAAATTCCTTAACTCACTCGTACCTGAAGGAGAATCTAGATGTAATATTATTTATTTTAAAAGCGTTACCGAGCTGAAATTGCAGGCAAAGCGATTTTTGAGAGCACTATCACTCACATGATATCGATATATTACGAAACTAGCCACTATCACTCACATGGTATCGATATATTACGAAACTAACCACTATCACTCACATGATATCGATGTATTACGAAACTAGCCACTATCACTCAGATGATATCGATATATTACAAAACTAACCAATAAGAAGCTTATTTTTTCTATGTAGAATTGTATTTAAATATCATCTTAGGGCTTCTGGTTGGTCAGTTTCATAGTATATCATGTGGGTGAAGTAAATTTGTCAAAATTCAACAGTAAAGTCGTATGATTCTAAAATTTTTCAGCTCAGTATATTTTGCCGCCCCTATCCCTCCGTACCAAAATAGCTCATATGTATGACCAAAAAATAACATCTTGTTAAACTTCAGTATCGTAAGGAAGCAAGCACTTGATTTTTATGGGGGAAGGAACAAATTTTGTTTAAGCTTCCATAAGCCTGCATCTTTATTTTCGGCGAGCATGATAAATCAAACATAGATACCTTTTTGAAACTCATTTAATTTATTTATTTCATTCAATTATTATGGGGCCGAGTGGTCTAAGTAGTTCGCCTCGACTACTACTGATCACTAGCCTGTCAACGCTGGGGTTGTGAGTTCGAATCTCACCTGTGGCGGGGTGTGTTCGACTCCAATCTTAATTGACAGGGATTGCCAATTTTCCTACCGAAGGTCGGTGGTTCTCTCCGGGTACTCCGGCTTCCTCCACCAATAAAAACTGGCCGCCGCGAAATGGCCAAAATGTGCTGAAAACGGCGTTAAACCCCAACTAAACAAACAAACGATCAATTATTTAACTCTTAATATAGTGTAATACGTATCATTCCTTCTACAATCTATATTACACGCAAATTAAAAGGCTTTTACGACAAATTTCTTTCAAGTTTGTTCGCCACAATTGAGTCAGTAAAATTTGCATTTACATTCAAATTCATGATTTGCTAGGAAACACGGTTTTGACATTAAAAATTGATCTAAGCACATACTTACGAAATAACATCAAAAACCGTTCCCTGACAAGACGAGTAGTTATTTCCTTTAACAGAAGGTCTATTTCGGCTAATGTTTTTAGATTTTAAGCAGACTTCCTCTTTTAATCATATATTAAAATGAAATAGTTTAAAGAATTCGATAGATTCTCACAGTACAAGATGCCCGCTAATACATTGTTTACAAACAAGATCAAACGAGAATTCCTGTTGTAGCTTTATGAATGCTATGGAAAAATTGAGATAAAATAGAGTCTTCAAGATACCATATGCTGCTTTCATTTGTGGTATTTTTTCAGGTTCATCCATCGTCAAAATTTAAACTGCAAAAATTTTACTATTGTATATAAATATATAAATATTATAAGTGTTCTGAAAGTGAACGGAAGCAGTTGTGATAAAAAAAGATAACAGTTGTTGTCAAAATTAAATATCGGCAACAGACTACCGAAGCGACAAAGTCCAAGGAAAACACGAAGTCATGAGAATCTAATACAACATACAAACGCTACAAATATACTGTAACTAAAAGAATAAAAAAAATATAATAAACTAAACAAAAATAGAATAAGAGAGCCCACAAACTAGAGCATTGGCAATGTGAACTCCCACTAAAAACCTGGACAAGTATCAGGTGCTTGGGAAGGGTAAGGGTGTCCTGCCAAGTTAACGAAACCCATCACATTGATAGTGGAACAAATGCAGTAAAAAGATGCAGACTTAAAATAATCTAAAAAGCTATGGGGTTTGGTGTTTGGATTTAAAGTCTGATCCAGTTTATGGTCACCACACTGTGCATTGAGCTGAAAATGTTTTTAAGATAAAAGAATTTGATATTAATACTTCTGAAACCATATCAATAGCACTTTATAATTTCTATAAATGCATTTTTCAAGTTGTCTTATTGATAAATAGACCAACATGACAACCATCAAAGGCTTCCAATTCAGACGGGAATTGGTTTAAATATTTGAAATGAATAATCTACATTAACAGCAATACAGAAGTAATATCAGCTTTGTTCATTTAGATTTATATTAAATTGTCTGCATTTGAACGCCTCAAGACGATTTATGACACCCATAAGAAGATTTTTATGTACCAAATATGTCACATTTTATCACCTTGTTTGAATACATAATGTTTTAATGTAGATGTCTACAATTTGTATCATTTTGATTCTGCTTTTTTAATTCCATGAAAAATCTCCAGACAGATGAAATAGACTTTGGGGTTTTGTTTGTACTTTATACGTATATAATGCCCTTAATAGCTATAAAGCTTGATGTCTTATCATCTTCGTTCAAAAGATGTAAAAGATATCTTGTGTAAGTCCTCTATGCAATGATCACGGCAAACATTATGAAAGGAAAGCGTGACAACAAACGAACAACTACCATGATTTGCTGTACAGTGGTGAATTTCTAATATCACTTGTTATCTCTGCATTCGAATGAAGTTCGGGGATATTTCTAATTGGTCCGTCTGTCAGTCCGTTAGATAACCTTGTCTCGAGTAATTGTCGTTCATTTTATGTTTCAGCAAATTTATTTCTATATGCTATTGCTCCTTACTATGTGTAGATGAGTATTAAGGTTTTGAATTTGAAATTCGTTTAAGGGGTCCAATTTTCGGACTGAAAATGGTCAAATTGCTAATTTGGGCTTTTCTCTGGAAATACTAATTCATTTTTTTTTGTTTCATTGGTTTTTATGTCTATAATATTGTTGTTCACTATGTGTAGACGTGCATTAAGATTTTCAATTTTGAAATTTGATTCAGGGTTCCAATTTTCGGACTGAAAATGGTCAAATTGCTATTTTTGACCTTGTCTCCAGAACTCCTCCTTTATTTTTTAGATTTAGAAATTTTATTTTTATATTATATTGTTCCTTATTATCTGTAGATGTTCGAAATGAACTGGAATTTTGAAAATCGATTAAGGGTTCCAATTTTGCGACCAAAAATGGTGAAATTACTGATTTTGCCTTGTCTCTGGAAATACTCATTAATTTTTTTTTCATTTTTAGCTTCATGCATTTCATTTCTATACAGTATTGTTAAATACTGTATGTAGAAGCGCAATAAGGTTTTAAAAATTGGATTTTCAAAAATTGGGGCCCATACGAACGGGTCGATTTTTGAAAATTGGTCATTTAAGCTGGTGACCTCAACTCCTCTTCAATTTTAATTTTATGCATTTTATTTCTATACAGCATTGTAACATATTGTATGTAAACACAGAATAAGATTTTAGAATTTTGATTTTCAAAAATTGGGGTCGACAGGGGTCGAATTTCGAAAATAGTGAATTCATGCTTGTGACCTAAACTCCTCTTTCATATTTGACGTGACTCATTTAATTTCTATACAGTATTATCACATTCCGTACATGTATGTATATGCACAATAATGTTTTAGAATTTTCATTTTCACAACTGTAGATGTTGAATTGCGAAAATTGAGAATTATAAGATGGTGACTGAAACTCTTCTTACATTTTTCATTTTATGCATTTACCTCTATACAGTATTGTCACACTGTATGAAAATGCGTAGTAAGATTTAGAATTTTGATTTTTTTTTTACATTTGTGCCTTTATTCAAAGATATGATTGTGAAAAAGGTGTAGAGGGATACAACCTGTAGGGAGTGCAGGGATAGCTGTCGTTGTCGACTGAATCAATATAGTTTTATTGCTTGGTTGCCAATGGGAGGTTAAAAAATGAAATATGTAATAATCTGCCAGAATTGAAATCGTACAGTAATCTATCTTACATTTCAAATCCCAAACTCTAGTAAAATATGTACATATCTTTAATAGGATTTCTGTGAGTAGTTTAGTTTTATGTCGATGTTGTTCTTTGATCTCCAAGGTAGAATATATCAATTCTATTTTCTGTTTTGATTATTTTCAAAATTCAAGCAGCTTGCTTCAGTAATTGTTTGGTATAGTTTTATTTAAATATTTTTTCTTTCAAAGTATACCCTGTTACATAGTTAGTGATTAAATATATTATTCGAAGCAAAAATGTAATACACCAACTCAATTTCAATAACTGACTCTTTGTTAATTTTTTCTTAACATTTTGTGTGTTTGTTTTTGTACTGTTTTCCTTTATGGTCATATTTTGTTTGTTCATTAAATATTACTGTGTATTATTAGTTCAATATATATTTATACATATATTTTTGTACCCAAAGATTTTGTTATCTGTAGATTATTGTCATTCGCGTACTTGTGTACTCATTCCAATATTTTAATATACTTTAATTGCTTGTCCATAGTAGTTATCTATTCTTGTTTCAACGATTAATCTACAAATGAATCTATATAAAAAAGAATCATTTACTATGTATGTTCAATAACGTTTTGAATGACAATCGAACGAGAGCTAGATGCATCTTATTTATACCGGTATTGTAATAAACTGCTGCTTGCCCAAAATAGTTCATAGATTAATCAGCAAATCAATCTTGCACATGTTAAATCTTTACTTTATAAACAAAAAATGGCATCTATTTTGTTTGTGTGGTTGTTTGTTTTTGCTTATGTGTTTTTTTAAGAAGTACCCCAATATTTTTTTTTCTAAATACGTTTTTGAATATTATTAGAAATAAAACAGGCTTATATGATCATCGAACGAAACCGAATTGCATCTGATTTGTAAGTGATCGCCTCTTGTTGTATAACAGTTTGTATTGACAATCGGTGAAATTCCTAGACTTAATAAAACCATAACATTTATCCTTTAATGATGCTAAAGCTCATCAAAGCTCATTTAGCTGTTAAGTACATCCTTGGTATAGAATTGGATAAAATACGCCATGCATTACATAAAAAAATCAATTGTGAAGCATTGAATGACAATAAAATGGGTCTGATAGTCGTCACTGAACTATTTTTATTGGAAGTCAATGTGAGAACATAGATTTCTACGGATTAAGAGATTTTTGCACAATACCCTGAAGAACTGATTGTTAATTGGAAATATTCTCCTAAATTCTAGCTTTAATAATAGTTTCAGACATTTATTAATATAATTCTTCGGTAGTCAATTCCAGTATTTTCCATTCCGCGAGATTTTGTCTCACCTGGAAATTCCATCGTTATTAATTAACTGTATATTTTGTCATAATTCATCTGATGCCAACATAATTGTATTAGTATTGGGAACCAGACACATTCAATTCAATTGTTACAAGTGTTTTTCTGTGACATTTAATTATTGGACAATGTGTATACTTGTTAATATTTGATTACTACGAATTATTTGGCTACTTAAAACTAGATAGGATTTAATATACCATTTTATTAACAATAAAACCGAAATGGGAAAAACAGTTCAAGCAAATAATGGTTTTAATAAACGTAAAAACATTACTTTGTTGAAGAAATAACATTACTATATGGTTTTATGTTTGATCTGTGGGTGTTTATAAAAATGTACCAGGAGTATGTTTACTTGAAAATTATATATATTTGCTGAATTTAATTAAAACTGTAAAAACTATGGCGCCAAAACGAAAAAGCAATATTAAGGAAAATGAACTTATCAAATAAAACTAAAATAAAAACAACAATAAATGGAAGACATGTGTAACAGTTGTGGGTAATTGACATATAGTACCATTTAAATAGCGTATTACTTTGGCTTATTGTGAAAGAACTTACAGTGGTTTCAAGATGAAGAACCAGAATAAAAATAATGTTTAGTTGCTTTTTGTGTGATAATCCGTTACTGCATAAGCTTCCCATGTTTACTAAGCCGCAACAGATTTTTTTTTAAATTAAATATAAAGTAATTGATCATGCATATCATCCACGATATGAGGCATCACGGGGAGGGTGGGGGGGGGGATTGGGTGTGGTAATTTCCTATATAATGTTAACTACATATATGCCGCACAAAAAGGTATATATTTTCTCATTTAAAATATGGGAAATGGTATATTATTTTAAGTAAAATATATATGATTAGATCGTCTTTCCAGATTAATAAAATTTCATGCTCTAATTTTTTCCTCTGCTTGCAAATATCTTTAGTTCTGATTGAATTATTTGTGAAAACATTATTGGGAAGGGTCATGAAAAGTGTGGTTTAAATGTGAGTAGGCTAGACTTTCTTGGAATCTGAAATATATGAATAGGATGGGATTCGAAATTGTTGGCCACACACCTGTACCATAACAAAGGATCAATTACTCGTGATTTATGGAATTTCTCCACACTCAATAGTTAAATTTTAGATTTAAACACGCGAAAGCTCGCGTGTTGAAAATCGGAAATTTAACTATCTCGGGTGGAGAAATTCCATAACTCACTTGTACCTGAAGGAGAATCTATATATAACCTGTTCAATAACAATCCTTAGGACACATACATGTATACAGCCAAAAGAATCAATGTGGTTTATTTATCTTCTGTAATGACTAATATGTGGGTCATACTAACATGCCTTTCTTCTCGAAAATGAAAGATTTTGGTAGGGAACTAATCTGTTTAAGTCAATGTTTATTCAAGGGATTATGTGTCGGTAACCATAGAATAGTGACCTTTTAATCAATAATAGATGAAATGGATGCAAATTTAGATAAAGACAATTTTAGACCAGAGAAAAAAAATCATTAACCAAATTAGTAATTTAAATGACAAAACAACACTTAATTCTTCTGGTATATTTGGTATTTTTTTCTAATATTGACAAGACAGAAAACAGTTTTACATTGGCTGAGACTGCTAATATTGCCATGTGACTGATGTTAACTCTTCTGTATAAAGGGATAAATGAGCCTTATAAATTAATGAAACCAACCCGTTGTGAAATAGAAATAACCGTCATCACCACATTACTGTTGTTAAATTTTGCGTGGAATTCTTAATATATTAGTGGTCAATATAAGGTGGGTTGAAAATACGCTGGGATGATGAGCTTTATGGCTTAGAAATAAAACATTAAGAAGTTAATATATCCTAAGTAATTGATTGAATCGTACTTTCTTCGGTCCTTAGCCTTTGGTATTTTTTTTTATTTCAAATGTACTGAAACAGCATTTCCCTTTTTTTTTTAGTATTATTTTTTTTAAGATGTTTTACTACCTTCGATGTTTGATATTAAGGCACTCAAATGAAAGCTTTAAAATCTGAAATGTTTATCTGGCAATCATACTTAGATATAAGGGATGACAAGACTTCATCAATGGCAACAAATAACGGCAAAAGAATACCGAAGCAAGAAAAGAATGGGAATAGTCCATAAATTCGCAGGCCTCGGTGGCCGGGTGGTCTAGGTAGTTCGTCATGACTACTACTGATCACTAGCCTGTCAACGCTGGGGTTGTGAGTTCGAATCTCACCTGTGGCGGGGTGTGTTCGACTCCGATCTTAATTGACAAGGATTGCCAATTTTCTTACCGAAGGTCCGTGGTTCTTTCCGTGTACTCCGGCTTCCTTCACCAATAAAAATTGGCCGCCGCGAAATGGCCAAAATGTGCTGAAAACGGCGTTAAACCCCAACTAAAGAAACAAACATAAATTCGAAATATAAGGAAAAGACAAAGTTATGAAACACAACAAACGAACGCTACACGGATACATTTACTAAAAGAATAAAATAAATATAATAAAATAAACAAAAACAGAACAAGACAGCACAGAAACTAAACTACTTGCAATGTGAATTCCCACTAAAAATTAGTTCTAACTTGAAATACATATAGGCTCAAATCAAATCAGTTTGGATTTATGATCTTGTAAGAACAATTTCTATTTCTGTAAGTTTGTAACGCCGTATTTTAAAGTCTATATACGAACGATGTTTGGTTAATTGTAATTTCCATTTTCTTTTTTTTTTCGCTACGCAATCTAAGTTATCTTTATGTTATGAAATGTTGACGGATTTTCTTACTTATTTAAAGATTCTTATTGAGGCTTTCGATGGTTTTACGGAATTACTTTGAAATGCCGAAATTTGAATCTGATGTACATTATTTTGGTTATTGTTTAGCGACTACCATTTTTGGCAATATTCTGGTTATTGTTTAGCGATTACCATTTTCGATATTGAGTATTGGTGATAAATAGACAATAAATAAGAAGAGTCTATATGTAATAAACGGATTAATGCCACAAGGAACATAAAACTGAAAAAATGCAGGTATTTGTCTTCCTTTCTTCTAAAATCGAGGCCCCGATGGCGGGATGTTTTATACAGTTGAGTGATAACTAATCTGTCAACATTGAACTTTGAACCAAACTGATGGTAATGTATGTTCAACTACCATCTAAATAAAAATTCTTCCAGATTCAAATTTTACTTCGATGAAAAACATATTTATTTTACCATTGTTTCTTGTCAAAGTGCAAGTTAAAGTAAAGAGGACAAATATACCTAAGGAGCAAACCAAAACATGCAATCCATAAAACAGACCAACCCGGGAAGAAAATTAAAAACCACAAGAACAACAAATAAACACCGAAAACTAAAAACAAAACCAATGAACAAGACGAACTCCTATAAAACCAGGAGTGAACTCATGTGCTCCGGAAGGGTAAGCAGTTCCTGCTACTCATACGTCACCCGTCGTGAAGTTCAACAAAGTCAATGTGCTAGTCACAAATCGGCGGAGGTACATAAAATGTTACGACAGTAGGAAATTTCCAACAACATTTTCGATATTGGAACACTGTAACGTTCAATCAATGCGTGATGACGATCGTAAAATTTACTAAGTGATGACACCAACTTATCCCTGATAAAACACTGGTTAAACAGCTTTTATAACAGCAGTAGTCCTCTTTGTCGAAAGTCATGGTAACTCACGCATAAATAAACAAAACCTACCCATCATGATATATCAAACTGCGTTGAGAAAATCTTGTAATAAGACTAAAAACTCCTCTTTGTCGAAAGTCATGGTAACTCACGCATAAATAAACAAAACCTACCCATCACGATATATCAAACTGCGTTGAGAAAATCTTGTCATAAGACTAAAAACTCAGTTTTTATTATTGATGGAATGTACAAATATTTCTTTCTTCAAATACAGGAAGAAAAATAAAACATATATCCTGTTTCTACATTTCAAAGAAGATAAGGTTTACAGTAACATCACTTGTGATGGATTACAAGTCATTATAATTGATACCACGTCAACTTATTTCATAATTGATCACCGTTCCTAAAACATTTACCCACACGAGTAAAAGGCTACATTAATCTCAAAACAAGGAAGGCTATAAACATTAAACGGAAGCGAAACCCGTAGTAATTTTAATCTGATATAATATTATGGTGTAAATTGAGTTTCCATTACATGTTCAAAAATGAAGAGAACGGTACACGGTTCCAATCATACTTTTCATTGTGCGATATGTATTACGGTTTTGTCTTGTACACAAGAGGGTCAGGATAGATAAGAAGGGGGTGTACCCATGAAAACCCGTTTAACCAGTGGCTCTCTGTTGTTTTTTGTAATCTTTTGCGCTCTTTTGTTATTTTGTCTGTGCTTTTGATTAATTGGTACGTCATTGTTGACCTTTCCTGCTATCTATTTTGTTGCTTATTCGATTTTAACAACTTAAAATTGCTACTTCTCCTGTGTTATACTCCAAGGTAACATTTTGCTAGATTAATATTTTTTAATCTACCAGTTGCTCATTCATCTTGCAGAAAATCTGTTTGGATGACGATATCCATCGGCAAACCAAACAAATTATGAATAACCAATTTATACAGTTATGACGTGCTTTATTATAAGTCAATTCAGCTGTGCATATATTTCCGAATGATCCAAAATAACTGATAATAAATTCTAAACAGGTTTGTTCATCGATTTTTGCTTTGTCTTTACGATATAATTGATGGTATCAATTACAAGTTACACAATATGGTCGGCTATTCGGATGCCCTCGTTCATTATCGTCTCATTTGTCAAGTCGTATTGTAACCGAAAAGTAAATATTGAAATAGTATTCTTCATATTCATTCAAATCTCAGCTTTGTTTGATCATCACTTAAATAATGAATAAAAATTTGGTAATTGTAGATTTATCGAACAATATTTAAACTTTGAACGTAATACACATGTTGTAAAAGAGCATTTCCAGCTAACTGTTTGTTGTATTTGAAAGTGGAAAGAATATAAAAATAAGTCATAAAATGTAAAAAAAAAAAAAATGAAAAAAATGAAGATAAATGAAAATCAATAAAATTTTGTTGAACCGAAAATAAAGAAAAGATTTGTTTGTATATTATCTTATTTTTTTCTATTTTCTTTATTAAATATAAAATTAGTTCCAAAATGGTCGAAGATAATAATTGCAACAATTAACATGTAACAAATAACAAACGAACTGGTTGGTTGTTACAAAATGTTTGTGTTTTAACTCAAATAGACATGTTTATGTCCTAGTTCCATAACGGTTATTACTATCTATCTGGTATTACTTCCGGTTTTGTCTTGTTCCTGGTCCTGACACATTTACAGCGCATGGGTTCCGAAAGGCGTGAGTTGATTGACGGAGAGACTGGTATCCTGTCTGGTATTAGACTGATGAGCTATGGGCCTTAAAACCGACTTCTATATAATGACTTTATAATTATATCACAGTGACTGTGATCTGTTTTGAACGAGTCTGCTTTTAATGGTTTTTCCAAACGCTCTATTACTTTCTTTTTACCCGTTCTATTTCTAAATACCAATAGCTTGTCAATTTCCTTTGGTGTCTATAATCATTGTCTCGTAACTAATTCTTAGAAAAAAGTCGTTTACCACAAACGATTTGACTACAGACCATCTACTTATAAAGTAAATTAAGTGTATTTTTATTCGTTCAATATTATTGACATTCTAATTCCATACAAACAGTTAAGCAACTATTTGATAACCAGTAATGATAAAATTACACTTGACTTAGAGCGGTTTACGCGAGATGATAACATGGTCCTAATTGATTTCTTGCTTCTGCATCTGACAAAATGGATTTGTATTCCTTTACAATCTCAATACTATCGAAACCAATTCTAGGTTTATTAGATTAAGAGTAACAAAATCTAGTTTTTTGTCAGCTCTTTGAATCAATTTTATTACTTTATCCTTGCTTTTTGTAATCTTATTTAATGTATTTTTATTGTGCGATCAAACAGACCACTCTTAACCTCATGTATTTTTGTGAGCTACCAAGTTTTACAACTGATGGTTATCGTCACTTCAATCTCTGGTTTTATTTTATTTTCTTAGTTTCCTATTTTGCTCTATTCTTGCATGGTGTTGCATTGCTTTTGATCATTTTAGATTTGAAGTAATATGTTTATTTTAAATTTGCCGTTCAAAATGTTTTTTTGAAAAGTAAAAGTATTCACATCAATCTTTTATATTTCATTTTATTTTCTTAGTTTCGTATTTTTGCTCTGCTCTGGTGTGGTTTTTATCTTTTGATCATTTTAGGTTTGAAGTAACATGCTTATTCTAAATTTGCGGTTCAAATATGTTAAATTTTGTGAAAACTAAAAGGATTTACATCAATCTCTTTTTTAATTTTATTTTCTTATGTTCGTATTTTTGCTCTGTTCTTGTATAGAGTTTAGCTTTTGATCATTTTAGATTTGAAGTAGCATGCTTATTTTAAATTTGCGGTTCCAAAATGTTAAATTTGTTTGAAAATTAAAAGGATTCACATCAATTTCTTTTTTTATTTTATTTTCCTTTTGTCGTATGTTTGCATGGCTTTTGGCTTTTGATCATTTTAATTTTCTCTTCAGAATTTGGGTTATTGTTAATTCTTTTAATTTTTTGGTGTCAACTGATAATTTGTAAATGAAAATAAAAATAATATCTTGGAATATCTACAATATTATAATTTATTAACTTTCAAATTGGTCATTGAGCAATTTGATGTGACACAAAAACCTACATGTGCTGTATGGAATCTGCTATCAAAATGTGTTTATTACATTACATTATATTATTCTTATATTTGTATTTGCATTCAGTGAAACACAAATTACAAATTACCTGCGTAATGTAAATCTCAATAACTTTTTAAAAAAATCACACATCACTTTTGAGTTGTTAACTAATACATGTTATACTTAGTCCTTAATCTTTGATGACATTTTCACATTTCCGAAGAAAACTCATGGGAGTATAGAATGAATTATACCCACTTTTATAAGATGTATAGCAACAACAGTTGTCATCAAAATGTCATTCGTGCCTTTTCGGTATCAGAGATACTTCATCGAATATAAATCTGATCCTGTACAATGATTGGACAAATGCCCTTTTTGTGATATTAAACCACTTCTGTGACGTCATGAAGAAAAGGATTATCATTCTCTTAAATATACTAAAATCATCAACGTGACCGTATATATCTTATTGAATAGTAGTATAGAGAATTAAGTTAATTTAAGCTCACACATAAAAGGGTCTAATTAAGAAAGGAACTGTAACTGGGAAAAGTCGTAACAACAATAGTTTAAGGGAATACGATACAATAAGGTTCTTCCAAAGAATTTTTGCTGACAATTTACCAGATGGTCAATTTTTATGTATACTTTTCAAATATGTAAAGAAAGACATACCTTCATGACTTAGAATTTAAGATAATTAACACTGAATTTGGTATATTTGAGCCAAAAATCCTGATTTTTTTTATTTTTCAAGAATGTCACAAAAAATGTGTCTAACTTTTTAACGAAAAAAGATAGCTTCGCCCCAGGTCTTTTGTAAAATATTCCCAACTACATAGGCCTTGTCTTCTGATAAATAATTGATGAAAAAATTCATAAACTAATTAGAAAATTATGCAAATTTAAGTCAAATAACAAATATTGATAATAATTTGGTATCTTTCGATGCATGATGAAATAAATCCTCCACTGATTTTTTTCTTTAAATTGTAGTATACTAAATTTGAAGTAATGAGCTTCTGTTTGCAAAAGAAAAAAGTTGGGGTCCATGTACTAATGGCAGAGATATTTGAGAAAAACCTCAAATGTTAGTATGGCAGTCGGGTAAAGGTATAAAGGTTTTTCTTGAAGGATACTGTGACGTCACAGTGAGTATCTCTTGGTGACGTCATTATCTCCCCCTACTACTGTGTCGTATTCCCTTAAGTAAGAGATACAATGGATAAGTGTGAATTCGTTGAAAACAATCCACTCGCCTCCGGTTCGTGGATTCTTTTCTACGAATCCACACTTATCCATTGTATCTCCTATACTTAGTACTTTAAAATGACTATGGTGTTGTACCTTGCTATTCATGGAGTTCGTTTTTCAGAAAATAAAACTTTCATATCTTTTTCAATATGCTTGTGAAAAACTAAACAATAAAAGTTCAATAAATCACGACAAAAGGGAACGTTATCAGAGAACAAATCTACATACTTTTTTCTGTCATTAATTTCCACAGAAAGTTTTTTTTTTACTTTTTGGAGATTAAAACCTTTTTTTATCTAAAATGGATCTAGATGCCATTTTCTAAGAATCAGTTCAATAGACTTATTACTTTTTAAAACTGGAAGTTCTAATTTGTTGCTAATTTCATTTGAAATTTTATTAAGCACTAAATTACAGCCTTCCTGAATAGATAGATAAGCATTATTAGATAGGAGGTCACCAAATGTAGGATTTATTTATAATGTGTAAAATAACATTACTAAACAAGCAGTGTTAGCATGGCAGGAGATGCTTACACTGTCGACGCTTCTGATCTCTCCCTTTCGGGGTTCATGTGATGGCTACGAAAGTTCATTGATCCATCGTACTCTGCTTTGCGGGTTAGCTTACTACCTCATACACACACAGATCTCTCTTGTCAATAATGTTGGGTTAGCTCTATGACATTGTTGACATGAATTTTGTACACCTATTGTTGCTCTCTCCTGACATTTCGATTTCTGCATATTGGTAGTTAATAACTAATCCTTTTATTACAAATAATTAATAATAATTAATATTTTGAGAAACAATGCATTAGTAACCCTCTTTTGATCTTAAACCACAAACTCTATATTGTTTTATCTTTACTGCCCTTGATTTTATTTTATTTCTAGAATTTCAGACAAAATTAATATTACAAAAGATATTTTCCTTTGCAGTCAACTAAGGCCAGTTCGTACATTACATCTGTTGAACATATTTAAATTTGATTTGACCCGTTCATGATTGGCCGCAAGACAACATATCTTGAGTTTGTTTTAAAAATATGGTGATTCACAAAATCAAGACAGAATAAGAATAGCCAGAATAAAAAGTCTGTTGCGGATAAGCTCATACAACAATAGAAAACAAGAAAAATAAATGTAAAGATAAACCAGAGTGAGTTATATTTTCCTAACCAATGTAGGTAAGGGAGATAATAAATTTGTCTCCATTTTAGCCTCAGGACTGGGGTTGCAAGTTCGAATCTCACCTGTGGCGGGGTGTGTTCGACTCCGATCTTAATTGACAAGGATTGCCAATTTTCCTACCGAAGGTCGGTGGTTCTCTCCGGGTACTCCGGCCTCCTCCACCAATAAAAACTGGCCGCCGCGAAATAGCCAAATGTGCTGAAAACGGCGTAAAACCCCAACTAAACAAACAAACAAGCATATCATAAATTCAACTAACTTTAACAAAATAAACCCCACTAGTCCCAAAGTTTACTTTACCTGAATTTTGTTTATACTGTTTAGGTACTTTTGGTTCTATTGCTCCTGGAACAATGTTTGTGTTGATTATTTAATTATTTATTTACAAGATTTCCAACAAAATATTCGGAATATCGCAAGTTCTTTCACGTGTAGGCTTGTAGCTGCCTGTGTATAGCTATGACATCATTGAAATGATAGGAGAATTTCAATGTGTCAGCATGTTTTTTTTTCAAAAAGAGTTTCTTATAGTAAAAAAATAATAATAATCGAAACAATCGATTGTTGCTTTTCATGATCATCTTAGGGTTTTTATAAACTATAAATTATGTATCATACTTTCTATATAAAGGCCCACATTTTAAGTTTCTAAAATCTATTTATTTATTTATATATTTATATATAATTTGTTGCTTCTCATATTATCTTTATAAAATTAAGGTGCCTGGCGAATTTATGAGTCTACTTTTTGAATTTTGGTTCATTTTTATGTTTCGGAGTTTAGTATGCCGTCCATTTTGCTGAACTAGTATACATTATTGTTTAGGGGCCAGCTGAAGACTGCCTCCGGGTGCGGGAATTTTCTCGCTGCGTTGAAGATCCCTTGGGCTGTTTTTTGCTGTTTGGTCGGGTTACACGTTCCTCGTGTCCATACTCTATTCTATTGATGTAAATAAGTGGCAAAGAAATTTAACAAACACTCTTATGAATACTTTTTTGTAGTATGAACATATTTTTGATGTGCCCTGTAAATTCCGTTAGACTTTTCTCAAATCCTTCAATTTAACATTAAGCTTATAAATACAACAACACAGTGTGTTGGCATTGCATGATTTCAAAGTGAATGTTCTATAAACAACTTGTATAGGCTGGAATTATCCTTTGTAATGAGATCTTAAATTAAAATCTGTTTTTATTTTTGCCATTCCTGACTGTATCGTGAATTTTATAATATACAGTAAGAGAAAATCATGTAAATAATTTAAAAAGAAACCACATTCCTTATCTTGATCAGTCATGGAGATAACGAACCTTATTTCCTTATGGTAATATAATTCTATGTTATTCATGAACAAGCGTCCTTGCTTTTAAATCAAATGCGAAAATTTCATGTCATTTCATAATCTAAGCTTTGGTAGTTTCAAATTTCGTATTTTATGTCCTAACAGAATGTCAAAAATCCTTTACGACATGTTTTTTTTAAAAAATAAATCGAGTATTGTGATTATCTTTTTTTTTTTTTTTTTTTTTTTTTACAAATGAAAGTAATAAAATATTTACATAGAATACTTAAAAGTATCGACAACATCCTACTGGAAACAGGGAGTATAAACCAAGATCATCCAGAATGTTTCCGACTTATATACAGTACCGATCGTGAGAGCCAACAAAAGTCATAAAAATTAAATGTTAATAATAATATGGAAAACATTTTAAGGGTAAACTTATTAAAACTACTATGTAGCACTTTTCTTAACATTTATTTTCATTATAGTTTTGACAAAATCTATGGCACCATAAATATTTACTTACACACAATTAATCTATTTTACAGCACCCTATGAGAATGAGTTAACGCAAGATAATGCTTTAGATAAAGTTCAAGACGTTAAAAGGTGAGTAAATTATTTTAAAAAGAACCGACGAATACATACACAAGTAAAAATTTCTATGATTCTGATTTAGTTGCATTTTATGCTGCAGTACTTGATTTCCGACTTTAGTCCGGAATTACCGAATCCGGGGTAGAAATTCTTATACCGATCACGTGACTTTAGTGTTTTGTTAGTCATGAGAATGGCACTTTCCAGGTTACGAGAGTGAAGAGAAAATGACGGATAATGCAACTCGGGCGAGTTTTAGCTTTCTGTTTTCATGGCATGATACTACCCCCTGGGACAGAAATTGTCGCAAAATTTATCGGTGCTTCTATGTTGTTATTGTTTTTATCCCTAACAAAACGTCACATAATACGTCATTTTTTACCTCCGTCACAAAGAAAGGTCGATCTCGAAAAAGTAGTATTTCACCTTGCTCTGGGTTTCAAAGAGTCGACACCTTTTTATCTTTATTTTTCAAATGCTCGTGATCAAGACCATATTGGTCGTAAGGTTGGGTATTTTAAACTTTTTAGTTTGATTTTTTTTACGATTTTATATTTGGTTTTGTTCGACTTGTGTATTTTATATTTTAAGTCGTTTTATGCCCCTTTTGACAGCTCACCATTTCCATTTATTTTTCTTGTTATCTATTGTCGTATGAGCTGTTTCGCATCATACTTAGTTTTTTACTGTCTCGTTGGATATGTTCAGGGCCAACATGTGAAACAAAGCAAGACAGAAAAAAACGCTGAGCAGCAGGTAACAAAATAACTCAAAAAGGTAAAACAAAATAAATCAGCATAGAGGTTTGCGTGTACTTGTTAAAAAATCTTGATTGCATTACAAAAAATATTGAGTGTGAATTTAATGGCCAGCACTGATATACTGGTGACTTAGAGTAGCCCTAGAATCAGTTCGTAAAAATTTGATGATATCAACAAGAACTGAAAATAACTGTCTTATAAGTTTTTTCGACAGTAATTTAGCTGTGCTTAGAAAGAAGTCGTACATACAATATGCACGGACGTAATGAACCAGCTGTGAAACCATAGAATGGAGGCTTTGTATGTTACTGATACAGTGTAAGACATTTAAGGGGTTACAGTACACATACTCTTTGAAAATCAGCTGAACATTTTAATCCCATAAAGTAGGAAAGAGAAACCAAGCTTCTCAATTATCAAAATTAGAGTTGGTCAAACTGCTATATATACAATAAATTATTCCCATAAAATGTGAGGTTCAAATTTCTTGAAATTTTTATATTTTTGTCAACAGGTTAAAGTAAATATTTCATCAAAATTTTATGAAAATTGAATGAGCCAAATTTATTTTAGTCAAAGTGTTGGGTACCCTTTAAAGCTAAAACCATTCGTTTGTCACAAAGTTTTGTTTCCATTCATATGTATCGTCTACCTACAAGTCTAGGTACAAGGAGGTTCGCTCATGGATTGACAATAATCAGTTGTCGAGAATATTTCTGTGGTTACTTAATAACATATTTGAAACTACGGGGTATCTCTTTTTCGCTCTGTCCATAAATAGTCGTTTTGGTTATTGAATTTTCCAAATTTTGGGTTATTTTTCGGCTTTCAAAATTTTAAGCTTTGAGCAATAATTATATTTTGTTTCATAAATCGACGAAATATGCACATCAAAATTGGCACAATAGAATATTAATTTTAGGATGACAAGAAATGAATGCAAAATATACAGAAATTTAATGAAAAATAAATTATTGTTACAATCAACATTGCAGTTTCAGTCTAATGTATGATCTGGGTGCCATGTTTTGTTGCCTCATTTCAAAAAGTCACCATCTACATTGAATATAAAAACACCTTTGTCGTTTTTAGTTTTCTCTGCTTTTATATTGCTGTGCATTTGTTCATTTCGTTTTCTGTGTGTACGGCAGCGCCTAGTTCCCGAAGAAAGACTGATGGGTGTTGCGTGTAAGCGGTGATTCTTTTGTCTCGCAAGACACGATAGGTAGGGCAGAATTATCACCGGGCACACGCGACATCTTTTATCAACGATAACATGTACTGTCATTTTTGTCGACATAATATCTCTGCAGCATGCAATGAAATACCTTATGGTACCATTCGTGTGTGTGGTTTTTTTTTATTAATTATTATTCTTTTATGTTTTTGCTTTTATTTTGGATTTTATTCTTGTTATTTATTTTTTTTTTTTAAATCTTTTTTGCCTGATTTTTGCTTATGTTCTTTCAACCCATTTCATACAAGATATATTTTTGGTTTCATTTTCTATATTACGTTAGAGTTGTATTATATCTGTTGTTTTTTTTATAAATTTTAACAAACTCATCATTTAAAGATATTAAATTTTATTATCGACGAAAATTTAAGAATTTCAAAAAATTTAGCACATTTCAGATGATTATAGTTTGCTAGTTCTATTTCAAAGTAGATTTTAAACCGTCATATTTCAAATTTTAACTATTGTCGATTAAATCGTAGTAAATTATTGAAATCGAGTCATCACCCACTCTATTGCTAGTATTTCGATACTAGCCCAAAAATGTAACATAAATTTAAAATTTGGGAAAACTAAGGAGTATTTCCCTCGTTCATAGCTCTGTTCTTAGATGGTTTTGGCTTTACCTTTTTGGTCAATTTGGCATTTTTTTAATTTACTCTTACGTTTAAAATTAATGTTTTTGGTTTTCAAAATAACTCGACGAAACGTTCACATCTTTTGCATCAAAACTGATATGAAAAAAATTTAGTTATATAATTTTACATAAAGAATTCATCTTGGTGTGAAGTGTGATCCTTTGGTTCGTAGCGCACTTTTGATCTTAAACGGCCCTTCTTGTCTTGTTTAATCTTGATATATATATTCTTCCGTAAATGGACATTTTCAGTGTGAGATAATCCGTTGGATATCGGTTGACGCAACCTCATCTCACATTGCCTTTAGACCAATCAAATCGCGCCGTTCACAAATGCGCATAACTTTTGTTCAATCAGGCGTAACTTTATTTAACGTCGACTGTGCACATTGAAATTACCTAGGTACAGGAAACTTAAAAATCGAGTATTTACGGAAGAAATAGGTACCTATACTTGTTCAAAAGTGAAGAACTAGAACTTTTCAACTCGTTTTTAAAATTCAGTGTCTTTTCGTTCGTTCCGCTCTGGTCCACTCTGGAAAGACGTGGATTTTAAAAACTCGTTGAAGATTTTCAAGATTTTTAAATTTCTAAATTTCACACAAAATCAAGAAAACAAGACCAAACCAAGAATATGCCTTGCAATCAATCAAAACTGATCAAGACCAGTTCAGAAAAGTTAATAAAGAATAAAGCAAATTTTGAATCTACCTGTGCTGAACTGATCTAAACCTGTCTTATCCGATCTTGATTGACTGCAAGACAAAATCTTTTGATTTTACAATACTATAATGATTTTGTCTATAAATATGGTGCTGCAGAAAATCAAGACAACTTAAGATTAAACAAGACCAGAATGGTCATTTAAGATTCGTGCAGAGACCTTCAAGATGAAGAACAACAATAAAAGGGTTGTATTATAACATAGGTTAGTTTCTAGTGTACCTTAACTATTCTTCCATTGTTAACCTTATTGATACCAATATCTTGCACAGAGCTGTGGACCCGAGGTCTAATGTTTATTGAGGATTTGTGTCCCACGTCAAGTCCGGTATGAGGAAGAGACAACATTTGAGAAAACTAGTGAGAATCGTTTTATGTTCATAAATATATTGCAAAAACTATAATTGCTATAACCCGAATATGTCATTTCTATATATACATATATTTATTTAATATATGATATTCTTACATTTCCCCATAGAAAGAAGTGGACAATGTACTATGATATCAAGTTTATATGTCTACTATATAGCTACATTGTAGACATTAATTTAGTAGTAATTAGGGTTGGCGGAAATAGGTACATTTATACGTGTTCATGCTTAAACTGAAATACTAAAAGTTTACTGTTTCATCAAATAACATGGAGGGTTTCCGAAATGTGAGAATCGTTTTATGTTTATAAATTTTATATGTAAGCAGATAAGCATTGGATACTTATTTTTTGTTTTGTTTGTTCAATGTGTGCTTTATTACTGTTTTAGCAAGTCTTTATTAGTTTGTGTCTAATAAAAACCAGCTGAGCAACTTCGCGCGACTCCCAGAGTCTTTGAAAAAAAAATAACCTTTAGTTTTTTAATTGTTGAAAGCGGATAAGAAGTTTTATAATATTTATCTTATTCAGCTCCACCTTGCGAGAGGGGAGTATTTAACACACTGAATGCTTTTTTATATGTTTTTATGCTTTTTTATGAGGAATAATAAGTGACAAATATACCTAAGGAGCAATCAAAAAAACGTAATCCATTGGACAGACAAACCCGGGAAGACAAATGAACAACTTTAATACAGAAGGGAAAAGTGTTGTTAGTCTTGTTCTTTTAACCCTTATCCAGTCTATGTTTATTAAATTTGTTTCAGTTATGCCTTTATTTTAAATAAAGTTCAAAACAAAATATAAAGAAAGGGATGTAAAAATCTCCTATTCCTAGAAATCGGTATCATGTAGGGTTCTTGTAAAATAACAACCATTTTAAAGTTAGATGTGTTTAATGATTATTTCTCCACTCAATAATATATTGATTTTCAGTCTTTTTAAAGATTGCTTTATATCCTTAAAAACAGGACATTTATCTCCACAAAACTTTGATTTAGTGTCAAATATTTCATGATTTAATGAGGAAACTGTGAACATCATTCAGTAAAACTATCCTAGATCGACAAAAAGGAAATAGTTTATCTAATGCTTTAGTAGTAATATGTTATGAAGTGCAAACAGTCCATTTTTCATAGTATCTGCTTCGGATATTGAATCAATACATTTTGTTAAGAAGTGAAGATAATTTTTTTTTTCGTCGAAGATTTCTTGCCTTAAAGTTCATGATGTTAAACAAATCTGTAAAACAAAAGTTCAATATGAAAGGACTTGTTTACGTAGATCACAGAACAAACAATTTGTTGATGCTTTTATGTAGGGAATTTATAAACCAGTGGTTATGATTGACATAAAAGCGAGAAATTTGGTTATTATAAAACCTGTTTGAACCATCCGCTGCTATTGTCTTCTCCGAGTCCGAACCATCAACTGACTATCTGTTATTTTTATGTGCATTTTATGCGTAATCTTGTTGTTTGGGAGAGTTTTAATACCAATAATTGATTGGAATGTCATTGTTACTATTTCCTGTAATCATCTTTTACTTGTGTAGGCGCATGAAAACAAAGTTTGGTCATATAATTTTTTTGATAAAAATTCCATGGCATTTTTCAATGCGTCATCTCACAAAGAAATGTTCTGTCTATTTTAATGAAAATAACAAATAACGGAGCATAAATATTTCATCTTTTACTATGAAGATTTAACAATAAAATGTGATAAAAGTATCGGATTTTCTATATAAAAAAATACAAAGTTTGGAAAACCATATTTCGATCTTTAACCCAGCTATAAGAAAAAGAAATCAACATTTTTGCAGGAAATGAAAGTTGTTTCAGTTTTGGCATAGATGATTGTTTTTATTATTATTTTTGAAATCAATTGTGCTTGCATAAAACTATCAGAAAAACCCTTCAAACGTTTTTCAGCCTTGATCAAGAATTTGCCTTGATTTGATACAATTTATTTTTAGATATCATCTTGGAGGCAATTTATACATCATTTTAGGCCAAATATAAAAGAATTGATCTTTTACACGATAATTCTGTTACTAAATAGAATTATTAACATCAAGAAATGTTGACAATCGCTCATATCAATATTCTTTAAGATATCGGGCAAATAGAAACTAAACAATTGTCTTAAGACCACTTCTAACTTATGGCGAAATTGAATTCTTTTTCGGGTCTGCATTGTGTTGATAATTGTTTTGACTTTCAATATTTTAGGTCTTGGGCACGAACAAATCGAATGAAATAAGCATATTATGTTCATCAAGATTTCTATCACAGAATTTTCATTATTTATAATAGAATTAGTATTACTATTGATTTTATATATCTGTGTTTCCTCCAAATCCCTAAATCTTCCAATAGTTCAGTTGCTATTATTTCGATACTTGTTTTAAATTAATACTTGAAATTTACTGTTATAAAATTGTGAAGAACTCTCTTCTTAGATAATTGTGGTTATACCCGTTTGATCATTTTATTGATTTCAATTTGTTCCTCGGCGTTTTGGCTTATTGTTTCGGGTTTCAACATTTTTTAGTCTTGAACACAACTGATGGGTCGCAAGTCGATGAAATGCAAACATTATGTGCATTAAAATTGGTACCATTTATTATCAGCCTTAAATTATACAACTGTTCTTTTTGGTAGGTGGGCGTTTTCTTTTCGTTTTTTTTTTTTTTTTTTCTTTTCTCTTTTTTGTTTTGCTATTAAGTTTTTGGGCTGCAGTTAATAGTAATTTGAATAGGCTATAAACAGATATTAAATACTACTTTGTGGGCTATTCTGTAGCCTAAAACAATAAAATGTGGGCTTAGAACATAACTAAAAGACCACATTTTGTTTGAGATGACATATGTTACATTAAATCTGGTATAATATAAAGTTAATTACAAAGAATGTTGAAATGATATTCATAGGGTAAGAAAATTTAATATAGAACACAATTTGAGTAGTATCAGCTGTCATTACCATCATTACTTCAGGAAGTCTTTAAATTCTGCTATCATCAAAATTACATATGAAATCAAATATCCAACCGCAGAAATGTGTCTAAATACATTCTGAGTTTTACCGCAACGGAATTGATATTTTTAAAATGAAATTTCACAAATAATTATTTAAAAGTCATTTCAATTTTAGGCCAGGGCTGGAAATCTGAAAACCATGTAGACATCCAAAATTACAGTTTATTTGCCACAGATAAGAGCTAGAAATCATATTGTGAAACATATAAATCTATATAAGTATTTAAGTCTAATCCATCAATGCTTTCAAAATAAAAATGGCAACAACAGATACACATACCTTGTCATTGGTAGAGATAAATCATACTTTGTTAAAAACCACTCTTAATCTAACAAAAAATATACAGAGGACGAAATTGTCCTGATGATTGAATTTTTGATCGACAGCATATTTGTTCAATTTGGTTGACGTGTTTTCCAACAGACACTTGGCATTCCTATGGGTGCTAATTGTGCGCCACTACTGGCCGACTTGTTCCTTACTCATATGAGGCAGACTTCCTTGGCGGGCTTCTTAAGGAAAAACAGAAGAAATTAGCCCGTACCTTTAATTTCAGCTTCCGCTACATAGATGATGTCTTATCACTCAACAATTCACGTTTTGGCAATTTCTTACATCTCATCTATCCCAATGAGCTCGAAATTTAGGATACAACAGACACTGTCAAGTCTGCATCTTATCTTGACCTTCACCTCGAAACTGACACAAGAGGAAGGTTGAATACAAAACTTTACGACAAACGGGATGACTTTGACTTTCCAATCGTCAACTTCCCATTTTTGAGCGGCAATATTTCAGAAGCGCCGGCGTATGGAGTATATATTTCACACTCATACGTTATTCCAGAGCTTGTGACATATACATTGACTTCCTGGACAAAGCCCGGCTTTTGACAGAAAAGTTGCTCAAACAGGGGTACGTTGCTCCTAAGCTGAAGTCATCCTTATTAAAGTTTTACGGGCGTCATCATGACTTGGTTGACAGGTATCAAAAAACCGTTTCCCAAATGAAAATGGACCTGTTCTATTGATATCCCTTCCGCATACCGGATTTGACATGGACAGCATGGCGGATGTCCTGCAGGAAGCAGAGACTGCTTACTTTTCCGGAGCACCTGAGTTTACCCCCGGTTTTTTGGTGGGGTCCATGTTGTTCATATGTTTTTAGTTTTTAATTGTAGTGCATGTTTTGTTTTGGTCTTGTCTTCGTTGTTCTCCGGAGTTTGTCTGTTGTTACGATTTTTCTCCCCTTCGAATATCCCTTTGGTATTTCTTGACTTTACTTAAAAAAACCCTGTTATGATTCTATTGTTATTTTTAAAAATGACAATATAATAAATTATTAATAAACTAGTGCATCATTGGCTTCAATACGTCTAAAGCTGTTTTTCCAATACAAAATCATTAACTAAAATCGTGTACATTAATATTTTTCTACATGTGTATGATCTGCCATAAATTTGTATAAATGAATTTATAAACTTACTTGAAAACTAACTGTGATTCTTTGTGTAAGAAATTGCGATTATTGAATTTGAAAAGAATTTTTTTATTTCTGCTTTGAGTCATAAAACATTTTAGAAAAATTATTAGAAGCGATTGGAAACGCAATAGTAAATGTACATTTAAAAAACAAAATCGATAATAGGAACGGTCAACAATGACATACCAATCAATTAACACCACCCAAGAGACAGAACACCGTACAAAACATAACACAAACATGAGCACAACAGAGAGTCAGGATAGTCTGACTTGGTACAGATACTGAACAGTGGAGGAGCTAAACCGGTTTTATCGGTACCCAAACCTTATCTATCCTGACACTCTGATGTAGAAAATATATTATAAAAGCCAATACAGTATGATTAGCAAAACAAGGTGACCGCTTGCTAGAACTTCAGAAATTGGTCGGACAGTGAATAATTTATATAGCAGTATGTATATGTCACCAATAAATTTCCAATGTATGTACCAGGCGTATAAATAATATTCATAGTTATCCTTTATATGTTGAAATCCTACATCCCTTCAATTGATACACTGTCAATATTTAAACCGTTGTTCCTTTGTCTTTTGTGTTTCATTTAACTGTTTCGTGAGTTTGAATCTCGTGTTAATTAACCCCGTATCCAAATGACAATGTAAGGCTATGTGATAAACGTTGTTAATACAAAATCTCATATGGTTAAAAACAGGTAAATTTAAAAAAAAAAAAGTAACCACAAATATCAAATATCGGTTTATAGCAAGGGGAATTGTTGAAATGTTATTACCAAGTCAAATCTTTTAATGCCATGAGGAGATTATATATCTATTCACACAATATTCTGATACGAGATCACCTTAAAGTAATTATGGACGTGTCGGGAAATATGTTCTATTAGGCATAATCCTGTGTTTTGGACATCTATCTTTCTTCCAGTTCTTAATTACATTGTATTCAGACATATTAGCTGGGATAAGATCTTGTCATATCATATTACTACTACCAACATGCCACTAATAAATGGAAAGAATTTGGTGACAGAGGGATTAGTATTCAATAACAAATTATCTGGAGATTAAGGATGAAAACGGGGATGTTTAAAATGGACGAAACAACTTTTTGTCGTCAAAAATGGGCATAGAATATTGAACATACAGGTTAAGAAAACTGTTAGAACAGGAAACGAAACAAAAAAAAAACCACATTTTTCTTTTTGAAAAGAGCAAATTTGTTTTCTTCTGGAATGATTTTTCAATTCACTGCCCGAAAGGTTCTGATAAATTTACGACAAAAGCATACCAGATTCTGGTTGTTCTCCTCGTCCAGATTAAATAAAGCATTGGTGTATGAATATTTAAATACTTAACTCCGGATAACCTTTTATCGACAGTTTTATTAATACAGTGGAGATCAAGATAAGCTAATGACAGTGGTTGACCGTTTTCTTTCCTCCCACTAGGAGGGTTAATTAAATCAGGCCATGATTGATTTAGCACTTTTGAACCCTGGAAAAGGGTAAAATTTCTGGAAAATATTTGCCAAGTTCTGCTTATGTATTATGTTGATTACAATCTAAGGTTTTATTAAAAGTGCTTTATATCATTAGTGTTTTTCCTGTAGGCTTCGGGTCTGTTTGGAAAATGTTTATCGGTTTGTGGAAGTTTATTTGTGTTCTAATATATTTTTTACACGCAATTTAACAAAATCTATATAATATCTCTTATCAAAAAATTGTAGCATCTTATATTTTACTCTTTATATTTTCAGAGCATACGTCAATTTACCTTGTATGTCCTGGGGAATGCCATGTTTACCGGATTCTGATTACAGATTTGCCCGATGTTGTTCCGATAAATTGATTTGTGCTTGCAATGTATGGAAAACATCATGCCGATGCCGATCGTCCATTCTGGGTTAATCCAATATAAATACCCGACAGGTTATGGTGCCTGAAAAAAAACTGCAATTTTAGACATATTTTGTTATATTTTGTCTGTTCTGAATGTAATTTTGTTAGAATGTCTTATGTCTGATTTAACTCTCATTTCCAGACCTAATCTGAGTATTTCGACATTACTAAATTTTGGCAATTTATCACACAATCATCTAAACATTATATTATTTAAGAAAATTTTGACATATTTACAAATTTAGGTCTCATTAAATTATTTTTACAATTGTTTTCTTTTCTATCTTTAGCGTTAAACTATAATGGCAATGATATTCCAACATCAAAAATTGTTACTCTATAACGACAATGGCATTTCAATGTCACAAATTGTTACGTTATAACGACAGTGGCATTCCAATGTCAGAAATTGTTACGTTATAAAGACAGTGGCATTCCAACGTCAGAAATTGTTACACTATAACGACAGTGGTATTCCAACGTCAGAAATTGTTACATTATAAAGACAGTGGCATTCCAATGTCAGAAATTGTTACGTTATAAAGACAGTGGCATTCCAATGTCAGAAATTGTTACACTATAACGACAGTGGTATTCCAACGTCAGAAATTGTTACGTTATAACGACAGTGGCATTCCAATGTCAGAAATTGTTACGTTATAACGACAATGGGCTCCAATGTCAGAAATGGTTACGTTATAACGACAGTGGCATTCAAATGTCAGAAATTGTTACGTTATAATTCCAATTTCATTCATATATAAAATTGTTAGGTTATAACGAAATATGACATTCCAGTACCAATAAGTAAAGTCCAGAAATACCAAAAGGATATTCGAAGGAGGGGGAAATCGAAACAACTGACAAACTCCGGAGAACAACAAAGGCAAGACCAAAATAATACTAGCACTACAATTAAAAACTAAAAACATATGAACAACATGGACCCCACCAAAAACAACGGGGTAGACCCAGGTGCTCCGAAAGAGTAAGCAGTCTCTGCTTCTTACAGGACACCCGATATGCTGCCCATGTCAAATCCGGTGTGAGGAAGGACAACATCAATGGAACAGGTCTATATCAAACACATCCGATTTTTCATTTTGTCCAAACATTTAACACGATATTATTTGCAACGGTTTTAATTGCTGATTAGTGTACAATAACACAATAGTATCTGATCGCCATCTACAAGAACCTGAGCTAGTTTTACAGTATCAACGAGCACATCTGCATTAAATACACGTGCCATCTCTATAATTGTACTAGCAAGTAGACACCTGGTTGACAGCCATAGTTTTGAAACATATCAATAGGAATTTAGGATAATTAGTCATATACGATTGACCTAAAGATCCATATTTCGGATTGGCATGACACATTTTTTGTCATAGATATTCTTATTCATTTTGTTGTTTACTAAATTGAAATAATTACATAAAAATACAATAACCGACATTGTCACTGTTAACGTTGGAATCCCTTTTGGCATTTTTTATAATCTTTACTCAGAAACATGGTGGAAAAAAATTGGAAACATTCAGTTACCATATTTGAAAATGAACACATGTGGAGTATGCGTCAATAAGACAATATTCTATAATAATATAATAATAAGTCATTTGCGTAGCCAAAATCCAAGCGCAACAAGGCATTATTAAGTAAACGTTGTGATTTGTTATCATACGAGATTGAAAATTTTTCCTACTAAAGCATATTCTTTGCTCTTTGGTCTTTGAACTTTCAATTCCTTCTATAGCTTCTTTTTTAACAATTCACTTTGAACTGTATATAAATGGTTTCCTTCTTATGATCTAAAGCTCTTTCTAAAAGACCGATATGATCCCATGAGTGCTCTATTTTACATATGGCAATATGTAAAATATATACATCTTTACTTACGTCCCTTATTGATAAGAATCAATCTGCAAAGGCAGCATTGAAACTTTAGATAGTGTTAATTTAAATCACTGAAAACACAGCATGCTATATTGGAACATGCATAATATGCAATGGTGCGTGGTTAAAATGCTTCATAAAATTTTGAATATCGTCTGCAATCTTCTCGTTATTAAGAGAAAATAGCTAGACCATGCATAAAACTGTATGTTTTACCATTTATAAATCGAGAACAAAATTCTAATTTAGATTTGTGTTTAGATAAGAATAGAACAAAATGCAAAACATGTAACTACATATGGTTATACGACTTAAAGTTTTCATATTACTAGTGGTTCAAATGATAATGTAGAAGTACAGTGTATACAAAATATGATAAAACATTTATGTAGGATTACTATACAATCAAATCGGTCTAGTTGGCACATTAGAGACGAAAAAAGTAGTCCTCAATGAATAGGTGTCATTTATACAAAGGTTAATTTTTCAACTTTTGTTCATTATATGGATATTTTCACAATGCCCTTCATTGACAATGATTTTCTTTACAGTCAAACCAGTTTGACTGTTCATTGGAGTCTAACCCATGATATGTTGTAATGTTATACAGAAAAGCCTGTGGAAACAGCTGTTACTGTTATTCTTCTATTTCAGTTTGCTTTTTAAAAGATTTCTCCATTTCTAGTGAATTGGTATCGAAGACGTTTACTCTATTGTATCTTGATCCACTCAATATACCAATTTTCAATGTTTAACCGCCATTAAGGTCTTTTGTGGTTAATCGTAGATGTCGTGATGTTCAAACAGGTTCATATAAAACAAAATAGAAATTTATTGTTCTGCCGTGATCAAATCCTGGACCACACAGAGGTTCGGAAACCATCGTGTTTTGTCACATTTTACTTGTGCTGAAATAATCTATACTTAACCTAATTTAGATCTATGCTTGGATAAGGAAAGAAGTAAAGTCACGAAATACCAATGAAATATTCGAAAGAGGGTGAAATCGAAAACAAATGACAAACTCCGGAGAACAACGACGACAAGACCAAAACAATGCAAACACTGCACTTAAAAACTTTAAACATATGAACAACATGGACTCAACGGGTAGACTTGGGTGCACCGGAAGAGTAAGCATTCTCTGCTTCCTGCAGGACACCCGCCATATCAAATCCGGTATGAGGAAGATACCAGTTGTTTTATTGAGTTGAAGGCAACGTGTCCTGTTTTGAGTTGTTATTGTGATATTGCTATAAAATTACAGGAAAATAAGTAAGAATAACAAAGACAAAATGGCAGTTTCAGATATTACTATCGTTCGTTTTATTTGCACTCCTTTTTGTTCTCAGTTAATCTTTTTACCTTTTTCGTTTGTATAGCAACTTTCAACGTAAAGTGGATATGCTCTCTATCATATAAAGTACTCATCAAACATCAAAAACATCTTGTATCTGGAGCATTATTTACACGCAATTATTCAATAATTCCCGGGATGTACCGAGCAATAGTAAAGGCAACATCAGTTATCGGGAAACTCTCTATCATTTCCCGAATACATGTACCTAAATATTTCTTATCTTGATATTCAACTGTGAGGAAAATGTAATATAATTGGAAGAATACCAAACCTCCGGATTACATGACAACATGGTTTGTAAGAAACAAAGTAAAACATTGGATATACACTATAGAGCACTAAAAGAAAAAGTACCGAAAATCCGAAGAGAAATCCGAAATCATAAATCCAGAGATTAGGCCACGAGAAAAAAAAAGAGAAACACAACACAAAAACATTCACGAAAACGATGAGCAACATTGAATCCATCAAAACCTGGGGGTTGTGTCACTAAGTCCTGATGAGTAAGCAGTTTCTGTCTCTTATACGACACCTGTAGAGCCAGGACATTGTGAACCCCATAACTACCAGATGTGATATTGTTCTGTAATGGTAAGAATAATTATTTTCTGCATGAAACAGCCATAAATATTCGTTTTAGAAGTTAGTAGCAGACTATGCCAAAGGCAGCATGTCTGTAATTATTCATGATAGAAACATTCTATTATGATCACGTAATTCAAAATGGCGACCATAAGACTTTAAATGGATGTTACATGTATAATTTTAGTCTTGGCTAGCCTTGATTGATTTGCTTCTTGGACAGTTACAATGCTCTAACAAGAATTCGGAGTATTTGAAATGAAACAAATAAAAACATTACCAAACAACTGAAATGTGGAATTCAAGACAAGAAAGATATAGTCGCATATATTTCATTGGTTGATCTTTGGTTATAGCTGCTCCCAATATCATACATTCGTAAATTTTTCTACAGGGGAGTCTTTAATGTGTTAAAGATGTTGCTCTCCTTGAACACGGGAAATCATGTTTCGTCCCAATCCGAAGGACGAGCATCTTTTACCGAGATAATCCTCACAAATGGTGTCGATAGGGCGTTGGAAATTTGAACCCTGAAATTTTCATTTCGATGCACCCACTGCTACACAATGGCGCCCAAAAACAACTGAGTACAATAAAAAAAATGTATTTTTCCATTGGTTGATCTTTGGTTGTAGCTGCTCGCAATATCCTGCATACGTACGGATTTTCTTTACAGATACAGTGAAATGTTTCCTTCTTCTTGAAACATTCACAGCTATAGGTTTAGTTTTTTTTGGGGGAAGGGGGTACGCTACTTTCAGCAAAATCGGCTATATCGTATATATTGCTCTTTTTTCCAATATCTTGACGACTATACCAATTCCCAAATACCCCTCTCTCTTGAACTTTATGGCGAGATAGCATTAAAACCTTTTATGGGAGTGGCATTTCTGTCTATTTCGTTTCATAGAATGATATAATTTTCGACAAGCGAATATGAGAGCCTTAGCTAGATTTATAGTTGTAACAAGTAAAGTTTGAACCTGCTATCTAAATTATGTACTGTCCAACCTCTTTTTGCAGTTCTAGCAAGCGTTCATCATACTGTATTTGCTTTTATAGTATGGTTTATACACAAAAGTGTCAGGGTATATAAGGGGGAGGTTTGGGTACCCATAAAACCAGTTTAACCCCACCACTGTTCAAACTACTAAATTTTATCATCGGTACAAGGACCTCATTCGTAAATATAAATCAACGTGCAAACACATCTTATATGTTCTGGTTTTTCACAACCCATCTTTTATGGTAATATTCTATACAAAACACAAAAATGTCGTCATTCACCTGAAAAGCTAATGAAACCTTTAAACAGACTTATAAACAAGGGATTTAGTTACAATACTGTTGTCAAGTCATTAAATATGGCATTTTTGGGAATTAATATTTATTCACTCATGGGGGTCTTTGCATCGGAAATAAACTCATTTATTCTACGGCATGATACGGGTTATGTTTTTCTCGTATAATTTATGATGGCATGATACAAAACCCCTAACAGGAGGAATTTTGGCTGATTTTCTATATGATATAGACATAATCTTCGGACCAGTTCAATTGTAGTCCTTTGTAAATATATATTGATCATTGCCATTTTGCTTAGTTTCTTCTGTTATCTTTTTTAACATCGGACTCGAACATCCTTTGGACTGAGTTTTACTGTGTGTATCGTTGTGTGTTTATTTATTCCACATTGGCTAGAGGTATAGGGGAGGGTTGAGATCTCACAAAACATGTTTAACCCCGCTGCAGTTTTGCGCCTGTCCAAATACAGGAACCTCTAGCATTTGTTAGTCTTGTGTGTTTTTTAAATTGTGGTTCATTTTTATTTTCGGGGTTTAGTGTACAGTCCATTTTGCTGAACTAGTATACAATATTGTTTAGGAGCCAGCTAATGCCCACCTCTGGGTGTGGGATTTTCTCGCTGCGTTGACGACCCATTGGTAGCCTTGAACTGTTATCTGCTCTTTGACACATTCCCGCTTGCATTCTCTATTCTATTCGGACTCTGTTGTTGTTATGTTTGTTCGATGTGATTTTTTAAGTGTGTTAGTTTTTGTCCAGGGTTCTTTCTGTTGGGTGTCATTGATTGATTGGTATTCTAGTGTTGACCTTTCCTGTTATCCATTTTGTTGTTTGTTTATATCCTGATGGTCAGTTGTATTAGTGGAGGATGCCTAAGAAAACCCTAAGAAAACCACCAACCTCTGACAGGAAAACTGACATTCCTTGTCAATTGAAATAGTAGTCGAATGCATCTCGCCACAACATTTACAGTTGTGAAGTCTCTTGATGAGATACGTGAAGCTTTCCTCGTCCTTACATATAACAGGGTTTGAACATAATAATAAAATTCTTAATACTAATTTTGATGCACAACATGTGCACATTTCGTCGATTTCGTTGTGCTCAATACCTAATTTTTGAAAAGCAAACAATCAAAAATTTTGAAGAGCAAAATCAAAACTAAAAAAAAATTACCAAAAGAGGTTAAGCCAAAACCATTTAAGGACATAATTATGCATAACTTTGTCTTAAAAGTTAATACAACAACTAAGTAACTTCGCTCTGTCAAGAAAGTACAAAGGACATACGAATCAACCGTTAGCTGGAGATGGTGGCATGTTGCAATTCACAATAGGAAGTTAAAATCAATGCCTTTGTCAAAATGTTGTTATACGTCTGATGAGTCATAAATCAACGAAATGTGTATATCTTGTCCATAAAAATTGAAATTATGAGATATTTATTACGAAAACGGAAAGTTAAAATTATTGCGTTTGTCAAAAAGTTGTCATACAACTGATGAGTCGTAAATCGAAAGAATGTTCATATCTTGTTTGTCAAAATTGAAATAATGAGATGTTTATTACGGAAAGTTAAAATCAATGGGTTTGTCAAAAAGTTCTCAAACAACTGATGGGTCGTAAATCTACGAAATGTGCATCAAAATTGTTGAAATTATGAGAAATTTATTAGAAAAGCTTTTTATTGGTCTGTATGAGTTTTATGTTTGAAAACATTATATCTCACTAGATAATTTATTGTCATTGTCCTAAAAATATACAGCTGCTGAAAATATTTTATTTCTTTTAAATTGTTTATTTTCCAGACATAAACCATGAAGATAGACCTATTACGAGTTGAACAACATCTGATTTGGCTTTGGGTAATAATTTTGAAAATACATGTCTTGGTGATATATTTTGTACCATAAATCAACAAGTACATGTATTATACCATTTTTTGTGAACCATCAATTCTGGCTTTGTCTCAATTTTTCTGACTTACAGTTACGAAAACAAGAAATGGATTATGGTATTTTTTTTCATATAAACGTTTTCCATCTCTTTGTGATATAGTGGACTAAAGATACGATGTTTTTGTTAGTTGTTCTTTCATCTGACATTTTCATTCTTAATTAGTATATTCACCAGTCATTGATGTATTACTTGATCGTCGTAGCTTTTCGACAGAAGTAATACCTCGAACACAAAATCAGCCATATGTACTTTACAATACCATACATGTAAAAGATCAACATTTCGGAGGTGTATATCATCAGTTTGTCATAGATATTGAGTGTCATTAGTAGTTTCCGTGTGAAGAGTGCATCTGAACTTTTCTTTTTTAACTAATTGGCGTAACTTTTTTTTCTTGAATTTATTACATTGTAACCGGTAGTATCCGAGTGAAAGAAAAATCATATGTGAAAAGAACACCTGGTATTTCCATTTAGGAAGTGACGTCACAATTTATTTTAATTTATTTCTGCTACAATCCTAGATAATATATAATGTAATACAAATTTTAACTAATCGCTGAATTGAAATACCAGAAATAAACAACTTGTGACCGAACTACAGCTGAAATTAATTCGTGCGCACACTCGTGATTTACTACTTAGTTTTGTCATTTGAATTTTGCGATTAGTTATAACTCCTGGGGTGATGGCTCTGCTGGTGGACCCAAGGTCCCCGAGGGTATTCGCCAAGCCAGTCGTCAGACTTGTCTGACATGATTATTCATTGATTTGTTACAGAAATTACCAGTATTCAGCAAAATTCAAAAATAATAGAAATACTAAGGGTTCATTCCTTGTATTGCACATGGTAGATCTCCTTAGCTGAAATTTAGCTTCCTATTTCGGTATTTTTGGTTGAGTACTTCTTGTTTAATATAAATTTGGTTTTTGGTCTTCTAAATGTTTCGGTTTTAATGCTGCTGATGAGAGGTAACTCCTTGAAATGCGTCGTATACAGCATAGTGTAAATTTACTATATCTAATATTAGTATCTTTGGATTGTTATTTTTATACTATAATGTACTCGTTTTGTTGTTGATGGAAAAGTGGTGTTACTTCTTATGATTACGTTCATGTCCGAACACAGGTTGTTAGTTCTGGTGAGGTTTAATAGACCCCTATCTAAACTGAAAATTACTGGTGTTGCAGCCAAAGGTTCGCTCTCCAGCTTTCTCTTCCAGTAGCACCTGGTCATTACTGAGTAGCAAATTAAGCTGAAAGAGGCGTAAAACTCCAATACAGCGAACTAAAAACATCTTTTCTAAAACCCTTATCAAGTGTAGATAGACCAGAAAACTAAATCATGACTGTGTATAATTGTTATAATTGCATTTAAGCCAAACAATTATATGTATTGACACCAATGGAAGAATTTGCAATTTGTATTTAAGTGCTTGTAAATCTGAATGTGGAAAACATGTTGATATACTTACTGCTACCAAACTATAAAAAATTATCATATTATACCTATTAATGTACCCCCCCCCCCTCGCGTGTGTATAGTAAAGTCAAAAAATACCAAAGGGATATTCGAAGGAGAGAAAAATCGTAACAACTGACAAACTCCGGAGAACAACGAAGACAAGACCAAAACAGTTGTATGTACATTTACTGACCTTACAATTTTTTTCCCTTTTTTCCAGTGATTTCGAGCAACCGTAAGTTAAAAAAAGGACAAGTGTACCTAAGGATCAATCAAAAAACGTCTTCCATTACAGACAAACCCGGGAAGACAAATGAACAACCACAAGCACAACAAATAAACACAGAAAACTAAAAACCAATGAACAACACGAACTCCTATAAAAACCAGGAGTGAACCCAGGTGCTCCGTAAGGGTAAGCAGTTCCTGCTCCGTCGTGAGGTTCAACAAAGTCAATCCTGGGGAAGTCACAAATCGATGGAGGCACACGAAAGGTTACGACAGTGAGAACAGGTCCAACATCATCTTAGATATTGGAACACTGTAATGGTCAATCAATTCGTGATGACGACCGTAAAATTTCCTAAGTGATGACATCAACTTATCCCTGATAAAATCCTGGTTAAGAAGCTTTTGTGACAGCAGTAATCCTCTTTGTCGAAATTCAGGGTAACTCACGCATGCCCTTGAAAATCGGATAAGCTGAGAAACGTAGACGCCCTATGCAGGCGATGCTGGTATATTGCTTCTCAAGAAGGGAAAATTAACAATAGGAAAGTTGAAGTCATCACGTTTGTCATAAAGTTTTGTCTTCAAATGTCCCTCATAGTCTATTTCAAGAAACAAATCCAAATATGAAGCGGACTTTGGTGTATCTGTAGTATCCTTAATTTCAAGCTCACTGGGGTAGATAAGATGTAGAAAGTCTTTGAATTTGTCGTTATTTAACGACAACATATCATCTATATAACGAAAAGTGAAATTAAAGGATTGGGCTAGTTTCTTTTTGTTTTCACGTAGTAACCCTTGATATCAGTACAGAAAGAGATCGGCGAGGAAAGGAGCACAGTTGGTTCCCATTGGATTGCCGATTGTTTGTTGAAAAATTAGACCGCCAAATTCAACGAATATGTTGTCTATGAGAAAATCTAACATGTTTGTAATTTCATCTTCAGAATAATTTTTGTCAGAATCAGAGTGGTTCTTCATGAAATAAGCCTTTTCTCTACCTAGAACAAGACATTTACACCTGCGTGTCCCATTTTTCTTGAAAAAACATTGATGAACTAGTTGCTTTAAGCGATCTTTTAATTGAGAATGTGGTATGGTAGTGTAGAGTGTAGAGAAGTCGAATGTTTTTATGCTGTTGAATGTAGCCAAAGATTTTGATTTTAGATATTGAAGTAAATTTTTGGAGTTTTTAAGAATCCAAAAATTAAGTAAGCTATTCTTTGTATTAATTTTTTGTAATTTCTGCCTACAAGATATTAGTTTTTTGGTACAAAATATAGAACTGACATAAAACACCGAGAGACTTTTCTATATATGAATATTTTGAAAATATTTATATTTTGAAAGTAGCATTCGGAATATAGAACACACGAACATTGATTCTTTACGATATGGTTTAAATCATAGGACTACAGTCATTGATAGAAACACTAACTGCAGTAGCTTTATCTCCATACTCGATATTACACTTAAAAGTAGGTGGTTATTCTTTGAAACGAATATTTATTTTTCTATAAATAAACCTTTGATTATATATCAATAGGACTTCTTTCAGAAATACCACCCTTCATCCCATCCATTTGCACTGCAATATCTTTTTGTTTCATTGCCCTTATATTGCTGACGTCTTTGAAACCATTGTCAAAACAAGACAACAAAGTTAGTATCCTATAAACTTGATTGATTCTTACTTATTTATTGTGTCTTATCCTATTATCTCGTTATTTAGTACAGCGTTCAGGAAGAAAAAACTAATTATCAGTGTTAAACATTATAAATTTCTTCTGATGACAGAGTTCAAGTCATCAATAATGAAAGCTACTCCGTCGTTTCGTACTAACGCGATAGTTTCGAATTATTGTTTCAGCATTGATCAGAAGTGATTAGTGTTTAAATAGCGAGGCTGGTTAGTAATTAATGTTTATTCGGTTTATTTAATTGTCTTTCCACTGTCATTAATGTGTACATTTTACCGAGGATAATTGGTAACGTGAGAACGAACCTTGAAGCTGATCAATCAATTTTCAGAGCAAATTGTCTTCAAAAAATCCTGGATCTCATTAGCAACTGTTAACTTCCAAATAGATCCATATGTTAAGGTAATATTTGTGTTTCAAAGAAGCAAAATTCAATTATTTTTAAAACATATTTGGAGAAGTTTCACGGTTTTTCACAAAAGTCATGAAAGTTTCAATGATTAAAATAAATGAAACACCTTTATTCCCCAAAACGTCAGGAGAGTTTTACTTCCACATATTACAGAAATAAACATTCGATGAACATTACTCGTTAACAAAATAATGTAAATTATCTTTATCTTTGGATTCCTGTTTGTTTTAATTATACCCCGCTTTTGAAAAAATGGGGTATATAATATTCGTTGTGTCCGTCTGTCCGTTCGCCCGTCTGTCCGTTCGTCCGTTCGTCCGACCTTTGTATTCGTAACTCCTCCTAAACTACTGAATGGAATTTGATTAAACTTTCAGAGGATCTTTATCCCATGATGGCATTGTGCACCTCCTATTTTAGAATTTGATCGGACCAATTTTTGGGGTTTCCCATAGAAAAACATGGACTTTGACTTTCAATATGATAGGGGGTACCATGATGCCATCCGGAACTCCTCCTAAACCACTGTATGGAATTTGATGAAACTTTCAGAGGATCTTTATAACATGATGCCATACTGCACCTCCTATTTTAGATTTTGATCGGATGAATATTTGGGGTTACCCATACCAAAACATGGACTTTGCGATTCATTGTGATAGGGGGTATCATGATGCCATCCGCAACTCCTCCTAAACCACTGTATGGAATTTGATGAAACTTTCAGAGGATCTTTATAATATGATGCCATAGTTCACCTCCTATTTTAGATTTTGATCTGACCAACATTTGGGGTTTCCCATACCAACACATGGACTTTGCCATTCATTGTGATAGGGGGTACCATGATGCCATCCGCAACTCCTCCTAAACCACTGAATGGAATTTGATGAAACATCCACTGCTGTTGGATTTTCCTATCCAAAATATTGACATTTCCTTTCATGTATCTTATGTAAGGCGGGTTTTTCAAGTAGTGAGCTTTGCTCACAGTATTTCTAGTTGTTTTGGTTTTTTTGCTTATTAATTCATCATTTTATATTTAACCAGATTTCGAACATTTTGATCTCGAGTTGTAAGTCAACGAAATGGCCATACAGTGCATCAAATTTATTCGGTATTTTGTGATACATTTTATTACATATAGTTATAGTCCCACAATTTACCATTTCAGTTTTCATTTCAGTTAAGGGCACTGCAAGACTTTGTACAAAGTTTCACAGTATTATCACATTAAATTCTACGCCCACTCAGATGTAGTTGGGTTATTATGGTCATAGCTTCTGTACATTATTTGCATGACCTTTCAATAGAGATCTGAACTATTCACTGACCAGCGCTCACTATAAAATATAAACTTTGTTGACGAACATAGACTAGTTTGCTTGTTAGTATATAAAGTTCTCCCATAATTCAAGGACCAACTAGTTCCACTTGCGTGTTAAACTGAAGCCTTACTAATTGCAATAATTATTTTCAATTGCAAAACGATATTAGGTTCTCCACTCTGAACTTTAAATCTGAACCACATGATTGCTTCTATCCTTCTTTACCCTTCAATTATATTAATGTCGATCATTTAATTACTTTGGAATAAAACTAAATGCACGATGTCTTTGCAGAAGGTCCCGAAACGGTTAACAATACAAAAATTAGCAGTGCTTACTATTGACGTGCAGGTGGACAACAAAATTTAAAACATCAGTTTGATTTCATATGATACAGGAATTTGCTTCGCAGCCTTTCACTGGAAATGCGACATGTGCCTTTCACGAAGCAGGACACGTTTTTCCTTCCGAAGCATCTGATGACATCCCAAGTTTATTGTAGGAGTTTATATTGCAAGTGCTTTAGTTTTTGTTTTGTCTTTGTTTTTTTTTTTTTTTTTTTGTTTCTCTTTAGTTTTCAACTTGTATGTAGGTTTCCAGTGTTTCAAGAATTTGTCATCCTTTGTATCTTGATATTATTGACCCCACCCCCTCTGTATCTTACTTAATTGGTATTCTTTTGTCGGTACATTGTACATAAGAGAGTGCTACAAGTTTATATATATATATATATATATACACACACTGGTATGTGATGGTAATTTTAATCCACCCTATTTTGTAAAATTTATTGCAAAATAATTTAATTTCAAATCCTTTGAGAAATTCTATATGTGACATATGACGTTTTAATTATCTATATTCATTAGTTTTATCGGTAAACTTTTGTAATTATCATTTTTCAATTTCAAGAGTGCACCTAACCCTTCCTTATTAAAGAACTGACTTTACTTTATTATTTCATTAGTCAGGCAATGTTAATGCACTTTTAAAATGAAACCATTTTGTTTCCGGAAAATAGTGCTTCCGGTATTACCAATAGGTAATTGTTCCCAATTTATTTTTATCGTGTTCTAATGACATCAATGCTGTTTCATGGATAAGGTTTTGTTAAATCACTACAAAAATATGAAACTTATAATATAAATATCGCAAACCAATATCAAAATAATACATTTTTTAAATGGAAAAGGAAATCCTCAAGATTTAAATCAACATACAAGAAGAATATTAAAGTCAAACGAAAAAAAACAAAACATTTCAAATACATGTAAATGTTGACCAAGATAATACAAAGAACATTGCACTTCCATTGTAAACATGTCAAAATGTCAATATTGTTAGAAGAAATATACATGTCTGTAATTTAGTTATTTAGGCCAAAGCAAGTTAATTCTTTGTTTGGCGTCAACTTTTTTTTTAAATGCAGGAGGGTATGAAGCAAACAAACAAACAAAAAAAAAAACAAAATAAAACAAATATGAAAACTGGCAGTAAAACTGAACTTTCCTTGACCTAGACCATGTAGACATTGGAGGTATCAAAGCAAAGTTCTAGAAATTGACTAAACAGTCATTTCCATCTATCATATTGCAGATTATTTTCAATTACATTTCGATTTTAGACATAAAAAAGAAATGCCATTAACTCAAATAACATATATGTATAGTATGTTTACAATGACGGAACAACGACGAATTTCCGGATTTTGTCGGCAAATATGCAAAAAAATACCTTATTTGTGTTATAAAGAAATGAAGAAAATCCAATGCGGGAGCTGACGCCAAACATAGAATTAACTTGCTTCGGCCTTATTTATTTGTCTTTTATTTTAAAGACAAAAGAAGATTCATTTTATTATATATCTCAGGAAATGATACCGAAAGTATTACGAATTGTTATCTTTCATTGATATGGAAAGTAAACACAACAATCCAATTATCCCAAAAATTTTAAAAGCAGAAATGTACCGAACAACGCCATGCACTACATTATCTTGCGTAACAAGTACTCAGACATAAAATACTTCGTGATCAAAAGAAATGTATTTATTATCTTGTTTGCTCTTTATTTCATATGAAGAGTGTCAAATGAAAATGTCAAACAATGTCTAACATAGGAGTGTAAGCAAAACGTAGCATTATAAAAGCTGTATTTTCCAATTAATTTACTTCGCTTTTATTTTCTTGTGTCCATCTCTCTTTTACAATATATGTCTTTGATCTTGAAAAATTTAATTAAGACTAAAATTTATAAATTATTGATAAGGCCATATATTTCTATGAAGATACGTGTTCATTAAGACTGATATATAACGATGTATACTTGAACGGAGATTTTGAAAAGCAAATGAATCTAATTTTCATAGGGCAACGAAGTGTTGAAATTATATAGTAAATGTATTTTTACTTTTCATTTGTAAGACAACACAATTACTAAAGAGGGAAAAATCGGTTTTTAGTATCGCATGTTTGTTTTTTTTTTTTAATCCATTTGAAACCTAATTTAACTGTCTTTTCGGAATATAAACTTTATTTCCCTTTATTTCTGTCTTTTAAATCCTTACGTTTTTACATATAAACATTTTAAAACCAACTTTTTATATACTTTAAGACTGGTATGCTTTATATATTTTGATACTTTTAGATTCGGTGCAAATTTTTCGACTTTCTATTTTATTTAAATACTTTCTATCTCTTTTGCTTCAACTATCATTGAATAAATATAATTTATCTAATATCTAATTGCTGCAAGAAAGCTGAAGCTGTTCGGTTCTCTATATGCACGTTTTCCCTAGCCGCAACTCCCCGCTTGGGATATAGAAATGCTGCATTCTGTCCGTCCGACGTCGTATGTGCTCTCACGTCCATACGTCTCAACAGATTTTAATAAAGATTTTTATGACTTATTTTGTTGATATATAACTACTGTGCGCAGTATTTAAACTGCATTTCGTATTTTTTGGGAAAATATCAGATCTTTATAAAAAAAAAAAAAACCCTAAAAAGTATTATTCTAGCCTTTGTTTCCAAACTGAACTGCCTCAAATGATTTTTTTTTCAATTTTCGTGTCCAATTCATTGATTTTAGTTTCCGTAAAATATCAGGTGACCACAAACACTTGTGACATTTCTGGATATTGACCTGAAGAACATATCAAATTGTTATTTGAAATGTACAGAGTTTCATCAAGAATCAGAGTATATGAAATATATATATAAGGCGAAATATGAAAACCACACAGTAATTTAATTTTTTTAAGCCTCGCCATACGCCTGGTATCATTTAATTTTTACAAAAAAACCAATTTCTTGTGAAAAACGATAATATCACGTTGTGAAATTAATACCTTTCCTATTCAAACAGTCAACGCGACGGAACTAACATTTCTTCAATGTTTCTTCGGGGCCCACGACAAATTGTACAAATCGGTCAATGTATCCCTGCTCGGTTTGATTTCTTCTTAAACAAACTGAATGTACTACCCAAAGATAAGCTAATTAACTGTAAATAAATTGATTTCTTATGATTCTTTGGAATGTTACGGAAAATAGTCTGGTTGTTTTTCCATTACCGAACATGACATTTAACTGGACTTGCCATAAGCAATATGGAGGGTGTTATATAATAGGCATGCACTGCTTACATTTCAAAGCACAGTTTACTCCTGGTTTTTAAGGCGGCATATGTCGTTCCTGCTTTAATCAGTGTTGTTTTACAATATAATCAATGTCATATTTTTGTTTTTATTTCATTTTGAAATGATTCCCATTACTACTTTAGCTGGTTATTTTTTTTCAAGGCTAGAGAATATTAATATACCGTTTGATACATTACATGTAGTAATGTCTGCTTCTAGATCGTGGCTTTCAACACCGAACATAAAAAACGAGCAGCCTCGCTTACAAACCAGACCACTTGCCCATGCAATAGCTGATAACTGCAGTCTTTTAAAATTCTTTTCAGATATGGTAAAAAGCTTTGTGATAATTAATCTAAAGAGCCAATTTTGATGCACAAATGTGCTGATGGCCGAAAACGTGTAAAGCCAAAGCATTAACTCGAAATGTCCACGAGTAGATATAAATGCCAAACCGACCAAACTGTAATGGCAAAGCCTAGGACAAATCTATGGCAAGGAAGATAGTCCTAAGTTTCCACAAAGTAGGAATTTATTCAGAGGTAAATAATCAATTTCTTTGATACAACAATTCTGTCCCACGAATGACTGAACGAAATTCAAAATACAACAAATATATGTTTCGTTAGCTTAAAATTAAGAGCTGGATAATCCACCGATTTGTGACTACCACCGGATTGACTATTTTTAACTTCACGACGGGTGCCGTATACGAAGCAGGAACTGCTTACCCTTCCGGAGCACCTGAGTTCACCCCTGGTTTTTAAAGGAGTTCTTGTTGTTCATTGTTTTCAGTGTTTGTTTGCTGTGCTTTTGGTTGCACATTTGTCTCCCCGCGTTTGTCTGTCTAATACATTGTTTTTTGGTTTGCTTCTTAGATGTTTTTGTCATCTTTAAAAATATTAAATCTAACAAAAATGTAAAAGTATCGGCGAAAGAATACCGAAGTGATAGGACAGTGGGAGAAGTACGTACGATCGAAATCCAAAAGCAAGACAAACTCGTGAGACAAAGAGATAACCAGAGTAAAAACATAGCAAAAAACACAAAAAAAATAATACAACCGTATAGCAAGAAAAATCAGTACAAGAAAGAACATATTTTCACTGTTTGTTTTTCATATTTATATCATTCACTGATAAGGTAATGCTTTAAGAGAATACGATACAGTGGCAAGAGGAGGAAGGGGTGTAATGACGTCGTTAAGAGATACATATTGCGGCGTTGTAGTGTCTCCCAAGAAAAACCCTTAAAATATCTTAAAATTTGTGGAAGTCTTGGAAAAATTAATGGTTTTTGGTTCAAATATACCAAATTCTGTGTCAAATATCTTAAAAATAAGTCATGAAAGTATGTTTTTCTTTGCATATACATGTATGAAAAGTATATATACTGAACCGCAAAAGAAACGTCGCTTTTTCAAAATGTTAGCAAAATTCAAAATAAATATTAATTAATGATTTTTATATAATCAGTATTACGATTACATCACCAGGTAAGATTAAATTACCCGTGAATTAAATTTTCGGTTGAATAATTTTCAGTTGATATCGTAGAGCGACCGTACCTAAAACCGCTCGTGGGACACACTTGGCGGTAATTTTTCTTAAATCTTAAATGTTCGTGAAATTCATGCTCCTTTATGGGTATAAAAGGCCGGAGAAAATTAAAGACTGTTAGTATCAGTGTTGACACACAAGCTATGCCACGTCTGACTCCACAACAGAGAGAACAGGCCATTGGTCGATTGGATGCTGGGCAATCTGCCAGAGTTATTGCCAACGACTTCAACTGTGCTGTTCGAACAATTGAACGTCTACGGACACGGTACAATGCAACAAACAGCACAAATGACCGTCCACGGAGTGGTAGACCCCAAGTCACTACCCCTAGACAGAATAGAGGCATTGTTCGTCACCATTTGATGAATCGGTTCACCCCAGCTGCCGAAACTGCCAGAAACACTGTTGGAACACATGGACGACCCATAAGTGATGATACGGTTCGTCGGCGATTAGCTGCTAGAAACATGAGATGTCGCCGTCCAGCAAGAGGACCTATTCTTACTCCTCGACACCGTCAAGCTCGTCTTCAGTGGGCCACTCAGCGACAGAATTGGCGAAATCGACAATGGCGTAACATCATCTTCTCTGACGAAAGCCGTTACTGCATTTCAACAGCCGATGGCAGAACCAGACTGTGGAGTAGACGCGGGGAACGTTACGAAGACAGCTGCATTCTGGAAACAGACGCGTGGGGAGGACCTAGCATCATGGTATGGGGTGGAATCGGCCTTAACGTTAAACTTGGTCCAGTCATCTTTCAGAACCTTGGCCCAGGCAGAGGAAATGGCGTAACAGCTGCCCGTTACATCGACCAAGTCTTGACACCCCATGTTCAGCCCATTTCGCACGTCATCAAAACAAGACTTTCCAACAGGACAATGCACGTGCGCATACCGCAAGAGCCACAAGAGACTTCCTACAGCAGAATAACATTAATGTTATGGATTGGCCGGCTTTGAGTCCAGATTTAAACCCTATTGAACATTTATGGGACGAAGTTCAAAGACGGTTGAATAATGAGCAGCCAAGTCCGACAACTGCAGCTGAACTTTCACAAGCGTTTCAGAGAGTATGGGCACGTATTCCGATGGCGTTTATTAATCGGCTCATCAACTCCATGTACCGAAGATGTGCCGCAGTAATTGGTGCCGGTGGAGGACATACACGTTATTAACGGACGTGGGAGCACAGCATTGAAAACATGTGACGTTGCGACAATTGTGACGTTTTTGTGAACATTGTAACCAAAAGACTTTAAATCATTCATTAAATTTTGTAAAAATTAATTTAAAATATATAAATTTCACTTTGAAATAAATGTATGTGAACATGTCATTTTGTGCGACGTTTCTTTTGCGGTTCAGTATATAAAAATTTACAATATGGTAAAATTTCAACAAAACATCATCAGATGAACCTTATTGTATCGTATTCCCTTAACACGACTGAAAATAAAATGCCAGAAAACATAATGAGAAACTGATAATAACAAAACCAGAAATAAAACAAAATCGATAAAAGTACTAAGGATGAAAACAATTGAATAAACAAGACGAAAGGACACAGAAAGAGTACGGACTCCAAAGACAGGAGGATATTGTTATCGTTCTGTCGTTGACTTCAGTCATTAGTCGATGATTCTGAGGCTAGGATTAAGACTTTTTGAAAATAAATCTGCATAAAATAATGAAAACACTACAATGTTGTACATGTCGTCTGGAGAAAATAGATCTGTTCCTTCAATATACAGAATCATGTAATATCTAACAAAGAATTCCATTCAAACCATTTACAAAGAGAGTACAATTTCAAAAGTCTATTTTACATGTAATATACAAAGTTGTACACGGTTTAGTTCCGGAATACATGATTCTGCAAACAGAAAATGGTGAACTTGTTCAAAGATATAATTTGAGATCTATTTCTGATAATAATTATTCTTACCTAGACCAAAAACGAATTTTCTAAAGAAATCGTTTCAGTTTTCTGCCTTCAAAATATGGAACGATTTACCTTATAGTCTTAAAAATTGTGCTAATTTAAATTTGTTTAAAAAAAACTGCAGTCTTGAAAATTTCCTAAAGAAATGATCATTTATTGATGTTTTATATCAACATTATTTGATAATTTACATTGTATATGCATGTGTATATTATAATATATGTATTGTACTTATTGTTTCTCTGAGGGCCTCAATGAAAATAAGTCTTGCTCTAATTGAGTCATCCTCTTTAAATAAAGAATTTATTATTATATTATGATATCCAATGAGATGAGAGATTTTTTGTATTCTTAAAGGTCTTGATTAAACCAAAAGACAACGAACGGTTATAAAATATTTGTCACGGGCTTGTGGGAATTTCGTGTCAAGAATTTCGCATTTTTTCATTATATATTTTTTACCTCTTTTAAGCAAAAAATAAAACTTACTTCTTTATCTGCCAATAAAAATGTAACTAGAAATTAAATATAGAGACACTATAGTCGCTGGGGAATGATGACACGCCAATGCGTTGGTAATTCAAATATCAACAAAAACGACTTAACGGTTATATGATTATTTTACAAGCATTCATAACGGAATAGATGAACATTTGTATTGTGAGGGTTATATCTTACATCTGACGTTGATTTTTAGTTATCAAGACAAAGTGTTAATTTGGGGACATTCCAATATCAAGAAACACAACAAAACAAAGTAACGCCATCATTGATCTGTGTTTGGCGTTGGTGTATTTCAATGTTTGAATCACTTTCCTTGTGGAACTCAGTTTTTTATTTATTCAATGTAAACTTTATGGATATAAAAAAATATTGTTAATCTATTTTGGACTGTTCCCATTAATTCCTCTTTATAGAAGAAATCTCTGACAAAAACAAATACATGTTTTTTAGGCGATGGGAAATTATTTTTAATAGATGTACGTTAAATTTTGAAAGATTTTAGTATTTCTCTTATTGTTTTAACCTTTAAATCTGTAAAAGCAGAACATATTAAACTCTCATCATTGAAAAAACGTCCTCTTAAATTCTTGTACCCTAGCGTATACGAAAATCGCGTTTCCTGCCATATTAAACATTATGATATTCTAAATCTATTCCACCTGTGTTTCTTGACTGAACGAGGACTATCTCACGCTTGCTTATCTCTGTTATGCATAACAATCGATAAAGTTCAATGTTCTCATTATTCTGTTTTATTTCAAGAATCCAAGAATGTGATTCGCTCTAATATTATTTCCTTGGTGCTGCTGATAAGAGGTAACTCCTTGAAATGCGTCGTATACAGCATAGTATAAATTTACTTATCTAATATAAGTATCTTTGGATTGTTATTTTGAAACTCCTGGGACGATGCCTCTGCATGGTGGACCCTAGGTCCCCGAGGGTATTCGCCAACCCAGTCGCCAGACTTGTCTGACATGATTATTCATTGATTTGTTATAGAAATTACCAGTAGTTAGCAAAATTCAAAAATAATATAATTACTAAGGGTTCATTCTTTGTATTGCACATGGTAGACCTCCTTAGCTGAAATTTGGCTTCCTATTCCGGTATTTTTGGTTATGATTGCTTCTTGTTTTGAAATAAGTTTGGTTTTTTGTCTTCCAAATGTTTCGGTTTTAATGCTGCTGATGAGAGGCGCCTCCTTGAAATGCGTCGTATACAGCATAATATAAATTTATTATATCTACAATGTAATATTAGTATCTTTGGATTGTTAAAGCTGCACAATCCGCTCTGAACTAATTTCCAATCCCTTTCATAGCTAATATTAGTTCGGGACAATTTTTTTAACGATAATCGTATGTATCTAAATAGGGCGATACACACGCATTAAACGTGAATTGTTTCATCAAATCACATTCCCAAATTTTGAAATTACTCAGCGTTTTGCAGAAATATAACCATAACTGATTGTTATAAGAGAGATAAGTTGGCGTGTGTCTGGTATTGGGTAGGAAAAGGCTCGGTTTTTACAAAACACATTGATTTCTACATGAATTTTTCTGAGACTGATTTTTTGTCAACACCATGGATTTGTTTCAAATTTTGTTTGTATAAACTTTTTGCTATGTTCCGCTTTGTCTGTTTTGAATGTATTTTAAACAGGATATTATAATGAGAGTAATAGTCAACAAACTGGATTAGTATGGTAATAATGAGAAACGTATAACCCATTAAATTTGGTTACCCTAGACGGTAACCACGCACTTGACATTTAACAGCTAATAAAAATGTATTCAGTATAAACACCTACATCTTTAAAACCAGTATTTAAAAAAAAAAAGCTTAACATAGAACAAAAGTAATTAGTTTGCTGCTTTACAAAAAAACATGGTATATAACAATCTAGAATAGACATTGTTATACAAGCAACAAAGGAAAAACAGTTCAATATGCGTAGGATTGTCAAGTCGTCAAAGGTCAAACAGAATATGACAAGACAAATCAATTTCAAAACACAGAGTAAGATAAGATACAGGCATAGGAGGAGGTTTGGGTATTAACTGACTGTAACAGCTCAGACTATACTGACTTTGTGAATTATGTGTTTGTGATATGCGATCTGTTATGTTTTTTAGTCTGAAGTTTTGTCAGTGAAACGTCGTTAATTGATTTGTATGTCATTGTAGGTCCGTGTATAAAGCGGCCAACAATTTTTAAATTTTTATCTGAAAATTGAAAAATAAAATTTGCCACTTGCTTTTTCATTTTTCATTTTTTAATTTCGATTTGAAAATTGAAAAATGAAATTTGAAACTTGCTTTTTCAATTTTCATTTTTAAATATGGATTTGAAATTTGAAAAACTAAATATGAAATTAAGACGTTCAAATCTCATTTTCCTTTAATGACTATACATATCTTTATAGCTCACCTGGTTCAAAAGGCCATGTGATCTATTGTCATCACTTGGCGTCTGTCGTCCGTCGTCGTAAACTTTCCTTTAAAGATCTTCTTGTTTGAAACCACTGGGTCAATTAGAACCAACCTAGGCAGCAATGGTCCTTAGGTGGTTCTCTTTCCGATGACCCAACCCGCCTTCCAAGATGACTACAAGAGCCGAACATAGATTAACATAGGACCCTTTCTGAAACCACTTGTCCAATTGGAACAAAAGTTAGCAGCAATATTCCTCAGGTGGTCCTCTTTCAGATTTCTATTCGATGACCCCGCCTGTTGTTCAAGATGGCCGCCAGAGCCGAACAGTTTAACATAGGACCCTATGGGAAATTTACTTAGGTCTTCTTGTTTGAAACCACTTTGCCAGCAATGGTACTTAGGTGGTCCTCTTTCAGAATTATATCAGATGACCGCCAGTTAAACGTAGTTTAACATAGGACCCTATGGGAACTTTACTTAGATATCTTTATGTCTGAAACCACTTGCCCAATTGGAACAAAATTTGGCAGCAATGATCCTTAGTTTGTCCTCTTTCAGAATTATATTCGATTGAAGATGGCTGCTAGAGCGGGACTTAGTTTAGCACAGGACCTAATAAGAAAGTTCACTGAAAGATCGTCTTGCTTGAAACCAGTGAGCCATTTGGAACTTGACAGCTGTGTCCCAGGCTGTCAGTCAAGATGGACAGAGTTCAGGTGGGCGATACAGGCTCCTAGGAGCCTCTAGCTATATTTATATCATCATGTATACAACGGAGTGAATAAATTGTGTGCAATGTAAATTTTTAGAAGATGACTAACTACCAGCTAATAGACCAACATGTGTGTAAATAAATTACAACTGCTAAAAGTTTTAGAGATTATACAAATGTCCAAGAGAATTGTATAACCCTCAATATAATATATGTTTTAAAACACTATTTATAATAATTGTTATGTCGTAGTATATAAAAAGGACAAATATACCTAAGGAGCAATTATGAATAAATGTAGTTCTGGTCGACAGTAAGGTATGACCAGGAATAGAAAATAGATTACTATTATTGTTTGAAAATCATGTTAACCCTTCGTGAATATACGAGCTTGATTAAAGAATTAATAGAACAAGTGGTTGATTAGCTGGTAGTTAGTCATCTTCATAAAATTTACATAGCACACAATTTATTCACTCCGCTGTATACATGATGGTATAAATATAGCTAGAGGCTCCTATGTACCGCTCACCTGGACTATGTCAGTGTTGAGTGACAGCCTGGAACACTGCTGTCAAATTCCAGTTGGCTCACTAGTTTCAAACAAGAATATCTTTCAGTGAACTTTCCTATTAGGTCATTAGGACGTCAAGTAATGACAATAGTTCACATGGGCCTTTGGGCCAGTTGAGCTAAAAAGATATGTATATTCATTAAAGGAAAAATGAAATTTGAACGTCTTAATTTCAACTTTCGTTTTTAAAATTTCAAATCAAAATTTAAAAATGAAAATTGAAAAAGCAAGTTTCAAATTTTATTTTTCAATTTTCAAATCAAAATGGAAAATGAAAAATGGAAAAGCAAGTTGCAAATTTCATTTTTCAATTTTCAAATTAAAATTGAAAAATGAAAAATGAAAAATGACAAAGCAAGTGGTAAATTTCATTTTTTAATTTTCAGATAAAAATTGAAAAATGTTTGGCCGCTTTATACACGGACCATTGTTTACCTTTCCTGTTATACTTTTTGTTATGTATATAGTTGAGTCTTTTGAAAGGTATAACATGGTCTTTTATCTCCAAATTTCTGATGTCACAAACAAAATATTTATTCCCAAATCATTATTTTGCACTTTATTCACCCCCGTCTTTTATTTATCTGAAATTGTTTTACTATCTTTGATATAATGAGAATCAAATTTACGTGGGAGAAATGGCTGATGAAACGACTTTAAACTTAATTTTTAGTCTGTAGTCTGCAGATAATGAAAATATGAGATAAATATAAATTTATCATGCTGTTATTCAATGACAAAAATACACTGTATCCTCCATCCTCCATTTTCAATATTGTTTAATAGGTAACAAATAAGTAACGTGTTTATTTACAGAGGCTAACAACCTTAAGAATTATAGCTTATTTTCGCTTTAGTCCTTAAATTAAAACAATAATGAAATACCAAAAGATAAAAAATAATTTAATAATAACATATAAATACAATTTATACAAATAACTACGCCATATCGACTATATATATTTAATAATAGACCAATTCAATAAAAATACAGTGTATATGCAGTTATTATAAAAATGAATATTATTGGATATAAGGAATTTCCCATTTGATCTAGAGTTTAGTGCCAGATAACTTTCCTGGACAACCCTAAGCTATAAGAACAACCTGAAACAATCATTTTGCTTTAAGCCTAGCTTCATGGTATTATAACGTTTTTATCATTATTTCTCCTATTCTTGACGTGTTTAATCGGTGGGATAAAAATACATAATATCTTTAACCACTTGCCTGTGATTAAATTTGTACGTGGGAATTACCGCCCTTTTTTCTACAGTTATTGGAACTATAAACTAGAGAAGTCCCGAAATGACGCCATGTAAACAAACTACATAGCAACGACATTTTCTTGAGGTTTTTGTCGAAAATCATATGAGAAACAGATTCTCTTTCAATTTACTCGTGAGTTATGGAATTTCTCCATCCTCAATAGTTTAATTTTAGATTTTAACACGCTCGCTAAAGGCTTGCATGTTGAAAATCGAAAATTTAACTATCTCGGGTGGAGAAAGTTCATGACACTTAGGGAAACAATAAACCGTTTTATTGTATGGCAAGATATATTCTACATCAATGGCATTTATTTTTTAAAGCAGCATTCCTTATTTTTGGTACATATAAGTTGTCTCCTATTTACAGAGTTATCTGCTGTTTGGAGATGGTGTCTTAAATATACATCAATGGACAAATTCTCATTTTTCTGCAAAACATTTGTTTCTTCCTAACAATTTCCGAACACACATTACTGATATGTTCTTGGATTTTCGATGTCTGATGAAGATTTCCCCAATTCATTATTTTTAGGAAAAAAATTAAAAGTACTTTTTGCCGACGCCTTCTGACAGAAAAGATGCTTCATCCATTTTGGAAACAACTCTAATATCCACAAGTGGGGAATTACAGTTCATGAAGTGCAATATTATACAATTACTGTCGTTTGATTCTGTAAATGTGTCGAGTTATTGATTTTTGAAAAACTGTTATTCACCGAGCCCAACGACGGTGAATAAAGTACAAAATAATGTTTTGGGAATAAATATTTAGTTTGTTGTCATATTGGCAATTTACAATTTCTATTATTTTTTTCTGTTTCCTGCAGTCGTTGTTTACAATGTGTCATGGTGAGATAAACTCCGGACAGTGATACACTTCCGCTCCGGTGCACATATGCTGCTTTAAAAGCACGCGACGTCAAAATTGATTTCCATTGGATGATAAAAATAGGGGATTCCATGATTCTAAAAATAAATGTTTTCCCGATTTCGAGAGTTGAATATCCTTTTTGTTTAAAATTTCGTCTATGCAATTTTTCTATTAAATTATTATTTATTAATTAACTACTGTGTTATTTGCTTAAATAACAGTTAATATGTCTATACAATACAGATAATCAAACAAGGCCAATACAGAAAAACTCGGCCAATACGAACTTCCGGTCTGTATTGGCCGAGTTTTCCCGTATTGGCCGACATCCGGGGATTTTCATACATGCAAATCTATAGGGACGTCGCACTGTTATACGATTGTGCAAAAAGCTACTTAAATTTTTTAACTATTCATTTTTACCCCACTTGTGACCATTCATTTTACTTGTCTCAAAACGTTTAACTAGAAAATAGATGATTTTTTTTTCATTCTTTACAAAAAGTATACTTTTGTAACTTCACGTTCGTGCATAAGATTCTCTTGAGCTCTTAGAGAATTGTGGTTCAATTTCACAGACTATATTTAAAAGATAATTCTATGTAATGTTTATGAAAAGTTAATTAATAAAGATATTATTAATTGACAATTTGCGTATTGGCTGAGTTATTGGTCCAATACAGCAAGCCTCGGACCAATAACCAAGCCAATACGGAAATTGTTAATTAATAATATCATAATATTATTGAATAATCCTCTATATTGCATAGTAAATTTTGGTAAGTTCTACATGAAATATTATATTGCTATACAATAATATAGGGTTATTGCACGAATACTGGGAAATATTGTCAAGAGTGCAATATAATATTCTAAGAGGGAAAATATTTCTCAGTTTCGTGCAATAACCCTTTTATTGTATGCCAAGACCACCAAGATCCCGGAAATAACCCGAAATCTATCAGACATCGTCCATACCATGCAATATTGTTCTTCGTGCAATATCGGCGAATATTGCATGCTATTTTTTTGGTTACGTCCTACAGGGAATATTACGTTGCTATAAAATAAAAACAGATATTCACTATAGGACTTGTGCTCTCGATGGAATATATTACGTTTAGATAAAGATACACCTTAATTCTTTGACAAATTTGTAATACATACAAGTATTTTTTACACCAAGTAGAACAGACTGAGATACAATAATTTTGCACTGGTCTTTTAATTAAATTATCAAATTTCATGTAGCCCTTACAAAATCACGTTGTATATTTATATATATATATATATCAGCTAATAACAGATAATATTTTAAATTAATTTATTATAACTGTAACAGCTAATATAAATGGTATTAAGTGATAATATTCATTCTGTTATGGTAAAAATGCACCAGACATTCTGCAATATAAAGATAAAAAATATAATAATGATCTGCTAATTGTTCCATCCAGCCAAATACCAAAGCGTAGGTTCTTAGCAATCTATCGGATTATTAAATCTTTATGGTAATAAACCAGCTGCAGGTGCTATTGTCTGGTATAATCGAAATATAATTGCATATTAAAAGTTTTATAAATGATTCATTCACACTTTATTGCCGTTTTTGGATGATTTTGTTTTTATACAAAAAATGAACAATCTGTCCGTATTTTATTTTCGCGTTATATAGCCATGTGAGAGACAAAAAATGTATATATGGTATAATCATGTTTATATGAAAAGCCATACTTTTTCTCTTTTGCAAGGATATAAAAATATTAATGAATTTTCTTTTCTATTTGTGACGAACAATGGCGCTTAGACATACATGTACTCGGTTTGATAGACTTATTTCACATAAAATATTATCATTTGATTTATACTTTTTTATTTTTTATCCGTTCATTTGATATTCTTGTGATTTTACTGTTATGGCGTATTTATTTGTTTAGCAGTAACTATGTATTTTTATGTATTCATTTATATCCTTGGATTTGACCGTTACAATGTATTTATTTAAATTGACTATGTCACCCTCGGTTTTTATTGGGAGTTCACATCGCTAGTGCTTTAGTTTCTGTGCTGCCTTGTTTTAATTTTGTTTAGTTTATTATATGTTTTTATTCTTTTAGTTATACATGTATCATGATGACGTTTGTTTGTTGTGCTCCAGTCCCTTGACTTTGTCTTTTCCATGGATATCGAATTTACGGAATTTTGCCGACATTTAGTACGTACTCATTTGTATTCATACGTTTGGCCGTTTGTATGATCGTTACTATGACAGTGGTTGCAAGTTTTCTACCGAAGGTCAGTGGTCCTCTTGGATACGGTGGCTTTCTCCATCAATCCAAACTACATGCCCCATAATATAGCCAATTGCACTGAAAGGGAGATAATTCCCAAATAAGTCAAACCTATAAATCATTCTATATAATAACAATCCAAAGATACTATGCTGTATACGACGCATTTCAAGGAGTTACCTCTCATCAGCAGCATTAAAACCGAAACATTTGGAAGACCAAAAAACAAACTTATATTAAACAAGAAGTACTCAACCAAAAATACCGAAATAGACAGCCAAATTTCAGCTAAGGATACCTACCATGTGCAATACCAGGAATGAACCCTTAGTAATTCTATTATTTTTGAATTTTGCTAAATACTGGTAATTTCTGTAACAAATCAATGAATAATCATGTCAGACAAGTCTGACGACTGGGTTGGCGAATACCCTCGGGGACCTAGGGTCCACCAGCAGAGGAATCATCCCAGGAGTTTCAAAATAACAATCCAATATACTAATATTAGATATAGTAAATTTATACTATGCTGTATACGACGCATTTCAAGGAGTTACCTCCCATCAGCAGCATTTAAACCGAAACATTTGGAAGACCAAAAGCCAAACTTATATTAAACAAGAAGTACTCAACCAAAAATACCGAAATAGGAAGCCAAATTTCAGCTAAGGATATCTACCATGTTTAATACAAGGAATGAACCCTTAGTATTTCTATTATTTTTGAATTTTGATAAATACTGGTAATTTCTGTAACAAATCAATGAATAATCATGTCAGACAAGTCTGACGACTGGGTTGGCGAATACCCTCGGGGACCTAGGGTCCACCAGCAAAGGCATCAATAGTCGATCAGGAAGCTTTTTCTGACAGGAAAAGTCAAGCATATGACCATTTTGTGGAGAGATTTGAAAACAGTTTGAGATGAAATCGTTTTAAAGATATCACAGCATACATTCCTACATATATTTATAGATTAATACATGGCCTTTTTCATATTGCCCTTGTTATCAACCTGAGACCTTGATATCGGCCCCGAGGGACGATATTAGTCGAGGGCTTATAACAAGGCCAATATGAAAAAGACCATGTATTAATCTTTTTATCACATATTTTGCCATTACCCAGAAATAATTTTAATGCTTGATTCGATTTTCCTGTCTTCAAGCATGTCTGTCAGGTTTTGAACAATACCGATGAGGTGACTGAATATAAAGCGCACATTCACAGTGCTACAGCAAGTAAACAGTTATTTCTTTCACTTTTAGTATATAAATGCAACTTTAGCTTCTGTGCTTTTCCCCGAGATCTACAAAAAGTCCCTATTGGAAACTGCTCAGAACATTTGGGCAGACGATTATTTACAGCTGAGCGGAAGTGACGTCGATAAGGCTCACAAGAGGGCAGATAACATATTATCTGCCCTCTTATTATGTTATTGCCCCGGAGGCAAATAACATGCTTCAAATTATGCTTTTATTACATATGCAAAATCGGCGTTATTTCAATAAAATATGTATTACAACAACCATCCAGCAAAGAAAGTTACAATCGGAAGTTGCGTTCAAAAATACTCACTTTTTGTGCATATTATATTTTTTTAACTTTAATTTGATGTAATCTGTCATAGTTTTCCTGTGTTTACCGTAAGAACATAACGATTCTGCGTGTAGATTTATACCAGAAGCTCGTCTGACACATCAAAATTAAGATGGCGATTAAATATGTATAGTCAGAAATCAGCTACTGGTGTTATTTATTATCTGGTATAATAGGATCATAATGTTCACCATAAATGATTCATTCACACTTAATTGACGTTTTTTATTTTTATTTTTATTTGTTTTCTTTTTGATTTTTGGATGATTTTATTTTTATACAGAAAATGAACAATCTGTCCGTATTTGATTTTCACGTTATAAAGCCACGTAAAAAAGAAATGCATACATGGTATAATCATATTAATATGAAGCCATATTTTCTCTCTTCTGCAATGATATAAAACTTATTGATGACTTTTCTTTTCTGAATGAGACAAAAAACGGTGCTTAGACATGCATGTACTGGGTTTGATAGACTTACATTCTTTTCACATATAACATCATTATATATATATATATATATATATATATATATATATATATATATATATATATATATATATATATATATATATATATATATATATTATAAATATACTATGATATATATATGTCTGAACATTAACCCAACACTGTTAAAATCAGATTTTGATAATGTCACATTTTTGTCCACCTTCGATTGGTCTTGAAATCACACCGCTTAACCATATTTCACCTATTCGCCTAGCATCAAGTCCAGCGTCCTAAAAAAACTCTGCAGCATTCGCTATATGAAAATATATATGTACCATATCCGTATCTTTGGACGGATATGGTACATCTATATACATGTATGCGTGTGGCGATGGAATTTTTACACTTCTATGGCACTTTTTGACAACAATCTGATTAAGCCTTTTTTAATACATTTTTGGATGGCAATGTTTTTTCATACAGTCACAGTAAATAAAGTATATAACTAATCGTTTAATGTATTTATAATGTTATGTCCGTTTATTTGATATTTCTTGTTTTAACCGTTGTCATTTATTTCTTTGTTTGAAAGAAACTATGTTTTCATTTATATTCCTGGATTTGATTGTTAGAATGTATTTATTTATATTTATTGGTGTGATGGTTACTATGTCACTCCTTAACTCCAAACAGCCGTTAAACTCCTTTTATAATCACTGCCTCCAACTTCGGGTTACTTCTTGTTTTTTAATTTATAAATATAAAAATTATCTAATTTCTAACATAGAATTTTCAGAATTTAAATTATTTGAAATTTTTTTTTCAAGAAACTTGATGTACTTCTATGTAGTTTTATGAGGGCTGATAGTAGTTGCAAATGCAGCGTACATGTAGGTGTACCGGAGCAGAAGTGAACCACTGTCCGGAGTTTGACTTCCTAAGTGAATCACAACTGCATGCCACCATAATGTAGCCAAATGAGATGAAATTCCAATAAATCAGACTTAACTCAAACCATTTTATGATAGTCGATAATAAAGTTTTGTTCTCGTAGGAAAAGTCAAGCATATCACCCTTTTGTGAAGAGATTTTAAAAACAGTTTGAATTAAAACGGTTTTACAGATACCTATATTGTTGTAAAACGTTATACATAGTACAAAAACCGTCAAGCTAAGAAAGTTAAAATCGGAAGTTGCGTTTAAAAATACTCATTTTAAGTGTATTAATATCTTTTTTCTCTTTGTTTTTATGCAGTGTAATCTGTCATCGTTTTTCTGTGTATATCAACAGAACGTAAAGAATCTAAAGTTAGAATCCTCTGGCACAACAATGTTAACATAACCACAATATTATCTACTTTCTCGACAATTCATCGCTGTATTTGTAAGAATCATTCATTTTTTAAGGGTACTATGTTGTAATGGTTAATGCATCGTATTACGAAGCCAAGGGTTAGATTCCCGTTTAGGGAGAACAATTTAGGGAACAACTTTTCGCGGCTTCACATTTTTCGTCGGATGGGGATTAACAAATTCTGTTAGGGGAGAAATACTCTTAGCAGATGAAAGACTCTGAATCTTCTGTATACATCGTATGTCGAAACAGAGTAATGTAATATGCCGCCACATGGACTGTTCCCGTACTTGTCAAGTTGGGAGGAATAAGTATCAGTTGTACCTGTTGTAGGTATTGTTTCCCAATCAACTATGAAACTAATTTTGAAAATATGTGATTTGATATAAAAAAAGTTTATATTTTTAATTATTTTTTTTATGAACGTCTAATGAAATATTTTAGGCTAAGACATGGAATAAATTCATCCGTTCATATCCGTAGATATACCCGTTCATATCCGTAGATATGATTTTAATATCCTTCAGCACCATTTTTTTTTCACCCATCGAATATATGTTTATCGTAAGCCAGGATAGTATTTTATGTACTTATCGTGTTCATTTGCAATGGTGGTTACTTTCCACGTAACTTTCAAGCTCTCTGAGCATATCGTAGATACTTTATTTAGCATAATTACGTCCATAAGGACCAAAGCAACATACAAATAACATACAACACACAAGCTAAAATAAAAGACACATGTGTAGATAGATGAGGTTTTTATTTACAGCTAAGAATACTGATATAAGGTGTGGAACTGGACTACCAACTACACACGCCTGCTTATCTCGCTCGTGCATAAAATTAATAATGTTAATTATTTGCATTATCCTGATTTATTTTAAAAATCCAAGAATATGATTCAATGTAATATTATATCCTTAAGGTATCCGGACCATAATAGATCATGAACGAAAAGTGTATCTCTTTTTGACCGTGAATGGCTGAACCAAAAAATTTAAAGCTGGAATTTTGTATATATATTTTTCTCAAGTTGAAACACACTCTGTTGCTTATATGCAGTCTGTAAAAATAAGTTAGTTATATTGACATTTCCGAAGTTTGCCGATAATTACCGAGGTCATTTCAATTGCGTTGTATGGAACATCCGGGAACTTTCGAATAATCACGTGGTCATTTATGGTCCGGATACCTTAATGTGCCTGTTCAATTCTATTTAATTATATACAAGTATAGCCGCGAAATTCGCCTCAAACTAATATCAATCTCTTTCATAACCAATTTTTGTTCCAAACAGATTTCTCAATTATCAATGTGTGTACCTAAATGGTATGAGGCAGACTTCCTTAACGGGCTTCTTAATGAAAAATAAAAGAAGTTAGCCCGTGCCTTTAATTTCAGCTTCTGCTACGTAGATAATGTTTTATCACTCAACAATTCACGTTTTGGAATTTCTTACATCTCATCTATCCAAAATGAGCTCGAAATTAAGAATACCACAGACACTGCCCAGTCTGCATCTTATGTTGACCTTCACCTGGAAATTGACATCATAGGAAGGCTGAATACAAAACTTTACGACAAACAGTTTCCAAGCGTCAACGTCCCATTTTTGAGCGGCAACATTCCAGAAGTGCCGGCGTATTGAGTATATATTTCACAACTCATCCGTTATTCTAGAGCTTGTGACATATGCATTGACTTCCTGGACAGAGCCCGGCTCCTGACAGAAAAGTTGCTCAAACAGGGGTATGTTACTCCTAAGTTGCAGTCGTCCTTATTAAAGTTTTATGGACGTCTTCATGACTTGGTTGACATGTATGAAAAACCTCGAAATTGACACCATAGGAAGGCTGAATACAAAATTTTACGACAAACAGGATGACTTTAACTTTCCAAGCGTCAACGTCCCAAGTTTTTGACTTGGTTGACATGTATGAAAAACCCGTTTCCCAAATGAAAATGGACCTGTTCCATTGATTTTGTCCCTTTCTCATAACAGGATTTGACATGGGCAGCATTACGGGTGTCCTGTAGGAAGCCGAGACTGCTTACTCTTCCGGAGCACGTGAGTCTACCCCAGGTTTTTTGGTGGGGTCCATGCTGTTCATGGGTTGTTAGTTTTTACTTGTAGTGCTTGTATTGTTTTGGTCTTGTCTTCGTTGTACTCCGGAGTTTGTCAGTTATTTTAGATTTTCCCCTTCTTCGAATATCCCTTTGGTGTTTCTTGACTTGACATAATATACATACTTCAACAATTTCATCCAATCACATTCCCTACATTTTAAAATTAATCAGCATATTTTAAAATTTTTAACCATAAGCAATTGTTATGAATTGGGCGTACTAAAATAACCAAAAAAAAAGAAAATCAAAATAAAGTCATCAACAAACAACATATACTTCCGTTCTGCTTTAATAAAAAAAACACCAAAAGAAACACAATTTGAAATACAACAGAGACTTAGAATAGTATGTTTCGGTATTGACACTTATTAAGTAAGACAGGTTGGTAAAACCGCTTTTATGAGTATCGAAACTAATTCGAATTCCTTAAAACTGAAAGACAAAAAAAATTGAATGAAAATTTTAAAAATGTCATAGGATTGAAGGTTACACAAGTGTTTTGTTAAAGTTCTTGCACATTAAATATTTCATTTAAGTAAATGGTAAATGTAACTGAACTTCAAAATAATAAGATTCAAAAGAAACATGTTAGGAACACTATCTTCCATCATTTATATTTCGAATCAGAGGTACGTAACATGCATGACATGTATATGAATATAAATGTAGTGATTAATTAGCGTGTCTTATGACATAAAAGTTATTTATGAATATCAGTCAGTTCCTTAAGCTTGCAATACAAAAAAGAAATGAAAGAAATTGTTGTTTTCATATCAATACCTCTGGATTTTAAGCTAACTTTTTAGTCTGGTATCTTTCTGTGAGTATGAAGCTTTAATTAATCTGATTTTTATCAATTAAAGACATCAGATGATATCAATACATTATTATGTCTGTGTTAGACAGATCGTTTGAGGATGAATTCTTTACAGATATAACAAATAGCAATCATCAGATAAATTGCAAAGATTTCAACCACTGGATTTGTTTATTTAATTCATATTTAAAAAGAAAATATCAAATTTTAGATATGTCTTGAATATTGAAATTTATCTCCGAATGAAATTTCAAATATCTTTTATTTATTCACATTGAAATTAAAAGTAGGTATGATCGTACTAGCGCAATTTTGTAGAATCAAAATATGCATGTTAGACATTGGGGAAAAAATACGACAGACCATTATATCTTTAACCGAATTTCCAACATTTTGATCTCGAGCACTGCTGATCAGTTGTCAGGCAACGAAATGGCCATACAATGCATCAATTTATCTGGGTATTTTGTAATATAGGTCTATGCGGGTTGATTGTAAGTCCCCGAGGGCATTATCAGCCCAGTAGCCAGAATTTTTATCCTGGCATGATTTATTACTTAAATGCCTTTAAATTTGCCGTTCAAAATTTGACAAAAATTACCAGAAATTTCTTTTCATGCATAGGTAACCCTTGTCTGAGTTTGGATTCCTGTTTGTTTTATTTGTTTGGGTTTTTGATGGTTGTGCCATTATATATATATTTAACCGGATTTCCAACACTTTCATCTCGAGCACTGCTGATGAGTTGTCAGTCAACGAAATGGCCATACAGTGCATCAATTTATCTGGGTATTTTGTGATACAGTTTATTTTTGAAGAACAACAAATTGACGATGATCCAATGTTTCTATGCAAAGTGATGACATTGGTTGTCAACATCAAGTAAAAATAGAAACACGGGTTATGTTATATACACTGCATTTTGGCAAGCATGATCATGTCTTAGTTTTTGTCGAGCCTGCGACTTTAGTCGCAGAAAGCTCGACATAGGGATAGTGATCCGGCGGCGGCGGCGGCGGCGGCGGCGTTAACTCACTTCTTAAAAGCTTTATATTTTAGAAGGTGGAAGACCTGGATGCTTTATACTTTGTATATAGATGCCTTATGTTACGAAGTTTCCGTCTGTTATATGTACATTGTCCTTGACCTCATTTTCATGGTTCAGTGACTACTTGAAAAAAAAGTTAAGATTGTTTGTAATGTTAATTTCTCTCTTATTATGAGTAATAGGATAACTATATTTGGTATGTGCGTACCTTGCAAGGTCCTCATACCCATCAGACAGTTTTCAATTGACCTCGGCCCCATTTCACGGATCAGTGAACAAGGTTAAGTTTTGGTGGCCAAGTCCATATCTCAGATACTATAAGCAATAGGTCAAGTATATTTGGTGTATGGAAGGATGGTAAGGTGTACATGTCCAACTGGCAGGTGTCATCTGACCTTGACCTCATTTTCATGGTTCAGTGGTTATAGTTAAGTTTTTGTGTTTTGGCCTGTTTTTCGAATACTGTATGCAATAGGTCTACTATATTTGGTGTATGGAAGGATTGTAAGGTGTACATGTCCAACTGGCAGGTGTCATCTGACCTTGACCTCATTTTCATGAATCAGTTGTTATAGTTAAGTTTTTGTGTTTTGGCCTGTTTTTCAAATACTGTATGCAATAGGTCTACTATATTTGGTGTATGGAAGGATTGTAAGGTGAACATGTCCAACAGGCAGGTGTCATCTGACCTTGTCCTCATTTTCATGGTTCAGTGGTTATAGTTAAGTTTTTGTGTTTTGGCCTGTTTTTCAAATACTGTATGTAATAGGTCTACTATATTTGGTGTATGGAAGGATTGTAAGGTGTGCATGTCCAACTGACATGAGTCATCTGACCTTGACATCATTTTCATAGTTTAGTGGTTATAGTTAAGTTTTTGTGTTTTTCTCTGTTTTTCGAATACTGATAGCTTTTACTTTCATTAGAAATACACGACAGGCGAGACATTTTTGTGTGTCCACTCTTGTCAAATATAATATATTATACCATTTAACATTGGTCAATATAAACAAAATAAAGCTTAAGAATTGAAATAATAAAATTCTGGAAATATAGACTATATAAGACTACAATTTAAACAACAAAATGGATAACATGAAAGGTCAGCCTTGACATACCAATCAAAGCAACCCAACTGACAGAACCCCGGTAAGACTACCGTACTACAATATATTGTAAATCTAATTAAAAACTTAAATTTTGAAATTTTTTTTTATAAATTCCATTTGAAGCAGTATCCAACTTAATACCTATTTGATTATCACTTATCTAAACGTACAACAGTATCATTTATGTCTGTTGAGAATTATGTAATGCGTGAAAGCTAAGTACATGTATTTTATTTATTGTGGTAGTCCTTTTTTTATTTTTTTGGTTTTTCTTAACAGCAGTGTTAGCAACCTCTGACCAATAGGAAAATATAAAGATATTTGTAACTAAAAAGATGCCCAAAACAATTGTTAAAACCTAAATTTGTAAATTTCTGTTCCATATCAATTTGCCCTTTACCTACATTTTTTTCAGACAAAACCAGTGAAGTCTCTAGGAACTATGATTGCCAATTTAATGTAAGTCCTTCATAATGTACACTAAAACAAACAACGCCAATACGACCAAGTGTTATAATATACTTCAATGATACTAATTTCGAGGCACAATATGTGCACATTTCGTCGATTTACGACTCATCAGTTGTGCCCAAAGGCCTAAAATATTGAAAACGAAAACAAAAATCCCAAAGGTTGAAGAGCAAATTCAAAATACAAAAATGATAAAAATGGGTAAAGCCAAAACCATCTAAGGACAGAGCTATGCACGAGGGAGATACTCCTTAGTTTTCACAAATTTACAATTTTGTAACAATAAATTGTAAGTATCACTTTGGGGTAGTATCGAAATACTAGCAACTATAAATATCGGCATAGTAACACATCACGTGACTTTGATGACGTGGCAGTCCGCCATCTTTAGACAAAAAGAATACCAAAGATACAACATAGTGGGGAAAGTCCATAAATTTGAATCTAAAAAAATACAAAGTCATGAGAAAGGAACACAACAAACAAACGCCACAATCAGGAATTAACTCAGGTGCTCAAAAAGGGCTTACAGTTCCCACTCCTTACTTGACACCTGTCGTTTAGTCAATCCGGAAGTCGTCGCAAATTGGGAGGAACATGCTTATATTAGAATATATCTTAAGATAGGGACTCTGTTATAACGTCACGTTAAAAACCCAGCATCTGCCAAAATGGATTTTTTGTGTGATCTACGTTTCAATGGATTTACTAAAACGTCGTTTTCCATGGATGTTTTTAAAAAGAAAAATAGTGCATGAAAACAGAGATTATCCTCTTTAAATGACACTAAAAATTCATGTAAATGTTTATTTTATACAACGTTGACATGAGTTTAAAGATAGCATTAATTATCGAAAACGTCGGATTTTTGCGGCGGCGAGGTACACATTTCATACCCTTTCGGCACTTCGCGCTATTAATAGAAATGTAAACAGATGATGAAATTTCGAGTAGAAACTCCAGAAGACCAGCAGAATAAAATTTTGTAAGTATCCCGACTAAAAATGGTGGTTTATATATTTTATAAAGGAAAAAATCCAAAATTTTTTTATGTTTTCTGCCAAAATGATACCCTGTCTCCCAAAATTTATTTGGGATCCATAAACTGTGTAAATCTCTGAGATTTTTCCCTTACACCGATGTATGACTTTTGTAAATCCGTTCATAAATGGCGAAGCGCCAGTGTGCTAAAGTCGGCATGTTTTTATAATAATGCCCAGAGAGATGTCTTTTTATAATAATGCCCAGGGGATGTATTTTTTATAATGGTGGCAAGGGGGATGTCTTATATAATAATGCCCAGGCAAAAGTTCTTTATATAATAACGCCCTATGAGATGTCTTATATAATGATGCCTTAGGGGAATGTCTATATAATGATTCCCAGGGGAATGGCTTTATATAATAATGCCCTATAGGAATGTCTTATGTATTGATCCCCAAGGCTTGGCTTTACATAAAGATGCCCTATGGGCATGTCTATATATTAATTCTCATGGGAATGATTTAATATATTGATTCCCAGGGGAATGTCTTTTATAATTATTCCCTAGGGGATATCTACATAATGATGCCCCGAGGAATGTCTTTTAAAATGATGCCCTGGGGGAATGACTTATATAATGATGCCCTTGGGGGATGTCTATATAATGATTCCCATGGGAATTGCTTTATATAATAATGCCCTAGGGGAATGTCTTGTATAATGATCCCCAGGGCTTGGCTTTACATAAAGGTGCCCTAGGGGCATGTCTCTATATTAATTCTCTCTATATTGATGTCCAAGGAAATGTCTTCTAATAATGATGCCCAGTGAAATGTCTGAATGTAATGTAACCCTAAAAAATGTTCTTAATTATGAGTCTAACGTGAATGTCCTATATAATGATGCCCAGTCGAATTTCTTAATGTAATTATACCCTACAAAAATGTCTTCTTATAATGATAACCAGGGAATGTCTAATATATTGATGTCTTAGGGGAATGTCTTATACAGTAATGCCGGGGAAAAATTTCATTATGTTATAATTCCCTAGGGGAATGTCTTTATATAATGATACCCAGGGAAATTACCTTATATAATGATGCCCCGAGGAATGTCTTATAAAATGATGCCCTAGGGGATGTCAATATAATTATGCCCTAGGGGAATGTATATATAATATTTCCCAAGGGAATGCCTTATATAATGATTTCCAAGGGTAATATCTAATATAATGATGCCCAGGCTAAATGTCCTTATATAATGATCCCCTGAGGAATGTTTCTTTTAAAATGATGCCCTGGGGGAATGTCTATATAATAATTTCAAGGGAATGTCTTTATAATGATTTCCAAGGGTAATATCTAATGTAATGATGCCCAGGCTAAATGTCCTTATATAATGATCCCCCGAGGAATGTTTCTTTTAAAATGATGCCCTGGGGGAATGTCGTATATAAAGACCCCTAGGGGAATGTATATATAATGATTCCAAAGGGAATGTCTTATATAATGATGCGCTAGGGAATATCTAAAATAATAATGCCCAGGCTAAATGTCCTTGTATAATAATGCCCCGAAGAATGTTTTTTAAATGATGCCCTGTGGGAATGTCTCATATAATGATGCCCTATGGGAATGTATATATAATGATTCCCAACGGAATGTCTTATAAATATAATGATGCCATAGGGGAATGTCTTATATAATGATGCCCTAGGGATTGTCTTATATAATAATGCCCTATGGGAATGTCTTATATAATGATGCTTTAAGTGAATGTCTTATATATATATAATAATGCCCTAGGGGTATGTCTATATAATACTGCCCTAGGGAAATGGCTTTATATAATAATGCCCTAGAGGTATGTCTATATAATGATGCCCAGTGGATGTATTCTTACAATGATGCCCAAGGGTATGTCTTTTTAAAATGATATGTCCGTCTTCTTAAAAATGGTGTCTTCTTATAATGTTGCCCTAGGGAATGTCTTTTTAAATATGCACAGGGGATGCCTTCTTATAAAGATGACCAGGGGAATTTCTTTTTATAATAATTTCAAGGGTATGTCTTTATAACTTGCCCAGGGAAAATGTCTTAATATAATGATGCCCAGGCAAAATGTCTTAATATAATGATGCCCAGGCGAAATGTCCTTATATCATGATGCCCTGAGGAATCTTTTTTTTTTTGATGTCCTGGGGAAATGTGTTATAAAATGATGCCATATGGGAATGTATATATAGTGATTCCCAAGGGAATGTCTTATATAATGATACCATAAGGGAATGTCTAATATAATGATGCCCTGGGGGAATGTCTTATATAATGATGCCCTAGGGGAATGTATATACAATGATTCCCAAGGGAATGTCTTATATAATGATGCCCTAGGGGAATGTCTATATAATGATGCCCTAGCGGAATGTTTTTTATAATGATTTCCAAGGGGTATGTCTATAATATAATGCCCTTGGGGATGTCTTCTTACAATGATGCCCGTAGGGATGTCTTTTTATAAGAGGGTGTCTTCTTATAATGTTGCCCTATGGAATGTCTTCTTTTAAGGATGCCCAGGGGTTGTCTTCTTACAATGATGACCAGGGGAATTTCTTTTTATAATGATTTCCATGGGTATGTCTTTATAAGTTGCCTGGGAAAAGGTATTTATATAATTATGCACAAGGGAATACCTTATATAACAATGCCCTAGGGGAATGTCTTTTATAATGATGCCTAGGGAATGTATCATAATGATGCCTTAGGGAAAGTCTTCTATTATGATGCCCTATCTAAATGATGCTCAGGGAATTTTTTTTTACAGAATGATGCCCAAGGGAATGTCTTATATAATGATGCCCTGGTGAAATGTCTTATATAATGATCCCATAGGGAATGTTTTATATAATAATGCCTGGGCAAAATTTCTTTATTTAATGATGTCCTGGGTAATGTCCTTTATAATGATGTCCTAGGAGAATGTCTTATAAAGTAATGCCCAAGGCGAATGTATATATATAATGATTCCTTTATTTAATAATGCTCTAGGAGGGTGATATAATAATGCCCTAGGGGGATGTCTTTATATGTTGATCCCAAGGGAAATGTCCTTATATAATGATGCCCTAGGGGAATGTCTTATATAAAAATGGCCAGGCCAAATTTCTTTATATGATGCTGCCCAGGGGAATGTCTTTTATAATGATGCCCTGGGGGAATTTGTTATAAAATGATGCCCTAATGGAATGTCTATATAATGATGCCTTAGGGGAATGTCTTATATAATGATGCCGTTGGGGATGTCTCCTGATAATGATTTTCAGAGGGATGTCTATATAAGTTGCCCTGGGAAAATTTAATTGAGAGATACTTTGGTTTTGCAGTGTTCCGTAAGCATGGAATCTTATCAGCACAACTCAAGTATGCATATATAATTCCATTTCTATGTTCCGTTTAAGGTTGATAATGCAATTTTAATAAAATCATGGGGCATCTTGCATGGGGCTTTGTCATAATTGAGGGCTTTGTCATAATTGAGGGTATTTAAAGTATTAAAATCTAGAAATACTATAATTAAAGATACAAAATGTATATGTGTAAAGAGTATGAAGTGATCTCTTTATACAAGTATGGCCTTCATTAAAAGGTAATATCCAAAATTATCAATGGGGAAAGGGGTTATTTTCCTCGAGGACCGTAGGACCGGCGGAAATTTTTCTGTTTTCCGAAATTCAATAATTTTGGATATTAACTTTTATGAAGGCCATAATTGTATTATTATTCTGAACTGAGCATTAAGTTGTTATTTTTGTTAAGTTTTGGCCGGGTTGTTGTCTCTTTGACAAATTCTCCGTTTCCATTCTTATTCAATTTGAAAGACCTCGTCCAAATTGCCACCAAAGGAGTTATTATGCCTAGGCACTCATTCCCACACAGTTTTTTGCCTACTCACTGTTGCCCATTGTAAATATGGGGTTATTTATATTCCTTAACAGTGATTCTGCTTACGAGCAGTTATCTGCGTGAAAGACGGGTTATTTGTGATAGTTTTGTTATTTTAGTGGTTACTATTGTCAAATATAATAATAGCTATTGGTTTTGTGTTTCAGGTGATATTTTTTATTTCGTTACTTTTATAGCAATGTTGTCAATATTAAAAGCAAGATCTGGAGGTAAGCAATTAATTTATAGAGATCTTCAACCAGCCAAAAATTGAAATTTAATATCATACATGTCAACCAGTCCAAAATCAGAAAATAAAATTACAGGTCATATCCTGTGCGACAGTTTGTTCTTATTAATTTTTATATAGTATAGGATATATTTACATGTGATAAAGTCATTGGTCATAACAAGTCATACTTTACAAGGCTCTCCCTGACTATCGTGCAATCAGTCTGCTGTTTATACATTGTTAATTTTTCCAACTTATAGTTGTGAGTCAGAAAAACCAGTCATTACTAAGCATGAACTAACTTTCCCAGTTATTCTATTACCTGCAAGAATTTGTTTTATAATCAGAAATTTCTGAGGTCACATGTAGTATTTTGCAGGGGTAAATTTTGACACTAATGCATTATTATACCCCCGCTTTTGAAAAAAGCGGGGTATATAGTATTCTTTGTGTCCGTCCGTCCGTCCGTCCGTCCGAACTTTGTATCCGCAACTCCTCCTAAACTACTGAATGGAATTTGATGAAACTTTCAGAGAATCTTCATCCCATGATGGCATTGTGCACCTCCTATTTTAGAATTTGATCGGACCAATTTTTGGGGTTTCCCATAGAAAAACATGGACTTTGACTTTCAATGTGATAGGGGGTACCATGATGCCATCCGCAACTCCTCCTAAACCACTGTATGGAATTTGATGAAACTTTCAGAGGATCTTTATTACATGATACCATAGTGCACCTCCTATTTTAGATTTTGATCTGATGAATATTTGGGGTTACCCATACCAAAACATGGACTTTGACATTCATTGTGATAGGGGTACCATGATGCCATCCGCAACTCCTCCTAAACCACTGAATGGAATTTGATGAAACTTTCAGAGGATCTTTATTACATGATGCCATAGTGCACCTCCTATTTTAGATTTTGATCTGATGAATATTTGGGGTTACCCATACCAAAACATGGACTTTGACATTCATTGTGATAGGGGTACCATGATGCCATCCGCAACTCCTCCTAAACCACTGAATGGAATTGATGAAACTTTCAGAGGATCGTTATTACATGATGCCATAGTGCACCTCCTATTTTAGATTTTGATCCGATGAATATTTGGGGTTACCCATACCAAAACATGGACTTTGACATTCATTGTGATAGGGGTACCATGATGCCATCCGCAACTCCTCCTAAACCACTAAATGGAATTTGATGAAACTTTCAGAGGATCTTTATTACATGATGCTGTAGTGCACCACCTATTTTAGATTTTGATCTGAACAACATTTGGGGTTTTCCATACCAACACATGGACTTTGCCATTCATTGTGATAGGGGGTACCAGTATGCCATCTGCAACTCCTCCTAAACCACTAAAGAGAATTCCATGAGACTTTCAGAGAATCTTTATCACATGATGCCATAGTGCACCTCCTATTTTGGATTTTGATCTGACCAACTTTTTATGTTTTCCATAGCAAAACATTGACTTTGCCATTCCTTGTGATAGGGGGTGCGGGGGTATCAATTAGTGAGCTTTGCTCACAGTATTCTAGTTTATTATTGTATTTGGAGTGTAAACACTGACTTCAATTTGGAAAAAGTATTTTGATAGTCAAAGAATTGAATGAAGGTCATGTTATACTAAAACAATGTAATAAGTAGATGTTTATTTAAACTGAAACCAAAATAACGGATAAAAGAAATACAGCACATTCTGACTTTATTGATCATAAAGTAAAAAATGTTCATCGCTTAATGCATATCATTAGCTCACCCCTACAAGGTTCGCTTGATAATGTCCATGATAAAAGGTTGATTACAAAAATACCAAATTCCAAGGAAAATTATAAAAAGAAGAGTCTGACCATAAACAAATTGCAAAACCAAATGCTCGAACATACCAAATAACGAAACAACTGGTAAAATGTCAGTCACAAAGAAAAAGTCCTATTTTTCATGTATATAGAAATTTATAACTAGACCAATATATAACATAAAGAGTTCACTTATATATATATATATTACAATATATGTGTATATTTCTTTTTTATATTTTACAATATATGTGTATATTTCTTTTTTATATTTTACTACGGAAGTTGTTGATATCATATTCAAGCAGTATAACGAGGATGCCTCAGAGGTTTCGGGCACCATTGCTGGGAACAATATGTTTATTCGAGACATCCAATCAGTTTCCAGCAAGTTGAATGACCAAGTATGTGCCATTTATATTTATCGTGATATGTAACTGGTAAAGAAGGTGTTTGACATGTACAAATTGAATGAGATAACAATTTTTGACTTAACTTTATAAATTCAAAACAGTTTCAATTCTGATTGCAGTTGCAATATTAATTGTGTTTCATTCAAAGAAAAGTCTCTCTGTCTGACATATTCTTAAGTTCTGTTTGCCTTTTTAATGCTTTCAGAGTTACAAATTTATTTCATGGGAAAATTTTGGAATTAATTCTGAAATGACACACTGTACTTGAGACTACCTTGTTTAATTCACTTTCAGCTTTACTTGGTCATGGCACATCTGTTTATCATTTTATACATTTTGCTAAAAAGGTGGAAGGGTTCTGGAGCTTTCACAATACCTGTACTTATTTATGTTACTGCAAGTTTATTTTTAGGTTATTAATTCCTGCTGTTGGCTGTTGGCTGGCCAGATGGACCAGACTGAAAGGGTGAGAAAATACAAATGTAAAAATTCTGTTTTGAATATTCCATTATGAAGATTAAATGCAGAAATGTTGTTACACTGAATATTGTGATATATAAAAATATAACAAACAAAAATAACTGATACATGACTTTTCTAAATGCTTTCAGATATTGAGCAATTGTATTTGTATACCCCCAAAAAACAAAGTTTTGGGGGGTATATAGGAATCACCCTATCCGTCCGGCTGTCTGTCCGTCCGTCTGTCTGTCTGTCTTTCCATCATATGTCTTGAAAGCGCAACTCCTCCTTAATGGATGGACCAATATTGATGAAACTTTACACAGTTGTAGTACACAACCTGAGGATGTGCTCGAAAGAAAATATTTCTAGTCGGAATTATTTCAAGGGAGATAATTGAATTTACTTAGTTAAATATAGCAATAAATGGCAACAAGTCTTGTAAGCACAACTACTCCTAAACGGATTAATCAATATTGATGAAACTTTACATAGTTGTTGTACACAACCTGTAGATGTGCATGAGGGAGGATATTTCTGGTCAGATTTTTTTCAATGGAGATAATTGAAATTACTTAGTTTATATATCGCAATATGTGGCATTAGGTCTTATAAGCACAACTCCTCCTAAATGACTGTAGTAATATTAATGAAACTTTACACAATTCCAGTACATGACCAGAGAATGTGCATAATGGAAGATATTCTTGGTCTGAAATATTTAAAGGGAGATAATTATCTTACTTTATATAGATGTAGTTATTTTTTTTTTTTTTTTTTTTTTTTTTTGTTTCCACACACTTACTTAAAATATGCAAAGAGAGATAATTCTAATCATTATTTATTTTAACTGTTCTTTCAGTTTAAATATAGCAATATGTAAATGTATTCCTTTTATTAAGTCATTAATAGTAGTTACACATTCATTCTGTGTCAGAAACCTATGCAGTGTTAAATATCTTATCACAATCCAGTTTCAGAGCTGTATCAAGCTTGTATGTAGTGACGTAAATATGCCATAATTGGATGGGGGTATCCTTAGTGAGTTGACTCACAGTTTTATGCAATACTCTCATAATGCATAATACTATCCACACTCATCTGTGTCCACTCTTGCTTTTTTTATAAGAGTTTTAATTGATGACTTATATAACAGTTCCTTACTTGTTCTCAGCTTCTATTTCTCTGAAAGCTGGTCACAAATGAATTTAAACTACATATTGTACTTTCCTTTTTTTTGGTGCTATTATTTGTGACTTCACACTTCAACTTTTCAACCCAGACAACAAGTTCTAAAGCAACCACAAAAATAATAAAACAGTGTGGCAAAAAAAATGGACTGCCTCAGGAAATATATTGTAAACTAACACATTATAGATTTCATTGTAGCATGTAAAAGCTGTAGATAGCTTTTCTTTAGCTGACATGTTTCGTCCAAGGAAAAAGGTGTCATGGGGCATTACCAAGGTATAATGATATTTTATTTCTTAATATACCGTGCTGTATATAATTTGTTATTTCATTTTATATGTATTGTCTATCATTTGTTGTTTCGTTTTATATGTATTGGTCTTTTGTTGGGCAATGTCTGACAAATATATGTTGAAAAACCTCGCCAGTTATTATAATTTATATCATTCATTGACCGCTCCCGACATATATTAGCCGCGATTGATGTCTTTCAAAATTACTGCACTTTTCTTGTATCCCTGGTGCTTTCGACTGGAGAACCGTCGTATACAAGCATTGCACAAGTTGGCACTCCAAGGCGAATGGCAACACGAAGGTGAACTGTGGTTTATTTTTATCAATAGTACTGCTTAAGTCGATGCATAGGGCCGTCTTGACCTTGTTGTGGGGTATAAATGATTCGTTCAAAGTTGAAGACCCTATTCCACTGTCAAGATGAAGAACAGGAATAAAACCTCGTTCACTGATCATTCATATTTTTTCTATGTATTTTGTGCGATTTTTTCCCATGTACATTTACTCAATATCCCTTTATTTGCTATTTTAAGTAAACTGGTTATATATAGGATGACAAATGGGAAAGAACTGTCTTTGTGGGTGATGTACAAAAATAGAACTAAATGGCATATCAATATATGAAAAACATATATTGACTATGCAAAATATTGAATAAAATGGAGTTCTTTCACTCTGAGTGGTTATTTGAGGCATGATTTTATTTTGTAGTCTAAATTGTCAATGAATAATATATTTTGAATAAAAGTTAACCTTCAACCATTGTTCTTGATTGTAATTTCCTAAAGTTGTTTAAAATGAATCCCTTTTTTCAGGAGGATATTTCAACCTATGACATCCTGTTCGGATGTCTCAATGAATCAGGACGCCACTGGGTGGCTATATTAAGGATTATAGTGAAATATATTGCTTTACTAATTCAATCAAGGACCCATAATTGGACATATACATACATTCCAAAAAAAAATATAATAAAATATTGAAAATTACACATACAATTTACTACAACTAGTATTATTATCACTGGAAAATATAGCATTCTTGTTTTCTAAGAATTATTTCACAACATATTCAAGAAATGTTTTTCTTTCTGTGACATATGTTTGTCAATTTAACAATAAATGCCATTAATCCTCTACAAGATTATCAGAACATTATTTACAAAGTCTTTTTTTTCAATATCAATATTTGTATGTGTGCCATGTGTAAATGCTCACTATCTCTAAACTGTGTCGGGTTTTTCTGTTTTAAAAATTTGTAATAGGATTAGGCTATTGCTTTTTTAAATATTTTTTTTTCTATTTCCCAATATGTTCTTTAAATTTTCTTTGTATTTTATATAGATTATTATCTCTTGTTTGGTTAAGATCATTAAATAGATAATCAATTTAAAATGCACAACTTCATGTATTCCTGTTTCTTTTATCATTGTAATGAAGTTCAATGTATTTTAAATTCAGGGGAATTGTTATTCATATGCTGATGGGCATACATGTTTGTGAGGTAAACGGACAGAAAGTCACAGGACATAAAGTCACAAATTTGATAGGACAAAAAAATCACAGGTCAATAATTGTTTAAAAATTTATGAGAAAGCTCTTGAAATAATTTATATTTATTACATTTATTCATTTTACAGTTTAGGAGATTGTTCATAAGCCTTGATAAAAACATATTTATCAAATTTTGATTATGCAAAGAATAAATTTCTTGGCACTATGAAGCTATTTAAGTACAGATCCAATTGGACATATTGTTTTCTAAACAATTATTTGATCATTATTGTTTTTTAGCATATATTTTGTTAACAAAGTTGCATTATACATTATAGTTCAAGAAAATTTTAAAAAAATGTTTTTGAAAATAAGTGTTTGCTTCTTCAAAGAAAAATAATCTCATAACTGAATTGTGACTTTTTGTCCTGTGACTTTTGTCTGTGACTTTTTTTCCTGTGACTTTCTGTCCTACAACCGTTTGTAACAGTCATTTATATGTACATTTCTTATTGCTCCAATTGATCTTCGATAAGCCCATCAAGACAGGTGGTCTACATTCTATTATTAGTACATAATCAGATTATTTCATTCAAGATACTTGATACTTATGAACATACAATAATGATAATGGATTCCCTGAATGATTCCTTTCAAACAACTATGAAGATGCAAGTTCAACTGAAGAACTTTAAGTGAGCAATTGCTCCTGTAGAAAAAAGGCCTGCTTTCTCATCCGATTTATATCATCACTCACTAGCTTAAGATGAGGTGCACGTCCAGCAACTAAAAAAATAATTCAGTGTTAAAGTATTGGATCATTTCATTGTATGATTAGTATTTTCATTTCTTTACAAATATCGCTCAAAACATATAAAAAAATACGGATATATGTAATACCTTTGTCATTTGTAGTATTTGCAACTTTGTCCTCAAGTTCATTAGCCTGACAAAAAGTGTCTTCAACCTGCTTCCAGACAAACTCTTTTTCCTTTTAAATCAATGTCGTTCAGATTTAGATGAACTGAAAAGACAAGAAACTGAATCATTTCTTTTGTATAAATGCAGTTTTTTTCCCAAAAAAGGTTTTGAAGGGTGGTGAGATTGACTGAATGGATGGTGATCATGATTTCTGAAGGATAGGGCTTGTATATATTAATAGGGATTTTAAGCTTTTGATGGATATGACCCTAATAAATGCATTGGGGTACCACCATGCATAAACCCTCTAGGTAATACAAAATGCATTACTGGAAATTAATCTTACCAGATATTTGTAGTACATTATACACAGATACTTATGCAGGTTTTGTCTTCCTGCTTTTAGAACATATGTATCCACAACTGGAAGCACATGGGTATAAGTTTTGTGTAGGGGTGGCTGCACAATTAATTATATTCAGTTCATTATCACAGGGCCAGTTTCTAAATAATGGCATGGTTTTAGAACTAAATAAACTTAAGGAGTCATTAAGTGTAAACAATAAATTGGTTTCTACATGGTGTTGTCAGCTTCTTGGTGTGGAGTTAGACTTGTCAAAAAACAGTATTACAAAAATGACAAAATCCATAAAATTAATTAAAATGAAAGAGAATGCTTTGAAAAAAAACTCCAATGTTCCTGGAAGAAATAAACTTTGCAATTCCTACATGAGAAATTTCCAGGTTACCCAAATTATAAGATAGACATGGAAGCTCTGAAAAACCAAATAAAATTTCGTCAAATGGTTTTGGAACAACCTGGTGAAAAAACTTTGTTCCAAGTAACTCAGGTTAATAAAAAACAAATAACTGTTGCTTGTTTGACCAAAAATTTGAAAAAATTAGTTAAAGAGCTAGGTATTGCAGCTGTTCCTACTCAAATCTTAGAGCACAATAGTAGGCATGCAGAGGAACATTTAAATATCCATGAAATATTAGACAATGGTAAATGATTTGTTTAATTAGATTCTGAAACTTTACAATGATACCCAAAATGTTTAATAAAACTTAAGAATTGCTTTACTGGAATAAAATATCTTTTGATCTTTTGGAACAACATATTAATAAACCTATACTTTTTATATAAATTGTGTCATTGTAAATGTTTCTGAATCATTAAATTTATTAAGATTTCAAGTTTTGTTTTATTGCTTGGTTTTTAAATCTTCAGTATGGTGTTCGTGTGTTTGAGTTATTCTTTTTGATCAGAATAGTTTTTCAAGATTGACGATTTCAATTTTCTTCCATTTAACATACTCATTCAAAAAAACCAGTTCATAATGTTTACACAAGAATTTTTTTTCAGCTTAGAGTAATATACAGTTAAACGGTTAGATGTATAATCGAAAAAATATTCTCTTGACTTCAAATGCTTCAAAAGGTATTAAATAATTTTACACAGACATAAAATTATATCATATTCTGTTAATAAATGCAACGTAACATAATATATAAAATAAAAAATATATTTTCCTATATTTACAGATGAAGAAGAGCTTCAGCCATTGATGCAGCAGAACAGTAATAGAATAACTCTGGACTTCAACTATTTTAAAACCTAGTTTTATACATTGTGTACATTTTGTAGATTTGTTTTGATGTAAAATTTTCTGAATTAGATTGCCATTGATTCTGATAAATTTAAAAACAGCAACTGAAAATTATGAATTTGTTTTTTTTTCTGTGTTTTCTACTGATTTTATTGTTGAAACAAGAAAAATTAGCTTTAGATGGAGTTAGATACGTTGGTTGCAATAGTGTTTTATTATATTTAATTATAGATAATTTCAGTGTTTGCAGTGTAACAACACCATTTAAAATACTTTTAGAACATTTGAATTATTTTTATATATTCGAGCAATATTTGAACAGAGATAAATATTCAGATCTTTACAAAATAGTTTTTCTAATGTTTAACAAGGAAAGGGTGGTCATCCTTAAGCATGGTTTTCATTGAGAAATTCAATAGATAGTGTAATAAAATTATTAATAAATTGAAAATATGATTCTTTAATCTCATTAAGAAAGTATAATTTGCAATTAATGTAATTTGTGCCATGTTTGAATTCAAGGTGAATGGGAATATTGGCAGAAAAAACTATGTATCCATGAAAATAAGGTAACTCTGTCGGTTCAAAGGTCAAACAAAATTTTGAAAATATATGTCTTTTTATCTTTCTCCTGCAGAGTACAGTTTAATAATATATGTATATAGTGTATGTATTGTACCTGAAAAAAATCACACAGAGTCTCTACTTAAGACCATAATAGGATTATCCTAGGACATGACCTAGAATGTACCTCATGATATTAGGACTGTCAAAGCCAATATGAACTTTTTTACATGTATTATACGTAAAGAAAAAAAGGAACATAATAATGATTTTCAAATGTAAATTTAATTACAATGATATTCATAATTAAAAAATATTAACTATGTATTAGAAAAGTTTGCATTAATTAACAACGGTTATGCCTTTATACGGTGATTAGTACAACATTTTCAAAGACAAAGTAAGAAATGATAACTAAAAATATAAAACTTTCACATGTAGATTTATAAAATGTTGAATATTTCATCATACGAATATCTTCATAAAATGGTGATATAACTTACTGTTGAACGTCAAGTTTTTCTCTTTAATAATAATGATCAAGTTTATTTTGACAGATGATACTTTCAATTCACGGGTATACCATGTATATGTACCTTTAACAGCAATTGTATTAATGATAATTTCGAGGTAAGTAATGAATTTCGGCAAAAATTTTAAAAATCGGCCCCATTAACCTGAATGGATCCAGGATTATTTTTTTTTGACGATTTTATGCTAAAAGATCATATAGATTCTATATCTTTAAAAAAAAAATGGCGATCAAAAGAGGGGGTGCGTACGAACTGTACGCACCATGCATCTGAATAAACACTATAAACAGTCAGCATATAACACCAAAATCCAAGGACGAGGCAAATTATACAGTAACCACAGAAAACAAATACTATTAAGAGGTATGCAAAAGACGAAAAACAAAATACATATCAAACTAAACAGAATTAGTATAACAAAACACAAAAACTAAAGCTATTGTTAACGTATAACATTCAGGTCCTCCGGGAGGGTAAACGTGTCTTACGTCTTTAACAGGTCTCATCACATTGCAAGTGAGTAATGAATGTCCAACTACTTCGAAAACATCTGGTTTGAATACATTAATCATATGCTTACTACTTAAAGACAAATCCCTCTATTCATTTCTGGCGTTGGGAATTTCTTTAAAATCCACCCCTAGGATATTTCAAGTAATACTGATCCAAATGAGGTTTAAAAAAAATTAGGTCACCGGTATGGCAAGCCGTTTTTGTATTTATTCCACTTTCAAGATATCTTATAAAGTTTGATAAGATATCTTATAAACTAAATGAGATATCTTTTAAACTAATTGTGATATCTTAATAATTAAATAAGATATCTTATATTATACTGAACCGCAAAAGAAACGTCCCTTTTTCAAAATGTTAGCAAAATTCAAAATAAATATTAATTAATGATTTTTATATAATCAGTATTACGATTACATCACCAGGTAAGATTAAATTACCTGTGAATTAAATTTTCGGTTGAATAATTTTCAGTTGATATCGTAGAGCGACCGTACCTAAAACCGCTCGTGGGACACACTTGGCGGTAATTTTTCTTAAATCTTAAATGTTCGTGAAATTCATGCTCCTTTATGGGTATAAAAGGCCGGAGAAAATTAAAGAGTGTTAGTATCAGTGTTGACACAGAAGCTATGCCACGTCTGACTCCACAACAGAGAGAACAGGCCATTGGTCGATTGGATGCTGGGCAATCTGCCAGAGTTATTGCCAACGACTTCAACTGTGCTGTTCGAACAATTGAACGTCTACGGACACGGTACAATGCAACAAACAGCACAAATGACCGTCCACGGAGTGGTAGACCCCAAGTCACTACCCCTAGACAGAATAGAGGCATTGTTCGTCACCATTTGATGAATCGGTTCACCCCAGCTGCCGAAACTGCCAGAAACACTGTTGGAACACATGGACGACCCATAAGTGATGATACGGTTCGTCGGCGATTAGCTGCTAGAAACATGAGATGTCGCCGTCCAGCAAGAGGACCTATTCTTACTCCTCGACACCGTCAAGCTCGTCTTCAGTGGGCCACTCAGCGACAGAATTGGCGAAATCGACAATGGCGTAACATCATCTTCTCTGACGAAAGCCGTTACTGCATTTCAACAGCCGATGGCAGAACCAGAGTGTGGAGAAGACGCGGGGAACGTTACGAAGACAGCTGCATTCTGGAAACAGACGCGTGGGGAGGACCTAGCATCATGGTATGGGGTGGAATCGGCCTTAACGTTAAACTTGGTCCAGTCATCTTTCAGAACCTTGGCCCAGGCAGAGGAAATGGCGTAACAGCTGCCCGTTACATCGACCAAGTCTTGACACCCCATGTTCAGCCCCATTTCGCACGTCATCAAAACAAGACTTTCCAACAGGACAATGCACGTGCGCATACCGCAAGAGCCACAAGAGACTTCCTACAGCAGAATAACATTAATGTTATGGATTGGCCGGCTTTGAGTCCAGATTTAAACCCTATTGAACATTTATGGGACGAAGTTCAAAGACGGTTGAATAATGAGCAGCCAAGTCCGACAACTGCAGCTGAACTTTCACAAGCGTTTCAGAGAGTATGGGCACGTATTCCGACGGCATTTATTAATCGGCTCATCAACTCCATGTACCGAAGATGTGCCGCAGTAATTGGTGCCGGTGGAGGACATACCCGTTATTAACGGACGTGGGAGCACAGCATTGAAAACATGTGACGTTGCCATAATTGTAACGTTTTTGTGAACATTGTAACCAAAAGACTGTAAATCATTCATTAAATTTTGTAAAAATTAATTTAAAATATATAAATGTCACTTTGAAATAAATGTATGTGAACATGTCATTTTGTGCGACGTTTCTTTTGCGGTTCAGTATATATATTAAATAAGATATCTTATCAAATATATAAGATATCTCATTTAGTTAAAAAGATAGCTTGATTGTTTTAAAAGATATCTTATAAACTATATCCATATCTTTTATATAGTTTATTATAATCATTATAATTTTTGTTGATCTTTATATTTTGGGCTCAGGAAATTTCACGTCTCTCGACTGATATTTTTCGCAAATACCCCTCCCGAGCATGATGTATCTGTATAAAACAATTGGCAAACAGCTCGTAATGCTACGTTTACAAAATAACAAATGATAAATAAATGATAATGATAAAAAAGCTCGTTTTTATCTATCTTGATTTTTTTATACATTGAATTCGACATGGCCGAAATTTTCCCTCAACAGTAGTAAAAGTATCTGATTTATATGGAACAAAGTTTGGGACCGAAAAACAATTTCGACTTATCTGAAATTTCTAGTTAACCGATTGTGTAATAACGAGAGTTGACTTTATTTGTTATCTGTGCATGGTCTTATTCTTCGTTGATGTTTATATTGTATTTTCCATAGATTGTTTTATGTATAATGAAAATTATGAAAGCAAAGATTCTTTATATAAAATCCATACACTGACCATCCACAGTCAAGCGAAAACAATTTAAGGATGATCACTGGTCTAATACGAATTAAGTAGGATTTGAAATAGGTGTTTTAGTTTGAGAGAACATATGAATAGTAAACAAATAAGCAAGAAAAAATATAGGTTCATGTGCTCATTTTAGAGCTATAAGGCCTTGAAAATTTGCAGGAAATAGGTTTTCTCTGGATTTTTCATTGTCTTTGCATTGACAACTTCAGTCTCTCAAAGATGTATGAAAAAATAAAAAGGATTTCATAAAATTTTGTCAAATACAATTTTAAGGTATATATGATTGAATTATAAAGAATAAATGGGGGTTCATGGGCAAAACTTTCATGTTTAAGAAATGAATAAAACCGAAGGATTCCGAAAATCTGACAAAAATACCAAAACATGACTAGCGAGCATCCTTAACCTTGGATTTTGGTCTTGTTAATTTCCCTTTTATCCTGCCATGAGTATCATTGCAAATATGTCATAGTTTTACACATATACATTAAATTATGTATATTTCTGTACATTTAACATTTTTGTAACATTTGAGTAAATTTCAGTTTTCATGATTTTAGCATTACAATACACGGATTGTATGGCTATGATTCAAATTTGGAGAGAATCAGATCATCCAACAAAATGTTTGGCTTGGAGTCAAAACATAATCAGGAATTAGAATTTCACAAGAAGGTCCAGAAATTACAAAATGATATAAACTCTCTAAAGAAAAATTGTTTAGGGGACTATTTCATGGAAAGGCTGAGAAATCTAGAAGATGCCTTAATGAGATCAAATGATGACGAGACTTTAAAAAGGGATGCTATTGATGAAGAAATAATAAAATTACAGGCTCAGATTCGATCTCTGAAAACAAAATGCAATAAAGCTGATATTTTAAGCGAAGACGTCCATTCTATGAAAACAGATATGTTGTTCTTTCACACAAGCTGTACAAGTACAGAACTGCTTACTAGTGTACTACATGAGGTCGTAAATCAAACATCTTTGATTAAAATATCAGGTATGCTTTTGTCATCATATTTTTCAAGGCATAAGCCGAAAGGCTGTATACTGTAATGCATTAGATCACCAAATGTGCTTCAATAGCTCGCAGATCTTTTATAATTCAACAATTATGTCCCATCTACAGTACTCAAGACTAAAAATGTGGTAATCAAAAAATAAATAAATAAAAACGCTGTAAATGAGATTCAACTCCAACCTTATTTCAAATGGAAACAAACAAAAACAAAATTTACCAAGTAATACTGTTTTGGGAAGGCAAACACAACTGTTCCCAAAACTGCGGCAATTTTGAAAATTCAGAAACCGTTATGCACAACTAGGCATGGCCTCCTATGTTTTTACAAAGTTTCATTAAGTTCCCTTGAACAGTGATTGAGATTCGCTTCGGACAAGTTCATGGCTCTGAAGAAAGGAAAAGAAACAGAGCATAAACAATAAGTTCCCCAAACTTTGTTTTTTTGGACTTAATAGTACCACTATAAATCTGAATCAAACAATCATACTATTATTCACATACATATCTTATATATTTATGGTCGGCAGAACTCTATAACGACAATGAATATATTTGAATTGATCGACCGATACAAATGTTCTACCTATTTTTAATCAGATTAGATGATCAAGTGTTTCAAGTTCATGCCGCCCAAATATCTGACAATAATTTAAGGATATTCGCTGGCCATGTTTTTGATTTTTTGTCAGATGTTCAGAATCATTTGGTTTTATCCATTTGAATGCCATAAATTATTTTTCCCGCTAACACCAATTTTTCTTTTCATAAATATTTTGCATGCTGAATAATAAGCCATTTGTAAAAATCTTATAAATCTTATAAAATCTTATAAAATCCTTGTTATTATTTAATGGTTTTTGAGAAATAAAACTTGTCAATGATAAAACTATGTAAAATCAAGAGCCAAATTTTTAATGGCTTATATCTCGAAAACAGGCACACGGACCTTTAATTTTTGTTTGCTCTTTTAGTTCTTTTATTAATCCACTATCAATATTTACCAGTGTTATGCAAATTTTTGTTATTTTGAAACTGAACACGTTTAAAAAAATACTTCGTCTCTTTCAGGCTGGATAACACTTATTGTAATAACTCTGATGTTCGGCATCTTGATTACAGTGTTAATATACATGATATATATTTCAATTAAGGTGGTACCTAACACTACAGGGAGATAACTCTGTAAAATCAGCTAAACGTTTTAATAACGTTGTGTTGTTAAGGGAATATTAAGCTTTTCAATGATCAATATTAGTGTTTGTCAAACTGCTATACAATCAGTGTAATTTTTCTGATGAATTGGTTGGTTCAAATGTTTTGAAATTTTAAAATTTTTGTCAATGGGTCAAAGTAAATACTTTGTCAAAATTTTATGAAAATTAAACGAGCCAAATTAATTTTAGTGAAAGTGTTGGGTACCACCTTAATGTGAAGTCCTCTGTTCAGTTTGAAGAACAAAACCGGAAGGTTTCAAATGAGGTTAGTGATCTGTCTATGTGATCTCAGAATTAGGTTGTTGCAATGAGACTAGTTATCTTGTCAATGAAATACCAAAAACAAAACTAAAATGTTTTAAATTAGGAACTAAGTAAAGTCAAGAAATACCAAAGGGATATTCGAAAGAGGGAAAAATCGAAATAACTGACAAACTCCGGATAACAACGAAGACAAGACCAAAACAATACATGCATTACAATTAAAAACTAAAAACATTTGAACAAAATGGACCCCACCAAAAAAAGGTGGGTAGAGTCAGGTGCTCCGGAAGCGTAAGCGGTCTCTGCTTCCTGCAGGACACCCGCCATGCTGCCCATGTCAAATCCAGTATGAGGAAGGGATAAAATCAATGGAACTTACTAATTTTGTCTTTGCAATCCCAACAACAAAACACTTATGTTTTAAATGAAACTCAATCCAAAAAACAGAACTTGGATGTATCAAATGAGGCTGGTTATTTTGTCAATGCAATGACAAAAACACACCGGAATGTGTCAAATGAAGTATCTCGAAATAAAGCAAAGAATTGGAGATATTTGGACACATCAAATTTTAAATGAAGATTTTATTTATTTGCTATCTGTTCTTTTGAAAGTACCTGTGCTGTGGAAGAGATATTTTGGGTATATACTATTTGTTTCATTTTAATCAACAATAGTATATTGAATTAACACGTTTTACATATTGTTTCAGTCTGTAAATGTCGAATCTATTAATGAAAATACCGCAGGGGTGACAAATGTATCAGAAGAAAGAACAAGTGAAAGAAACTCTGAAGGTTAATTTTAAGAAAGAAAAAAAACGTTTTATTTAACAATGTTGTCCTTGGTTGTTACAGTACAAAAATATTTTCGTAGTCTCTTAATATTCCTGACCCTGTGGAGGAATAGTATATTTCATCACACATTTTACATGTTACTATATGACGTCAACAATATTGCCATTTATTATACTGAGCAGGACATGCGTATCTTTCTGAAACGTCCGCTACCACTACGTTAACCGTTGTTTTTTTTTTTTTTTTTTTTTTTTTTTTTTTTTTTTTTTTTTTTTTTTATATGTAGGTTAACATTGCCAACGTGCTTTGTGCTTTATTATTTGTCGGTCTTGTTCTTATTTTTTTGGTTGTCATGTGTTTTTTATGGGTGGTTAAATCTTTAAAGTGTTTGTTTGATGCTTTTCTGTTCTCATGAATTCGCCGTGTCGTTGGATTTTCGACTTAAAATCTTCCCATTATTTCTAATAACTGTTGTATAGATTTGTTTGAATAGTGTTAAAAAGCAGTGTGTTGAGGCTTTTTGTGCCCTTTTGTTGCAATAGTATTAATTTATTAGTTTTTTAAATGAAAATTTTATTTTCAAATTGATTAAAAAAAAAACTCTTTGACATCTTCTTCCACGGTTGAGGAACTATTTATACTAAGAGAAACAAATATAAACCTTGTCACTTTGCATTTTATGAAATTTTAATTTATATAACGGCAGTGTTTACGCAAGTACTGAATACCTACAACTAGGTGGTAATACGTATCTTCGACATATGTTTTGATTAAAAATTGCAATATTTATTTTATCTAGCATCGGTAACACCCTTTTGACATTCAACGGCCATTCTAGTCGTGTTTTAATTTTACTTTGTCTTTATATATTTGTCTTCTACATCACCAGGGAGCCTCGGTGGCCGAGTGGTCTTGGTAGTTTGTTATGACTACTAATGATCACTAACCTGTCAACACTGAGGTTGTGAGTTCGAATCTTACTTGTGGCGAGGTGTGTTCGACTCCGATCTAAATTGACAAGGATTGCCAATTTTCCTACCGAAGGTCGGTGGTTCTCTCCGGGTACTCCGGCTTCCTCTACCAATAAAAACTATAAATAGCCAAATGTGCTGAAAACGGCGTAAAACCCCAACTAAACAAAATCTACATTACCAAACTTTCAAACATAATCATGATAACAACACCATCAAACTTTCAAACATAATCATGATAACAATACCAAAATCAAGACATGTTGTTTTGCAGTCAATCAAGAAAAGTTAAGACTAGTTTATATCAATTCAGTACAGGTTAAGTTTAAGTAAGCATAATTCATTCCTGACGTTTATGATCTCTTCTTAATCAGTCTTACTTGACTGTAACACAATATATCTTCTTTTTTTCTTTATTTTTGACTTAGATTTCATAAATTGTAATAAAACAAACAAAGACAGTCAAAATAAAATAAGACGGGAATGACTATATCCAATGATATATAGTGTAGTGATAACCTCTGGGACTTGGAGGCCGACTAATGACTGTAAAAATGTTTTAAAACCATCACCCATAAGGAGAAATAACTAAATGTTTATTTAAATCAAAAGGGCAATTTCTACGCATATGTTATGAAAAAGTTTTCAGAATATCTGGTTCTTGAACTGTTATAAAAAAATAACCTAATTATCTTATATCTCCGTACTTGGTCCTTCTTTTCAACGCGAAGGTCGCGTCAGGGGTCATCACGAAGGCATTATCACTCAACCAATCAGCGGGCCATATAAAAAATCTTTCAGCAGTTAAGCTGGTACTGTTTTATTTCATCGACGATGATGCTAGACAGAATCAAAGTAAATAAATAGACAAATTGTTTTTCCATATACTGTTTTAAAACGGCTAATCAGTACGTTTTATCTAAAACATACTCTAGAATTATCGCTCTTTGCTCGTTTTTTTTTTTCACCATAAAAACAACCGATGAAAACAAGGAGTAAGTGAGGAAATTTATTTTTAATTAAATTAGATAGAAACATGCTTCATTTTTTTCAGGAAATCTTCCTCCTGAAGGACAAATTAATGGATTTGGTCGTAAGACTAAGGACTTGCATGTGAATGAAGATGAAAGATGTGAAAGACAAGAATACACTGTAGGAAGTTTAAGACTGTTAGAAGCTCCATCACTTCACATTTCCAGTTTTTCCGACAGCTGCAGCGAGGAATCCGGTCGTTCGGTTGAAAGTATCAACTGTGCCCGAGAAGAAACAGATCTAAAATCGAAACAAAACTGCAACGAAAACATAGGTAATAGTAAGATAATTTTTTACAAAACATCATTGCCATTCTAAACAGTTTGTCACTAGCGAATCTAATCATGCGCATTGTGCGCATGGAGTTTTGTATCCGACTCAATTTTACAACGCCTGTGGCCATATTGCTGCTTTAAACTCTATGAATATTGGTTCAGCCATGAAATGGTTTTTCAGTGTGGTTTGTGTTAAATTTCAGTTCATAATTCTAAATTCTGTTAAAAGTAGGATTTCAACTTCCTGAAGCAAAAGTAATTTTGCGACATCTGATTTTATTTTGTGCATATATCGGAGGATTAGTGTCTACATAACCAAACTTTCAAACAAAATCAAGATAACAAGGCAAAATCAAGCTATGGTGTCTTGCAGTCAATCAAAATCGGTCAAGACTTATAGTATAAATAATCGCTGAATTCAAATACCAGAAATAAACAACGTGTGACCGAACTACGTAGTGAATAAACAGTGCGTGCATCGCAGCTGTAGTTCGGTCTCAAGTTGTTTATTTCTGGTATTTCAAATCAGTGAGAATTATACAGAATCTAGCATTTTACCAGAAATAAATTGTAATAAAACGGACTATGTCTTTTGATATCTCTCCGCGGCCATTGTGGCGTCAATTCCTAGAGTGAAATACTGGCTGCTCTTTTCACATGTGTTTTTATACCAAATTTTCTTTCACTCGGATACAACGGTAAATCACCGATTACAATGTAATAAAAGTTTAGATCATTTCAGCACAGGTTGAGTTTAACTATTGACGTTTATGAACTCTTCTTAACCAATCTCGTTTGACTGCATGGCAATGTATCTTGCTTTTATCTTGTTACTTTATTTTGCTCTGAAATTTCAGGAATCGTAAAAATCAAGACATTCAATATATAATAAGACGGAAAAGACCGTTTTAGATCAAATGTTTAAGTAGTAGGTAAAGAATATTATAATATGGCAAACATAATCTATGCAAAACATCATTAACAAAACCAGGTGAATGATGCTCGAAATTTGAAGGTTTAACTGTCTCAAGTGTTGAATGTACGGTAATCAACAATTCGTGAAATGAGATTCTATATATTCATTAATTTCTCTCTATATATACATGTATATATGAAATAGCAATATAGCTATATATTTCGAAATATTTGTTTGCCTTGTGAATTTTTTTTTTTTAAAATTAAACATATAGCCAATATGTATTTCAATGTTTCATGTTCCAAAATTCAGCACTGCTACACGGTGCATTTATGTTTTAGGTTCAGAAGGGATGTGCAGTGTTCCCCATGCCGCACCTGAACGAGTAACAACAAACAAGAATGACGCAATAACAACTGAAATAAGCGGAAAACAAGCAAAAATACCTTCAGTATTTAATTTGAAAAAAAGCGCCGTAACAATTAATTTCAATAATAATTAGATTTTAATTCATTTTTTTTTATTTTCTAAATTGATGGTATAAAATTTGCGTAATGCGTGATTTTAACTCTTCAGTTCTATTCAGATTTATGTCGTTGTTTTACCCAATATTCGATTACAATTTTCTTTTTTCTGTCATTAGATGTTTATATTGACATTTTATCTCAGGACATATTTTTCCTAAATATTTATGACTAGTGTACTGTATATATATAAGTTTTAAGGATATTTAGAAAACGTCACTGAGACGATTACTTTAAAATACAGAAATTTAAGTAAGTGCGCGTTTTCAAAATTTGTAACTTTTGTCAATTACAAATGTATATGTAAATGAGATGTACATTTAATATGAGATATGCGCAATAGTGACAGTATTTGAATATTTCAACGGTTTATTAGTCTCATCGGCAGTGATCGTTAACAATACACAGGCAAAAATGCCACACATGTGTCACACATGAACCTGGAAACGCATATGTCGCAGATGTGTTACATGCGTGAATTGCACGCTTTATGCCACACATGTAATACATATGTGAAACACGCATGTGAATGGCATGTATCTGAAAAACGCGTGTGCCACGCATGTGTTTGAAAATGCATGTATCACAGGTGTGTTTTCACACGCACGAAATTCACATGTGAAACGCATGATCACATTAATTTTTGAATCATGCGTATTACATGCGTTTTGCACAAAGGTGTTACATGCGTGGCATGAAACGTCTCTAAAACATGCGTGTGACACACATGTGAACGCAAGTGTCACACATGTTCAAATGTGTAGCATTTTTGCCTGTGTAGACTAAACTAAATATTGCAATACCAAAATCAATGAAAACTAAAACCAGAAATAATATAAGAAGCCATGCAATTACTATTTATTGAAATGTTAGTTTTATCAGTGTTTGTCTGAATTTGTTTTGTTGGAGATTACAATCCTGTGTTGGATTCTTTATCAATAAATATTATCTTATCTTATCTTATATAGCAATTTCCAAACGGCAAAATATTTAGTGTCAATGACATGTCCAGTACCGTGATATTAGTGACCATAGTAACTGGGCTTATGATACCCCCGGAAATTTGAGGAGGACCCCCCCCCCCCCCCGCAAAAAAAGGATGTTCTCGTTAAATAATTGTAGGTGGACAGTTTTGAAGAAATATATTGAGAGTATTCAATAATGCACAAGATTCCAAATCATCATCCGTCGTGAAGTTCAACAATGTCAATCCGGTGGAAGTCACAAATCGGTGGATGTTCCAAAGATCTGAATGATGAAAAAAAGTAGTTTTCAGTGTTATGGCCTTTTGTGACCTATATAGTGGACAAAACTATGGATTCTGAACACGGAAAACTAATTAATTGAACTTTGGGCGATCTGGATTAATGTTGTTAGCTCACTATATCCCAGTACTAAACGACGTAAAATTGGAGTCGGATTTACCTGTAAAAGGCATATGAATAGCACGATATCATGAGAAAGGAGTATAATGATCCTTTTTAAGGAAGTTTGTGGCCATAGATTTTTAATTGTTTTTTGTGATGAATTTTATATCTATTCCAATGTTTGCCTGTTGATTTCACAACGCTTAATTTATCTCTCTTTTTAACAACCGAATGTTATAATTGAAAGATCAGGAAGGAAACTAAATGATGTGAAATTGATTATGAAAAGTTAAGTTGGAGCAAATTTTACAATTTATTGCGTTATTTTACAAATGTAAGAATCTGATGCGTTATAATAATATATATTTGATGCATATACTGCACAACAATTAGATACATGTACACATGTACACGTCAGGCAGCAGAAATTGCTTTTTTGCAAACATCGGTTGTGCGTCTGCAGCACGGTCAAATTTGCATTCTCGCTGAAACTTTCATTGAAAATAGATAATGGTGCTATGAAATTACCGCGAAAGAAGATATGAAGAAAAACGGTGTCTGTAATATGGTCATTGGTATCCTTGGGGTGTTTTCTGTTCTTTGGTTGGGTTGTTGTCTCTTTGACACATTCCCCGTTTCCATTCTCTATTATATCAAATTTGTGTTCTCGCGTAAATTTTCATTGAAAATAGATATTGGTGCTATGAAATTAGCCTGCCATGCAAGAAAGAAAATATGAAGAGAAAATTCACGATATGAAAGAGAATATATATTATATTGTCTACATATCAGTTACAAGTCTTATTAGGTATTTATCCCTGGCCACTACACCGCAATATACTATATACGTGCTTATAATAAAATCACAAGTATTTTTAACAAACGTCCATAGCTTACAGCATGCATGATCTTCATGGTGTCTGTAGTCTGTTAATGTTAAAGATTTGGTCATTTTTTCAGATTGTTTATAGTATAGTAAAAATGGGATTAAAATTGCTTAAAGAAAAAATTTTTATATAGCATTCGTATTTTATGAAATACAAAGCGGAGAAAATCTCCATTTCCCACAGGACAACGGTTTTATCTACCCGCTGCACAAATGTTAATAAATAGAATATAATTTTTACATCTGGATGCATAAAAGTCTTCATATGAGGATGATAAATGCTATGGACTCGTTCTGTCCAAGAGAAACTTCCAATGGAATAAACCTTCTACCAAGTAACTTCCTGCTCTGTCTACAAAAATTAAGTATCGTCAAAATACCTCATTTTTCTATTATCTTCTAACCCAAATTATTGTAAGACATCTGGGCAGGAAGTAATTTGCCCAGGTGATGTACATTGGTTTGGGGACAATGAGTACATTGCCTTTCAAATTTTAGCCGCACAAAAGAAATTATATGATTCAATACAGTTTTGATATTCACCGCTTAAGTTAATTCATTATCATAATGTTATTCAAAGCACGTGTAAATGCCCCGGATAAATACCTATCAAGAATTATAACTGATTATAGACAGGAATATATAAAAACTTGGTGCCATCAGAAACGATGTCAATCCTCGCACTGCACAAGACAAAAAACAATTAACAGTGAAAAATTAGCAATATAACAATTTCAGTCTTAAAATTGGAACCCTGAATCAAATTTCAAAATTAAAAACCTTATTGCACATCTACACATAGTGAGGAACAATATTATACACAAATGAAACCACTGAAACAAAAAATGAATGAGTATTTCCAGAGACAAAGCAAAATTAGCAATTTCACCATTTTCGGTACCAAAATTTTATCCCTTAAAAGATTTTCAAAATTAAAAACCTTTTCACATATCTACAGAAAATAAAAAACAATATTATATGATTATACAATTTGTTAAATCTAAATGAAAATGATAGAGGAGTTTAAGGCATAAGCTTAAATTCACTATTTCCGACCCCTGTGTGCCTCAAGTTGTCAAAATGAAAATTCTAAAACCTTATTGCGCATCTACATACAGTATGTGATAATACTGTATAGGAATTAAAAGCATAAAATGAGAAATGAATGAGGAGTTTAGGTCACAAGTTTAAATTTCCAATTTTCGAAATTCGACCCCTGTAGACCCCTATTTTTGAAAATCAAAATTCTAAAACCTTATTGCAGATCTACATACAGTTTGTGACAATACTGTATAGAAATTAAATGCATGAAGTTAAAAATGAACTAGGAGTGCTGGAGACAAGATTATCTAACGGACGGACAGATGGACCGATAACAAATATCCCCGAACTTCATTCGAAGTGCGGGGATAATTATATGCTTTATATGAATTCCTCTTTATATCTGCGTTTCATACAGTTGAAATAAAGTTCCATGCACCACCACTGTTTCTACATTGTATATTTTCAATGACAGTTTACGCGAAAACACAACTCAGCCCATGTTAAAGGGTGGAATTTACGGATTTTGCAAACATTGACACGGACCAATGTTAGTCCAAAGCAAATTCTGCTGCCATACATTATACATGAACATATTTATGTGCATCAATTATACATCATTACTGGGAATCAAATTTTTAGATTTGAAAAATAACGCACTAAATTGAAAAATTGCTACCTTTGACCTTTAGTGCCAGGATTTTACATTATCTATTTAACATCCGGAAATCGCTCTCCCGATTTGTCAATCATAATACATGTAACATTAATTTGGCTATAAAGAAGAATCATACGAGACCGTGTTTCAGTTACGATTTTTAATTGTTCACCGGGTATTCTAGAAGTATAGCTTTGTATTCAAATAAAAATATTTTACCTACTTTCCCTTGTATTGCACATGGTAGATCTCCTTAGCTGAAATTTCGCTTCCTATTTCGGTATTTTTGGTTGAGTACTTCTTGTTTAATATAAGTTTGGCTTTTGGTCTTCCAAATGTTTCGGTTCTAATGCTGCTGATGAGAGGTAACTCCTTGAAATGCGTCGTATACAGCATAGTATAAATTTATTATATCTAATATTAGTATCTTTGGGTCGTTATTTTGAAACTCCTGGGATGATGCCTCTGCTGGTGGACCCTGGGTCCCCGAGGGTATTCGCCAACCCAGTCGTCAGACTTGTCTGACATGATTATTCATTGATTTGTTACAGCAATTACCAGTATTTAGCAAAATTAAAAAATAATAGAAATACTAAGGGTTCATTCCTTGTATTGCACATGGTAGATCTCCTTAGCTGAAATTTGGCTTCCTATTTCGGTAATTTTGGTTGAGTACTTCTTGTTTAATATAAGCTTGGTTTTTGGTCTTCCAAATGTTTCGGTTTTAATGCTGCTGATGAGAGGTAACTCCTTGAAATGTGTCGTATACAGCATAGTATAAATTTACTATATATAATATTAGTATCTTTGGATTGTTATTTTATATGAATTTAAATGAGGTTATATTGTCAAATCGGGTGTTCATAATACATTGATACATAACATATTTAGCAGTTTTCTGTCTTAAACGAAACATTCTATAAGTGGGAAATTACATTATGAAGCAGGACATAAGAACCTGATATCACTCGAGGATTTGGTCAAAGTTCGTAGTGTTTATGTTCTTTTGCTTTATTTCTCTTTAGTTTTCTATATGAATTTTATTCATTTGGGTATTTATTTATTGTTTGTAGTCTTTTGTCTCTGTTTTAATATTTAATATTGGATGTAACGCGTCATTTGATTGGTCAATTTTTTCGTCTATCATATCATAGACTAAACTTCCTTTTCTACTATGGCGTCATTAAAGGGAATCAAAACAACCGTTGGAATTAAAGTATAAGGATTGGCAGTAATTTTTTTTCCAGTCTATTCGAAATAACCTCAATGCACATGGTGCACATTTTCAAATAACGTGCTACGCGGGTTATTTAGTGTGCACCACGTGATTGAGGTTATTTCTTCATAGATTGAAAAAAAAATACAGTCGAATGTTCCAAATTTAATATTTCGTTGGATTTTGATCTTATGAACATTCCTCTCTACATGTATCTGTACATTACATTAGTATCTAGGTATCATAATGTTGACTTCAACAGACCCTACCCCAGTACAGGATAAATATTTTCCGTATTTTAGTAGAACAGAAAAAAACAACAGGAAAAACAATTTTAATATGACCTTCACTTAAATTAACCTAACCGATATTTTTGTTATAGCCACAAAAACATCAAATGTTCATTTACACGCGAGTTTTATTACGCGTTAAGGCGATATTAAGAACTTAACAGCGATGAAAGTGCAAGATAGGGAATGTGAATTCAGCCAAATTGAGCTTGTTTATTTACCTGAAATTCCTCTGAATTTATTAATATCACGAGTTCCGCACAAAACAATCTATCAGTAAAAAGTTTTCAGAAAATTATTTACTCTAGATGCACATAAAACACGTAAAAAAAGTCACAGTACATTACCTGTAACCTTAATTAAAGTGAAATTGAATAGCACCTTTTTCCTAATTCTGTGTGCATTTAGGTATCGACCATTTGATTTTTATGGGGGGGCATAGAAGTAATTTTAAGTCCTGCCTTTTTTTTCAGCATAATTCGAGACTGCCTATATTTTTTACTACTTGGTGTTGACGCCTTTTTTCTGGGTATCCCGCCTTTTTTTCCCACTACATTTTTCATCCTGCCTTTTTTTCTGAGGATTTTTGGTCCTGCCTTTTTTTTCACCAAATTTTGCATCCTGCCTTCTTTTTCAAATTCCTTCCATGCCCCCCCCTTTAAAAATCAACTGGTTGCTCCCTTATATGCATCACTTGACCCGTATTGATACATTTTGATATCACCACGTTGGTTAAATGCCCGTGAAATTTCCCGCCAACAAAACGTTCGAAATTTTATATTGTAATTAGAGAAAAAGATTCTTAAAATCTTGACGCGTTAATTATGAAATTTATCCGCACGCACAAGTCTCGCAGTTTAGAAATGAAAGAGCTGATAAATTCCATAATCAACTGGTCATCGTTGTAGAATCTATATGTCTCGCCCGTCATAGGGATAAAGATACTATTTGTCTTACCCTAGGGTGAGACAAAACACGCGCGGTCTCCCAGGAAATAACTTTGAAACTGTCTCGGTAAGTCCAGATCCTAAATAAATGTAATAAAACAGAAATACATTATGGGTGGCGAAAATGGTAAAAAAAAAATACGGTATTACAAAACGAACAATTCATTTTCAAACATCTTAAGTAACAAAACAAACAGAAGTCATTGCAAAACAAATATAATACATTACAAAATAGACAGGTTAAAAAACAAAGTTAACAGACACGAATGCAAAACAAACAGCTGCGGTAGCAAAACACAAATTTCCGTAAAAACGTTCCAGTTATGACTCAGCAGTGAAATTAGGACGACAGATAGGAAAAAATAAAAAACCACAAAAGTGCGCATAATAGAAAATAACCCAGTGTATGTTGACCTTCATTGTGATAAACAAACTTTATGTACTAATGATTGGCCTTGAAAATTTAATTTACACCAAACATGAATTTTACTTAGTAATGGATAATGAGGTCTCAATAACATAACTACTAACAGGATATATTATTTTTTCTCCTTTTTTTTTAATCGGTGGAATAAAAATGCATAATATTTTTAACCACTTCTCGTTGATTAAACTTCTACATGGGAATTACTGCCGTTTTTTCTACAGTTATTGGAACGATAAACTAGAGAAGTCCCGAAATGACGTATATGTAAACAAATTACATAGCAACGACATTTTCTTGAGGTTTTTATCGAAAATCATAGGAGAAACAGATTCTACTTCAATTTACTCGTGAGTTATAGAATTTCTCCACCCTCAATAGTTAAATTTTAGATTTTAACACGCTCGCAAACGCTCGCGAGTTGAAAATCGAAAATTTAACTATCTCGGGTTGAGAAATTCCATAACTCACTCGTACCTGAAGGACAATCATTTTATTTTATTTATTCATACTGTGATCATTGCCTGCGGATGCGATCTCCGTATATCATGAAGAATATTGGAGAGATTGATAACATTTCTAGAACCGATAGTTATGTCTCTTTGAGATTTCGTTCGTACTGTTTGTAGTCGATGTTTGTTTATTCTGACCCTGAATGTTGGTTGTCCTTAAATTTTCAGTAATGTCATTGGTTGATGCATTTCGACTTCAGAAATTTCCCATCTTTTCTGAGTCGTTGCTGCATGACCTGAAAGTACTTGAACCATGAAAAGAAAAGAAAAGGTAAATGTTGTTGCTGGTTATTTTCTATAGTATGATAACTGAAATTATTACATTTCGTACTTTAATACTTTAAGATTTATATAGAAACAATGTGTTTACAAGTGGTCCATATTTTGTGATATTTCACAGTAATTTTATTGATATTGCTCGGTGAACTATTTTTAGAAACATGTGATTTCCAATTCATGCTGTTAGTGAAATGTAATTACAGCACTTCACTATTTTTATGGACCACTTAAATCAATATTGCCCGCGCCCGTTGAACTTGGGCAATATTGCTGTCAAGTGGTCCATAAAACATGTTTTACACCTATTGACCGCCAAGTCAATAATGGCGTCGTTTTTATTTACAGAGTTACGTAACGTCAATCACCTGGCGGTTTTTTTTCGGCCATACATGACGTATGGTTTGAATTGGGTCTAGGGGATGGTAATTAAACGATTTCTTAGAATATTTTCTTTTCATATTACTTTAAAACATTTTTAGCGTGGTTTTCCTACAAAGTTTTCAATGATGCCAACGATTTCGTCACCGTTGGTCAGAAAAAGGACAATTTCTTCATTTTCAGATTTCGGGACGGGGATTTTTAAACCGGAAAAGTTGTTCTGTTACTTTTCTGACGAACAGTTCAAATATTTCTACGCAAAACCGGGTGAGAGCTTTTTCTATGAAAATTAAGTGATAAAGGGGGCTAATCAACGTTGGCGTTGTCATTAAAATCCAAACAAAGAAGGTATGAAGGTAACGATCGATCAAAAAAGGAAATATAAATAAGTTTTACGGTTGGTTGTCAAATGATATAATAAATATGTGTCAATAAACATTTAACAATCCATATTTAGGAATAAATAATGTAACATGGAAAGGGGGGGGGGGGGGGGCAGGCAGGTGCTTCCACTTACTTCCATCATTTTTTTGTGGACAGGTTCATACACTTTCTGTTGAATGGTAGAATGTGCACAACTGAATTTAAAATTATTTTCCATATTAATTAACAACTGGAAGCCTGGGGAATAGCTGAAATACTGCTATAGGTCTATTTGAGTAATGACAAATGGTTATAGTTTTTTTTTTTTTCAAAAACAGGACTGAAGAATTGTTTTCACTTTAATTTTGAACAAAAATTACTTGCTCCAATTTCTACGTAAATGGTTTGTGCGTTTTGCAATGTGAAAGGTATTAAATAATGGATTTTTTTTCCATATCAGTACCTAAATTGCGAGTTTTTGGTTAAAAAGAAACAAATTAAAAAAAGGCATTGGAGAAAAAAAGAAAATTTTATTAAAATTAAAATTATCTTTATCCATTACACAATTGTGAAAAACTGTAAGGATCTGACATGGACAGATTTATTTTTGCCAGCAAATCACATGAATATATGCATATTCTTTTCAACAAAAGACAATTTTACATTTGTACATTAATTTATGCCTTTTCAATCTTGTTTTTCATGACTTAAGTAGTGCCAAAATTGGTAAAAAAATATACATCTGATTTAATAGACCAATTTCTCATGCTTAATTAATATTTAAATTTGCTGACTTTCCAAGTAAAAAAGTATAAATCTTGACATGAATGTTAAAAATCATGAAATAACAAAATAAAATCATATGTATAAGAAAAACTTTAATATGGATGTCTAACCCAAGATTCTGGATTTTGAAATTAAAGGCAAAGTACAAAAATTAGAAATTTTCAACAGAATTTAAGTTAATAGGTCTATTAATGCTGTATACATGTACATGTACATAATATGGGGAAATTCAGGTGAATGTAATGAATATTCTTTGAATAAGAGAACACTACCAAAATATAATAAAACTGAAAACTATACCTTGATTGAATCATAGACTTTTCCATCTAAATAGTCCCAGATGACACCAGAGAGTAAAAACATTTAAATCATAAATAAAAATAAATTAGATAACCTTACTTACAAGTGGTTATAAATTTTTTGAACTGGAGTTGTAGATATTATAAGATTACTATTTTGACAAAAATTTAAGAAATTATACACATATTAAAAGACTTATATGAAAATCATACAACATCTTCCATCCAAATAAAACAAATACACCTGAAATATATATTTTTATATACAATTTATTTACTAATAGTTTTCTTGTACATTCCCAACGATAATAAATAAAACTGGTAGGTCATAGCTTTACATAGGTTGTGTATTTATGCATAATTTCACAATATTGTAAAGACTAAAAGTGTTCCAATACTATTTATTAATCAAATGTTGTCACTGAATCTGTTTTTTATTTTTTATCTTATTTTAAAAAAAATCATCTCATCATGGATTTTTTTCTGTCCATACTGTAACCTATTAGATGAACCTGAGTAATATATATATTTTTAAAACGTGTATAATCAACCACAAAAATGGGAAGGGGACTTTCCAGGTGACTGATCTTTGAATATAGACACTCCTTTAAAATTTTATGCAGAAAATTGAATATCCAACATAAAAAATCCTTCAAAAGTGTCATTATGTGAAAACAAAAAACAAAAACACTTCATTTCTTTGCATATTTTGATACGCCTGGATATTGAGTAAGAACTATGTAACGGAGTTACATTGAAAAGCCTTTTCAACTTGCAAATGAAAGACCCGATATTATATCTATTGCAAAACAAAACATTATAGTCTCCTCCCAGTGAAACGGTAAACGAGAGAGATCTGTTCATAGGCTAAAAAGTGGCAACGTATGTAGCCGGCCATTTTGAGGTACGCACAAATACACTTTTGATGTCTCATACGTTCATAATTTTCAGTGTCAGGTGAATCCAATAGGCCAGTGTGTTAACGAAATAATTTTACTCATATTTCCATCCATGTTTTTTGAAATTCAAAAACTAGCACAACGATATTTACACATTTCACACAAGTCATGTCAATCAAAAATTCGAGGCCGGACTAAAAGCGTAAACAATCTCCACCTCTTTCTCTGTAAATAGAATGCGCTAGCGTAACGTGGAGGTCCTACTGGACAGTACATATCCAAGCAGGAATTTTTCTGAAATTACACAACTTTTTCATGACGTGAAGAGACCAACTAGTTCCCGGTTGTAACATGGCATTGTGAAAGAAACTTTACAAGGAGGCATATTTAAATGATCGTAAACACTTCAAATAATGTTTTTATATAATTAGTAGCTAGGCGTCAACATGATGGTTCAAAATTGTTATCAGCCTAAAGCATTTTCCTTTGAAAGTTATCCTTTCCCTCAGCTCTTTATCGTGACCTTTAATTCTAACGCCACTTGACACCAAGTGGAAGTTGTTTAATACCCGGACAAAAACGGATTGGACATTACTGTCAATAGGTGTATTATACTTTATGCAAATTTCTGATGTAATCCAGTTATTTCATTGGTTCTTCAGAATGTGGTATTTTGCAGTGTTTTTTGTTTTATTCCGCCTACCCCTAGCTATATGTGATAATTTTGCATAGCAATGAAATTATCACATTCCGCGACCGAACATTACCGAACTCGAAAAATATCACCCTTTCTAGCCGAGATTTACCGATTAGTATTTCACTTCTTGTATTGTCTCTTCAGACACTTTTTCAAATGCCATACCAGCAGAATAATGGAAACAGGTTATAAATATTGAAAATCTAGACAACCAACTTGTCGTCTGATGTTTGTCGGCTTGGCGGAAGTGAAATACTAATAGATAAAACTCGGCTGGAAAGGGTGATATTTTCTGAGTTCGGTAATGGTAGGTCTCGGAATGCGGAATGTGATATTTTCGTTGCTATGCAAAATTATCTCTGTTGCTAGGGTAGTGTCATTTGTCTGTATGATTCTTTTTGTTTTCATCTTGAACCTGAAAAGTACAAGTATTTTTACAATTCTATAATAGGTCATTACATTTGCCAAAACCCTACCAGGTGTTTTCAGCAGTACCACTATTGTCCGCAAGTGTTTTTATTGAAATTATATTGTTGACTTAATATACAGTTAATTCTATAGTGTTATTAACTGACTGTTTCTGTATTGACACTGGTATATATTCAAGGTTTGCTGTATTGGCCTCGAGGGCCAATACAGCCTACCGAGAATCTATGCCAGTGCCAATACAGAAACAGCCAGTTCATAACACTTTTATTAAATAATCCAACTTTTTCAATACAGACTTGTTCTGAATGCTGTATGACATACCTCAAATGTGAATATAGGGCCAATATTTCCAATACGGACTGGCAATGATGTGAATATAGGGCCAATATTTCCAATACGGACTGGCAATGAAACGACCGGAAGTGAAAAGGCTGCATTAGCCCTAGGGCTCATACGGCCTTTTTCATGCAGTATTGGACCGGGCGGAAAAGCAATATAGATCACGTGATTTATATGACCAGGACGACGTCACCAGTATGACACATGCCGTTTTGGTAGTATTAGGGCTGTTTTAATCGTATTATTTAATAAATTGAGATACAGTATTGTTTATATCGCATCAACTAATCCAGATGAGATCATGGCATTCAGTATAATAAAAAAACATTCTGCCTTTAGTTGAGGGTGTTATGGTAGATTACCACACTTAGAAAAAATATCACACTCAGAAAAAAATATCAACCTCGACTCCGTCTCGGGTGATATTTTTTCTTCAGTAAAGTGTCATAATAGTATATTATTGACAAAATACAGTGTCAAATACTGCATCATATACTCATATATGACATTTATCGTATTTCCCTATGGCTATATCGACCTGCTGAGGCCTTCCGAATTACCCGTATTTCGGCACTGTGACGTCGTAAAGAGTTGACCCGACCATAATATGAGCTGACCCGAATATATCAGCGACGTCATAATGTTTGACTCAACGTTGACATTGTGTCTCGCGGCTGATATTTTACGATATACGTTTGCAGAAAAACTGATAATATGTACATATACATTCAAAGAGAACATATCGGTTAAATATAACAGTTTATATATGTGCAGAAAACAAGATATTTTTATATGGCTTTTCAGTTGTGATTATTTTGATATATTGGATAATATTAGTATATTAGTATATGTATTGACTCTTTGATGTCAGAAAGAGAAAAAAATATTGAATAACTTGTAAGGTAACTTTATATTGTGGTTATAATTGTTAATGGTTGTTTATACTGCTGAAGAGGTTTGGTGCGAGGTACCTCCACTTTCCAATGATTACTTTTAACAAGTTTATTTGTCTCCCTTGTGAGAGTATTCTGTTATAAAATTTGTCTGTGTTAAACTGATGTGAAAAAAATGTCATTGTCTGTCTTATTATTTGTAAACTCTGCCCTTAATGGTGCTTTTCTTTTGGCAAAAGAATATTGTATTGTATAGTATTGTAATGTATAAACAGAAATACAAAAATAGTGAACAGGATATTGGCCAACAGTACATGCAAAACAAATCCATATATACAGGGAGAATATAAGCAAGCACAGAATGTCATCTAGAGTAAATGAAGGAAACAAATCTCTCCGCCTTTTTCGTATATCCCTCTACTGTTTTTGTTCAGCTTTGAACAGTGTATGAAAAAAATACATTAACAACCCTTTTAAATGCAAATATATGTCTGAATAAAAATATGTCAATGTCACATCATCTCTCGTATGATTTAACAGAGTCGTATTATAGTTTTTAAAAATGAGTAACAGCCCACATGGCATGATGAGCACCATTCCCATTATCTACAACATCAGAAAAAAACCTCGAAATCCTCTTTGCGAACACGAGCTACGTCAATCCATATAATGTAGAGAAAGAGAGCTGCGTCCAGTCGACCTCTGACCTACCGAGACACTCAAAATATAAAAAAAAATCTTCCTTGCGATTTTGACCAGACCATCTAATATAATATATGTTCGAATTTCCTTTTTTAAAATGCTTAGCATGTCTTATAAAAAAATATTAAAAAAAAAATTTTAAAAAAGCGTAGTCATCCAAGACATTACTTTTCGTGTTGGAGTCCACAGTTTCAAAACAGAAAACATTCCTCCTTTTCAACCCTCAATAGTTAGAGGGTAAAGCCTTCAGATCAATGACCCTTGAAGGGTTAACAGATTTGGTAGTTTAGCGTAGTCAACCTGAGGCCGTAATTGCATACTGTATTGGCTTTCAGTGTTAACGTATTTAATAATATACACCAAAGGGGCATACGTATTTACCATGATAAACAGATATAACCCCATCACTTCGAAGTGTATCTATGGAAGTACATATTGTTTTTTCTGATTTCTGTTTGAATGTATTTAGTAAATAATGAAACGGGTAATAGAAAGATCATCAACAACAAACAAATTAACGCCGCCCAACCCAAAGTCAAACCCGAACCTTAAGACGAGAACATCGTACTGAAGTAAAAAAAAAAAACACAAACATAAAATCCACAGAGAGTCAGGATAGCCACACTTTCGTATGAACACTCACAGTAGTTTGGAATATTTTTGCATATCTGTATGTGTTCTTATGAAGACATTAGTGCTTTTTGTTTGTTAGTGTTTCATTACTGATGTTCAGTATGTCTATTTTAAGGTATCCGGACCATAAATGACCACGTGATTATTCAAAAGTCCCGGATGTTCCATACAACGCAATTGAAATGACCTCGGTAATTATCGGCAAACTTCGGAAATGCCAATATAACTAACATATTTTTACAGACTCTACATATAAGCAACAAAGTTTGTTTCAACTTGAGAAAAATAAATATACAAAATTCCGGCTTTAAATTGTTTGGTTCAGCCATTCACGGTCAAAAAGAGATACAATTTTCGATCGTGATCTATTATGGTCCGGATACCTTAATTTACAACTATATTTTGATACACTCGTGTCCGCTATCTGTTCCTCCGGATGTTTATGTAGTATATATATGTTTTACCTTCATTTAAATTTCATATAGCTTTATTTCAACTTCACGATGGCTGAAGCAGAAGCACTTGAAATTTTTGAGGAAGTTGAGACGGAGACAGAGGTGCTGTTAGGGGAGGCTACAGGATCTTTAGAGATCGGACTTGATGCTGATGCATTGTCTGAAGATGACGATATAATTGATATATCAGATATTATGAATGACGCGCTAGATACAGTGAATGAGTAAGTGTTGTTTCTAAAAATATATAGAAATAACTACAGAATAATACATGGCAAAATCCGTATCATCCAGAGATTTCAATATCAGCCCGAGGGCCTCTGGCCCGAGGGATGATATTGATCGAGGGTGATACGGTTTCTGACATGTTTTATACGCTTTATATATATTTTAACAGATTTTTCTGACAATGTTCTTTCAGTATGATAACGTTGTGAAAGGAGTAGGACCACTTTCTCGTGTATTTCTTTCACTCATAACCATTGATTTTTCAATCTTAAATATTATGGCAAACGATTTTGTGCAATGCATTTTTATGTTAGTAAACAAGCATGTGCTTAATCATCAAAGGGGCCTCGGTGGACGAGTGGTCTAGGTAGTTCGTCATGACTACTAATGATCACTAGCCTGTCAACGCTGGGGTTGTGAGTTCGAATCTCACCTGTGGCGGGGTGTGTTCGACTCCGATCTTAATTGACAAGGATTGCCAATTTTCCTACCGAAGGTCGGTGGTTCTCTCCGGATACTCCGGCTTCCTCCACCAATAAAACTGGCCGCCGCGAAATGGCCAAAATGTGCTAAAAACGGCGTTAAACCCCAACTAAACAAACAAACAAACTTAATCATCAATAAGTTAAAGTTTTATACGGGCAAAGGTCGGGAATAAAAGCGATTTTGGTCAATTTGCATTACTTTTTGGAATATTGACAAGAAGGAAATTCAGAACAAATCCCTTCTAATGACGTTTGAAAGGAGATATATAATCTCACTTACAGCTTTCACCAGATTAGACATTCTTCTGTAAAGGCCATTTTCAGTGTGAGATGACCCATCGAAGATACCTTCACGCGACCTCATCTCTCACTGCACGAGGCCTCATCTTCCACTGACCAATCAAGTCGCGCCGTTCACAAATGCACATACCTTTTGACCAATCAGGGGTATCGTTATTTAACTTTGTCGACTGTGCTCATTGAATTTAAATAGGTACGAGAAACTTAAAAATCGAGTATTTATGGGAGAAGTAGGTACTTATACTCGTTCAGAAGTGAAGAACTGGAAAATTTTCAACTCGTTTTTAAAATTGAGCGTCTTTTCCCTCGTTCCGTTGCGCTCCACTCAGGAAAGACGTGAATTTTAAAAACTCGTTGAAGATTTTCCATTCTTCACTTTAAACTCATGTAAGAACCTATTAGTCTTTATCTAAACTGTTCGGAGCTTTCCAATACCAATGTTACTTTATACGATAATAAAAGAGAACACCAATAGTACATGTAAACAATTTGCCAATCGATACAGGACGGTTGTCGACAGGATTAAAAAAGGCTAGGTTTGCCATCCTGTCAGATGTATATCTAGTATCGATGTGAAAACACCAAAACTTCACATGTAATAAGGCATCACTTCATTTTCTGTTGGTATAATAAACACTTATTGAATGCATACTCGGGAAATAGTAAGTTTATTTTCCCTATGCATCTGGACAAATTTGGTATTTCAGGGACAATAAATTTATTATTCAACTCATATATATATAATCGTACTTTTTATTAAAGTATGCACACATAAAACCATAAAAGTTACTAGTAAGATTCCCCCGTGGTCTGCTTTCAGGGATGAAGTAGGTGAACTTCTTGAAATCGATCCACATTTTCTGAAAAACATTGAAGCAGATGTAACTAGTTCGCTTGATACAGTAAGCACTAATCTGCGAGAAGGCGGTGTCCCAATAACTCTGATGGGAGAGGAAATGGGTTCGTCAATATCGACAGCAAGGGCAGCTGACGAGGCAGGGGCAGATGCTGTGGAGGGCTCAAAAGGTAATTACAAGAACAGATTCACAAACAGTTGTCCCAAGACAGTAGTTTAAATCTATTTTTACAACATTGGTTTTTAAAGGGGATGACATTGGGGTATGAGTTTCCGGATTTCATAAATATTTTGCCATTTTTTTCAAATTATTTCAAACTTAATCACTCTTTTTCCCAATTCCTAAAATCATGTCCCCCTCCCCCCACCTATAAAGGTCACATCCATTTACTTTGAAAACAAACTCAGTTATATGTAACATTTCGGAATATATAACCGTTTTCAAACTTACAAAAAAAATTAAATGAAGTTTAGTATACAGAAAATATTTTACATGAGCAGTGAAAACAAGCCGACATTGATATTCAAAATGTACTGTTACAAAAAAGTTAAGGAATAACACTCTCGTGTAAAGCTTTGTCCTTACCCTTTTGGTGATTTTTGCATTCTTGTAATTTAGTCTTTATAGCTTCTTTCGATATTTTAGGCCTTGGACATAACAGTTCTAGATAAGTCGAAAATCGACGAAATGTTCACATCTTGTGCATCAAAATTGCATGGTATGAATCAATTTAATGTGCAAAATATATTTTAACCAATATTTTAAAGAGCAGAATGCAGCGTTGCGTATGCATATTAGTAAATACATTACATGTATTTGTGTTTTACCCAGGTGCTTGGTACTACTTGAAAAAGACCGGGGGAATTTTTATGAAGGTGGTGCTTGTTTACATGGTGATAGATTTCGTTGGTAAAATGATCGCCTCCATTGTTAGTGCCATCAAAGACGGTACTAAAAATCCACCATGGAAAGGTAATATACTCTAGTATCGATTTATATTTTCAGTTTCAAATTTTTAGCCAGTTTCTAGTTTCAGTCAATCAGAGTAGTTTCCCCTGTGGTATCCAACATCTTTTCATAAGTCAGTCATTCTAGATCTTAGAAAACCTAATGAGAAATTATTATGAACTTTTTATTGATTTGTAAATGCTTTGCGATAGACAAAACATGCAAATACATTTGAAAAGTCAAGAGAGATCTATTCCCCCGTCAAATCTGTAGGACAGGCATACGAGCCATCATTATATACTTTTTTTATATTTGTTGTTCTGAAACTTGCCCGCAAACATCGTTACATCGTTCGATAAAATAAAGGCAATGTTATGTAATAAAAGTGGTCTTGACAACGGAAACCTCTAAAGTTGAATCTTTGAATAATTTTATGGACATACAAAAAGGCGACATATTCAACCATCTTAATTTCTCAAATATCATTCATATAGGTTAATATTTTGTTTAGGTTCATTAACGTCAGACCAAAAATCGCAACTAGAAAAGGTTCAGGACGCTATGTACGTCTTGAGCTCTATCATTAAGGAATGGGAAGAAGCCGTCAAACCACTGCAAAATAATCCACTAATGTCATATGGCACAATGGATGTCACTGTCGGTGGAAGAAAAAAGACGGTGCAAGTTATAGATGTTGTCGCTTACTTATTGGATGACGCAGGAAATCAGCAGACGACAGCTCATAATATTTTGAAGAATGGAATCGATGACCTTACGGTACTGGATATGACACAGTTAGAAAATTGTGTAAGTAACTGTTATGTCTTTCAGCTACTGTTTTCTGTCTTCTGCATACTGAGAATATTACGGGGCCAGATAAGAATGCTTACTATACCTTAGCACCTGATGCCACATCTTTCTTTTTTTTTCTTTTTTTTTGAGTAAACATTGCAAGTCGTTTAGTATTTGTGTTGTCTTGTTCAGATAATGTTTGGATTGCTATTTTTATTTTTACACTTTTTAGTTGTGTATTTGTTATATGTGTTCGATTGTTAGTGTTTTGCTTTGGATGTTGGTGTTGTTCAATTTTCCCATTTTCTTATTGATTCGATATACTTTTTCTGGTATTTTCCACAGATTCTTCTAAAGAGTAATTAGATTGTATTTCATTTTACCACGCCAGTCTTGTTGTCAAAAATATTGGTCATCATAATTCATGAGTATATCTTTTGGCAACTATTTCAATAAGTATGGTGATTTTAATTTTAAAAATAGCATAGAAAAAAAATGTTAAATACCGTCTTTTACAGAATTATTTAACCCTTTAATCCTGTGTAACGTATATATTTGTAATACAAACTCTGATATATATTTTCAATTATAGCGTGTTAATCTTGGATTATTAACATAAAATTATGTTTTTCAGACATTTAGTTCATTTGCAGACATACAAGCTATGATTGATCTGCGAAAAAACAAAGGGAATGTCGTAAAGAACAATATGTTACCAACTTATAACTTCCCGCCATCGCAAGAGGACGTCAAAGTATCCATGGTTCTTACCAAGGATTTCCCGAAGTGGAGCGACAACGTCCACAGCCAAGGCTTTAGCTTGGCAAAAATGGGTGCAAGCAGGGCAATCGGAGCTTTTACGAAATCACAAGTTATGATCAAGGTACATTTTATGTATTCAACTTCAATTTTTAATAATTTATTCTTTTAAATGCGAGCATTCGTCGGCCACTTGATGCAATCCCGTTTTCAATCCCCATGGTATTCTGTTTCATTTGCGCCGTACATTTTCATAGATAGCCGACCATAATCACAATAGTTATTTGACATTTTTATTAGATCTTTTTTTTAAAACTTATTCCTCTTTAAATGATTGACTTATATGTTTTGTAGAAAGGTAAACGTACGAAGGAAACTATACAGTAATATATATTCTAACATATAACTGTTATTGAGAAAAGATGAAATAAATGGATAGATTGTGGCTCTTCGTCTTAAAATCACATTCACAAATTTGAAATAACTATGAACATTGATTTTCTGTTAAATATATTTGAATTTGATTTTCAATATAATACCATGCAGAGTGACAGCCGAACCATGAAGTTTTATATAAAAATTAGGTTTTTTTGTCCATCTTTTTTCTATTGCCGACAATATTGTGAAGATTATTTTGGGCTTTGTTCCCGTACGTGTAATCAATGGGGGTAATCCGGAAAAAGAAGAGTGTACGCATCAAATCCGAGTCAAATTTTAAAAAAATCTCAATCTTGAAGTCATGCGTACAACTTGGAAGCAAGTATAACATAAGAACTTGCGAACCTTACATAAACCAAAGATTGTATTCAGATTAACAGGGTTAAGAATCTTTCCAATGTCGCAAACCAGGAGTTGGTCTCTAAAAGGAAACAAATTATTGTTTGAAATTGTAATTTATAGAATTTATTCTTAAAAACGGGAAGAGGTTTCTTAAAAGGAGAGATGTCAGTTTTTTAAATAATTAAGCTTGATGCATTGTATATACTACAAAACAATATATTTTAGGTGAATGAGTACTTGAGGGAAAATGTGTATCCGGTAATTAAACGGGCGGCAAAAAAGGCTGGAGTAGATGCCGCCAAATCCTATGTCAGCGGGGAAAAAGGTATTTATTTTCGTGTCGAAAGTTAATATATTTGTTGCATTTATTATCGAGCGAAAAATAGCTGCAAAATGTCAATCCGCGTGCCGACGTTAATTTTTATTCTATCGGCGTTTACCATAAAAGGTTTTTATCCTGCAATCAAACCATTTCCGGTCTTATAACAGGGGTAGAATTAACTTTAGTCGTATTAGGTCAATGAGTATTTGAGGGAAAATGTGTATCCGGTAATTAAGCGTGCGGCAAAAAAGGCTGGAGTAGATGCGGCCAAATTCTATGTCAGCGGGGAAAAGGGTATTTATTTTCGTGTCGAAAGTTAATACTTTTGTTACATTTATTATGTGCTGTTTACTATTTGTCGTTCAGCTATACAGCATAATGCTTTCTTGTTGTAAAATATCTCACAGATGAGTAACCAAATCTATTGGTTTTTTTTTCAAATATTGAAAATTGGGCCAAAATCAAGCGTAGGATATATTTTTAGCTCAATGCATTGCAATTATACTTTATACAGCCATCATTATTTGTGTTTATGTGTTGCTATGTCATGTATGTGTTTATGTTAACCATCAGCTGAAAATTGGTTTGGAACGAAGCAAGCGTAACATATATGTTTTGGCACACTGCATATTAGTACATAAATAAATATTTACTGAATATAATACTTTTATATATATTTTTATATAAAGACACAATTATCGCCAAAGCAATGATTCCCATTGTTGGCCCAGATCAGGCTAGATCGTATGGAAAAGACGTCAGGAGGGAGGCCATAAAGAGAGGTATGACTGCTGCCAAAGCCGCGGGAAGAAAAAAGGCACACGAGATGAAGGCAGGTATTGAAGCAGCCTTAAAACCTATTGTCAAGAATCTTATTGATACGAATCAGGAAAATATGAAACAGATAGGAACGTACGCGGCCAAACAGATTATGGACACTGTAGTTGCTCCGAAGAGTACTTGATATGGTACAGTGACAAATATCCAATTAAATATTTATTACCTCCCCTTGTTTCCGGTCCTATGTACAACTTTACATGTTCTTGAGATTACTAATTACATGCAGGTGTATTATGATCATGTCAACTATCGAATGCAAATATTTTATTTCCATTACATTACCATAAGGCTAATTAACGTTAATTTCTAAATTAACATCCTCGCCCGCCCCATATCTTTATTTCGGGAAATTTCCGTGGCTATTTCTTATAAAATCTTTAATTTAACATATACATTGATTTTATGAGTAGCCGAATCTACCTCAAAGTCCTCTATCCCGGGCCTGCATGCAGATAGCCATAGAGAATTTTCATACACATTGGCCTTGCCAAACATCATACGGAAAAATTGGATTCATGTAATAATAAAACGTATCACAAAATACCGAAATAAATTTGATGCACTGTATGGCCATTTCATAATAAAACATTTAAAAAAAATTCTTTCACCGCCCAATAATTTTAGAAAAGTTAATTGATAATCTATCAATTAATTTGAATTGGCCTTATACAACAACACAAACGTTGTCATGGTAACATATTAGGGGATGAAATATATATGAAATTGGGAAAAGTTCGTTTATTTATATTATATGCAGAAAGTAAAGCCAAAATGTACTACTAATAGTCATTTGATTATGGAAGCACAAAAATATATTATGTAATAATATATTTGTATATGCATTATATAAGTAAGAATTTATATAAAAGCTGATTCTATATATATTTATATTATATTCTATAAAAATAAACATTTTTTTACCATTAGCTATTTATTTGCTTGTATATCTTTGAAATTGTCGGCTAAAAAAGATATCGGACTTATTCTAGTTTCTAGTTTATCTGTTTTTCCACATCAGGATATGTAAAAAGACTTTACAAAAAATTAAATTAACAGAACTTAAAAAGATTTATCTAATTGCACTGTAGATTCAAGAATCCACACAAACCACATAGAAATCTAAAGGACATTCAATAAACGTAGACCAAATCGGAGACGATGAAAAAAATTGAACACTGCCAAAGCATAGAATAAGTAACAAGAAAACCTAACGACTAAGTGACACGAATAACCTTTAACAACAACATTTAAGTACGTTTTGCATCCGGAACAAAACCCTGTCATAGCTGATAATAGCAGATGAGATGTATATTATAGGCGGGTGTTTTAAATACTAACGATGATTATCAAATGAATATTCAAATTTCAAACGGTTTCCTGGCGGCAAAAACAATTTTGACATGCGGTGATATACGACCAACAACTGACGGAAATACGTCATGTAAGTGGAAAACTTGGAACAAGTGCAACATAGCGACAAGAATCTTACTCTTCAATATATTTTGTTATTGTTTAGGCTTTCAATATTTTCGGCCTTGAAAAGAACGAAAATTTTTTTTTTAATCTTTTATTACCCCTTTTGCTAGTGAACACCAAGTCCCTGAATACACCACACGCCCAGTTGCTAGTGTTTCCATACATAATTGATCATGATAAAATATGAAATCTTTAAATTTTGTGGAAACTAAGCTGAGTATCTCGGCTAGTTCTGCTCTTTGGCTTTACTCTTTTTAGGTCACTGTCAGTTTGATTCTTCTTTTGGATTTTCTGTTATGCCTCTGAGCACAATCGATGAATAGTAATTCTACGAAACGTGCATATCTTGTATATTAGAATTGGTATCATTAAATAATTTAATATTGGATGTAACGCGTTATTTGATTGGTCAAATTTTTTTTTCGTCTATCATATATCACAGCCTAAATTTTCTTTTCTACTACGACGTCAAAACAATCTTTGTGTTAAACTGTAAGGATTGACAGTAATTTTTTTTTCAGTCTATTCGCGGGTTATTCAGTGTGTACCACGTGATTGAGGTTATTTCTTCACAGAATGAAAGAAAATTACAGTCAATCCTTTAATATTTATTGCTATACCAGAATAATTGTTAGTTACAGTATACACAACACGTCGTGGCAGCTTTGACAGAGAAAAGGAGCACATTTTGACTCTACTGTCTAAATTATGTATTCTGCAACAAATTATTTATAGATAGCGGTCTTATCATACTGACGCTGATTGATTGGTCTCTTTTTTTTTCTTTTTTCGTTTACTATATTTTAAAGTTATATACATCAGTTGGTATTTTTTAAATTTATTGCGGACTATTAATGATGCAAAAATTTTGTAAAATGTGCACATCTATTAGAAACAATACAAAATTTATTGCGCATATATATGAGGATAGAAGGGAACTTGACGTTAAACCCACACATAAACAGATAACAATAAAGGTCAACAACGACATACCAATCAATCAATACCAAACAATAACATAAAAGAGCACAAAAAACAAACATAAAAACAAAAAAGAGTATAGTCTGACTTGGTACAGACACTGAACAATGATGAGGTTAAACAGGTATTGTGCGTGCCCCTCCCCCCCCCCTTTTATATTATCTATCCCGACACTCTAGCGTATAGAATACAATACTACATGTGTTACATACGTTCTGCAAAGAACGTTGGTTTTATTGATTTTTTTGGGCTTCTGTTTCGTTTTATACATTTTATTAAAACCAAGAAAATTGTTATGCCTGATATAAGTTAAGTCAAAAAATACCAAAGGGATATTCGAAGGAGGGGAAATAAAAACATATAACAGACTCCGGAGAGAGAAAAAAACAAGACCAAAATAATACAAGCACTACAATTAAAAACTAAAAACATATGTACACCAAAAAACCGGGGTAAACTCGGGTGTTCTGGAAGATTAAGCGGTCTCTGACTCCTGCAGGACACCCGCCATGCTGCCCATGTCAGATCCGATATGAAGAAGGGACGTCAATGGAACAGGTCCAATTTCATTTGGGGAACGGTATAATGTATTAGGTATGTGGCGGTATGTGTCAATAATTTTTCAAAATATCTCAATCCAAACGTGAAAAAAAGATTTTTCAGAAATTCATAATACTTAAAATGAAAAACAGATTAGCTAAGAGACGTCATTTAGCGCGATAAAAATTGATGTTCACTGGCTGGATAAGTTTTTGACTTAAATCTTCGAATTTTACAGGTTGCAGTAACCTCTTTCAAAACAAACAACATAACAAAACGAAAAAAAGATTCAAAATTTTAAAATGTACAGATATGCTCGTCCATTAAAATTCTTGAAAATTACACTACATAATGCATTGCTTTTTCTAATGTTTTATTGTTGAAGAAACAATTATATATTTTGTTTTCTACATACTAGTAAGTGGTTAACAAAATTATTTACGGAAATGTTCCTTAAGGGCTTTCTGAAAAACGACTGACGTAGCTTGCTTGATAGCTGTATGAACCTGTTGCTTCCTTTCATTATATACTCTCCCAACCGTATCTTTAGTTAATATCTTTATTTTGCCTTTGATAGAATTCATATACTGCGAAACGGTTCTTTTGGCTGCATCTTCAGCGGCTTGCTTTGACTCCCTTTTGGCCTTTTTTTCAAGTTGATGTACCTTGTGACTTCCATAAAATGGTATCATTGCATAGCCAATCATCTCGCCTTTGAAGCTGTTAGCTTTATGCTTAGCTGCCGATCTAGCTGCTTTCTTAGCTTCTTCCTTAGCTATAGGTACGTACTTTTCGTTTACTTCGGTTTTTACTGAATTTAGTACTTCAGGTTTAATCAGTTGAGTTGCTGAAATTAAAACAAGAGAATTGTTCTACATTATACGCGAGTTGTTTCGTTTTGAACGTAAATATTGTCACCATGACAGAATTAGGACTTCGAATTTCTAATAATTAGTTAATATTTTTATATATTCATCTATATTATCAGTATAGACAGTAGATGATAAATATGATATATAGATTCTACAACGATGACCAGTTGTTTATGAAATTTATCAACTCGAAATGATTCAATGTTTATTTTCAAACTGCAAGGCTTTTCCAAGGAGTTAAAAATATGAAAAATTATCGAGATTGGATAAATTTCATAATTAATGAGTCAAGCGTTTTAGAATCTCTAGATCTGTCTAATGATAATGTAGAACTATGAGAGAAGTCCTCCGAACGGTTTTTTTTTTTTTTTTTTTTTTTTTGGGGGGGGGGGGGGGGGGGGGGGGGGCTCCAGCAAGTATAGATTATTCTATGCATGTTAAACCCTCACTGCTAAGGAAAGGAAAAAGTTTGTAGTAAGAGGTGCTCCTCCTCATATCTTAATAAAACGAAAACATTATGCTGTTATGAATTTACCAAAATACAAAAACACTTTTTTCAGCTGGGCACTTGTATATTCAATTATTTAATAACACCTAACCCTCTGAGGTTCGACCATCTGGTATTTGTTAATTACATGTGCTATAATTGATAATATAAACATGGTCTGTTAAGCCTGCCACGTCTTAAACGTAAATTTGGATTATCTCCCCCTGATACCGCTAGGAGGTCTTTTTCTGGAAAACCCGTATTACAACCAAACAATTGTTACTGTAAAAATCTATTTGCAACGTTGATGAATTTGTACCTGTATTAGGTTAATATTGCCTGTATTTTATCATGGATTTATATAATTTTGCAAGAAAATTAACTGCACGAATGTAGACGAAGGATGGGTTGTAAAATGTTAAAGATAATTGACTGTTGTGAGTTTCTTGTTTAACACCAATAAACAGCCTCCAGAAATCAAAAGTTTAAACATTTCGAAACTTGCTTTAATGAAATTAAGTTTTGGCTGACTGGGGAAAAATACAATTTTTTGATTTGGCCAGTTAGAAATTATAATCGTCTACTACGTTAGTCGTGTAGTCTGATTATGAAACCAAAAGCACATTTTTTTTAAATAATAAACTTTACATGGAAGCGATAGTTTTTATTCTATTTGCTACATATTTACCAGCCGCCATAGCCGCGGCTTTGGCCTGATTCTTGATAGCTTGTGTCAGAACTTTATTGACTTCTTCCATTGCTTTCTTCTTGGCGTCCATATCAAAATCTTTGTTCAGGATATCAGTTACCTCGTTACAATCACTTTCAGTAGGAAATTTGAACATCTTGAGTACGTTTGCCTTCCCTGATGTTTTCAAGTAGCAGATAGTGTCAAGTGGAATAAGTGCCTTGTACAGACCAGAGTTCAGCTGATTGAAAGTCGAGTCACTTGGTACAGAACTCATATTGGATACCAAAGGTTTTATTGCAGTAAGTTCCTAACAGATGCAGACGTATTAGTACTAAATAAATCATTTGGTTCTCTTTGCAAAAAATACACCTTATCCATACATTCTTATATTGACTCAAATATCATGTAACGTTTTTGATTAGTTAGTCTCACTACTTTATTTTTGAAATTCGATTTTTTTTATATCAACATTAATATTATTTTCAATAACTAATATAAAACCCGTTTAATCTGAAACTTAAAAGTCTTGAAAATATTTACTTTCTTAGTCGGTACAGGAATGAAGACCTGTGTACTATATCTACCAAACGATATAAAAAAATATTCTTGCCCCTTTTAACAATATACCTTTTCTGTTCGTTGAAGAAGTCCATCTAATACGTCCGTCACTAGAGCCTTGCTGGTTTTCCCGTCTTTGTCTTTAATTTCTAGTTCTCCCAGATCAATATTCTAAAAGACATAAAATACATTTGTATTTTTAGAATATATACATATTAATATTATAGGGTTATTGCATTAATATTGGTGGATATTGCCCGAGCAGTATATCATATTGCACGAGTTTACGAGTGCAATATGATATACTGCGAGGGCAATATCCACCAATATTAATGCAATAACCCTTTTATTATATAGTAATAAATATTTTAATTCAGACAAGAAAGGATCAAGTTCATTGTGAGGGATGTCCTCGATTGACCTCAACTCCCCCTTTCCAACCAGCCATTTGTATAATAATTTCAAGTCACGCTTCGTGCAATTAACTGTTGATTTTTTCTTTTGATCATCAATAAAGCTAATGACCATCTGCTTATCAATCATGGACTCTGGTGTCGCTGTCAAATTATCTGTATGACCGGCGTCCGCCATCTTGTTTTTCCAGACGACAACAAAGGATGCAATAATATGCATGCCGATTTCGGAACGCCTCAGCTTTTTCCCTGAAATGTGTGCAAATACAGAGATTTATTGCACGGTCGTTTTCTCGGGTGTTGTTATTTAAATAAACAAACAAATATTTATTACTATATAATAAATAGCCTTATTGCCTTGATTGTTTATCTGTAAAACTTCATTCATTTTCATAGCTCAATCTATTACCTCTAGTATTATTAGTTGAAAAGATATGGTACGAAGTTTTGGTCTACATACCTGCATACCCATAGATTTTAGTTCTCATAAAACGGTTTAACCTAATTAATTTTCAGTGACTATTCTGGGTACCGTTTCGCTTAAGGTCGTACGTGATACGATCAGTCGTAACTTGTATATAATCAAAGGATTTACAATCAGTCGTAACTCTTACGACTTTTACTGAAACAGTATATCCAGCTGTTGTTTCTGTGCTATTGTTTTGAGCCGTTTATGCTATTTTCTGTCTGACGGTCTGTCGATTTGATAGGTTGTTTGATTGGTGTGTCATTGATGACTTGTCTGTTGTCCGTTTGTTTATTGTGAATATATATATATATATATATATATATATATATATATATATATATATATATGATCAAAGTTAACTTTTGATAATGAAAACAAAATACAAGCACCATGCTTAAAGAATGTAATTAGTACAGTACCTTGAGAGGTTGTATTCCTTCTTTCCAAGATGTCAGGACATTCTTCAGTCTGTCTGAAGCATCACTAAGTTTAGAAAGCAGTTTCTTCTGTTCATCAGTTAACTTCTTTTCAGATTTAGACGGATGCAGAAGATTCTCAATAAATTTTCCTATCGAATCTACTATCATATACGCTATCATTAGTCGATTCAACCACTTCCCTATGGTTTTTGCGATTGCCTACAAAAAAAAATTCCTTACGTTGAAAGTCACAGAAGAAGGGCCATTTTCTCCTTTGTTTATTTCACTATTAGGATCAATTTCAAAATGTCGCCTTATACCTTTAAAAATCTCTCGGGGGCATAGCCTGGTATGTATTCTCATAATATTTCCCAATAATAAATAACAAATAAGTTACTAAAAAAATGTAAGCATGCCTGAATATAACTTTTTGAGACAGTTTAAACAGACTCGTTGTAAAATATGTAAATATTTAAAATTGAAATATTTAGGATTGAAAGTGAAACAAATACAGGAGAAAGTAGCCCTACTCTTTCTGCGATACAAGACGATAACAAATATGTATACATGAAACTTCCCAAAATATATCCCAATAAAATCTCCTGGAATCTGATATTTTATTTCTTAAACAAATAAATAAATGATATATCTATATGTACATAAGTCGCGTACATTAAGAACAAAATACTGCTTCATACTGAATGTAAATCTGTGTTTTTCTAAAAATATGTGGATTTGCCTGAATATTCCTACTATATTGATGAAATAACGACCCCAAAAAGCTTTACTTTTGCACTTCCTGTGCTGGATTCTCCAGCAGCTTCCTCCTCTGTTGATTCGTCTACTGATTCCTCGACTTCTGTTTCAACCTCTGCTTCTACTTCCGTTTCAGTAATCGATTCTACTTCCGTCTCAACTACCGTGCTGACCTAAAAATATTTTGAATATGTTCATGTTATAAACATATGTCTTGTAATCACAATGGGAGATACAAATAGAATGCTAATTAATCAAGCAAATATAGGTTCATGGAATATATTTGATATCTTGCACAAGCAAAGTAGCCCAATTGTTTATAAATGAAGTGTTTAAAGGAAGGTCTTTATTAAATGGATCACTAATTACATTCATAGTACACTCATTTAACACTCAAATTCAAGTTTTTGCTGTGTACACAATTTTTCCATCAAAGTGTTGTGTTGCTACTTGTACATGTGTTTTTCGTTCAAACTAATAGTTTAATACCTCAGTTGCTTCGATTTCAGAAACCAGTGACTCAACTTCTACACCAGCAACTTCTTCCAAAGATTCTGAAACTACAACAGCTTCTGCGCTGATCTCTGCTGCTACAGCGGCTTCTTCTGCTACTGCCGCAGATTCTGCCGCCACTTCACCTGCCACAGCTGCTGCCTCGGCTATAGCGGCTATAATCTCTACTACAGCTAGCAAAATAAAACAAATTAGATTGTAATCAGACAAATAAATTATTGTTAAGACTTTACTTGCATCAGTTATTTTATTTATTTATTTATTGATCGTAAGAAATATATGTAATATAAAATGGTGTTGCTGCAAAAATTTCTGTTTCTTTGATACTTAATTTATATAAATAACCCTCTTTCGATTTTGTTGTGACAATAATTTCAACTAGATGCACCGAGTTGTAACACTTTTAAAACTACATTTTACAGCACGTTACCATGGCCTTTGAAGCCTGTTTTCCACTCCCCAAATTATATTAAATCTATTATGAGGGGGTGGACAGGGGGGTTTTCAATTCCCGCTTCCCTCCCCCTTGACTCCCGTTCAACCCCCCCCCCCCCACCCGCACCCCCTACCCCTCCACCCCCCCCCCCCCAGACCCCCGCCTACCTCCCCTCGACTCCCGCTTCCCTCCTTTAACTTATTACTTTGTTCAGATATGCATCTTTCCCCCTTCACACAAGAAAATCTAGACATGTGAACGTACCTCCGTTTCTCCAACCAGTCCTTGCTGGTGAAGGGGTTGATCTCAATGATCCTTAATGGACATGAACATCGTCACATGCACACAAGTATCTGACATACTATATCAGAGGAGTGACAATGACAAGATGCACAGGGATATAAAAAAATCGAAGTTTAAGGGTTATAACTTTGGGAAAACTCGATGGACCGGGTCATTCTTTCGAAAAAAATCTACTAATTTGCATGTGTATCCAAAATACCCTAGATAGATCAAGGTGCATACTGGATAAGCTCAAAATTATTGTCCAAATGGCTATAACTCGGGGGAAAACTCAATGGACCAGAATATTCTTCCTCTAGGCACATCACGAAGTTCTAACAATCTACTGAATTTTATGTGTATCCGGTAAGCCATGTCAGATTGCGATCACAAAGTGCATACTCGATAGGGTCAAACTTTCTAAGTTCAGATGTCCATAACTATGGGAAAACTAATTGAACCAGAACATCTTATCTATGTTGCAGTCAGCAGACAAATATAATGCAAGAGATTGGAAAGTCCACTATACGGCTTGTTAATCAAATAAACAAGGTACGATCCTCTCCTTACCTTTGAAACTTCTTTTTATTCATTTAACCAATAAGTGAATTCTTTTTCTTAAGTATTTGCTGATATAGTTTAAAATATGGTATTACGTCGCGATGTTGGCGTTTTCGGTAGCAAAGGCGATTGAAAAAAATTTATTTGTACGCTTAATCAAATAAAAATATACGTTGAATAAATCATTAACTTCCATTTTTCTAACAAGATGAAATAATGATTGAACATAAAAATATGTTGATTTAACTTAATAAAATAATAATAAAACATGATAAGTTGATCTAACGTAATAAAATAATGATTTAACATAACAATATAATCAACTGACCCAACAAAACGATCTTTTAACACCACAACAAATTGATTCGACTGAATGAAATAATAATTGCACATAACAAAATAGATGGATGGATGGATGAATTATTGTTTAACGTCCAGTGGCAACCAGGTGCATATCAGGACGAGAACATGTTGATATGATAATGAATATGATCCCTGCTTTGTACTAGACCGACACGCTAAGTCGGATTTTTAATGTGCTAGCTCACGAGGTAACTGTCCGCAGGAAGACATATCACCTCACTCGGACACATTATACTGACTCCGAGCCGACCAGTCTTTGCTCTTACTCCTAGATGCCGCGGAGAAGCAGCAAATACCAATTTTAATGTCTTTGGTTTGACACGGCCGGGGATCGAACCCGCGACCTTCCGCACTCGGGGCGAGCACGCTACCACGAGACCACCGAGGCGGTTTAACAAAATAGAAATTAACTCAATAAAATAATATTTGAATAGAACAACATAAGAACAAACAACACAATCAGACAATTTGACAACAAATGGACTTAACAACATCATGGAAATGAACATAAGACAGCCGTTGCGTTCCATATCAGAACGGTACAAATTGACGTTACGTTTAGTGGTAACAACATCTTGCGCGACGTCTTGACATGAAAATATTGGAATTTTAAAACTACGAACTGGTTGGATTTTGAAAGTCCTTTTTTATTTCTATGAGCACAACTTTCTGGTTTTAAAAACTAAAAAATCTGATAATTTGTAGACAGAGTTTAGAAAGTTTTATTTTGATTATTTCTTACGTTTTCGAGATATTAGCGATGGTAATTCAGTTGGATACGGATACAATACGGTACGGACAATACGGAAAGTCTGGAAACAATCTTTTTCGAATGCAATCTTCTGCAAATAATCTCCAAACGCAACAAGATGGTCATAAAGAACAACAACACCTTTTATCGTGTAAGATTTTTATTTAATACAACACTGAATCGGTTTTCCTGTTTTTCTCAAATTCTTCATGTTCCCGTCCCGCTCGCTCCCGGTCCCCGCCCCCCTTACTCTCGACCCCCCCCCCCCCCCCCTCCCCCACCCTTCCCCGTCCATCCCCTCTTTTATTAGGTGCCACGGGACTAGACTTTTTATTCCTGACCAGTGAATACTTAGTAAATTTTTCGTTGTCACAAACCTTTTCTTATAGTTTATATGACAATAAAAGATTGAATTGAATTAAATACTAAAAAAGAACTAGCTGACCTCTTATTCAATTTCTACCAATGAAATGAAAATTTCTACAGCAAAAGTATATCATCTTTCAAAAATAGGGACGGGTTTTGGGGAAATCGTGTCTAAAGTATAAAGAGGGCAGTACATGGTTAATTTCGTGCAACGTTTTTTGCAATTTTTATACCCTGTCTGACCGTGTTGATAGGTCTTATTCACCGCGTTTCGTGCAAACTGAGAAAAATTCAACGTGCAGGCCAAATTTTTTTCGTTCATCGTGAATGAGATTTCTATTTCTCGTTCGCACGTGTCCATATCCCCGCCCCGTACGACCCTCCATAAATATTTTACTTTTCGTAGCAATATTGATGTACATGCTTTATATATATATATACACATCTATTTGCCAAAACCTGACGCACAATATTTCTTAAATATTAAAATGACATACATTTTTAATATCCAAATGCAGTTCAACACGCTCTCGTAATATTTAAAATTTTCTAGAATGTATTTCAGCTCTTCTACCTGGTATTTGCAAAAAAAAACAGAAATTGCATAGAGTTTTAAAAAAAATACAACACATTTGTTGGGATATATATTTTGAAGTCGTGTTATTTACGTAAACTCGTTAGTTTTTCAGGTTGAAAAGTAAATTGACACGCGCATGCGGTTCTATAATGGAATAGCTTTATCGAATGAGACCATGAGCAGCACCTGAGATATCCAACAATTGCACGCAGCAATTCGGGGTATATATGATGTAGAAAATTTATTACTAAATGGTAGAACATTGAAACGTTTTTCGGAATTTGTATTTGTAAAGAAAATCCACTTATTTAAAAACCATGAAAGTGTTTTGCTTACCTCCGGCCATCTTCAAGTATTTATTTTTCAATATGTTGTTGTGTTCCTATAAAGTCTTATACCATTAAGTCTATACAGAATAAAGACGTACATATTAAAGTGTTTATTTATTAAAATCTGTTATTCATGTATCCGGATAAATATTTGAGTCATCTCCTCCGGTCATCAAGAAAAACACAAATTTTGACAAAATAAAAATATAGAAAGTTAATTTTTTAATGAAAAAAAATTCAAATCAATTCTTCATCTCCTCCGATAATTTCAGTCTTTGGAATTTAAGATTTTACTACGGTGATGAGAACGTTTAACAAATACAAATAAAAAACAAGCAAAGAAACTTTTCTAATTTTCCTAATTTGCCAGACAATTTTGCAGTTAAATTCCAAAGTGCAAATCAAAATAATGTTGCACGTATATAAGAAATAAGTAAGCCATTTCATTTTAAAATTCAAGACTATTTTTCATCAAGATGGCTCTTTTATCTTAGTTCTGAAAATTTAAAGACAACTCATAGTGTGTAGATTCCAGGAGTTCAATAAGAGGTTTACAAATTTAAGAAAAAAAGAATTCTGGACACAGTTGTCTAGTGTGTGGTAAAATTATTCTTGTTTAAATTTGAAAGTACAACAAATGTATTGTTTTCATGATTCAGTCATAGGGTTAACTTTCCTGCGTAATTTCCGACCGGACGAAATAAAAGTATATATAATCGTATTGATCATGCAGTTTTGTTTGCGAGGACATTTTAGATAGACGGAAAATGGCAGAAGTTGAAGCATTGGAGATTTTTGAAGAAGTTGAGGCTGAGACGGAAGCCTTGACAACAGAGACAACAGAGGCTTTAGATATTGCGACCGATGCTTCCACTATAACAGAGGATTCTATAGACATGTCTGATATCTTGTCCGACTCGTTTGAAACGGTAGATCTGTAAGTAGCAACACATATATTTGACTGAAATATTGTTTCTTCTTTTTCAGGGGAGTTTTTATTTATTATTTATCACTGTGTATAGCTGTAAGCACAGTTTGGCGTAATTTTTTAAACAGGGACAAATTGCAGTGTATTTCGTATAATTTGCGAAAGAAACCTTTGCTATGGGAAAAAAATGAAATAACACAAAACTATGACGATTTGGTGCACCCTAATAATGTATAGTACTAAAGAAAATTTGACAAAAAGGGATTAGCCAATCAAACCATGCTTTACAGTAAATTGTCTGAAATAAGAATTCAGTTCTATCCATTTATTCTTTGATATCTTAACAAACCTTTCAATATATAAATGTTAAATGTATAAATATGTCTCATCATTCGATATAACGTGGATAATTTCGGGTGGGGCTTTCAATGTCACCGACGCGCCCCCGTCATAAAATGTCATAAAAGTTACCCCCCCCCAACGAGAATAAGATCCTCCTTGGTTATTTATCATTCGTTAAACGGAGGACTGTTGCTTTGTATAAATCAGGTTCATCCCTTTCGCGCTAAAATGGATGGATGGATGGATTGATGTACAGTGTATTTATTGTTTAACGTGGATTGGCAATTATTACATGCATATCGACCGCCTCGGTGGTCTCGTGGTAGCGTGCTCGCCCCGACCGCGGAAGGTCGCGGGTTCGATCCCCGGCCGGGTCAAACCAAAGACATTAAAATTGGTATTTGCTGCTTCTCCGCCAAGCACGCGGCAGCTAGGAGTAAGAGCAAAGACTGGTCGGCTCGGTGTCAGTATAATGTGTCCGAGTGAGGTGATATGTCTTCCTGCGGACAGTTACCTAGTGAGCTAGCACATTAAAAATCCGACTTAGCGTGTCATTCTAGTACAAAGCAGGGATCGTATTCATTATCATATCAACATGTTCTCGTCCTGATATGCACCTGGTTGCCACTGGATGTTAAACAATAATTCATCCATCCATACATGCATATCTTGATGTGATCTGAATATGATCCTGCTTTGTTCTAGATCGACACACTGAGTCGTTTTCTTAAGTGGTAGCAGGAGAAACACGTTAAGGATGCTCGCTGGTCATGTTTTGGTCTTTTTGTCCGATTTTCGGAATCCTCGGGTTTTATCCATTTCTTAAACATGAAATTTTTTGCCCATGAACCCCCACTTTTTCTTTTATAATTCAATCATATATACCTTAAAATGGTATTTGACAAAATTTTATGAAATCCTTTTTATTTTTTCATAAATTTTTGAGAGACTGAAGTTGTCAATGCAAAGACAATGAAAAATCCAGAGAAAACCCATTTCCTGCAAATTTTCAAGGCCTTATAGCTCTAAAATAAGCACATGAACCTATATTTTTTTCTTGCTTATTTGTTTACTATTCATATGTTCTCTCAAACTAAAACACCTATTTCAAATCCTATTTATTTCCTATTGGACCAGCGATCATCCTTAAGGTGTAAGAATCAATTAATCAAATATGAGCGATTTTACTGCATATGAAAATAATATCTTCTTTTATCTTATTGTAAGTTAGAAATCGTCCAAATACGCATATTACTATGAATTTTTATGGTTGTTTTATTCCTGCCGAAATCACTAAGTGCACATTTGGTATAGTCCGATATGTACATATTATCAGGTTTTCTGCAAACGTATATCGTAAAATATCAGCCGCGAGACACAATGTGAAGTTTTTTCGGTGAGTGAGCGTCAGCTCATATTAGGGTCGGGTCAACTCTTTACGACGTCACAGTGCCGAAATACGGGAAATTCTGAAGGCCTCAGCAGGTCGATATAGCCATAGGGAAATACGATAATTACTGATATTTTTGTTTAATTTTATTTCAGGTGCGTGGTACTACATTAAAAAGACAGGGGGGATTTTAATGAAAATTGCCCTTGTATATATGGTCGTCGATTTTGTTGGTAAAATGATTGCCAATATAGTCAGTGCCATAAAAGATGCCACGAAGAATCCGCCATGGAAAGGTACCTTAAAAATTCTTTTTCATCATCTAATGAATTCTTGTTAATTTTGTTTTTAATTTTATAAAAATGTTGAAATAATATTAACTATTCAGTCCGGGGAAATGGTAATGTTTTTCTTTTTTCTCCCTTTTTGGAAACTAGAGTATTTTGAGTCAAACATTTTTACCACGCCAAGCTATGTCAGTGACTTCTGTTTGCGATAATTTTTTCAATTGCTGCCGCAGATTAATAATTTGTTACATTTAAATATTATCAGGTTCTTTAACTGAGGATCAAAAAACCCAGCTAGGAAAGATTCAGGATGCTTTATCCGTTTTGTCGTCGCTGATCAAAGAATGGGAAACAGCAGCAAAGCCTCTAGAGAATAATCCCTATATGTCATACGGTACAATGACTGTGACAGTGGGAGGGAGGCAGAAAACAGTTCAAGTTATTGACGTTGTTTCCTACTTGTTGGACGATGCACAACAGCAACAAAAGGACGCACACGATATTTTAAAGAATGGAATCGATTCACTCACAGTTATCGATATGACACAGTTAGAAAACAATGTCAGTAATAGTTCGGATTGAACATTTTAGAAATTTTATTAAATATCATTTTACATAAAACATACAAATAAAATAACATCACCTTTTTGTTTAAGCTTTCTCGTGTGACTTTATGTTACTTATTTGTCAAGAATTCCGTTTGCCTTGCCTTATTTAGCTAGACGCGTTTATTTAACCTTTTATATATGTAAAGCTGAATACAATGAAGAGACAATATGAAATGAAAAACACTGTACATACATGTACACTGAAGCTCCAGTAATTTAATATCAACTTTAAGGAGGATAGAACGTGTATATATCCCATCTTAGCACCGCAATGTAGACGATATAACAGCCCGAATCCGTTAATATAATAAAAGCCATTATGCATTAAAAAGTTGCCCATTGCATAATTATTATTTTGAAGCAAGATATATTTTTTCAGACGTATACTTCATTTGTTGATATATTTTTTTCAGACATATACTTCATTCGCTAATATATTTTTTCAGACGTATACTTCATTTGCTGATATATTTTTTCAGACGTATACTTCATTTGCTGATATATTTTTTCAGACGTATACTTCATTTGCTGATATACAAGCAATGATCGATCTACGCAACAACAAAGGCAACCTAGTAACGAAAAACATGTTATCAACATATGACTTTCCTCCTGCCAAAGAAGACGTTAAGGTATCAATGGTTTTGACAAAGGATTTCCCAAACTGGAAAAATAATGTCAAAAACCAAGGGTTCAATTTAGCAAAGATGGGAGCAAGCAAGGCTATAGGCGCTTTTACAAAGTCGCAAGTCATTGTAAAGGTATGTTTATAATGGTTTTTAGCGTAGGATACTTTAATTCTTAAATGTTATTAGTTTGGCGATGCACAGTGGACTGGTGGGCGGGCAAGCATAGGCTAAAAAAACGACGAAGGAAAATCCCGTTTGTTCTTATTCACACTGCTTCACATACATAAATTTTATTACATACACATTGTTGTGAAAATGAAATACTTTGAGGAATGTTCACATTTTACTGAAAAATATTGATAAGATTTATGTGTCCTTATGTTGTTTGATATTTATTGTTGAATGATTGGTTAATCAAAATTTGTGCATAGCACGGAAGGAATTTAGGTGTGCATATGGTTTTATTTTGGTAATGGTATTCTGGAAGAAATGTCGAGGGTAAAATTAAGAATTCATCTTTTCCAGGTAAATGAGTACCTGAGAGATAATGTTTACCCTGTTATCAAACGTGCCGCCAAAGACGCTGGAGTTAGTGCAGCTAAATCTTATGTGAAGGGACAAAAAAGCAAGTATTGTTTTCTTTGTTAAGTGTTAGTGCAACAAGAGAATTTTTTTCCCTTTTTTATGCATCTGATATGGGATCCAACATGGCCGGCTTTGCTAAAAATAGGATATTTTTCGTGTGTATAAATTTGTATAAAAATAGAAGAATTAGACAATTTATAGCAATTTAGACATAATCTCCATTCTGTGTTAATTTGAGGAAATTATTTTATTTTTGTCAGAATACAGCTTTGAAATACGTTCTATTCGTTTTATGAGATTAAGTAAAGAGTGTTTTATAAAACGACAAAAAAACTTTGGTACGTTCACAGGTATAAATAATTGCGTTTTTGATACGGTTACAGATACGTTCACGAGTATAAATTATTGCGTTTTTCATAACGTTACTGATACGTTCACAGGTATAAATAATTGCGTGTCTGATACGGCTACAGATACCTTCACAGGAAAAATTATTGCGTTTTTTTTTATACGGTTACATATGAAATTTATTGCATTTTTGCGGTTACAGATGAAATTATTGTATTTTTGATACGGTTACAGGTACAATTATTGAGAAGGCATTGATACCAATTGTTGGTCCAGATAAAGCGAGGTCTTATGGCCAGGAGGTAAAAGAAAAAGCCATCGAAAAGGCAAAAGCCGCAGCCCAAGCAGCTGGTAGAAGAAAGGCAAGAGAGATGCAGTCTAACATTGAAGCAGCTTTAAAACCTGTAGTACAGAATGTCATAGACACCAACAAGGATACCATGAAACAAATAGGAAAGTACGCAGCGCAGCAGATTCTAAATACGGTAATCCCTCCTGGAGCTAAGACGATTGAAATGGTTTCTCTTCCAGCAGGTGTCAAACACGAAGACATTGGTCACGTAAATCCAGCTCAGATATCACAGCAAAGGGCTATGTAGCTGTAAAAAGTTACTTGTATAAGTATTTAAACTGAACCATGATTATTCAGCTTTTTCATATAATAATTTGTATCTCTTATTATTTGTAGTTGATATAGAGTTATTTATCTGTTATATAATCTTTGTAGTGTATTATTCCAATAAAATTTCAGTGAAGTCCTTTTAACACATAAACACAAAAATTCTAATTCTTTAATTGGATATTTGAACTGTGGTTTTGATATATGTTGTTGAGTGTCGAGTGCATTTTTTATTTCTGTAATTCTACGGAATCTTTTTTTCAACCAGTTTTGTAATACTAGGTTAACCATCATAATTTGCTAATTTCGATTCATACTGTATACACTTGTACCTTGACGTCCAGCGTACAGTGAGGAAAGTGTCATGGTAAAACCGAAATCCAATAAGGAACCTGAGTGAGTTATCTTTTCCTAACCAATGTAGGTAAGGGAGATAATTAAATGCTCTCCTTTTTAGCCTGAGTACACCACCCGCCCAGTTGCTAGTGAACACCAAGTCCCTGAATACACCACCCGCCTAGTTGCTAGTGAACACCAAGTCCCTGAATACACCACCCGCCCAGTTGCTAGTGAACACCAAGTCCCTGAATACACCACCCACCCAGTTGCTAGTGAACACTAAATCCCTGAATAGACCACCCGCCCAGTTGCTTGTGAACACCAAGTCCCTGAATACACCACCCGCCAGTTGCTTGTGAACACCAAGTCCCTGAATACACCACCCACCCAGTTGCTAGCGAACACCAAGTCCATGAATACACCACCAGATTAGTTGCTAGAGAACACCAAGTCCCTGAATACACCACCCGCCAAGTTGCTTGTGAACACCAAGTCCCTGAATACACCACCCGCCCAGTTGCTAGTGAACACTAAATCCCTGAATAGACCACCCGCCCAGTTGCTTGTGAACACCAAGTCCCTGAATACACCACCCGCCCAGTTGCTTGTGAACACCAAGTCCATGAATACACCACCCGCCCAGTTGCTAGTGAATACCAAGTCCCTGAATACACCACCCGCCCAGTTGCTAGTGAACACCAAGTCCCTGAATACACCACCCACCCAGTTGCTAGTGAACACCAAGTCCCTGAATACACCACCCACCCAGTTGCCAGTGAACACCAAGTCCCTGAATACACCACCCACCCAGTTGCTAGTGAACACCAAGTTCCTGAATACACCACCCACCCAGTTGCTAGTGAACACCAAGTCCTTGAATAGACCACCAGCCCAGTTGCTTGTAAACACCAAGTCCCTGAATACACCACCCGCCCAATTGCTAGTGAACACCAAGTCCCTGAATACACCACCCATCCAGTTGCTTGTGACCACCAAGTCCCTGAATACACCACCCGCCCAGTTGCTAGTGAACACCAAGTCCCTGAATACACCACCCGCCCAGTTGCTAGTGAACACCAAGTTCCTGAATACACCACCCATCCAGTTGCTAGTGAACACCAAGTCCCTGAATACACCACCCGCCCAGTTGCTAGTGAACACCAAGTCCCTGAATAGACCACCCGCCCAGTTGCTTGTGAACACCAAGTCCCTGAATACACCACCCGCCCAGTTGCTAGTGAACAGCAAGTCCCTGAATACACCACCCACCCAGTTGCTTGTGAACACCAAGTCCCTGAATACACCACCCGCCCAGTTGCTAGTGAACACCAAATCCCTGAATAGACCACCCGCCCAGTTGCTTGTGAACACCAAGTCCCTGAATACACCACCCGCCCAGTTGCTAGTGAACAGCAAGTCCCTGAATACACCACCCACCCAGTTGCTTGTGAACACCAAGTCCCTGAATACACCACCCGCCCAGTTGCTAGTGAACACCAAATCCCTGAATAGACCACCCGCCCAGTTGCTTGTGAACACCAAGTCCCTGAATACACCACCCGCCCAGTTTCTAGTGAACACCAAGTCCCTGAATACACCACCCACCCAGTTGCTTGTGAACACCAAGTCCCTGAATACACCACCCGCCCAGTTGCTAGTGAACACCAAGTCCCTGAATACACCACCCGCCCAGTTGCTAGTGGACACCCAGTCCCTGAATACACCACCTGACCAGTTGCTAGTGAACACCAAGTCCCTGAATACACCACCCGCCCAGTTGCTTGTGAACACCAAGTCCGTGAATACACCACCCGCCCAGTTGCCAATGATCACCAAGTCCCTAAATACTACACCCGCCAGGTTGCCAGTGAACTTCAAGTCCCTGAATACACCCCCCCCCCCCCAGTTGCTAGTGTTTCCATACAAATTGATCATGATAAAATATGAAATCTTTAAATTTTGTGGAAACTAAGCCGAGTATCACCTCGGCTAGTTCTGATCTTTCGCTTTACTCTTTTAGGTCACTGTCAGTTTGAGTCTTCTTTTTAACATTTGGATTTTCTGTTATGCCTCTGAGCACAACTGATGAATAGTAATTCGACGAAACGTGCATATCTTGTATATTAGAATTGGTATCATTAAATAATTTAATATTGGCTGTAACGCGTCATTTGATTGGTCAAATATTTTTTTCGTCCATTATATCATACCACAGACTAAATTTTCTTTTCTACTACGACGTCATTAAAGGGAATCCCGACGTTTTAGACGTCAAAACAATCTTTGAGTTAAATTGACAATAATTTTGTTGTCAGTCTATTGGCGGATTATTCAGTGTGCACCACGTGATTGAGGTTATTTCTTCATAGACTGAAAAAAATAACAGTCAATCCTTAAATATTCATTACCATACCAGAATAATTGTAGTATACACGACTCATCATGGCAACTTTTAGAACCAGGACACTTTTAACAGAGAAAAGGAGCACATTTTGACTCTACTGTCTAAATTATGTATTCTGCAACAAATTATTTATAGATAACGGTCTTATCATACTGGCGCTGATTGATTGGTCTCTTTTTTTTTCTTTTTTTTTTTTTTTTTTGCTTTTTTCGTTTACTATATTATACTTTAAAATATAGTAAACGAAAAAAGAAAAAAAAGAGACCAATCAATCAGTTGGTATTTTTGTAATTTATTACGGACTATTAATGTTGCAAAAATTTTGTAAAATGTGCACATCTATTAGAAACAATACAAAATTTATTGCGCATATATATGAGGATAAAAGGGAACTTGATGTTAAACCCACACATAAACAGATAACAATAAAGGTCAACAACGACATACCAATCAATCAATACCAAACAATAACATAAACGAGCACAAAATACAAACATAAAAACAAAAGAGTCTGACTTGGTACAGACACTTAACAATGATGGGGTTGAACCGGTATTGTGCGTGCCCCCCCCCCCCCCCCCCCCACGCCCTTCCTCCTTATGTTATCTATCCCGACACTCTAGAGTATAGAATTATCATCCTTCCCTGTGATTCTATCAGCTTGTTGAGCAGCTCCGAAAAATTCGTATCAAGAAGCACGTACGCTGAGCAGGAGTTATCAACAGTCAGCAGGACTTATCAACAAATTCTCCCAACGTTTGGCAGCTTAAAACTTATTAAATAGCTTTCAAAATTGCAAAATATTAATAAATATATCAAGATTTGGTGTTCCTTTTTATATTATGGTGTTTTATTTAAATGAATGATGAAGAAATTTCTAAAAGTGACATCAACAAAATGTGTCTTTCCTCGATGCTGATAATGTCTGCTGGGACTTCTTTCCGCTCTTTCCATTGCATTTCATTATTTGCGATTAAATCAAATTTGTAAACGTACGCTTTATTTTTATATGTCCATATTTTCGCCTGAATTATTACAAAACGACTAAATGTTGTTTTAAAATGTCCTCTCTATGGTTAAATTTGAGTGATTATTTTTCGTTGCGCATATTTTAGTCAGAAGTTGTTTCCAGAATGGAGACGGACTATGACGTCAACGAGGTTGCAAGTTTGAAAGCAGGTGCTTTAGTTTCCCGGAAAATCATGAACAAAGATTTCCAGACTAATTTTGTTTTTTAAAACATGAAAATACACCTTAATGTCGGTTTTTATATCGTTTATAAGATATTTTACCATGATATGAGTTACCATGACTTTCGACACAGAGGATTACTGCTGTCACAAAAGCTTCTTAACCAGGGTTTTATCAGGGTAAAGTTGATGTCATCACTTAGGAAATTTTACGGTCGTCATCACGAATTGATTGACCATTACAGTGTTCCAATATCTAAGATGATGTTGGACCTGTTCCAAATGTCGTAACCTTTCATGTGCCTCCACCGATTTGTGACTTCCACCGGATTTACTTTGTTGAACTTCACGACGGGTGCCGTATACGGAGCAGGAACTGCTTGCCCTTCCGGAGCACCTGGGTTCATTCCTGGTTTTTATAGGAGTTCCGAGTTATTTATTGTTTTTTAGTTTTCTGTGTTTATTTGTTGTGCTTGTGGTTGTTCATTTGTCTTCCCGGGTTTGTTAGTCCAATGGATAACGTTTGTTTTGATTGCTGCTTAGGTATATTTGTCCTTTTTTTTTACATGAACATTAAGGAAATATATACTTATTGGTATGGTAAACAACGTTACAGAAAACTTGTGGTTGCGATGAAGAATCCATACTTTTCCCGCGAAAATTTTGGAGAATTCAGAACGTTTACAAATATTTACGTTTCAGATAGGTAATTAAGATGATAAAAATATTATCTGCATTTTGACAGCTAGATATCGTAAAATATCACCCCGCTCGACAGAATATGAAGACTCGTCCCAAGCTTCATATTCTGGCTCACGGGATGATATTTTACGATATCTAGCTGTCAAAATGCAGATAATATATACAAACTACATGCGTGACATACGTTCTGCAAAGATCATTGGCTTTTATTGATTTTTTGGGGCTTCTGTTTCGTTTTATACCATTTTATTAAAACCAAGAAAATTGTTTTGTCTGATATAAGTTAAATCAAGAAATACCAAAGGGATATTCGAAGAAGGGGGAAATCAAAACATATGACAGACTCCTGAGAACAACAAAGACAAGACCAAAACAATACAACCATTACAATTAAAAACTAAAAACATATGTACACCAAAAAAAACGCGGGTGCTCTGGAAGATTAAGCGGTCTCTGCTTCCTGCAGGACACACGCCATGCTGCCTATATCAAATCTGGTATGAGGAAGTGACATCAATGGAACAGGTCCATTTTTATTTGGGAAACGGTATAAGGTATTAGTTATGTGTCGGGATGTGTCAATAATTTCTCAAAATATCTCAATCCAGACGTGAAAAAAGATTTTTCAGAAATTCATAATGCTTTAAATGAACCAGAGGCTCTTAAGAGCCTGTTATCGCTCACCTGCCAAAGTCTGTCAAATTGAACCTGATATTTGTTTTTTAAAGGATCTTCCATATATGCTTCCTGTAAAGTTTGGTTACATTTGGCAATGAAGTTTCAGAGGACAAGATTTTTAAAAATCAGCCAATCAGAAACAAAAATTGCCCATGGCAGCCATGTTTGCTATCTGATCAGGACAAAATGAGAAATTTTCATAAGGGACCTCCCATAGATGCTTCCTGTTGTTTAGTTTTATTTGGCAAACCAATTTGAGAGTAAAACAGAAATTTTTAATCAGCCAATCAGAAACACGAATTGACCATGGCAGCCATGTTTGTTGTCCGATCGGAACAAAATCAGCAAATTTTATAGAGGACCCTCCAAAGATGCTTTCTGTGAAGTTTGGTTTCATTTGATCCAGCAGTTTAAGAGAAGACCGGTCATGTTTCTTTTCCGATCAGGACAAAATGAGAAAATTTTGTGAAGGACCATCCATAGATCTTTCCTGTAAAGTTTGGTTCCATTTGGCCAAGCGGTTTCAGAGGAGAAGGTTTTTTAATATCAGCCAATCAGAAACAAGAATTGCCCATGGCAGCCATGTTTGTTGTCCGATCGGAACAAAATCAGCAAATTTTATAGAGGACCCTCCAAAGATGCTTTCTGTGAAGTTTGGTTTCATTTGATCCAGCAGTTTAAGAGAAGATTTTTTTTTAAATCAGCCAATCAGAAACAAGAATTGCCCATGGAGGCCATGTTTGTTGCTCAATTGGGACGAAATGAGGAAACTTTATAAAGGACCTTACATAGATGCTTCCTGTCAAGTTTGGTTCCATTTGGCCAAGAGATTTCAGAGAAGATTTTTTTATATCAGCCAATCAGAAACAAGAATTGCCCATTGCAGCCATATTTGTAGTCCGATCGGGACGAAATGAGGAAACTTTATAAAGGACCTCCCATATATGCTTCCTGTCAAGTTTTGTTCCATTTGGCCATGCAGTTTCAGAGGAGAAGATTTTTAAAAACTCAGCCAATCAGAAACAACAATTGCCCATGGTGGCCATGTTTGTTGTCCGATCGGGACGAAATGAGCAAACTTTATAAAGGACCTTACATAGATGCTTCCTGCCAAATTTAATTCCATTTGGCCCAGTGGTTTCAGAGGAGAAGATTGAAATGTGAAAAGTTAACGGACGGACGGACGACGGACGGACGACGGACGACGGACGGACGGACGACGGACGCAAAGTGATGGCAAAAGCTCACCCTGGCTTTTAGCCAGGTGAGCTAAAAAGAGATTAGCTAAGAGACATGTCATTTAGCGCGATAAAAATTGATGTTCGCTGGCTAGATAAGTTTTTGACTTAAATCTCCGAATTTTACAGGTTGCAGTAACCTCTTTCAAAACAAACAACATAACAAATCGAAAAAAAAAGACAATTCAACATTTTAAAATGTACAGATATGCTCGTCAATTAAAAATCTTGAAAATTACACAACATAATGCATTGTTGTTTCTAATGTTTTATTGCTGAAGAAACAATTATATATTTTGTTTTCTGCATCGGTGGTTAACAAAATTATTTACGGAAATGTTCCTTAAGGGCTTTCTGAAAAACGGCTGATGTAGCTTGTTTGATAGCTGTATGAACCTGCTGCTTCCTTTCATTATATACTCTTCCAACCGTATCTTTAGTTAATATTTTTATTTTGCCTTTGATAGAATTCATATACTGCGAAACGGTTATTTTGGCTGCATCTTCAGCGGCTTGCTTTGACTCCCTTTTGGCCTTTTTTTCAAGTTGATGGACCTTGATACTTCCATAAATTGGTATCATTGCATATCCAATCATCTCTCCTTTGAAGCTGTTAGCTTTATGCTTAGCTGCCGATCTGGCTGCTTTCTTAGCTTCTTCTTTAGCTATAGGTACGTACTTTTCGTTTACTTCGGTTTTTACTGAATTTAGTACTTCAGGTTTAATCAGTTGAGTTGCTGAAATTAAAACAAGAGAATTGTTCTACATTATACGCGAGTTGTTTCGTTTTGAACGTAAATATTGTCACCATGACTGAATTAGGACTTCGAATTTCTAATAATTAGTTAATATTTTTATTTATCCTGCAATCAAGCCATTTCCGGTCTAATAACAGGGGAAGAATAAACTTTAGTCGTATTAGGTCAATGACCTAATAAAGTCTACTGGTACTTGTTTACAGGAAGAGCGTGAGGAACATAGTGAATGTACCAGATGATGTCATGCCGTTTCCCGCCAGTCGGATTTCAACTTCAAACCTAATTTTAAGGTATTTTACGCATCTAAAGGGGATTGCAGGATAAAGACAATAAAATTATTTTGGCTCGCTGCGAAACATGGGGGAAAGGCTCGCTAAAGCTCGCCTTTTCTCATGTTTCTAAAGCTCGCCCAAATCAATTTTATATTTTCCGACAATGACTATGTATTGTATATATATTCATCTATATTATCAGTACAGACAGTAGATGATATACATGTATATAGTTTCTACAATGATGACCAGTTGTTTATGAAATTTATCAACTCGAAATGATTAAATGTTCATTTTCAAACTGCAAGGCTTTTCCAAGCAGTCAAAAATATGAAAATTTAATTATCGAGATTGGATAAATTTCATAATTAATGAGTCAAGAGTTTTAGAATCTCTTTGTCTAATGATAATGTAGAATTATTACATAATCATGTCTTTAAAACCGCATTTCTACCTAAATAAACACTTTTTCTCAGCTGGGAACTTGTATATTCAATTATCTAATAACACCTAACCCTCTGAGGTTCGACCACCTGGTATTTGTTAATTACATGTGTTATAATTGATAGTATAAACATGGTCTGTTAAGCCTGCCACGTCTTAAACGTAAATTTGGATTAACTCCCCCTGATACCGCTAGGGGGGGGTCTTTTTCTGGAAAAACGTGTATTACAACCAAACAATTGTTACTTTAAAAATCTATTTGCAACGTTGATGAGTTTGTACCTGTATTAGGTTAATATTGCCTGTATTTTTTCATGGATTTATATAATTTTGCAAGAAAATTAAGTGCACGAATGTAGATGTGTGAGTTTCTTATTTAACACCAATAAACAGCCTCCAGAAATCAAACGTTTAAACATTTCGATACATGCTTTAATGAAACTGGCTGATTGGGGAAAAATACATTTTTGATTTGGCCAGTCAGAAATTATAATCGTCTACTACGTCCGTCGTGTAGTCTGATTAGGAAAGCAAAAGCACCTTTTTTAAAATAATAAACTTTACATGGACGCGATAATTTTTATTCTATTTGCTACATATTTACCAGCCGCCATAGCCGCGGCCTTGGCCTGATCCTTGATAGCTTGTGTCAGAACTTTATTTACTTCTTCCATAGCTTTCTTCATAGCGTCCATATCAAAATCTTTGTTCAGGATATCAGTTACCTCGTTACAATCACTTTCAGTAGGAAATTTGAACATCTTGAGTTCGTTTGCCTTGCCTGATGTTTTCAAGTAGCAGATAGTGTCAAGTGGAATAAGTGCCTTATACAGACCAGAGTTCAGCTGATTGAAAGTCGAGTCACTTGGTACAGAACTCATGCTGGATACCAAAGGTTTTATTGCAGTAAGTTCCTAACAGATGGAGACGTATTAGTACTAAATAAAATATTTGGTTTTCTTTGCAAAACAATACACCTTATTCATACATTCTTATACTGACTCAGATACCATGTAAATAAATGAAACGTTTTTCATCAGTTAGTATGGCAAGCCGTTTTACTATTTATTCTAACTTCAAGATATCTCATATAATATACAGGATATCTTTTAAACGTTATAAGATATCCTGTATATTTTATAAGATACCTTATATACTTTATAAGATATCTTATAAAGTATATAAGATATCTTATATAGTTTATAAGATAGCTCATATAGTTTATTAGATATCTCATATAATTAATAAGATATCTTATATCTTATATACTTTATATCTTATATACGTTATAAGATATCTTATAAACTTTAGAAGATATCTTATAAACTTTAGAATATATCTTATAAACTTAATAAGATATCTTCTATAGTGTATTAGTGTCTTATAAATATTTTTTATATAAGATATCTTATATACTTTATAAGATATCTCATATATTTTATAAGATATCTTATATAGTTTATAAGATATCTCATATAATTTATAAGATATTTTACAAAGAAAAGTATATGAGATATCTTAAAAATTATATGAGATATCTTATAAACTATATATCTTATAAACTATATAAGATATCTTAAAAACTATATGAGATATCTTATAAAGTTTATTAGATATCTTCAAGTTAGAATATATAGTAAAACTGCTTGCCATAAGTTAGTCTCACGACTTTATTTTTGAAATTTTAAATTTTATTATATCAACATTAATATCATTATTTTCAATAACTAATATAAAACCCGTTTAATCTGACACTTAAAGTCTTGAAAATATTTACTTTCTTAGTCGGTGCAGGAATGAAGACCTGAGACTGAGTAGTATATCTACCAGATGATATGAAAAAACTCTTGCACCTTTTAACAATATACCTTTTCTGATCGTTGAAGAAGTCCATCTAATACGTCCGTCACAAGAGCCTTGCTAGTTTTCCCGTCTTTGTCTTTAATTTCTAGTTCTCCCAGATCAATATTCTAAAAGACATAAAATACATTTGTATTGTTAGAATATACATATTAGTATAGCCTTATTGCCTTGATTGTTTATCTGTAAAACTTTCATTTTCATAGCTCAGTCTATTACCTATAGTATTATTAGTTGAAAAGATATGGTACGAAGTATTTGTCTACATACCTGCATACCCATAGATTTTGGTTCTCATAAAACGGTTTAACCTAATTAATTTTCAGTGACTATTCTGGGTACCGTTTCGCTTAAGGTCGTAAGTGATACGATCAGTCGTAACTTGTATATAATGAAATGATTTACAATCAGTCGTAACTCTTACGACTTTTACTGAAACAGTATATCCAGCTGTTGTTTCTGTGCTATTGTTTTGAGCCGTTTATGTTATTTTCTGTCTGACGGTCTGTCGATTTGATAGGTTGTTTGATTGGTGTGTCATTGATGACTTGTCTGTTGTCCGTTTGTTTATTGTGAATATATATATATATATATATATATATATATATATATATATATATGATCAAAGTTAGCTTTTGATAATGAAAACAAAATACAAGCACCATGCTTAAAGAATATAATTACTACAGTACCTTGAGAGGTTGTATTCCTTCTTTCCAAGATGTCAGGACATTCTTCAGTCTGTCTGAAGCATCACTAAGTTTAGAAAGCAGTTTCTTCTGTTCATCGGTTAACTTCTTTTCAGGTTTAGATGGATGCAGAAGATTCTCAATAAATTTTCCTATCGAATCTATTATCATATACGCTATCATTAGTCGATTCAACCACTTTCCTATGGTTTTTGCGATTGCCTACAAAAAATTTCCATACGTTGAAAGTCACAGAAGTAGGGCCATTTTCTCCTTTGTTTATTTCACTATTAGGATCAATTTCAAACCGTCGCCTTATACCTTTAAAAATCTCTCGGGCATAGCCTGGTATGTATTCTCTAAAGATTAGCTAATAATAAATAACAAATAAGTTACTAAAAAATTTTAAACACAATCGTTGTAAAGTATGTAAATATTTAAAATTGAAATATTTAGGGTTGAAAGTGAAACAAATACAGGAGAAAATAGCCCTACTCTTTCTGTGATACAAGATGATATCAAATATGTATACATGAAACTTCCCAAATATATCCCAATAAAATCTCCTGGAATCTGATATTTTATTTCTTAAACAAATAAATAAATGATATATCTATATGTACATAAGTCGCGTGCATTAAGAACAAAATATTGCTTCATACCGAATGTAAATCTGTGTTTTTTCTAAAAATACGTGAATTTGCCTGAATATGCCTACAATATTGATGAAATAACCACACAAAAAAGCTTTACCTTTGCACTTCCTGTGCTGGATTCTCCAGCAGCTTCCTCCTCTGTTGATTGCTCTACAGATTCCTCGACTTCTTTTTCGACCTCTGCTTCTACTTCCGTTTCAGTAATTGATTCTACTTCCGTCTCAACTACCGTGCTGACCTAAAAATATTTTGAACATGTTTGTCTTATAAACATATGTCTTGTTATTACAATGGGAGATACAAATGAATGCTAATTAATCAAGCAAATATAGGTTCATGGAATATATTTGATATCTTGCACAAGCAAAGTAGCCCAATTGTTTATAAATGAGGTGTTTATAAGGAAGGTCTTTATTAAATGGATCACTAATTACATTCATAGTACACTCGTTTAACACTCAAATTCAAGTTTTTACTGTGTACACAATTTTCCCATCAAAGCGTTGTGTTGCTACTTGTACATGTGTTTTTCGTTCTTGCTACTTGTACATGTGTTTTTCGTTCAAACTAATAGTTTAATACCTCAGTTGCTTCGACTTCAGAAACCAGTGACTCAACTTCTATACCAGCAACTTCTTCCAAAGATTCTGAAACTACAACAGATTCTGCGCTGATCTCTGCTGCTACAGCGGCTTCTTCTGCTACTGCCGCAGATTCTGCTGCCACTTCACCTGCCATAGCTGCTGCCTCGCCTATAGTTGCAATAATCTCTATTACAACTAGCCAAATAAAGAAAATTATATTGTAAACAGACAAATAAATGATCTCATTGTTAAGACTGATTTTATTAATTAATGGATCGTAAGGAATATATGTAATTTATAAAATGGTGTTGCTGCAAAAATTTCTGTTTCGTTGATACTTAATATAAATAACCCTCTTTCGTTTTTGTTGTGACATTAATTTCAACTAGATGCACCGACTTGTAACACTTTTAAAACTACATTTTACAGCACGTTACCATGGCCTTTGAAGCCTGTTTTCCACTCCCAAAATTATATTAAATCTATTATGAGGGGATGGACAGGGGGTAATCAATCCCCGCTTCCCTCCCCCTTGACTCCCGTTCAACTCTGACCAATGTGGACCCTATTTTCGTAGTGCCAATGACTGCTTTATAAAGTCGCAAACATAAGGTAAAAGTTCTAATTTAGGGTTTAAAATTTGACTAATATGTTCCAATTTGTTATTTAAATCTATATTCAAATTAAGTTGAAGATGTTGGAACATAGTTTGCCTTTGCTTTTTATTAATGTTACAAATTAAGAAAAAATGATACTCATCCTCAATTTCTTTACACACAGTACATAGCCGGTTTTCCCTTAAAATATTTTTGTATCTTCCTACTTCTATATTTAAAGAATGGTCACTGACTCTGAATTTAGTTAAAATTTGTCTTTTTTGAAACTGGATTCTTTTAACAGAACATGAACAAACTTTGTTCATTACATCAGATTTGAAAAATATATTCGAAATGTGCATTTTCTTGGCATTTTTATTCATATCTGCCTGTATTAATGCATTTAGAAATACGAGAATTATCTCATCTACACCAGTAAACTTGAAATTAATGATACTACAGATACATCAAAGTCCGCTTCATATTTGGATTTGTTTCTCGAAATAGACAGCGAGGGACATCTGAAGACGAAAAATTTATGACAAACGTGATGAATTCGACTTTCCTATTGTTAACTTTCCCTTCTTGAGTAGCAATATACCAGCATCGCCTGCATATGGCGTCTTTCTCAGCTTATCCGATATTCAAGGGCATGCGTGAGTTACCATGACTTTCGACAAAGATAATTACTGCTGTCACAAAAGCTTTTTAATCAGGGTTTTATCAATGATAAGTTGATGTCATCACTTAAGAAATTTTACGGTCGTCATCACGAATTGTTTGACCGTTACAGTGTTCCTATATCTAAGATGATGTTGGACCTGTCCCCACTGTCGTAACATTTCATGTACCTCCGCCGATTTGTGACTACCACTGGATTTACTTTGTTGAACTTCACGACGGGTGCCGTATACGGAGCAGGAACTGATTACCCTTCCGAAGCACCTGAGTTCACTCCTGGTTTTTATAGGAGTTCGTGTTGTACATTTTTTTTTTAGTTTTCAGTGTTAATGTGTTGTTCTTGTGGTTGTTCATTTGTCTTCCCGGGTTTTGTCCATCTAATGGATTACGTTTTTTTTATTGCTCCTTAGGTATATTTTTCCTCTTTATACAAAATTTGCGATTTCTCAGTAAAATGTCACACTGTCAGAAAATGACGTCGGAGCTTCAATTTGACGTTAGAAAGGGAAGCGGTGCTTAACAGGATTTCATTTCTTAAATGGATGTCGTTGTTACACATATACCATATATGAAGAAAATAAATTTCGATGTTTTAGACATGAAGTCATGGGTAGAAAGATAAATCTAACAACCACAAAAAATTTAACAGACTTCTAAAAATGGTAAATAGATAAATAAAAAAAATACAAAAAATTAATTAAATGAACTGAGAAGTTAATTTCTCAAAAACAAAATAAATTGCATAGTAAAACATCTGACATAAATCTAGCGTATTTTTACCTCAGAACGTTACAAATTGACGTTACGTTTAGTTATACCAACATTTTGCGCGACGTCTTGGCATGAAAATATTGGAATTTTAAAACTACGAACTTGTTGGCTTTTGAAAATCATTTTTTATTTCTGTGAGCACAATTCTCTGGTTTTAACAACTTTAAAATCTGATAATTTGTAGATAGAGTATACAAAGTTTTATTTTTATTATTTCTTCCGTTTTCGAGATATTAGCGACGGTAATTCAGTTGGATACGGATACAATACCGTACGGACAATACGGAAAGTCCGGAAACAATCTTTTACGAATGCAATCTTTTGCAAATAATCTCCAAACGCAATAAGATGGTCATAAAGAACGACAACACCTTTTATCGTGTAAGATTTTTGTTTAATACAGCGCTGAATCGGTTTCCCTGTTTCCTCACATACTTTATGTTCCCGCCCCGTTCGCTCCCGGTTCACGCCCCCTACCCCCTGTGCATCCCCTCTGTTATTAAATGACAGGGGACTACACTTTTAATTCTGACCTGGGAATAGTTAATTTTTCGTTGTGTTTATTTGTCACAAACTTTTTCTTATTGATTGAATTCAATTGAATTGAATTAAATACTAAAAAAGAACTAGCTGACCTCTTATTCAATTGATACCAATGAAATGAAAATTTCTACCGTAAAAGTATATCACTCTTTCAAAAATAGGGACGGTGTCTAAACTATAAAGAGGGCAGTACATGTATTTCAGCGTATGTGCTCTTCTACCTGGTATTTGCGAAAAAAAACAGACACTGCAAAGAGTTTTAAAAAAATACAACACATTTTTTGGGATATATATTTTGAAGTCGTGTTATTTACGTAAACTCGTAAGTTTTTCAGGTTGAAAAGTAAATTCACACGCGCACGCGGTTCTATAATGGAATAGCTTTATCGAATGAGACCATGAACAGCACCTCAGATATCCAACAATTGCCTTTAATGTACGCAGCAATTCGGTGTACATATGATGTAGAAACGTTATTACTAAATGGTAGAACATTGAAATGTTTTTCGGAATTTGTATTTGTAAAGAAAATCCACTTATTGAAAAACCATGAAAGTGTTTTGCTTACCTCCGGCCATCTTCAGGTACAAGCCGTCGAAATTCAGTATGGACAATGCGAGTAAACTGACCTGCGCAAACACTGCCTTGGAACATCCAAATCATGTAAACACGCACACGTCCGAGATTTAGAAATAGTAAACAATGAAACGTGTACGATAGTTAAACAAAATAAATGATCGATATTAGATGCTTTATCAAAATATAATTGTAACATAAAGAAAGAATTCGCATCGTAGTAGGGTGGAAAAATATAAAAAAATTATGTCATCAGTGAATTGATAGGAGCACTGAGGGTAAATTCAAGAGAAATATTTGATATTTTGATTATTTAAAAATTTCTAACCATTTCCAAAACTTATTTCGGGTATTATTCCTAATCTTTCTACAAACTATGGAATAAAATTTTATATTCAGCCAAACAAGACAATTACAATATACGTGTTTTTTTTTAATGTATTCCACAAATATTTATACCCCACGCAACGGGTTGCGGAGGGCATAATGTTTTTGACCCGTCTGTCAGTCCGTCTGTCCGTCCGTCCGTCCATCAGTCCGTCAGTCCTGTTTCTTGTCATCGCAACTCCTCTCAAACCACACAACAAAATTTCACGAAACCTTTTTAGATAATAAGGACATACTATGTAGTTGTGCATATCGACAGGAAATTGCGATTCAATTTTTTTCTAGGAGTTACGCCCCTTTGAACTTATTTACTTTAAAGTACTACTGCAACAGTTTGTCATCGCAACTCCTCTCAAACCACACAACAGAATTTCATGAAACCTTTTCAGATAATAAGGACATACAACGTAGATGTGCATATCGACAGGAAATTGCGATTCAATTTTTTTCTAGGAGTTACGCCCCTTTGAACTTATTTACTTTAATGTACTACTGCAACAGTTTGTCATCGCAACTCCTCTCAAACCAAACAACAGAATTTCATGAAACTTTTTTCAGATTATAAGGACATACTACGTAGATGTGCATATCGACAGGAAATTGCGATTCAATTTTTTTTTCTAGGAGTTACGCCCCTTTGAACTTATTTACTTTAATGTACTACTGCAACAGTTTGTGATCGCAACTCCTCTCAAATCACACAACAAAATTTCATGAAACCTTTTCAGATAATAAGGACATATTACGTAGATGTCTATATCGACAGGAAATTGCGATTCAATGTTTTTTCTAGGAGTTACACCCCTTTGAACTTATTTACTTTAATGTACTACTGTAACAGTTTGTCATCGCAACTCCTCTCAAACCACACAACAGAATTTCATGAAACCTTTTCAGATAATAAGGTGTGCATATCGACAGGAAATTACGATTCAAATTTTTTTCCATGAGTTATCCCCCTTTGAACTTATTTGCCTCACTATACTATTACTGTTGACTCGTCTCGCTTGGAATTTAAATTTCCCAACATGCTGCCATTCAAATTAGGATAAATATGTGAAGGTAAGCATTTGATTGTGTTCATTTTACTTGTGAAGTGAGATTTTGTTTCTCCAGTGACAATATGAAGACGTGGGGTATGTGAGCGTGCTCACAAAGGTTCTTTAATTTTTCCTTTCAAATTCTAACTTTAAATGCATAAACATAAATGTATTTATCATTTTTTCATCATATATATGTATTTATATTTCAAACATGTCTAAATATAATGTGCACAAAACACGTTTAAATTGAGCACGCATTACGTCGTATGTTTAAAACTTGTGGTTAGATTAACATGTTTTGTTTGTCGTAACTTATAGCACGTGCTGTTTACTATTTTCTTCTCGTGCGTAGGAAAACATTTTACAGGTGAGTAACCACATCTTGACAAAAGCGTGGATAGTAAAAGCGCAGATACACAACTATGGAAAGCCAACGGGGTCAAAATTCTTAATTCGTAAATTGTCAATTTGTAACTTGTAACTGTGTAATTTCTAAATTCTTAATTCGTAAATTGTCAATTTGTAACTTGTAACTGTGTAATTTCTAAATTCTTAATTCGTAAATTATCAATTTGCCACTTGTAACTGTGTAATTTCAGAATTCGTATATTGATGTTTTGTAACTTGAAACATGTCGATTCGTTAAATGTCGATTCGATAAATGTCATCGTTGTATTATTCTAACGATCATTATGACGACAGATGGCGCTCGGTTTTCTTGTTTTCTGAAGACGACAGGTGGCGCTGCGTTGGAGCATTACTGGAAAACCCAGGTAATAAACGGTTTCTATTAATCCTAAAATGCGATTATCGGACCACTTGATTCTGACTGAGGGGAAGGGCTGACAGATATTTAGGGGACGACCATTTGATATTCTGGGGGGGGGGGGGGGGGGGGGGCAGGAGGATTTGTTTTGGATGGGTTATTTATTTTTGTGGAAAATAAAGACAGATAATTTATTTTCTGCACCGTTGAAGCATGATTTTTCATTTTCAGTAACACAAGGGACTGATTATTTATTTTCAGAATTATATTTATAATATTTGAAAATACACAATTTTTAAATTCATGTTTTTATTCTTAAATAAATAACATAGTCAAGGTTGTATCTGTTCGGAATTTTGGCTGTTCCACCTTGTAGTCTCAGTCCCTGTCCAGCACTGTGGTATTCTTTAAGACCATCATAAAGATATTATTTGTTATTGTGTTTGGTGCAAGCACAAAAATGGCCACCATTGCCATAAATCTGTGCACCCAGTTTATAACTGCAAAATTAAGAAACTGAATTGTAGGTGCAAATAGAAATATGCAATGTTTATAATGCATGCTTGTACATTCATGTTGTATTGTGCATTGCTCTGTTTAAAGTAAAGGAGAAAGGAAAATCAGGGGCGTTTCCAGGATATTTGAAAGGGGAGGCGTATAATAAAAATTTGGCCGAGCGGAGGGAGGCGAAAATTTTTTTGGAATTTTTTTTGCTAAAAAACAGAAAATAATTGTGAAATGCACTAATGTAACGGTTCCTGACTTGGAGCATGTATATTTTATAGTTAAAGTGTCAGGGTTTGATATTTTTTATGCCGAATTCTCTCCATTAATTGTCTATGGTATATTAAAATGATTGGATGGATCTTAACAGCAGTAGACCAATAACGAGAAATTCCAAATTCTAGGGTATAAGGCGTTACTTAACATTTCAATAGTCTTTTAAAGAAATCAGATTATGTGTTGAATTAATGAATATGATAAATTGCCATATTCAATACAATATAAGCAGATTACGATAGTTTTTTTTTTAAAAAAGGGGGGGGGATATTTCTGAAGTTTAAGTTAAATATACCAGTATGTTGCATATATATATATATATATATATATATATATATATATATATATATATATATATATATATATATATATATATATATATATATATATATATATATATATATACCAGTATAATAAGTTTATACTTACATTTTATAAATTCAATGAGATGAAATACATTATGTACCATTTAATCGAAATTAATCATCTTCCTCTGGAAGTGAATCTTCTGAATTCAAAACTGCATATGTACAAAAAACAATATAGGTTAAAATGGGAAAAGGTATTAAAGTGAGGTAAATGTTCATGAGACAATATTCCTCAAGTGAAATGAAACCCATTTTCAGACATTTCAAAAACATTAATATTTATATGTGGTGTAGTTTATATATTGGGAAGTTTTTCCCGAAAAAAATATGAAAAAAGACGAATTTTGGTAGAATCTGGTGCCATCTCATGCTTTAAAACATGCATTTATAAAATGCTTTAAAAAACCTGCCGAGTTATTTATTTTCAATACATTGTAGGTGAGGTTATTTATTTTCAAACTACCTCAGAACAAACCATTCATTTTTGTTATTATCAAGGCTGAGTTATTTATTTTCAAAATCCTCCTGGCCCCCACCAGAATATCAAATGGTCGTCCCCTTATATTTATTTACATGCCTACTAAATTTTACTGGTCAAGAATTAATTGCCGCCACCCGATTTTTCATCCTATATAAATTTTCAAAATGTGTTGCAGACAAAACACACACAGGGTGTTCTCCAAATATTCCCGATTTCCTCCCCCTCAACTACGGCTTAACTCCCACTTGTCCCGGGATCCCACCCCTTGCCACCCTCTCCTCACAGTTTGCCACCATTTTGCTCTCCAAAATGAGCTATCACTGAACCCCCCCCCCCCCCCCCCAAATCATGTGCAAAGATTTTCATGGAGAAATAAAATTGTTGTGAACAGATTGGCGAGAATTGTTCCTGTGAGATATTCTCTCGTGCAAATGCAGTGTTTAGGGTTAGAATTTTTCTATTATTTACATCAGTGAATCTTATTATCCCCGTCACGAATGGTTGGGAAAGGGGGGTGCAATCATTTTTTAAAAGTTATAATGGGACATTTTCTATTGATATTCAGAAATTTAAGGGGACAATCTTTAACAATCTCTGTAAAATATTCTGATTTTAATGTGGCATTTTCAACTTGAATATGAAAATTGGTGCATGACCCCTTCTAATCCTAATCACTGTGTTTTGACATGTATTCTTAGGGATACCCTCAAAATAAGACAGATGACTTTGCATTGCGGAACAACGGGGATATATAATAATCAATAAAGGGGCTACATTCACAGGAGTCTGAAATTGTATCAATCAAACTTGAAAATATTTGAAATGTCAAGTGAAGGAAGCGTTCCTTGACATTTCATCAATTATTCATGTTTGATTGATAAAATTGCAGATTCCTGTGTTGCTGCGCAACAAGTTACGTGGATTGTGTTTGAAAGCCATTCGCGTTAACAAATTTATGGTATTTGCGGGGACTTCATTTTTGGGTCCAATTAAATCATCAAAAATACATCTTCACATAGAGGTGACCTGGAATATACATGCATGTCTACTGTACTGGTCACCACACCTGGGAGGGGGTGTCACTTTCTTTATTAAGATATATTCAGATGTGTCGCTGGAATGGGTCCCTTTTTCAACTTAAATATATGGCTGTCACTTGGTCGGAAATTTCAGACTTAATAAATGACCGGGTCAAAAATTGCAGACTAAATATATGAAATATAAGACTGAGCCGGAAAATTCAGACTAATACTGTTCTGGGCCGGACTAAATATATTATGGGGGAAATGGGTTCACACCCATTATTCCTTAATATTAAAATCCCAATGTTAAAATTTTGGAAAAGAATTAAACCATCTAATTATTTTTTAACACAAGAAGCAAATAGATGAAAAATCTTTATGTATTTGGCTCTTGAGTAATGAAGATAAAAATGTTTTATATCATGTTTGTACTTAGCAAAACAAATTGAATGAGTAAAGAAGTATTATTCTAAATGAGTCACTTAGTTAATGTATACTATATATTAAAACTGTATTGAATGTGCAATATTTTGTTATATATATAAAGTCTAAAGGAATCTGACCAACCAGAAAACTTAATGAAAACTGGATCGTCGAGACATGACATATACTAGTAGTATAATGGTGTGATATCCTGGTGTCCCCTCAGGATAATTTGTCAATGACCATGATCATAAAACTATGAAACTGTTTCTTTTTTATTACACACCTTTACCCACTTTTAACCAAATTGACCCCCCCCCCCTTTTCCCCGACTGGTCAGAGAGAAGATCTCGCCATCTCGCCATTTTCATGACAGAAGCACTTCTCGCCAATCTGCTTACCGTAATTTTATTTCTCCACGAAAATCTTCATATATGACAGCTCATTTCAGAGAGCAAAACATCAGCAATCTGTTAGATGTTATCTTCAAATTTAGGTATAACTTTTCAGACAGGAGAGGCGCCAAACATGGGGTAGCAAGAATTCCTTGCCGGCGAGAAATACTTTTTGACCAGTACTTCTACTGGCAGGTCAGAGAGAAGACCTCACAGAAACAATTCTCGCCAATCTGTTCACAACAATTTTATTTCTCCATGATTGGGGGGGGTCTGTGATAGCTCATTTTTGAGAGCAAGATGGTGGCAAACTGTGAGGAGTGAGTGGCAAGGGGACGGGATCCCGGGATTAGGGGGCGTTGAGGGAATCGGGAATCGGGAATATTTGGAGAACACCCTGTGGGACGTTTTGTGTGCAACACATTTTGTAATTTTTTATAGGACGAAAAATCGGATGGCGGCAATTACTTCTTGGCCAGTAAAGTTTAGTAGGCATGTATATTAATATATATCTGTCAGCCATCCCCCTCAGTCAGAATCAAATGGTCCGATAATAGCATTTTAGGATTAATAGTAACGGTTTATTACCTGGGTTTTCCAGTCATGATCGAACGCAGCGCCACCTATCGTCTTCAGAAAACAAGAAAAACGAGCGCCATCTGTCGTCATAATGATCGTTAGAATAATACAACGATGACATTTAACGAATCGACATATTTCAAGTTACAAAACATCAATATACGAATTTTGAAATTACACAGTTACAAGTGGGAAATTGACAATTTACGAATTAAGAATTTTGAAATTACACAGTTACATGTTACAAATTGACAATTTACTTATTAAGAATTTAGAAATTACACAGTTACAAGTTACAAATTGACAATTTACGAATTAAGAATTTAGAAATTACACAGTTACAAGTTACAAATTGACAATTTACGAATTAAGAATTTTGACCCGGTTGGCTTTCCATACACAACAAGCCTTTTATGGTAATTGTTATTGCTCTCCACAACAAACAGAAAATTTCGTGCAAAAACGAACTGATTACCACCACCCACATTTGCAAGGACATTTTAGATAGACGGAAAATGGCGGAAGTAGAAGCATTGGAGATTTTTGAAGAAGTTGAGGCTGAGACGGAAGCCGTGACAACAGAGACAACAGAGGCTTTAGATATTGCGACCGAGGCTTCCACTATAACAGAGGATTCTATAGACATGTCTGATATCTTGTCCGACTCGTTTGAAACGGTAGATCTGTAAGTAGTAACACATATATTTCACTGAAATACTGTTTCTTCTTTTTCAAGGTTTCAAGGGAATTTTTTTTATTATATACCACTGTGTATAGCTGTCAGCTTTGCTTTGGGAAAAAATTGAAATAACACAAAACTAAGACGATTTGGTGCACCCTAATAATTTATAGTACTAAAGAAAATTTGACAAAAAGGGATTAGCCAATCAAACCATGCTTTATATTCAATAATAAATTATAATGAAATAAGAATTCAATTCTATCCATTTATTCTTTGATATCGTTATAAACTTTTCAATATATAAATGTTAATTGTATAAATTGTCTCATCATGATAACTGCCTTTTATTATTTTTGGATAATTTGGGGTATGCAATTTTAGCTTTCCTGGATATTTTCGGGTTACACATTCGATCTAACGTGGATAATTTCGGGTAGGGGTTTCAATTTTACCGACGCGCCCCCGTCATAAAATGTCATAAAAGTTAACCCCCCCACCGATCCTCCTTGGTTATTTATCATTCGTTATACGGAGGACTGTCGCTTTGTATAAATCAGATTCATCCCTTTCGCGCTAAAATGGATGGATGGATGGATTGATGTAAAGTGTATTTATTGTTTTAACGTGGATTGGCAATTATTACATGCATATCGACCGCCTCGGTGGTCTCGTGGTAGCGTGCTCGTCCCGAGTGCGGAAGGTCGCGGGTTCGATCCACGGGCGGGTCAAACCAAAGACATTAAAATTGGTATTTGCTGCTTCTCCGCCAAGCACGCGGCAGCTAGGAGTAAGAGCAAAGACTGGTCGGCTCTGAGTCAGTATAATGTGTCCGAGTGAGGTGATATGTTTTCCTGCGGACAGTTACCTCGTGAGCTAGCACTTTAAAAATCCGACTTAGCGTGTCGGTCTAGTACAAAGCAGGGATCGTATTCATTATCATATCAACATGTTCTCGTCCTGATATGCACCTGGTTGCCACTGAACGTTAAACAATAATTCATCCATCCATACATGCATATCTTGATGTGATCTGAATATGATCCTGCTTTGTTCTAGATCGACACACTGAGTCGTTTTCTTACGTGGTAGCTCATGAGGTAACAGTCCACAGGAAGGCATGTCAACCCACCCGAACACATTATCATTACCCGATCGCGAGCCGACCAGTCTCTGTTCTTACTCCCAAAAGGCACGTACTTGGCAGAGAAGCAGAAAATACCAGCCGTGACTCCATATCACAAGCGACAAACAAACAAGAAAGCTAAAATGGACCTGTTCCACTGATGTTGTCCCTTCCTCATACCGGATTTGACATGGGCAGCAAACAGAGACTGCTTATTCTTCTGGAACACCTGATTCTAAACCCGGTTTTTGGTGGGATCCATTTTGTTCATATGTTTTTAGCTTTTTAGTGTAGTATTTGTCCTCTTTTGGTCTTGTCAGTTGTTTTAGATTTTCCCCTACTTCGAATATTCCTTTGGTATTTCTTACTAACAGTATCTCAATCAAACTTCAATTCTGTCATTCGAGGAATTTTAATAGGCAAATTGAATAAATAGTGCCACATCCATATTTCTTTGAATTGAATTGTATAAATATACTGTGAATTCAGTTTTTTCGTTGATATTAAATTTCGTTGACTGGGGGAAACTAGTATATTGATGGGTTCTTAATTTTGTGGATTTCGAATTTCAAAACGAGTAAAAAAACATTGAAATGAAAAACAGTTTTAAGTGGAAAATATATTTAAAATCGAAAAAATATATCAAATATTAAATGTATTATCAATGATATGTTTAAGATTAATTTCAGTTCATGAAAAAAAAACCTTTTTGTTTGATCAGAACATAATTATAAGAAAATTATTAAATTCGTGGATTGATCTGTCCACAAAATCAACGAAAATTGATATACCACTAAAAATTAGTGCTTCACATCTACAGCAATACGTATGCACAGTTGTTTTTATGCGTTGGTCCTTTTGAACTATGTTTTGTTTTAACAGAAATTCAACAACAGAGTTGATAACCAGTGACTCTACTGTTTTGGATAGTATAAATACTGATGTATCCAGCACTGTAGATACCATTACTGGTGAGCTAGAATCCTCTGGAATAGAAACATCAGAGTTGTCAGGTGAAGTAGGTTCGACCTTTTCAAGAACCACAGCGTCGGAGGAGGCCGGAGCAGATGCTGTGAAAGGGGGGAAGGGTAATTATTTTATGATAACTTGATACACCATAAGCCGTTTATTTCGAAGCAGAAACACGTTAAGGTGTCAAGAATCAATTAATCAAATGTGAGCGATTTTAGTGCATATGAAAATGATATCTTCTTTTTATCTTATTGTAAGTTAGAAATCGTCCAAATACGCATATTACTATGAAGTTTTATAGTTGTTTTATTCCTGCCGAAATCACTAAGTGCACATTTGGTATAGTCCGATATTTACTTATATTTTTGTTTAATTTTATTTCAGGTGCGTGGTACTACATTAATAAGACAGGGGGGATTTTAATGAAAATTGCCCTTGTATATATGGTCGTCGATTTTGTTGGTAAAATGATTGTCAATATAGTCAGTGCCATAAAAGATGCCACGAAGAATCCGCCATGGAAAGGTACATAAAAAATTCTTTTTCATCATCTAATGAATTCTTGTTAATTTTGTTTTTACTTTCATAAAATTGTTGAAACAATATTAACTATTCAGTCCGGGGAAATGGTAATATTTTTATTTTTTCTCCCTTTTTGGAAACTAGACTATTTTTCAGTGACTTCTGTTTGCGATAATTTTTTCAATTGCTGTGGCAGATTAATAATTTGTTACATTTAAATATTATCAGGTTCTTTAACTGAGGATCAAAAAACCCAGCTAGGAAAGATTCAGGATGCTTTATCCGTTTTGTCGTCGCTGTTCAAAGAATGGGAAACAGCAGCAAAGCCTCTAGAGAATAATCCCTATATGTCATACGGTACAATGACTGTGACAGTAGGAGGGAGGCAGAAAACAGTTCAAGTTATTGACGTTGTTTCCTACTTGTTGGACGATGCACAACAGCAACAAAAGGATGCACACGATATTTTAAAGAATGGAATCGATTCACTGACCGTTATAGATATGACACAGTTAGAAAACAATGTAATAGTTTGAGTTGAACATTTTAGAAATTTTATTAAAAATCTTTTTACATAAAACATACAAATAAAATAACAGCACCTTTTTGTTTAAGCTTTCTCGTGTGACTTTATGTTACCGAAATGTCACGAATTCCGTTTGCCTTGCCTTATTTAGCTAGACACGTTTATTTAACCTTTTATATATGTAAAGCTGAATACACTGAAGAGACAATATGAAATGAAAAACACTATACATACATGTACATTGATGCTCCAGTAATTTAATACCAACTTTAAGGAGGATAGAACGTGTCCATATCCCATCTTAGCACCGCAATGTAAATGATATAACAGCCCGAATCCGTTGATATAATAAAAGCCATTATGCATTAAAAAGTTGCCCATTGCATAATTATTATTTTGAAGCAAGATATATTTTTTTTAGACGTATACTTCATTTGCTGATACATTTTTTTCAGACATATACTTCATTCGCTAATATATTTTTTCAGACGTATACTTCATTTGATGATATATTTTTTCAGACGTATACCTCATTTGCTGATATATTTTTTCAGACGTATACTTCATTTGCTGATATAAAAGCAATGATCGATCTACGCAACAACAAAGGAAACGTAGTAACAAAAAACATGTTATCAACATATGACTTTCCTCCTGCCAAAGAAGACGTTAAGGTATCAATGGTTTTGACAAAGGATTTCCCAAACTGGAAAAATAATGTCAAAAACCAAGGGTTCAATTTAGCAAAGATGGGAGCAAGCAAGGCTATAGGCGCTTTTACAAAGTCGCAAGTCATTGTACAGGTATGTTTATAATGGTTTTTAACGTAAGATACTTTAATTCTTAAATGTTATTAGTTTGGCGATGCACAGTGGACTGGTGGGCGGGCGAGCATAGGCTAAAAAACGACGAAGGAAAATCCTCATTCACACTGCTTCACACTTAAATTTTATTACAAACACATTGGTGTGAAAATGAAATACTTTGAGGAATGTTCACATTTTACTGAAAAATATTGATAAGTTTTATTTGTCCTTATGCTGTTTGACCTTTATTGATGAATGATTGGTTAATCAAAAATTTTGTTACGGAAGGAATTTAGGTATGTATATGGTTTTAGTTTGGTAATGGTATTCTGGAAGACATGTCGAGGGTAAAATTAAGAATTCATCGTTTCCAGGTAAATGAGTACCTGAGAGATAATGTTTACCCTGTTATCAAAAGTGCCGCTAAAGACGCTGGAGTTACTGCAGCTAAATCTTATGTGAAGGGACAAAAAAGCAAGTATTGTTTTCTTTAAGTGTTAGTGCAACTAGAGAATGTTTTTCCCTGTTTTGTACATCTGATATGGGATCCAATATGGCCGGCTTTGCTAAAAATAGAATATTTTTCGTTTGTATAAATTTGTATAAAAATAGAAGAATTAGACAATGTATAGCAATTTAGAAATAATCTCCATTCTGTGTTAATTTGAGGAAATTATTTTATTTTTGTCAGAATACAGCTTTGAAATACGTTCTATTCGTTTTATGAGATTAAGTAAACAGTTTTATAAAACGGCAAAAAACTTTGGTACGTTCACAGGTATAAATAATTGCGTTTTTGATACGGTTACAGATACGTTCACGAGTATAAATTATTGCGTTTTTTCATAGCACAGGTATAAATAATTGCGTGTCTGATACGGTTACAGATACCTTCACAGGTATAAATTATTGCATTTTTTTTTATACGGTTACAGATGAAATTATAGCATTTTTGCGATTACAGATGAAATTATTGTATTTTTGATACGGTTACAGGTACAATTATTGAGAAGGCACTGATACCAATTGTTGGTCCAGATCTAGCGAGGTCGTATGGCCAGGAGGTAAAAGAAAAAGCCATCGAAAAGGCAAAAGCCGCAGCCCAAGCAGCTGGTAGAAGAAAGGCAAGAGAGATGCAGTCCAATATTGAAGCAGCCTTAAAACCTGTAGTACAGAATGTCATAGACACCAACAAGGATACTATGAAACAAATAGGAAAGTACGCAGCGCAGCAGATTCTAAATACGGTAATCCCTCCTGGAGCTAAGACGATTGAAATGGTTTCTCTTCCAGCAGGTGTCAAACACGAAGACATTGGTCACGTAAATCCAGCTCAGATATCACAGCAAAAGGCTATGTAGCTGTAAAAAGTTACTTGTATAAGTATTTAAACTGAACCCTGACTATTCAGCTTTTTCATATAATAATTTGCATATCTTATTATTTGTAATTTGATATAAAGTTATTTATCTGTTATAAAATCTTTGTAGTGTATTATTCCAATAAAATTTCAGTGAAGTCCTTTTAACACATAAACACAAAAATTCGAATTCCTTTAATTGGATATTTGAACTGTGGTTTTCATATATGTTGTTGAGTGTCGAGTGCATTTTTTATTTCTGTAATTCTATGGAATCTTTTTTTTCAACCAGTTTTGTAATACTAGGTTAACCATCATAATTTGCTAATATCAATTCATACTGTATACACATGCACTTTAACGTCCAGCGTACAGTGAGGGAAGTGTCATGGTAAAACCGAAATCCAATGAGGAACCTGAGTGAGTTATCTTTTCCTAACCAATGTAGGTAAGGGAGATAATTAAATGCTCTCCTTTTTAGCCTGAGGCTAAAAGGGAGACAAATTTATTATCTCCCTTACCTACATTGGTTAGGAAAAGATAACTCACTCAGGTTCCTCATTGCAAGGAAATTTCGTGAAAATGCAACACAATAAACAAATACCACAAGGAAAAACCAAAAAGAATATAAAAACACATCACAAACTAAACAGAAGCAGAACAAGACATCACTGAAACAAAAGCACTAGCAATGTGATTTCCAACAAAAATTATCTTTTGGGGGTCTCGATCCTTTTTCAGCAGATTGTAGGTATTCCAAATAATATTGGTAACAACCCGTATTATTACTTATATTGTTTTAAAAAGGGCTAAATTTAAAATCTTGTTCCTTAATAATATGAACACTTTTCTGAAATAAGTGTAATTAAAGTCAGTTTTCTATTGGTAAATCGGTGATCACAGGATTCCCAATTTTCCCTTGGATTCCATTGAGATTTTGCATTGCCTCGTTCAATACTGCTGTCCTCAGCTCGATAAAACCACACATTGAACATTTCAAAGTGTGATAATTGTATACTAGTAATATTGATGCATACAGAAAACTGTACACTCATCCCAACTGAAAACATTGCTATACCCTACTATTTTACCCTTGTGGTTCCGTGCGGCCGTGCGTACGTCTGTCCGTAACAAAATAATAGTTTATGCAACTACTCATCACAGCCGCTTGATATCTTGTCACAAGTCCTCTATAGGTACACCATATTGTCGGATGCGTTTTCGGACCAAGGCGACACCAACCTCCTGTTTGAAGACTTCATTTATTTTTCTACTTTATCGAAAAGCGGGGCATCACTAGTGGGCAATGGCACACAGTACATGTTGTTCTATAACACTTAGAAGGTACGAAAATCCGGTTTTTACTTTTAAAGGTATTGCACGTAGTAACTAAATTGTTTATATCTTTTTTTATTTTGTCATATAAAACTATATATATAAATAAAAACATACGACCTGTTTATCCAAATTTGCCTTGTTTTCTCTATACCATTATCAAGCGTGCGTGCAGGGTCCCGTCTCACAAACATTCTTACAACAACGATCAATACTGGTTCCGTGACGTCAATAGAACAAAGACATTGAAAACCGGAAATCAGATCACATTTACGACTACTCGTAGTCGTACAGTCAAATGTTTGTTATTTCTCTGTTCTTGTAATTAATGTCCCATCTTTCATAACTGATGTTACTATTATATATTATATCTAAATTGAATACCTAAAATCTAAAACTAGTGAACGAACAACACACCAATTCACGAATGCGGATAGCGCATTGGTGAATTAATAATCCTGTTCGGTCACGAGTTGTAGATGTTAGGTATTCGTTTATAGATTTAATGAGAAAATTCAAGGAATTATGTTTTTATGTGACTATGCATTGAGGTCGTTAAAGACGGCGCTATTTAGGAGATAACTGTATTGTATTTTATTATTTGACTGCATCAATTGAATGATTTTATGGTTGGAAATTGAGTTAACTGGCAATGCGTTAGCGGAGCCAGTAAACGGATATTTCCGACCATCAAATCATCAATACTGTTATCTTCATTGCAATGCAGATATCAAAATATCGCTTTAAAACGAAAATTTTCAATACGTCGGAATTAACGTATGCGCATGCGAAATAATTTCATGGCATCAATTGTACATTTGATGCCATGATATTTTCAACTTTGTCCAGTCAGAATCGACCTTAAAATCAGTATTGCATTTCAATGTAAAGTCACTTCCTAGAGTGAAATACCGGGTATGACTTCACTAGTGAATAATCGTATTTTCTGTCACTCGGAAATTCTGGTATTTCACCACGCTGAATGTAATAAAATCCAAAATATTTTATCAGACTTAACCATTAAATTTGGAAAAAATAAAATCTTTTGTCATTGACTTTATTGCATCTTGTTTTACCATTTAGTCTAAATTATTCTTCTTGATTCCAAAATCGATTTAAATATTTTCATGTTAACAAGAAATTACATCGAAAAATAATCCTAAAACATTGACAGGGAAACCCAATTATAAATAAATTATTCATGACATTTGAAATTTCTCGGGATTCGGATAACTCTGAATCAAATATAGCGAGCCTTTTCACGAAAAGTAATACATAACACTACGATTTGTTGTGGTCGGTCTGGATAAGAATGTGGAATGTAATATTTTTGATTATATTTTTTATTCATCATAAAGGTAAGTACATTTATCACATATACTATAGTTCACACTATTTGTTACTAATTAAGGTAATATACACTGCTTTAAAATCAATTTTCTACAGTTAATATCGACAAAGAATACAAAAGCGACGAAACAGGGAAAAGTCCGTAAATTCGAAATCCGAAGGAAAAGACAAAGTCATGAGAATGGAACATAACAAACAAAAAAAAACGCCAAAAGGATACAAAACATAAATAGAACAAGACAGCACAGAAATTAAAGCACTAGCAATGTGAATTCCCATTAAAACCCGGCAGTGACATCAGGTTAAGCATATCCTACTCCGTTAACGGCACCCGTCACGATAACAGTGAGTAAAATCCAGTGTATCAAGTCCGGTGAGGTGTCATTTCCAGAAGGACGTGAAATCTAACTGAAGATATCTAGTCTCATACGTAAGATGTTCTTTAACTTTGTCTCAATTTTTTATATCAGTTAAAATGTTCTTTTTTCATTTTGAATGAAATTATTATTCTTTATGCTTCGGAACATCCTTATTCTCTGTTTTTTATTTTTAGGCTGTTATTCTCTGTTTAAAACTTAGTTCATAAAAGTGCATTGAATTTGGCATATATTTATAAAAGAAATTAACAAGTAAAATTATAATATTATAGGTTTGTCATTTGACATTTGGCTCCATACTAAAGACTCTGGCTCCGTCTCGTATGGAATAAGTAGCGATATTTTTGAACATGTTACTATAGTGACACCATACATAGGGGAAACGATGAAATTAACAAGAGTTAAATTCCAACTGAAAGCTTGCGTTGATGCCAGCGTTTTTCTGTATGGGTCTGAAATAGGAAAAGCAAAGGACCAATATTACAACGTTATAATAGGCAGTAACGTCAACAAACGGATAGAAATAATAGAAATTCCCGGACCGAGCGGATCCTTGTTTCATCAGCGTTTTAGTGAATACCAAGAGCCCCTTAACTGTGATGAATTTCGATGGTTTTGGATGAGTTGGAATCTTGGGCAGATTCGATTTGGCAATGGACCAGATTATTTTGAGGAAGAAGTCTTAACATGGACTATAAAGAACCAGTTTCAGGTAGAGTCTATAGCAGTTATGACAGCATGGGGATCAAACGGAACTTGGATTTTCGAACGCAATGGTGAGTATGTTGTTGTTCATATCATTTTTAAGAATTATTATAGTTATCACAAGAAAAGCACCAAATGAATTTTAAGGTGGTACCCAACACTTTCACTAAAATTAATTTGGCTCGTTTAATTTTCATAAAATTTTGACAAAGTATTTACTTTGACCCATTGACAAAAATTTTAAAATTTCAAAACATTTGAACCATTCAATTCATCAGAAAATTTACACTGATTGTATAGCAGTTTGACAAACACTAATATTGATCATTGAAAAGCTTAATATTCCCTTAACAACACAACGTTATTAAAACGTTTAGCTGATTTTACAGAGTTATCTCCCTGTAGTGTTAGGTACCACCTTAAAATAATTTTGTTAAAAATTGAACTAAACTACTAAACAAAATAATCACATTATCAATTCCAAAATTTGAGAAATTCACATAGAATACAGGGTTGTCGCTGGTAGCGGGATTAAAAGTACCGTTCTTAGAAATACCAGTGTTAGTTCTATAATGTTAGACATGATTATAAAGGCGGCATGAAAAACAACAATGCTATTATTTATCGGCATATTTTCTTTGATCTTTTTGCCTAATATTTTCGAGTATCACATACAGGCTGTATCACTGAAAATATTAGGCAATACATTGTGTGACGTAATGCAGAAGGATCTACTTATCTGATCGTCCAATGAAAATGAATTACGGAAATTATCGACGAAAAGTCGTGAATTCACGTAAATAGTCAATATTTTCCTTTCCCATTCACTGTTAAGAATGTGTTTCAAAAGGATGTCACATCATCAGCATTACAAACTTCTTCCGCTATGAAAAATAGTGCACATTAAATTTAGTTGAAAAAGTCATTTTTTTAAAAAAAGAATTACCGATAAACAGAATAATTGGTAGTTTCGTTTTTGATACTGACTATATCATGTGGAATATCTAAACTCGCCTTTCGGGCTCGTCTAGATATTCCACTTGATATAGTCGGTATCAAAAACGAACTACCTATAAACAGAAATATTAATCACTGATACAATCGTGCAACAGTTCTTTTTTGCAGCATCACTGTCTGGATTTTATTGTGGCAAAACATATACATATGGAAAAATGAATGTTCTATATGAAACAGAATCAGAGAGTATTTTACAATGTTCCCTGATCTGTGACATTGCTGTAATTTGCCTTGGTTACAACTACAATCACCGAGCTAAAATGTGTGAACTGGTTGCTTCTGGCCAAGTTATCGTAACAGAAACCAGTTCGGATTGGGATTTCTACGCAAAATGTCTTAAGGATGATGATGTGTGTCTGTTGTGTGTCTAGATCGAAGAACGGTTATCTATACTACTAAATAAAGAGACTCGATTTTGTGTGTCGCTTCTTCTTCATTTTAGTAAAATCATTGAATAGCTTTTATAATATGAATTAGCCTTTCTACTTAAAAAATGAAACTTTATTAATAAGTACATGAACGCATTTTCTTATTGTTTCCAGTGTAAATATTCATAATTATTCTAAATAACTTAAATTATTGTTAATAAAATGGTTACAAAATATTGCCACGTTCTTTGTATCTCTAATCAGGTGCTAAAAAGACTGGTGCAAGACTCACTAGACTGACATGTCCCAAGGCTCCTCTACTGTTACCTTATGAAAGTCAGATGTTGTTCTTGAGTCGCCTTTGTTCATAAAAAATCAAATATGCACGAAAAATCACAAAATTAGCATTTTTTTGAAAACTTGTCGACTTTGATGGTCTCAATATATGTTGTTAAAATTTGAAACATACTTTGTTACGATAAGTATCTTTCAAAGGTCAAATGCTAAACAATGCCATATAGCTTCAACTCCTATTTTGTATTTTAATTTAATGAAGTTTATCCTTGACTTAATGAAAAACGTCAAGTTAAAAGCCTACATGAATGATCAACGCACAGTGTAGTTTGTAATCACCGAGTTTGAAGATCTGTTTCGGGGTATTTTGGGATAAAAACGGAAAACAATCAGTTTCCGATATACAGTCCCTCCGGTCACCGACTCTGAAATTTCTTTCAGGTTTTCATTTCCGGCGGAGATCAACGAAATTTTTTGTGTGTAAAAACGGTTATAAAACTTCGTCCCGGCAATTTCACGGTTTTGATCTACAATATATATTTTTACACGATTGTAGTAAATATTTTATGTAAAAAATATATATTTGACGCAGCGATGTCCAATATATTCAAGAAAAAGCAACAAATGGCACACGAATGACGAATGAATTCTCTTATAAACTGACGAAAATCAGAAACAAATAAAACTGTATAATAAACGTTTTAAGAATTGCTTTCCAATTGCGAACTTCCCCTTTCATTGTAGTAACATACTTATTGGGTCAGTTGTCGCGTTACTATCGTACACGTGATTTGTACAGTGACTTTTCTAAGACATGTTTAATTTTAACCTTTGTTGACAGTCGTTATAACGAATTTATTGATCAGTACAAGTTACTGAAATGATACTGAAGTCAACTTCAGTTAGATTAATCGTCTTACTGCAATTTGAAACTTTGCCGGTGCTGTAGTTTTTGTACCGTGTTGTTCCTATAGCCCTTTTCAGAAACTCATGTCCGGTTTCGTATAATAAGGGATTTAGGATAATATTAAGTTTGTTTATACCTTCCGTAAAAAAAAGAAGTGGGATGATACTTTGATAGTTTATTAAATCTTATTTCGACTTTATTACTGCAAAATTTACACACTCTCAAATCCTTATGGAACTTTTTATATCTTCCTCTCTGAACTGACATAACGCTTATAAAGTCAGATTGTATCTTTCTAGTATACTTTATTCAGTAAATTATTAATTTTAAGGATATGTGAGTGTATTCATAAAAATAAATAATAATTACTAGATTAATTTAACTTTCAAATATAAAATTTTTTTCATGAAGATTTAAATTTGATAGTTTATATTAACAGGTCTAGTTTATTACTTTTCTGATTTAACCGGTCAAAAATGTTCTGATTTTACCTTCATTCCTAGCATTACATGTTCCGGCTAAAAAGTAGTACTTCTCATGCATGATCACGTGGACATGTTTTTTGTTTAAGCAGTGAAAATGCACATATTCGTTCAGATGTAGCACATTCTTTTCGACAATATAACTATAAATTTGTACAAACAAAAAATTAGCATAACTGTGGAGCTAGCGTATGCCTTATCTCAAAATAAGGCCTACATGTTATGTATCAAATTTATGAAATTGATTATTTAATACTATATGAAAAGGACTAACTGCTTTTTCGGAAAGATTGTAAATCGTTCCTATGGCATCGGTCTCCAAAACCTTCGACACCATTAGACATTAGAACATAAAAATTAGTTCCAATGATGACAGCATTTTATAAATTACGAGTACTCTTCTTGTTTATGATATATGAACTAATATTTTTAACTAACATAATCTTTGTTATTTACCGAAATTTCCAAGAAAATAAAATGAATTTCCGAACATTATTTCGAAGACATGACGCGAAGCGGAAGAATTTATCAAATTGCATTTCCACTGAGTGTATACATGTATATGTCGTGTAGATGTTATTATTTTGTACAAGTAATTACTTATACCAACATTTCTCCCTGTCAACCTGAAGTAGGCTGAGCCCTGGTCCCAAATACATTAACTACTACATTTTTGACACATTTTCATCCATGTTTTGAAAATACAGCCATTTTGATTGTTTACTTTCTGTTCCATTCACGTATAATGAACTCATTACTGCAGAAAAACCTTACGATTATCTGTTAACTCAGACATGCGTGTGAATCTAATTTTTTTATGGGAACAACCATTTAACTGTAAAAAACAATTCTGATTCCGAAGGGAAAAAATAATCTGTTGTGGCAAGGGCCAAAAAAAAATAATCTGTTTTACAAAACTACGGAAAAAAATTTATGGTTTAGATATATTTTTTCAAAAACAAATAATTGAATCCGAGTGTTGATTTAAAAAATCACAAGCATTACAAGAAAAGCTTTAGACCATTATTTAATACAAACCTGACTTGATTTATTGTGAACATAATAAAAGATTTTCTTTAGTTTTTCAGTCATACTTGACCTTTCAGTGATTAACCATCAAGATGAAGAGCAACAATCATGACATTCAAAGCATTATTCCTTTTTAGCTCACCTGGCCTTTGGCCAGGTGAGCTTTGGTCATCATTTTGCGTCCGTCGTCCGTCCGTCCGTCTGTTAACTTTTCACATTTTAACCTCCGAAACCACTGGGCCAAATGGAATAAAACTTGGCTGGAAGCATCTATGTAAGGTCCTTTATAAAGTTTCCTCATTTCGTCCCGATCGACAACAAACATGGCCGCCATGGGCAACTGTTGTTTCTGATTGGCTGAGTTTTCAAAAATCTTCTCCTCTGAAACTGCTGACCCAAATGAAACAAAACTTGACAGGAAGCATATATGCGGGGTCCTTTATAAAGTTTCCTTATTTCGTTCCGATCGGATTACAAATATGGCCACAATGGGCAGTTCTTATTTCTGATTGGCTGATATTAAAAAAAAACTCTTCTTCTCTGAAATCGCTTGGCCAAATGGAACGAAACTTGACAGGAAGCATCTACGGCAGGTTTTTTACAAAGTTTCCTTATTTCGTCCCGATCAGGCAACAAACATGGCCGTCATGGCCAATTGCTGTTTCTCTTTGGTTGATTAAAAAAAACATTTTTTTCTGTGGAACTGCTTGGCCAAAACTGTCAGCCAAACTTGACAGGAAGCATAAATGGAAATTCTTTTATGAAATTATTTTTTGTCGTCTTGATTGGACGCAAGCTTGACTTCCATGGGCTTGTTTAAAGAAATCTTCTCACTTTTGAGACAGGGCAGTTGTAATTTTTTCCCCTGTGAGATTATAAATAATCAGTCATGGTCTAAGATGTGAGATAGGACAATTCCACCCGAGGGTTCACATTTTGCAGTCAGAAACGAAGCTTGCCGAGTTTCTGATGATAGAAAATGGTAACCCGAGGGTGGAATTGTCCGGTCTCACATTTTGTACCATGACTGATTATTTTTCTCATATTTATCGGCCGAATATTTAAATAAACATTGACACCATGACACGAAAATTAGCTCTCTTAAACTAGGCAGCCTAGTGCAAAATAAATTACACATTTGAAAAGATCGTATGGGTTTTGGTTTTGTACCAAAGGTACAAAACTTTAAAGACTTATCTTTAAGGTTATGCTTCAGGTATTTTCAAACTGAAGCGATGTTAATTTCGACGTTATTCGTACCATTTGTGCGAAATTGTGTGTTTTCTGACGTTCTAGCTTTGTGACGTGACTTTTTTGCATTGTTACGTCAAGGTAGGTCATGTGATGTGAGATGCACGAATCTCACACTGGTGTCTCACACAGAATATAACTGTCCCAAACACATAGAAATGTAAGAATATTATAATCAGTCATGGTCTAAGATGTGAGATTGGACAATTCCATCCGAGGGTTCACATTTTCCAGTCAGAAACGAGGCTTGCCGAGTTTCCGGTGATAGAAAATGTGAACCCCCAGTGTGGAATTGTCCAGTCTCACATTTTTTACCATGACTAATTATTTTTCTCACATTGCTCGGCCGAATTTTTAAAGAAATAAACATGGCCGTCATGACACGAAAATGCGCTCTATTAAACTAAATAAGTTAGTGCAAAATAAATTGCAAATTTTAAAAGATCGTATGCGTTTTAAAAACTTTTAAAAGATATCTTTTAGTTTGCGCTTCAGGGGTTTTCAAATTGAAGCGATGTTAATTTCGACGTTGTCGTACCATTTGTGCGAAGTTGTGTTCTGACGTTCTAGCATTGTGACGTGACGTATTTTTGCATTGTTACGTCAAGGTAGGTCATGTGATGTAAAGTGCATGAATCTCACACCGGTGTCTAACACGGAATATAACTGTCCCGAACACATAGAAATTCACGTGCCCTTTACCACGAAACCCGTCTACTCAGGTTTTTTACATAATACGCTTAAAATAAAGTTGTACATTCTTTACGAGACGTATTAGTCAAATATAAATTTCACATTAAAATGCTATTCCAGTTCAAAATAACCATTAGATTTATTACAATTGTAATTTAAACAATATGACGTCTCAAAAGGGGTAGTAACTCGTTGATGTAAACAATGGCATGCAACTCATTTTTTTGGCATGTTGTTTCGAGTGTTTGGGGTGAGAAACAGAATCAAACACCATGGAAAGTACAAGACTGGAAAATCTCAGACACCCACGGGTCAGCCTCGTTGGAGGACGGGAAATCTTACCCTCGTGTGTCTGAGATTTTCCGGTCTTGTACTTTCCCCGGTGTTAGATTCTTTATCTCTGAAACCACTTGGCCAAATGGAACGAAACTTGACAGGAAGCATCTGTAGGAGGATTTTTACAAAGTTTCCTGACCAAGTGTTGTTACTTTGGTGCCAATCCCTCATTCAATATGGCCACCTGCAGAGGACTTAAGTTAACATAAGACCCCATGGGAAATACATGCAAAAATCTTCTGGAGAACCGCCAAATTTTAGAATATGCTGATCTGTAAGTAGAAGCACCTTGATAAAGAAAAATTCGGTTCCTACAAGGCTTACCACACTTCATAATGATAGGGAGAAGTGACTTCTCTTTTTGAGACACGTCAATAAAAACGGCTTTCATGCCAGGTTAGCGATACAAGCTCAGCCCTCTGAGCCTCTTGTTAAATATGCATACATGTACATATACCAAATGTGTGTCTACTCACCACTGTGTGGAATTATGATTATCATAATAAAATGCAAAGTACAGAAAAAATGATGTTAGATTCCATTTCTTAAGGAATTAAGAATTAATATACAAAAACAAAAGTCATTAACATATCAGAACAAAATTTACAATTGAAAAGTATATTACCAAATGACAGTCTTGGTATAATCGTAGAGCACATTAAATATCAATGTGGTATGGTCCCACCTTTGATTACACACTCACAAAATTTGCCAACAAAAAGCTAATACTTTAGTTAGCATAAGGGAAGTAACCATTTTTAAAATTATTTGAATAAAATAAACTAGTGAGGTTATCTTTCTTTGGACATTCAGAAGATAAATGTCTCTAACGCATCCCGACCATTTTATTACGGGGGGGGGGGGGGGGCTTGATCTGAAAAATAATCCATTTCCAACTATGTTGAAAAAATGAATAATCATGATTTTTTAACAAAAAAGACATGTGCTCCATAGAATAAATTCCACAAACAGTTTTTAGTTGAACATTCATGATGTGTGTACAGAGTAGATCTAGAAGGGCGTTGTTAACATAATATTCAATGGATTTTCTAATTAAAATTCAAACCTTATAATATTTTGCTAGATTATTTCAACTAAAGATTAATCCAATACTTCACGATGCATAAAATTTATCAAAAACCCTCCATGACAATGGAATATATTCCTGGTATACCAATATTTATGGTATTCTTAAAAAAAAAACCTTAGAAATGAAAAATATAGAGAACTGGAATCTGGAAAAGCAAAAAGACATATTTAACAAATACTTAAACGATGTAACTCTTCAGAATAATTATGAAAAACTATTCATTACAAAACTGAATTCGTTAAATGAAAGTAACAAGTTATATTTATTTAGTAAAATAAAACATAATTCTAGAATGAAACCATATTTACTAAAAATAAAACATTTTAAGGATTGATCAAAATTAAGAGTTTCGGATAATATTCTATAAATAGAAAGGGGAGAGATATAAAAAGATTAAATGAGAAGTCATACTTTGCAAATATTGTAATCCAAATGAGATAAATGAAGAAATTCATTTTTACTTATAAGTATCTTCAACCAACATCTTAGAAAAGATTTGTTCCCGAATATTGAATATATGGTTACTTTAGACAATACTGCTTTTAAATCACAAGAATCTTTAATTGAATGTATGTCTTTAGCTAAATTGTGGAGCATTCGGCTTCACTCGTAAAAAAATCGTGGTTGCTATGGAGAGTAAACTCAAACTCTGCATACTTTTGCAGGGGAGACATATTGTTTTTGTCCTGTCTGTCTGTCCATCTGTCACAAAAGTTTTTGAACACAAAATCTCCTAAAATTTAAAGCGGAATGAAATGTAACAGAATTGATGCATGCCAGATGTAATTTAATTTTTTTGGATCGGATTGATTTTAGGGGTTTCCTGTATCAAAACATTGACTTTGTCATATTTACATGCCTGAAAGTTTTCCGGAATTTGCTGGATATCCGGATTTTGACCATTTTAGTCTCTATATATTTCTATATAAAATATTGGATTCTTCCAAAATTTCTGGTTTTTTGCACCTTCTGTACTTTCATCCATGTATTTACATATGGAGAGGTTTGTGAAAGAAGAATTTGATGCACACCTGGCGTAGGTGTACACTACATAAAATGTTTTGGATCGGATTGATTTTTTGGGTTCCCCATACCAAAATAAAATATATGGACTTTGATATTTTTACATATGGAGAAGTTTGTACAAGACATAAAGGTTTTCCTGATTAGATTGATTTTTTGGATGAAGAATGATTGCAGGATGAAACGGGGGAGACATGTTTTAATTTTGTTTGCTTTTTGTTATAACACTGTGTCTTTACTGATGTATTATGCCATCAACCCTTCATAGGTAAAAAGAAATGCATTAATAAAATTATAAAAAAAAATGAAAAGAAAGTAATTGAAGATTTTTTTTACATATTAAACATCTGCTTTATGCACTGAACTATGAATAGACCCTTTCGGCTTAACTGTGTGGTATTGATCGAGCGACTTATGAAGACAAAATGACGACGTCACAATTTTACGTGAAAATTGGTCGGTGTCTTTAGTACTGTACCAAGTCAGACAATCCTGATTCTGTTGTGTTTATGTATCTGTTTGTGCTCTTTTATGTTGTTTTGTTTGTACGGATTGCTGTCTGTTGTGTTACTTTGATTGATTGGTGTGTCATTGTTGACCTTTCCAGTTATCCATTTTGTTTTTTTTTCTATATTGACGGCCGCAAACACTAGAATATACATGTCACTCTCAGTTTCAGTGGGAATTCACACTCCTCGTGCTGTAGTTTATTATTCGACAGCCAATTTCAATATATTTAATGTTCATTTTCATTCAACAGGATGTTCAGATGAAAAACACTCTAATGCATGCTTTTTCTAAGCTTTCGACAATTATCTTTTTATTTATTTATTTATTTAAGGTTCACCTTAGCAGATTGACAAATATTATGTTAAAATGACTAAATTATTGCGTGTAAAGGGAAAGACGATGAATTTCAAAAAAGGGTGGAATATAGATTCATTGAGCACAGTCGACGATATTAAATAACGTTACGCCTGATTGGTCGAAAGGTATGACAAAAGAATTCTGATTGGACGTCACAACAGTGGAAGATCGATGCACGCGCAACGATCTTCCATGGGTCATCTCCCACTGAAAATAGCCATTTACGGAAGAAAAAACTGCATCATTAAACCTTGAAAACATGAAAACTAAGCTGTCACATGTGTTCCAAGAATCTTTCAGTTTTTTTCCCGGTATGTATACGATTTTCGCCCTTTAACCTTAAAGACGAGTGACTATTTTATCAGTGTAGGCGTTGTCAATATTCTTTTCTGTGATTGGATGAAATTGAAAATTATTATATAGACGAATACACTGGTTTATCCATTTGGGAGTTTCGTGGGGTTGTACGAGAATTATGATTTGCATTGAAAATGTTTCGAGTATTTTTTCAAAGATAGTATTTGTTTCTGTTCTAATTCATAGTGTACAACCGGTATCATCTGAGATAGGATTTAGAAAAGGGTGCTGAACGAGTGATCATGTGTTTACACTCAAAACACTTATAGATAAATTTTTTGAGAAAAATAAATATATTTTTGCTTGCTTTGTAGATACTGTGAACAGACAGGCTTTGCTGTATTAGCTTTCAAAATATGATATAGATGATAGATTATTTAATATTCTGGAGGATGTGTACAAAGATGTTTTATTCTCTATTAAACTTTCGGAATGCGTTACTCAACGCTGTATTTTGAGCCCGTTTTATTCTCTTTATATATTAATAAATTAGTTAATTTGTTTGTTTAGTTGGTGTTTCACGCCGTTTTCAACACATTTGCTGTTTCGTAACCTAGAGGTACACGCAACGGCCAGTTTTTATTGCTGGAGCCAGAGTACCCGGAGAGAACCACCGACCTTCGGCAGGAAAATTGGCAATCCTTGTCAATTGTAGATCGGAGTCGAACACACCTCGCCACAGGTGAGATTCGAACTCAGAACCTCAGTGTTGACAGGCTAGTGATCATTAGTAGTCATGACGAACTACCTAGACCACTCGGCCACCGAGGCAATAGTATTCTAAATATAGAAAAAGGTAGACATTTAAAAATACCTGTCGAACAAAGAATTTGTCCACTATGTAAGAAAGAAACCGAGGATGAATATCATTTTATCATGAAATGTCGGAATTTAGATGATGTGAGAAACAATTTTTTTTATGAATTTGTTTCAGTTGTTCCTCACTATTCAACCATGAACAAGGCAGAACAATTCTATTTTATTTTAAGCAGTCAAGATCTAGATATAGGTAAAATTCTTGTAATCAACGTTTTAATATGTAAAATTTGAATAAATCCCTGAAAGGGATGTAATTACACATATATACATTAGTACTATATATTATGCACATTAAGTACTATGGGAGATAACTCCTGCTTGCCTCCTCAGCTGTGATGCTTTGACCGTATATAAATATTTTACTGTTTTCTGGGAGCGATTTTAATTTTTTAAAGAATGAATTTTATTTTCATAATTATTTATAAGCATTTGTTTGGTATTTTTACCAAATGATACCTTATTTGCAGTATAATACACTTCCATAGGATCATTTTCATCTAAATTATTTAATTAGAATTTATATATATCATGTGGCAAAAAGCGGTTTAACTGAAATATATATCTACATGGTACAATGTTCATCGGTTTACATAACATATTAAATTATCGATTTAGACATTTCATCTCCGAAGGAATAAAGTAATTTTAAATATTAAATTGACATTCTGAGACCTGAATACAAATCTGTAGAAAAATATTTAAAAATCAAATTAACAAAACCAAAACCCTTCCAGTCAAATGTTTCGAATTCAAACTTTACTTACTAGATATTGTTAATGAAAATAAAGCTCTAAGGTCAGTTTAGGAATATTACGAGAACAAAAAAATATTAACCAAATAAAATTGAATACGTGCTGTTAAGATTGACTAGGGGTCAGATCACAGGGGCCCGACTTCTGAATATTTATTCCTTTTTTATTTTATTTCATTTCATTTTTATTTTATTTATTTATTTATTTATTTATTTATTTATTTATTTATTTATTTATTTTATTTTATTTTTTTTTTTTTTTTTTTTTTTTTTTTTTTTTTTGTTGTTGTTGTCTTATTTCAGAAGCATTTTTAATAAATATTCACTGTAACAACGAATATTCTGCGTTTATTATCAATGTGTTATACACTATCCACGTCCTTATACTAAATTTTAGTATAAGGACGTGGATAGTGTATAGTAAATTGATAATAAACGCATAATTTGCGTTGTTATAGTAAATATTTATTAAAAGTAATAAGACAACAAAAAAATAAAATAAAAAAGAAATAAATATCCAGAAGTCGGGCCCCTGTGAGTCAGATATCAAAAATAGTCAGTATAGTTTACGTGAATAAATACCAGCGGATGTCTGACAGTATAGATTTCAATAGTTCATAACATATTCCTATCTAGAGCATACAATTTCGAAATTTATATAATTGATATTATTGATACTATAACGCAACTGAATGTTTAGATAAACAACCTAGAGATGCAATCACGTACGTTGCAAAATTTTTTCTGTTGGAAGACACGTAGACAAAAGTATAAACGTCATCACTGTAAGTTAGAGTGTGTTTTTTTATCTAAGTGCTGCGGATTTACGTCATAGTGTTAAATGATATGTGTAACTGGTAATTTCTACCAAAATAAAAGTTCAAGCATTGAATTTAATGCAAACGTTGTGGCTTCATCTTCATATCATGTTTTTCTTCTCAATTTTCATTTAACTTTCTAACACTAAGGACAGTCTCACTTATGAATATCTTTCGCAACTCTACAAGATGATTTTGTCTATACTATAAAAAATCAAATATAATCAGCCACACAATATTGAACATTATAAACACAAAGAACAAGCAAAAAGTGACTAGTCCCCTGACCTCAGTTTCAAAGACTGTTTTAAAAAGGAACCGGTGTTTTTTACTTGCTGGGAGGACGCTGGGTTCAAAATAAAGACAAGTTTTTCTTCATCGGTTAAATTTGTGAAATTACTTTGTTCACGTAACCTAGAGGTACACGCAACACTTTGTTCACGTACCCTAGAGGTACACGTAACACTTTGTTCACGTACCCTAGAGGTAAACGTAACACTTTGTTCACGTACCCTAGAGGTACACGTAACTGTTTGTTCACGTATTCGGAATAACCTTTATACCCTATGCACAATGAACTCGTCTGCTGGAGAATATGCATACGTGAACAAACAGTTACGTGTACCTCTAGGGTACGTGAACAAACTGTTACGCGCACCTCTAGGAACGTGAACAAAGTGTTACATGTACCTCTAGGGTACGTGAACAAAGTGTTACGTGTACCCCTAGGTTACGTGAACAAGGTGTTACGTGTACCTCTAGGGTACGTGAACGACCTGTTACGCGTACCTCTAGCGTACGTGTAACAAAATGAATTATGACCCGAACGCCCTTGATATAATTCTGCCCTGACTGCAATATTTGAGGAGCTTTTATTTGTACACAGAATATATTTACAAAAATTTAAATGGACTTTTTCAGTATATGATTTATCAATGAAAGTTGTGGATCAAAATCTTTGTGGCTTTTTTTTGCTCTCTGTTTTGCTTTATATTGCGAAATGTAGTGATCAATATAACAAACTCTAAATTAAATGTGAGGATAGGCTTTACGAGTGTATCAAAAAAGATTTATGGAAACGTTTATGGGCAGATCACCTAATGCCATTGTGTAAGATTTTAGTAAAAACATCACTTTTCTTGCTTTTTTTTGCTAAATCCTCCATGCAAATTTTTAGATTTCTATTACTTTTTAGCACAGAGCCTAAAAACTTATATTCGTTGACATTTTCTAATTTTTCATTTTTGTACAACATTTGGTTATTTTTTGAAGAAACTAAATTTTATTGAAAATCATAGTTTTTGTCTTTTTTAATATTAAGGGTTAGCTGCCAATTATCACAGAACTTTGAAAGTTGATTTAGACTATTCTGAAGACCCTCTATAGATTCAAAGAGTATGAGGAGGTCATCAGCGAACAGAAGACTTCCCATTCTTGAGTTTGTTAAATTGAGAGGACATGATTGATCTGATTCAAAGTTAAAACTTAGATCATTTATGAATAGAACTCAGTAACTTATAGTTAGGTGCAGTGATAATGTACTGACTACAGGTTGGTTACTTTCGACTGTTAAAACAATTGTAATTATTTTTCTTTCTCTGTGGATGAGTTATTGTCAAAATACCATGATTGATGAATTTGTTCTTCAATAGTTTGTCAGTACATAGAGAGCATTTGCGTACACAGATACTGAAGGTTTTTTTTTTTAAAAATCCTCGTAAAGTTTAAATTTAGCAAATAATGAAAATGGCATAACTTTTAGAAAATAAAGACATCTGCAGTGCCTAAAACACTTTAAATTTAACGGAAACGAAGGAGTATATCCCTCTTGTCATATGGCCTAGGTTTTTTTTTTTTCGCATTGAGCAGTACAGACAAGTTATCTACTTTGTCGAAAAACCTGAATAATCCAAAAAAACCGATGATGATCGACTTACAATATCTTTTTACACACGGGAACTCTGAAAAATAGACTCACAAACAATTATTGTGCACAGTATCTCGATTGGAGCACATTGACTAATTCTCAGAATCAAGATTTCGCTTTTTTAAAGCTACATTATCGTTAAAAAATCAGCTGTACTGCACAGATTGATTTGCACGTGTTATATTGCAAAATGTTTATTAAAGAACCTTCATTAAACTGCAATTAAATGCGAAATAAAACGTACTAAATGAAAACAAGGAACTCATAAAGTGATTTATGAGCTATTCAAATTATTTGATGTGATGTTTATACCTTTTACATTAATTTAAAGCAAGTTAGGTCAAGAGGAAGATTTGTAACTTTTTGTTTAATAATTCTTGACAGAGTTTAGAGTGACTAGACATTGTAATAATATATCATTATAACACATTCCATATGTAACCTTTAACATTTGTATATATAGTTCGTATAGTTCAGTGAAATGTTGGCAAAATTACAAATATTTAATTTTAGTGTTAAGAAAATGAGTTTTACTTTTAAATGCACTCATTTTTAACCAATCTGTTTAATTGAAGATACAATGATCTCCCAAATATCCAGGTGCGGATTACAACGGGTCGCAACCGGCGCTCGCCCCTTCTAAAGTCGACAGAAAATTTGAAGAAAAAAAACAATTCTTTTCTACTAGGAGGTGTGAAAAAGGGCCACAAAATACAAAATATGTAGCCGCCTCAGTGAAAATATTTTAATGTTCTGTCTCTGAGTTCGGCTTTTATTCTCGAAATAAAGACACTACATAAAAACTATAATAAGATGGTACAGAACCTAAGGGAGTTAACTCTTTAAAAATCAGCTGAATGTTTTAATCACATACTCTTAATAAAGTGAAATCAAGCTTCTCAATGACAAAAATTAGTGTTTGTCAAACGGCTATATATCCAATGAAATTATTCCCATAAATTGTGTGGTTCAAATTTCTTGATTTTTTTTATATTTTTGTCAACAGCTCAAAGTAAATATTTCGTCAAAATTTTATGAAAATTAAACGATCCTTATCTGTTTTAGTCAAAGTGTAGGGTACCCCCTTTTAAGACTGTCGGAAACCGCAGCTATCCCCGCACTCCCCACATAATGTATCCATGTGTACCTTTTTCACAATCATATCTTATAAGTTTAGGTCACAAGCTTAAATTATCAATTTTCGAAATTCGACCCCTGTGGGACCCAATTTTTGAAAATCAAAATTCTAAAACTTTATTGCGTATCTACATACAGTATGTGACAATACTTCATACAAATTAAATGCATGAAGTCAAAAATGAAAGAGGAGTTTAGGTTACAAGCTTGAATTCCCAATTTTCGAAATTCGACCCCAGAGGGCCCCAATTTTTGAAAATGAAAATTCTACAACCTTATATCGCTTCTACATATAGTATGTGTCAATACTGTATAGAAATTAAATGCATGGGATTAAAAATTAAATGAACGAGGAGTTTAGGTCACAAAAAAGTGTGACGGAGGGACAGACGGACGGATGGGGGCGATAAAAATATCCCCGAACAACTTCGGAGTGCGGGGATAATTAAACACAATCATGACAAAATTAATATTAGTGATCCTTTGACCGACACAGACATCATTTCGCAATTCTAATGACTGATTTATAAAATCAAAAATCTCAGACAAAAGTTCTTTTGGTGGACAAAGGATAGTTTTTAATTTTAACGGTTGATCGGTGATGAAATTCGAAATGATTTTTGAAATATCACAAAACAAATGTTTCGTAAAATTCGATTAAAAACGCCAATATGCTCACTTATACAGCTTTACAGTTCTTTGCATAACCTTTGTTTTATAGGTATGTCCAAATGTTACAGTAAAATGGACAGAAATCTGTTCATAAGCCAAATTCCCGTCATTTTTTGTTATATGTCTTATAAGAATGTCAAATAGTTTACAGGACAGGCTATCAAAGTTGGACATATAAAATCATTTTCTCAATAAGAATATATACAACACAAGTGTTTTGTGGGATTTAATTCCAATTTTATTATGATTTATTATTATTATACAGTTTTGTTATCAAGATGCAGATTTTCAAAAAAATATATTTCATCAGCATATTTATTAATGGCTTAAGTCTAAGACAGAACTCCGGGACAATAACATATCTACAAGTAATGTTCATTAATATGCTATTTGATTTGGGATAGTGTCTTATTGGCGTCCTGATTGAGTGGGATAAAGTCTTATTGATATCCTGATTGATGTGATATAGTGTCTTATTGAAGTCTTGATTGATGTGGGATAGTGTCTTACTGACGTCCTGATTGATGTGCTATAGTGTCTTATTGAAGTCCTGATTGATGTGATATAGTGTCTTATTAAAGTCTTGATTGATGTGGGATAGTGTCTTATTGACGTCCTGATTGATGTGGGACAGTGTCTTATTGATATCCAGATTGATGTGATATAGTGTCTTATTGAAGTCCTGATTGATGTGATATAATGTCTTATTGAAGTCTTGATTGATGTGAGATAGTGTCTTATTGACGTCATGATTGATGTGAGATAGTCTCTTATTGATATCCTGATTGATGTGGGACAGTGTCTTATAGAAGTCCTGATTGATGTGATATAGTGTCTTATTGGTATCCTGATTGATGTGGGATAGTGTCTTATTGAAGTCCTGATTGATGTGGGATAGTGTCTTATTGAAGTCCTGATTGATGTGTAATAGTGTCTTACTGAAGTCCTGATTGATGTGCGATAGTGTTTTATTGATATCCTGATTGATGTGGGATAGTGTTTTATTGAAGTCCTGATTGATGTGGGATAGTGTCTTATTGACGTCATGATTGATGTGGGATAGTGTTTTATTGATATGATTGATGTGGGATAGTGTTTTTTTGACGTCCTGATTGATGTGGGATAGTGTCTTATTGACGTCATGATTGATGTGGGATAGTGTCTTATTGATATCCTGATTGATGTGGGATAGTGTTTTATTGACGTCCTGATTGATGTGGGATATTGTCTTATTGATATCCTGATTGATGTGGGACAGTGTCTTATAGAAGTCCTGATTGATGTGATATAGTGTCTTATTGATGCCCTGATTGATGTGGGATAGTGTCTTATTGATATCCTGATTGATGTGGGATAGTGTTTTATTGAAGTCCTGATTGATGTGATATAGTGTCTTATTGACGTCCTGATTGATGTGATATAGTGTCTTATTGAAGTCCTAGTTGATGTGATATAGTGTCTTATTGACGTCCTGATTGATATGGGATAGTGTCTTATTGACGTCCTGATTGATGTGGGATAGTGTCTTATTGAAGTCCTGATTGATGTGGGATAGTGTCTTATTGATATCCTGATTGATGTGATATAGTGTCTTATTGATATCCTGATTGATGTGGGACAGTGTCTTATAGAAGTCCTGATTGATGTGATATAGTGTCTTATTGATGTCCTGATTGATATGGGATAGTGTCTTATTGACGTCCTGATTGATGTGATATAGTGTCTTATTGACGTCCTGATTGATGTGGGATAGTGTCTTATTGATATCCTGATTGATGTGAGATAGTGTCTTATTGAAGTCCTGATTGATGTGATATAGTGTCTTATTGAAGTCTTGATTGATGTGGGATAGTGTCTTATTGAAGTCTTGATTGATATGGGATAGTGTCTTATTGACGACCTCATTGATGTGGGATAGTGTCTTATTGAAGCCTTGATTGATGTGGGATAGTGTCTTATTGATATCCTGATTGATGTGAGATAGTGTCTTATTGAAGTCCTGATTGATGTGATATAGTGTCTTATTGAAGTCTTGATTGATGTGGGATAATGTCTTGTTGAAGTCTTGATTGATGTGGGATAGTGTCTTATTGAAGTCCTGATTGATGTGAGTTAGTGTCTTATTGATATCCTGATTGATGTGGGATAGTGTCTTATTGACGTCCTGATTGATGTGATATAGTGTCTTATTGAAGTCCTGATTGATGTGATATAGTGTCTTATTGATGTCCTGATTGATGTGCTATAGTGTCTTATTGAAGTCTTGATTGATGTGGGATAGTGTCTTATTGAAGTCCTGATTGATGTGGGATAGTGTCTTATTGACGTCCTGATTGATGTGGGATAGTGTCTTATTGATATCCTGATTGATGTGGGATAGTGTCTTATTGAAATCCTGATTGATGTGGGATAGTGTCTTATTGATATCCTGATTGATGTGGGATAGTGTTTTATTGAAGTCCTGATTGATGTGGGATAGTGTCTTATTGATATCCTGATTGATGTGGGATAGTGTTTTATTGAAGTCCTCATTGATGTGGGATAGTGTCTTATTGATATCCTGATTGATGTGGGACAGTGTCTTATTGAAGTCCTGATTGATTTGAGATAGTGTCTTATTGACGACCTCATTGATGTGGGATAGTGTTTTATTGAAGTCCTGATTGATGTGGGATAGTGTCTTATTGACGTCTTGATTGATGTAGGATAATGTCTTATTGAAGTCCTGATTCATGTGGGATAGTGTCTTATTGACGTCCTGATTGATGTGAGATAGTGTCTTATTGAAGTCCTGATTGATGTGGGACAGTGTCTTATTGACGACCTGATTGATGTGTAATAGTGTCTTATTGAAGTCTTGATTGATGTTATATAGTGTCTTATTGAAGTCTTGATTGATGTTATATAGTGTCTTATGATATCCTGATTGATGATGGAGAGTGTCTTATTGATATCCTGATTGATGCATGTGGGATAGTGTCTTATTGACGTCTTGATTGATGTGGGATAGTGTCTTATCGACGTCATGATTGATGTGGGATAGTGTCTTATTGATATCCTGATTGATGTGGGATAGTGTCTTATTGACGTCCTGATTTGTGTGGAAGAGTGTCTTATTGAAGTCCTGATTGATGTGGGATAGTGTCTTGTGATATCCTGATTGATGTTGGAGAGTGTCTTATTGATATCCTGATTGATGCATGTGGGATAGTGTCTTATTGACGTCATGATATATGTGGGATGTACATATTATCAGGTTTTCTGCAAACGTATATCGTAAAATATCAACCGCGAGACACAATGTGAAGCTTTTTCGGCGAGTGAGCGCAGCGAACGAGCTAAAAAGCTTCATATTGTGTCGAGCGGCTTATATTTTACAATATTTGTTTGAAGAAAACTTGATGATAAATTTATCGTATTGTTAACTAGCAATCTTAATGGAATTTCTTACTTTTCAATGGCCATCTGCCTATAACCGGATGTTTTCCTGATATATTCGGGTCAACGTTGGGTCAAACATTATGACGTCGCTGATATAATCGGGTCGGCTCATATTAGGGTCGGGTTAACTCTTTACGACGTCACAGTGCCGAAATACGGGAAATTGTGAAGGCCTCAGCAGGTCGATATAGGCATGGGGAAATACGATAAAGTGTCTTATTGACGTCCTGATTGATGTGAGATATTGACTCATTGATTTCCTTATTTATGTGGGATGATATCCCATTGATTTAATAGTTAATGCATACTCCCATACCCCTGTGAAAGTGTCATATCAAAATTCCAGTATTCTAGCCAATACCTATGAAAACAATTCTCTAATTTTGACTTACAATGACTCTTTTGTTTTCTGGGCATCGGAATCTAACAAATATTGACCAAAAGTAGCGCATTTTGACGAAAGTGACCTTGGCCATGACACCTTAACTCAGAATCAAAATATTTTTACAAGTTTGTACTAGTTTAAACCGATTGTTCGATCTAATTCTTAGGTCACGTTTACAAATGTTAACCTATTTATTTGTAATGGTTTTCATTTTATATTGAATTTTTGGGCAATGTTTGATAGATTTTATAGAACTTCTATGTTCGTCTGTTATCAATGCTGAATGCGAAAATCCGATATTTTAATTTCGATTAAATATAATGGGATAAAATTGATTTTTTAGTAAAGTAATTTCATAATATCTATTTTTTATTTGCACTTTACATCATTCTTGATCAATTGCATTACAATATTACATAACACATAATTATTAGTCATGTGAAGTATAATATCAAAGTGTTACATATCAAGAGCCCCCCCCCCCCCCCCCCCCCCCCCCCCCCCTGTCACTGTTTTATAAAGATTTGGATTTATAATATCTTTTTGATTTTTTTCTTCTTCATTTAATATTAACTGCAAGTCATACACGTCCACACAAGAAGCCAAATCATCGCTGTGTAGAACTAGTGAAATACAAGTCCATGGCACAATTTTCTTATTGTGTTTCTCTCTCTCTCTCTCTCTCTCTCTCTCTCTCTCTCGATTCTTATGTTAAACGACAAACGCTTTAAACTTTACCATCGTAAATCTCCCTTTCCTTCATAGCAATATTATGACAGTGTATATGTGTCATATCCTACAACATTTTTGGATAAAGCTGCAATTTCTTCATAAAAGCAATTCGGATTCGTTAAATCATATTATAACGATTTTGATGATCAATTCGAAGCATCTATATGCCAAATGGTATTCGAATTAAACGTCATCGTCTACTCGGAGATTTTTTTACTACAGACTGTGAATTATGAGTAAACCGGGAAAAGTTACATGTGGAGTAGGATTCTAGCGGATAGAGTCTTTCCCAAGTTCTAGAGGTTAATTGTTGCTCTATTTTATTTGTTTTTACTTGGTGAAAAGATATGGAGTATTTAAGCATTACTTTGGAAACATATGTGACCTTCACTGATGACAAGCATGGCGATATTAAATAACTCTATTAGACAAGTGTTGTCAGTAATTCAACAGCAGCGACAGAAAATATCAAAATACAAATACTACTTTAATATTAAGTCGCATATTAGAAGTTTGTAATAGCAATGACGAATGCAGGGGTTTTGATAAAGAAAGGGGTGTCACAAAATTATCAGGTGATAATGCAGAACTCCCTGTAAATCCCTATGCTTACGGTTTTTTCTAGATAAATTGGGTCAAAGGGTTCTCACAAATCTATGTGGCACCCCACAGGAAACGAACCATGCCGATCCTGCGTCATTTGACAATCTTTTCGCAGAAAAACAGAGCACTATTAATTTTGTCCTAGTTTTATTAAAGTCTAGTCAATCTGTCATGTTAATTTGATTATAATTTCTACGCCGGGGTAAAATTGAACCATTAATGTAACTACTTGTAACAACTCTTTAAAATTTGCGTAGAATTGTAGTAAACATTTCCCCAAAATTGGAACGCGTAAAGGTATTTGCGTTAGCTTAATACTTTATTGAAAAGCCTTTTACGCCCATATGGGCCAATGGCTTTCAAACATACATTTATAAAAAAAAAACAATCTTACAATAATCACAATCAAATCATAGCTCAATTACGCCCAATAAAGGGCCAATGGCTTATAAATAAGAACAATAAACAAAACAAATTTATTTTATATGCATGTCTCATTTTTACACGATAAAGTATAAAATACAACATTGTGATGAGTCCCCCCCCCCCCCCCCCGATATAATTTAGATTAAATCCACACTTCCTTATTTTTGTCAATAATTGTACTTTAATTCCGGTTAAATTATTGCAGATCGAGGGGTTTTTCCAAAGATACAAGCTTTATTTCTTTATTTATTGTGCACGATTTGCTCAAGCTCTCCACCTTATTTCCTCCTTGTTTGCCTCCCCTCCACCCCCCCCCCCCCCCCCCCTTTTTTTTCCTTTCCATCTAAATAAATATCATATTTGTGTTGCTTATGCTGTCTGAACGAGTTTTTAGTAGTTAAATAAAGAACTTATTCAATTGATAAATTCCTAAGTGAATAAATAAAAGTGACCTTCAATCTTTTTATAAGTATTATCGTAACACTTTCTTTTTTAAGATCTTACTCAATATTTTATAATATTCTGGCAACAGGGGCAAAATAAAAAATTATGAACAGATAGTGAAATTTTCAACATTATCCGCTGGCCTAGTTTTAACATTTTATACGTTAACCATTCATACATAATAAATTTTATTAACTGGCACACTGACCTAGACAGATCACATGACTTCAATAATGATCGAAATCTACAATGTTTGTAAACAAATGGCACGTGATTTACTTAAACCAATGGAAATAAGATAGTAGTACACACCTATTTAATAAACCATGTGAGTCTTTACTAAAATACTACGTACATTTCAAAAGACCATACATAAGTAAATAAGTATTTAAAGTGGCGAGTTAACGCTAAAGATCGTAAACTAGTATTGATAAAATTAACTTTATTATTGTTTTAAAAAATTATTTTTAAACGGTAATTATGTACGCGGTATTTCTAGACTGGGCTTGTACAGTTTTACTTGGAGTACTAGCATTTCTGTTAACATTCATTTATATGAGATCACGGAAGGCAAGAGCACTTTTGCCTCCGGGTCCATACGCATTGCCGCTCGTTGGAAATATAGTCCAACTTTTTGGCAAAGACTTGCACATTGCCTTGACAGATTTAAGTAGGCAGTACGGTGACTTGGTATGGTTGAAACTTGGCGGAGATAATGTTATTGTCATAAACACAATGAATGCTGTAGTAAAAAGTTTCGTAAGGCAAGGCAGGGTGTTTTCCGGTCGACCTAGGACGAGAAAAACAGTCGAAGTTATGCTTGGAGACGGACACGATATCTGTATGAACGACGTCGGGCCAGAACTTAAATTTCACAGGAAAATTGTACATCATTTTCTTGCTTCACAGACAAAACAAGGAAAGGAAAAACTTATGAGTATTTTGAGTCAAGAAGCAGAAAGCTTTTGTGAGACACTTGAAAGAATTTCTAAAGATGGTAAACCATTTGATCCAAAGTTCGATGTTGCCAGAGTCGTGGCCAACGTTCTTTGTCAGTGTATATTGAACAAGAGATTCGCGAATGTTGATGACGAGTTCCATACACAGTTACGGATCATACAAGATATTGTGGATAATATTGAAAGCTTTAACATAGTGGACATGATACCATGGTTAGAGGTGAGTATCTTTTTCATATCTGTCATAATTGTGTAATAAAAACTATATTTTATATCTGCACATTTATACCGTATATATTAAACAAAGAAAACACATTTTATGAGAATCAATTTAAAAACAGTGTTACAATTAGTATATATAATTATTCAAATGTACACTGCACGAATATAATGAACGAAGCTATCCAAAATACCAAATGTAGGCAAATGTTCCCAGTTATTTGACAGATAAAAACCGTGTCCCTTGTCGCCTTCCATATTCATGATATTATCGCGTTTAAAAATCCATGAAATAATTTAAATATAAAAAAAAAAGCTGGAAAAGAGGTTTTTTTCTAATTATATGTTTCATTTTTTTATTTATCATTTATCTATATATTTATTTGTATTTTCCTTAAAACATCTTAAATACCACTAAATAGTTTTTTTCTGTCGGTTTTACTATAGTTTTATTACTGAGAAGTGCTTTTATTAAATATTTCTGAACATTTACATTTGGTAACAAGTAATGTTCATTCACAAATGGGATGGGAGTAACATCTTCCAATCAAAAACTTCAATTTCGGTAATACGAGATACACATTAGATAATTGAATGAATTTATGTTAGCGGGAAAGTCATTCATAAATTTGAGAACGAGGTATTTAAACTATTTGTGAAACCTTTGGCCTTGAGCAATCTATATCCGCGGATCCAATCCCATCGATTGACCTAGCGAGTTATTTTGTTTAAGGATAGGTAGGGTATACTAGTAAAATAGAAATTTCTCAAACTGATGAAAGAGCTTTGATTTTGGGATTTTTCCAAAAAATATTGTATTATGCATACCTGTTCACCTTTTTTTACGATTTTGGATTAATGGTGATTTTCTTGTATGAAACTTTTGAAGAAAATTTGCTTTCGAGTTGAATTTCAAAAATGTTAGACTCGAGGTATTTTTTTTAATTCAAATAACCAAACCGACGAAACAAAATTCAATCCTCACACACCAAACTTACAAACTTTCATCCAGAATTTTCCAGATACTTCACAGGCGTTAATAACAACTTCCACGTGACTAATTATGCAAATATAAAGCTCATTTTGGGGATACTAAGGGAGCAGTTGCGGAAGAGTAGGCGTGCAGCACCACATTGTTGAACTTTTCTGCCCAAAAAAATTAAAGTGAAACTATATATATACAACTTCGATCCAGTTAATAGATCAATGAAACAGGGTGATATCAAATTCCATCATATTTTTGTTACATCGCGCAAATTTAAGCCCCTCTTGGTGCACCCTAATTTTGATGGAAAGTAATTTTTTTTTATTTGGTCTAAATACTGTAGTGGTGACAAACAGTTAGCAACGTTAATAAAGAAATGAGGTACAAGAATGGAATTTCAAACGACAGGCAACAAAATTTAGTGAAAAAGACAGCTAAGAGGCTATGCAATTTTATGAAAATGGCAAGCCCAGAAATGTTTTTAAAAAGGGGCAGGAAAAATATATTACTTGAAAGAACAAGAACGTAATTTCATTAAGACTGGGTGTCAAAATACCCCTAAACGTTTTCCGTGATCTGCCCCCTACAAAATCAACCTTGCGCTTTCATTTAAATAACAATACTGAATCGTAGGTTTTTTGGTATACGGAGGGTCAGTGTACTGAAGCCTGTTATCATGGCCTGAGTCATCACAGGTCAAACAAACCCTGACCACTCATTCAGAAATATTGTAAACATGTCTGGTCATGAACTTGATAACAGTGTGGAAGATATTTTTACAACTGTTTTTGTTTTGCTGGGGATAGGTTACATCAGTCCGAGGACACCCACTTTTGCCCTGAAAAGTCCAAAGTATCAAGAAAATAGTAAAGGTGTGTAGGCGGGTACATTTTTTATCCATCGGGGGTATGTGAAAGGCTTTAATTTACGAATAAACTACATGTATCTCAAAAATAATGTCATATCCTTTGATGTTAACAAAAAATCCTGAATTCGAAGTTTTAGAATATTTGTATATGGTTCTGATATTTCATATACCCATTCTCAAAATCCCAAAAAGTGTTTTTTTTTTACCATTTCCTTACTATATATATATAAATCATGGCCTAAGTCATCACAGGTCAAACAAACCCTGACCACTCATACAGAAATATTGTAAACATGTCTGGTCATGAACTTGATAACAGTGTGGGAGATATATTTAACAACTGTTTTTGTTTTGCTGGGGATAGGTTACATCAGTCCGAGGACACCCACTTTTGCCCTGAAAAGTCCAAAGTATCAAGAAAATAGTAAAGGTGTGTAGGCGGGTACATTTTTTATCCATCGGGGGTATGTGAAAGGCTTTAATTTACGAATAAACTACATGTATCTCAAAAATAATGTCATATCCTTTGATGTTAACAAAAAATCCTGAATTCGAAGTTTTAGACTATTTGTATATGGTTCTGATATTTCATATACCCATTCTCAAAATTCCAAAAAGTGTTTTTTTTTACCATTTCCTTTATATATAAATCTTGCATCACAATTAACAATTCCACTTTTTACAATATGCGGATTGATTTCAAAATTTGGAGAATGTGATTCGATGAAATATGTCCTGTTTGATCTGTGTGTATTTCCACAAAAATGGTTGAAAAATCTGTTCCGAACTAATATGGCTGTTCCGAGCGGATGTTGCAGCTATACTCGTATTAAATTATCTAGAACTGAACAAAGACAACGAGAAAATTATATTAAAGCCAATCACATTCTTGGATTTTTTAAATAAAACATAATAATGAGAATAATTGATATTATCCATTGTTATGCATGAGAGAGATAGGCGGGCGTGATAGATATTGTCTGTATATTTTTCAGCATTTTCCCATTCCTAGTTGGAAACGGTTTAAAAGAAGTCTGGCAAAGAAAGATGAATGGATGGACAATATTCTGAAGGAACATCGTGTGAGTATATATACATGTGCTGAAGCAAAAAAAAAAACCTCTTTTATATAGGTCAAATATGGTCTCTTCTTCTCTTCTTGAGCTTACATGTAACAGTGTATGTTTAAAATTGACAAATAAATAAATAAAATGATTTTTTTAAAGAGTTGGCACTTAAACGCTGTTACATACATTGTATAATACATATCTTTGTTATATTTACAAATATGTTAGAATTAGGTAATGACCTCCCCAGAGGCGGACTCGGGCGAGAACACCGGGTTAGGCATCCGAATGTTAAATAAAAATTATCAAAATAATAGTATGCGAAGAAAAAAATGGCTAGCTAAATTCGGAGAACATTTGTCACGCCATCTCACCTAAAATCATGATTCTCTTCCTAAAATAAATATGTTATGTAATATTATGTTTATGTATTTGAGAGAGAAAAAACAAAAAATAACTGAACACAAAAATGAACTGTGAATAGCGTTTTTATTGCTGTTCTTCATCTTGAGATTCAATTTATTATGCTAAAAGAAACTGAATATGTGGAGAAATTTATCTCGTACTAGCACGAAAGTGTTCGTTTTAATGAGATCTTGATCTGCTGCCTGTTTTTGTTGTTTTTTATCTATTTAGAACATGTTCTTTTACAGGACACTCTCGAAGAAGGAGTCAGTCGTGACCTTGTTGACACTTTATTGGTCCTTCAGCAAGAGGCCAAAGCATCTAACAATTCTGTGGAATTAGAAAGGTTGTCAGATTGTAATATCGGCCATATTGTTTATGAGCTCTTTGGAGGGGGGATCGAATCAACCACCATGTCAATTCTGTGGTTCATTATCTACATGATACGACATCCGGAGGTAAGTGTCCATATTTTGTGGTTTTATGACATATTTTAATGACCTTTGTATTATTGCAGTATTTTTATTGTTTTGTTTACATGTCTCGACAATATTAATGGTCTGATATTTTTGGTAAATATCTGCTTTCCTGGTATTTATAAAGATTAAGTTTAATAAGTTCTACATTTCTCAAAAATATTTTTTACTATTCAACACACAACTTTTAATGAGTTGAAGTAAAAATCGTAAATGCCCAAAAACATATTTAATTAATATATTTCATGTGATTTTTTTTTGTATACTAGAAATTTGATGGACCTCTAACGTTTGAACATAAAATTTTGTTTTTTCAGTGGCAAGATCGAATTTATGAAGAAATACAATCAACAGCAGACGATAGTGGCATTCCTTCTCCATTTGATAGGGGAAGTTATCCAGTGTTAGAAGCATGTATTAAGGAGGTGTTACGAATATCTTGTGTACTTCCTGTTGGATTTCCACATCGAACCATGTCAGATACATCGTAAGTTGAGACACCTTTTTCCAGTATGTGATCTTTTGTAAAATATGAAAAAGAAGTGTAGATCAATATTAATTCGAATGAGTCCTTCCATAAATAAATTTGAAAATAAAATTATTTTCAGGAATATTGACAGGATTTTGAAAACAAAAATCAAATACATAATTATGTACTTTGTCAACGATATATTCACATGATGAATAAGCAAATATAGATCAGACAGCGATAAATCCTGTTATCATTCTGTTATTGACCTGAGAACAAACAGTCGCAATATCTAACCTTGAAATAATCTTCCTTCAAAGCATATTTTTTTAATCAAAAATAGATAATAATTTAACCGTGTTCATGCTAAAACTATATATAGCACCATATACGGGTAATGTTACGAATTTATGTGAAAAAAAAGAAAAAATGCTATTGAATAAATATCCAAAAGGGTATTGGTAATATTCAACAGACTTCACTTAAATAAACCGTTTTATACATATTTACAAAATACTGTATCATCTTTGTGATGATTTTGATTTAATTGACTATGTATATCATGGTTAATGTGTGTGTCACTTCCCTGTAGAACAATAATTATCATATAACCAAAGCTGTATTGATAAATCTGCTACTCATACATTGCCCTCGACTACGCCTCTTCAGATATTGTTCCTTCTGATTTCAGATTAGACGGTTACCACATTCCAGGAGATACAATGGTGATCATGAATATTTGGGGAATACATCATGATGAACAATCGTGGAAAGATCCGTATAAATTTACCCCAGGTAATTATTAAGTCCCCAAAACAAAGTTTGGGGGACATTGGTTTGTTCCGTTTCTTTTTCTTTCTTCTTCTGATGAGCCATGAACTTGTCTGAAGCGGATCTCAAAAAGCATTCAAGCGAACTTAATCAAACTTAGAAGAACAAAAATAGATGGTCATGCCTACTAATTGTTCACAAAGGCTTCGGAATTTTCAAAATAGCCGCCAAAATGTGGAAACATTCAACATGCTCCGATTCGGACCAAAATTGGTTTCCAAGTAGATTATGATATTTCGAAGTGATTTTCGTCATCGAAAATTTTCCGTCGACTGCAATTTTCAAAATGGCCGCCAAAACGCCGAAAAACATACTTCTCTTCAATGAAACTTAATTTCCAAGTAGATTAAGATATGGCGAAGTGGTTTCTTTCATTGAAAATTTTCAGAATGGTCGCAGTTTTGAGGACTTTTGTGTTGGCATCCCAACATAGTATTACTTGTTAAGTTTGACTTAAGATATGAAAACTCAATAAGCTTCTCAGATTCCGAGAAACTTTTTAAATTTAAACAGTTTTTTAAAGTAAATTGAAAGTTATATTTATTCACATACAATGTTCAAATGCATTTTTAACCCATACAGGAAAATGGTGTATTGGTAGGGAAAGCATATTAGAAAACTATATGTACATTGTACATTGACCTATCGGTCTGTTGGTATGGGGATTTGTAAGATAACCAGAAAATATTTGAACTGTATGAATTTGGTATATGACTTAAAATTTCCATTTCATTTCAGAGCGATTCCTGCATCCCAATCCAAGTGAAAGATACAGTTATCTACCTTTTGGTATAGGAAATCGTGTTTGCTTGGGATCAGTTATTGCAAAAATGGAAGTTTTTCTTTTTTGTGGGTGTCTTTTTTCCAAATATGCCATCAAATGTCCAGTTAATGAACCGCTTCCGGATACGAAGGGACTTTCCGGACTAACAATGAGACCACTTCCGTTTAAGATTTATTTAGAAAAACGGAAGTAAACTTTCGTTAAAATATATTTATTCCGTCCATATGCAAATGCAATCCAATAACATTCGCATTTACTATTGTGCAATACTTTTGTTTGTGTTCAAAGAAAATGTGTGTGCGTATTTGTGTATAGATGAACGGAAGTGAACATACTTGAAACTTAATGTGAAATACTGAAAAGTTTAAATTTGAGCCAGGATAATTGTTTTCTCGGGATTTTTCATAAGAAATACATTGGGAAAATAATATTGATAGACGTTTAAAACGTATGGAAGGAATAACTACATTTTTGAAATATTTTACAAACTGAACATTTGAAAGAAGTTCTTTGAGAAAATGTAAATAAATATGGGGTTACTGGGCAAATACATTCCAATGTATTTCCTATGAACACTCCAGAGGAGCTACAAAAGTTTTATCAAAAGTCAGAAACGTCACAAGCGAACATCCTTAATGAATGGAATTTCGTGAGTATTGTCGAGTAATTGAACCTGAGCTTAGAGAGATGTGACAATGTATTAGTCGTATATATTTATAAATACAATCATTTTATTCATCTGAAAATAGTATAAATACTTAAATGAAGGTAGTATAGCATGAGTGAGAAACATTTTGATGGTAGTGTGGGGAATATTTTCGTTAGTGACATCATCAGTCTGCAGACGACAAATTTTACATATTTCATGCATAAATATTTAGTGTCTTTCCCCTATATTGTTTTTGTTGTGTATATTATTTTTGTCAGCCACAATTTGGAAAACGTATTGTGTCCACATCGTTGAAGAGTTAAGTATCAGTTTTCAATGAGATTTACCGAGTGATGAGTAACCCTAGGGTTCCCATTTAGCTCACCACTATAACTGCATCGTTAAACGCCTTTATTACATGAACAAATGACACATTATTTTAAAATGATATTATGGGCATCTTAACGAATCCCGCCCTTTATTTTGTTCAAATATGCATGTACAACATTATCAATTAAATTATACCTTATAAATATGTGTATTTGTTAAATATATATTTATTTATTTGTTTTGTTGATCAATAAATGTTTTATGAAAATTTATTATTTTTTTATTACTTTGAGCAGACCGCTATAGTCTGTCATGAATTATACTCATTCACAAATATGAAAATAAAAGAATAATGTCGTCTGCGTGAGAGATACAACATTCATTTAGAGCATATAAATAAAGAGTATCCACTCAAAGATGTCTCGCCTGCCTCCTGATTAGTTGAATTGAAATCAAGATCAGGTAACATATGTGAAACTCCTCACAAAAAATATGTTTGACCTACCATGATGATGTATAGATACCGAGAAACTGAGCAATGTCCGTGAACTAGAGGTCAAAATCAGGTGATATGTCAGACCGACATACACAACTGACGATGATGTTATATACTAAATATCATTGATCTATTATGTATACTTATTGAAAAACTGAGTTTATCACAAAAACGCTACCAAAGTCAGTGAAGCATGATTTCGAGGTCAAGGTCAGGTGAAATATGTCAAATAGCAATCACACCGTCCATGAATGCATACACAAAAGATCGTCATCTACATGTACCATGTATACTTGCTGAGAAATTGAGATAATCTCAAAAAATTAATGTAAGTAAATGAAGCATGAAGTTCACGTCAAGGTCAAGATAATTATGTCAGACTGCCGTCTACACCTTACACAAAATATTTTCCAATACCATAATATGGAAGAAGGGCCGAATCTTGTGGATTAATTCATGTAAAGTTGCTGTCACTAAGCAAGTGAGGAAGTGGGGAATCATAAAAATTTGAACCAGGTCAACGAAGGGTGAAATTGAGATCGTATAAATCTTCAACCAAATACCATTAATCTACATAGATACTGAGAAATGAGCTAAATACAAAAGCTTGACCTAAGTCAGTGAAGCTTGAAATTGATGTCAAGGTAAGGTGACATAATGTCAGACTGCAGACCTAGCAGGCGAGACAACAAATGTGTAATAGCGAGCACAGCGAGTGCTATAGGAGCATATGCATTTTCTACATATGGGTCATTTAGAAAAGTCTTTGTTTAATGGGGGCAGCTATAGTGTGCTACATACTAAGGCTAGACAAAGTTTCGTTCGCCGGAAACGGAAGTAAGTAAGGGAAATAACTTGCTTCAAATTTTAGGGTCAGAATCGTGATAAGGGGAAATGAGTTTCTGGAAAGGGCTATTGCTGTGCTCATTGGCCACGCCAACAACATATTAAGGGAAAGTAATTAAGTTCAAGATTCAAACTTTTATTGTATTAACTCAGACACATTAAATGTGTTACAAGAGGAAATATACAAATATAATCAGAATGAAAAATAGAGGAGAATTCATATATTTATAATATGACAACATAAATTTCACAGATTATAACTTATTTATTTAGAAAAATGCCAAGTTATTCAAAATTTTCACATTAAATTGTGATAACAATCCATACAACGTATGGACACTTGGATATTTCAAATAATACTGAGGGAAATATTTTGCTCTTAAAACTGAGACTTTAGAATTGTTGCATTTGAAAAGATAGTGATACTCGTTTCCAGTGTCATTTGTATTACAGAAATGATACACACTGTTTTCCATAGATAATACCGCCAACCCCCTGTCTCTACTGGAATCTTCAAATTTGAACATCTAAATTTACATAAGAAATTTCTCATACAAGTATATTGTATTTGATTGCCCAAGTAACAGTAAATGACATGCTGACGTTCAAATGTAGGACAAATGGAAATAGATGTCCATAGATGAATGAATATTTTTATGAGCCGTCGTATAGAATTCAAAGAAGAACAGCAGCCAAAGCCGAATAGCTATATATCGTGATGAAGTTACTGATAAATTATATAAAAATGTGATACTCGTTTTTACCTTCCGTTTTTGTTAAGTCTATTAAGTGTAAATGGTTGTTAGGTATTCCCTACTTGCGGAGCTCGGGATGCATACGTATTTTATCATTTTTTGACAGAGTTATCGTTACTCACAACAGGTGTGATTTCGAGGTCACTCGTGGCATTTCGCCAGAATTGAATGAAAAAGATTGAGGAGTTCGAACGAAAAACGGAATTCCCTACAAACAATATTAACTGTGCAATCGAGAACTTAAGGCTTTTCCATTTTTTTTTTCACTGGTAAAACATTGGAAATTTTCATATATGTATCCCAACTACATAAAAGTGACAGCACATCCTATGTAATGAGGAATTCCCTTCACCTTTCGGGGTTTTCTGTTTTATCATTCGGATTGAAAGATAAATCCGCGTGTTCCTAGTAGTGAGACACCTGCTGTAAAGAACGACAACTTTTGGCGGGATAGTCAACCGCAAGTCAGGACAAATAATACAACTATTGTATTCCCAGCTTATTCCATGATTTTTTCTATTTTTTTTTTATTCATTTTATTTATATATGTTTTATTTTTTTAGTTATTTTTAATTATTATTATTATCTATTTATTTTAAAAAAAAAAAGGGGGGGGGGCTGTTTGCCTTTCGGGTCGGCCTCATATATAATTTAATTAATTCTGGATACGAATCTCAGGTAAAATTAAGGTATGTATTATCAGTCTCCAAATAAACAGACTGCAAAAACAATCCAGAACATGAACTTAAAGGACTTATAATCAGTTTATGCAAAAATATAAATTAATGCCTGATCACACAGACAAGATTTATATTAATTCGACTTATCGTGTATAAAATCACGTAATGACTGAAAACCGTATGAATGTTTATAACTGAGACTCAGGTGAATCAGGAAGAAAAATTCACATGAATCTCATTTAAAAAAACAAATATCCTGCCGATATATCCAATGATATATTTTGTCGGCTTTGACACCTCTGATCTCGACTGTAAACCGGGAAAGGTTTTTTTTTTCATCAGTCTACTGCGTTTCTTTTTTTCATCGCTAGTTTCTTAAAAACTGAGAGACAAAAAAAAATAAAGTATCGTTTTGAATTTAGTCTATGTTTTGATGGTTTGGTAATACATTTGTAATACTCGATAATGCTTCGTACGAAACAAATTCAGTACATATGAAGTATTACAATTATTTGGAAAATGTTTAAAACAATTTCACGCGTTGTAACTAATATTTGGTATGCGGAGAATGTTTACTACTTTCGTCTGAAGAATGACATTGTCATTTTAATAAATATATTATCTTGTCTTGTTTATGTAATAAATTACTTTTTACGGAGAACTGTTGCATAAATTACAAAGAAACTCTACTGATGCTGGAGACAGGCCTGATTAACATAATTAATATATTCATAAGAACGTACGTTGTAGACATCACGAATCAAAAGTGCAGTTTGAAGCATGTGTGGCCGGTATGCATAAAACGTTTTATAATGATTTTTTTTTTTTGTATATGACATTAGTCTCATGAATACAGACAACGGAAAGATGAAAACTACTATTTATATATTTTTTGCGTTAATCGTATTTTTTTTGTTTATTGGGATTTAACGCCACTTACATACAAGGAAACTAACTAACAACCCAAGTGTTCACGATCCAGTGACCATTACTGGTTAACTGATCTGAACTACATATAGATATATGGAACGCCATAGCTGTCTTCCGTTGTTCATATTTAGTATACGCTGTGATCATTTAATTATTTTCAGCGGTTTTTTCTCGATTATGAGTGGCCTTTTTATTATGTTCAGTAGAATAACAATTATGTTAAGCAGTAACATCATAATGATCAGTAGAATAATCATTATATTGTGCAGATCTGGTATTATATTCAGCACTTTAATCAATATACTTAGCAGTTTTGGCTTTATGTTCAGTAGGTAAATTATTCTATTGAGTAGATTTGTCTTTATATTCAGTACTTTTGAAAATATCTTCTGTGGACATATTTTTATATTATGTAGATTTCTCATTATGTTGACTACAGAAACCGAAATATTCAGTGGTCAAACACTCTTTATAATCAGTACTGTTATCATTATGTTGAGTGAAATAAATATTATGTTCTGTAGACTAATCATTATGTTCTGTTAAATAGATATTATGTTTAGTACAAAAAACTTTATGATCAGTGGTCAAAATGTTTTATGTTCGGTTCAAAAAATATTATACTAGGTGGTTAATCAATTATATTCAGTGCTTTTTTCATTATGTGGTGGTGGTAAACTTCCGAAAATAACCGAAAACATACGAAGCCGGACATTTTTTTCTGGTTTATTTTCATACTGTCATAACATGTCGTCTGCTTTTTTCATCATGTGGTGGTGGTAGACTTCGGGTAAGTAAAACCGAAATATTCCGAGTTGAAACGAAGAATTCCCCAATTGTGGAGAGATTCTCTTGAGGCAGCTTTTGTCGCAACGGAGTTTAAAGGTAATTGAATAGCTATTTTGATATTAAACTATGTATTATTTTAATAATCACTTGGAACATTTTAATGTATAGTTTGCATAACAATATCAAAATAGCTATTCAATTACCTTTAAACTCCGTTGCGACAAAAGCTGCCTCAAGAGAACCTCTCCACAATTGGGGAATTCTTTGGTTATACTCAGTACTGTCGTATCTAAGTCATGATCGGAAACTAAGGAAAAGTTCTGTTTGCTCAAATTGTAAGCTCTCATGTGTCGGTAGAGCGTGCTTTCCGATAAATTGAACATTCCACTTATGTCTTTGATCTTAAAGTCTATCTCTAACAAAGATTCTAGTATCTCCTTCGGAATGATAAATTTGTCATTCTGTTCCAATACAATGTCACTGTAATGGCAGCACATGATTCTCAACTCCATCATCTTGGCACGGCTACTAAGACCTAGTTCAAGGAAATCTTTCTGAGACAGTTTAGAAATAATGTCCGGAGTTATATTTTCTCTTTCAAAATTCTGCTTCAAATTATTCAAACCAGCTCTTTGGAAAAATATGCCAACAAAATTGCCCGACTTCGTTTCAACTCGGAATATTTCGGTTTTACTTACCCGAAGTCTACCACCACCACATGATGAAAAAAGCAGACGACATGTTATGACAGTATGAAAATAAACCAGAAAAAAATGTCCGGCTTCGTATGTTTTCGGTTATTTTCGGAAGTTTACCACCACCACATAATGAAAAAAGCACTGAATATAATTGATTAACCACCTAGTATAATATTTTTTGAACCGAACATAAAACATTTTGACCACTGATCATAAAGTTTTTTGTACTGAACATAATATCTATTTAACAGAACATAATGATTAGTCTACAGAACATAATATTTATTTCACTCAACATAATGATAACAGTACTGATTATAAAGAGTGTTTGACCACTGAATATTTCGGTTTCTGTAGTCAACATAATGAGAAATCTACATAATATAAAAATATGTCCACAGAAGATATTTTCAAAAGTACTGAATATAAAGACAAATCTACTCAATAGAATAATTTACCTACTGAACATAAAGCCAAAACTGCTAAGTATATTGATTAAAGTGCTGAATATAATACCAGATCTGCACAATATAATGATTATTCTACTGATCATTATGATGTTACTGCTCAACATAATTGTTATACTACTGAACATAATAAAAAGGTCACTCATAATCGAGAAAAAACCGCTGAAAATAATTAAATGATCACAGCGTATACTAAATATGAACAACGGAAGACAGCTATGGTGTTCCATATAGATAGATGGATGAATTATTGTTTAACGTCCAGTGGCAACCATTAAGTGCATATGGGGACGACAACAGGTTGATGTAATATGAATATAAACCCTGAGTTGTACTAAATCAACACGCTGAGCCGGATTTTTAACGTTCTAGTTCACGAGGTAACAGTCCGCAGGAAGACATATCACCCCATCCGGACACATTATACCGACTCCGAGCCGAACAGTCATTTTGTCTTACTCCTTGATGTCGCATACTTTGTGGAGAAGCAGCAAATACCAATGTCTCTGGATTGACCCATCCAGGGACCTTCCTCACTCGAGGCGAGCACACTACCACGAAACCAACGAGGCGGTGAACTAGCTTGACCATGAGATAACTCTGTGAATCGAATGGTTTCCCGTGACTTTTAGGCCGTCTTTTTTATGCATGTTCTAACGATCCTAATTTATAAATAGTTTTTCGACGCTAAAACATTGTATTTATTTTTACTTCCTACACCTTCAGTAAAGACTTTCTTGACAGTGGTACTACCAACCCTTTCAAATGATGATCTGTCAAACAAATTACTTGCTATCAGTCTGTTCCAAAAATACCATTCTGGCGACTTTACAAGACTTTTTATTACAGGTGCATTTTATTTTAAATACACGTTTTGATTGATCTATTTCTAATATAGTATAAAATTTTGTATATTTAATGGAGTCTTTTAACCATGAAATCGGCCGACTAATTAAATTGTCACAAATCAAGGACAATACCAATGATCGATTCAGAATTTTATTGACTGAATGAATTTGCGTTTTTTAAATAATATGATTATACAATGCTGTTCTGGAACACGACATAAATTGGCAAATATAATTACCTATTTTGATATCTATGTTTCTTTTATTTGCCTGATCATACGTATAGGTACAGATCATACTAAAAATCGAAATTTAAAAAATGCCATGTCAAACAAAATGAACCGTCAAAATCAAGAAAATGTAGTGGATTAGATGCAGAGCTCTCCGTGTACATGAATTATGCGTAGAATCTACTTCAAAATAAAGTATTTTATTGTATTTTAAGGACACCAATTTCAATATCTATTTAAGAAGTAGTAATAGCAGTAAAAATGAAATATATTCTAAATCCAACTACTAGCCAGCAAGTGAAATCTGTAGGCTCCTTTATTAAACAGTCTATATTTGGAACTGAGGACAAGGGGCACTTGAGGTCATTTGTTGTGTGTTCAATGTTTTATTGTATTTTAATGTGAATGTCATGAGGGACCTAGTAATGGTCTGCGTCAGTCTGTTCGTCCGTCCGTCACAGTTATTTTTCAGTGCAAATCCATCTGTCCGTCCGTCCATCCGTCTGTACGTCCGTCCGTCACAGTTATTTGTCAGCACAACTCCTCTGAGACCGCTTGTCGGATTTCGTTCAAATGTTGTAGGATTGTTAGTCACCATATGTACTTGATCCTGTCGCACCGCCATTTTGATTTGTCAAATTATATGGGCGTTATGGGACTTTTTTTCTGCATTTGACACTACAGGAACATTTTGTGGACGCAAATTTTTATGTGTGTCATACTGCATTTTTTTTATTATGTGTTGACTTCCATACTGTGCCACCATTTCAACAATACACATTTCAGTTGTATATCTTGTGGGGTTTCGACTTTTCTCTGCGGCGGGGGACATATGACTACGTGTAGCAATCTTGTTTTGTTTCAGCTTTTAACGTATTTGGTCTTCGATATTACTTACCAGCCATTATTTGATAAACCTTTATTAATGCGTCTATGCTGACGAGGAGATATTTTAATGCTCTTCATTTCGGATTCTTAATTCTTATCAATATTCATTTTATTTCCGAAATAAATTATGTGAATAATGTTTATACCCTATTTGATTTGATACCATCAAAGTAAAAAATTGCATTCAAAATAATAATTAGCAAAGTATGTTTTGACGAAAGCCATATATTCAGAATATACATCATAATAAATTAAGGAAAAATTTAATATATACAAAATATTTCAATCCATATCCTTAAAATATGTGTCTGACTTTAATTTAGTTTTCCGGTTGATGTGGTGCTATGTTCGCGATAAGACACTGTAAAAATTCCGAAGAAATACTTCCTTTTTTATTATCATATTTCGATCCAAACCTTTTAATGACTTCAACATAAAAAATCAAGAACCTTTCATATTATAATTATAATGACACTACAGTGAAATATGGTTAAGGTTATAAAAGAAGTTAACTTGCATCGTGACAAAGTTGAAAAAAAAGAAGTTCTCCAAATACTAGTAACCGAGATACACGTCAGAAAATAGAAAATAGTAGACGGACAACATTTTACCCACCTTAAATCTAGAAATGAATTCACGTTTGATGCCGAAGTTAGAGAGTGCCTTAACTCATTTATAGTATCTAAAAGATTGTTAATAATATAATTAATAAAGAATATATATCTCGGTGTAATGAAAAAAAATTCCCACTGTATCTTAAACGGATACTCTAAATTCAGAGATTTAAAAAAAAATATATGTGTCCAATGGACACCTAATCATGATCATTCAACCGTGAAATTGAGATCATACAACCCTTTTGACCTACATTTTGAATGTATTCAATCTTATATTATTTAGTTTACAAAGTTTCATTTTGCAGTGACATCTATCCCAATGAGCTCGAAATTAAGGATACAACAGACACTGCCAAGTCTGCATCTTATCTTGACCTTCACCTCGAAATTGACACCAGAGGAAGGTTGAATACAAAACTTTACGACCAACGGGATGACTTTGACTTCTCAATCGTCAACTTCCCATTTTTGAGCGGCAATATTCCAGAAGCGCCGGCGTATGGAGTATATATTTCACAACTCATACGTTATTCCAGAGCTTGTGACATATACATTGATTTCCTGGATAGAGCCCGGCTTCTGACAGAAAAGTTGCTCAGACAGGGGTACGTTGCTCCTAAGCTGAAGTCATCCTTATTAAAGTTTTATGGGCGTCATCATGACTTGGTTGACAGATATGAAAAAACCGTTTCCCAAATGCAAATGGACCTGTTCCATTGATATTATCCCTTCCTCATATCGGATTTTACATGGACAGCATGGCGGATGTCCTGCAGGAAGCAGAGACTGCTTACTCTTCCGGAGCACCTGAGTCTACCCCCGGTTTTTTGGTGGGGTCCATGTTGTTCATATGTTTTTAGTTTTTAATTGTAGTGCATGTATTGTTTTGGTCTTGTCTTCGTTGTTCTCCGGAGTTTGTCAGTTGTTACGATTTTTCTCTCCTTCGAATATCCCTTTTGTATTTCTTGACTTTACTACGTCCCATTCTACGTTCAATCTAAACTTTACCCTAGCTAAAGCGGGGCATACCTGCGTGCGGACGGACACACAGACCGAAACACTATATGTCCCACCGCTATCGCAGTTGGGGCATGAAATATAACAATAATGCGAGGGGCCACGGTGGCCGAATGGTCAAGGTAGCTCGTCTTACCTACTATTAAATGAACATTAAAGGTGGGTTCGAATTCAGCTCGTGTTGAGGTGTATACGAGTACAATATTAATTGACAAGGATTGGCAGTTTTCTGCCGTAGATTGGAGGTTGCCCCCAGTTTCTCCAGCTTATTTTTAATAAAAGTGATCCCCCCGTTTCAAGATACGAATGGCGTTAACCATAATAAATCAAACTAAAGTAAAGTTTTGTGACTCGTTGTTAAAGAGTTTTAGTAGGAGGAATTTGAGTTGTGATGATAATTAAAACGTCGCATTAATGTCCGAAAGGACACGAATAAAATTTGACCGATGCGTTGGTAGTTAACGAATGAGGTTAAATATATAAATCTCATTCTCTTTCTATCTATCTATCTATCTTTCAATTCTTTTCTTAAGGATGCCACGATCTTGTCTAGAGAGTTCTGTATGAGCTTTCACAAAGTATCGTTAGTAAAGCGCTTAATTTTAATCTAAGAGGCACGTCCCCTGCAAGATATTAGTAGATCTTTTATATCTCCTCTTAATATACAGATGACTTGGTTTTACATGTACTTTTCTTTTTGTCATTTGTATGCATGGAATGACAGGTATTATGTAAAGAATGTTTACTTCTTAGTAGATAAATATTTAAATGTCACGTTGGTTCATCCTTTTTATAAAAAAAAAATATGAAAAATGTTGAATTGAAGTATAACGTCTGCAATTTTATCACTAATTTTAGAAATAACATTTAGTAGTTAAACGTTGATGTATTTATTTTTATGTAGTTTAGTGTGCACGGAAGGTGAAAGGGATTCAACTTACAAAAATTAAAATAGTTAACACTTTTACTTAAAAAGGTTTTTGGATTGTTTTTTTAGAAAAATAAATTTTTAAATTTCAAAATTTTTAAGAAGTATTGTAAGTGCAAACTAAGCTACAATATACAATTATAATTTTACCCTTAATAACTATTTGCTATTAAACATCAAACTTTCTTGGCTTTCTAAATCTCATCGGTGCTCGAGTACTGCATTCTTTTTTCGTGTAGGGAAGGGTGACACTATTAAAATAACATATGTTGTAATTACCTGTTTATTGCATAAAGATTGAACTAATTTTTTGTCTACTTTCACTGGTCATGCTTTGTGATAATGTATAAAACATTTCAACATGTTACACGATTTCATCACAGGGATGGAATATTTTGCATACATGTCTATGCAGTATCTGTCTTATCAAATAATTCTGTGTTGTCTTTCCATTGTAATTACCGCAATTCTTTATTTGAATTTCTATACCATCCAAACTTATATATCTGCTGAATGTTTAGACAGAGTCAATTAGTGCTTGTATTGTTGTTTGGCCCAATTTGTTATTATCAGTCCCTTGAGACGAACACACTATATACATTCATTTCGGGGCCTCGGTGGCCGAGTGGTCTAGGTAGTTCGTCATGACTACTAATGATCACTAGCCTGTCAACGCTGAGGTTGTGAGTTCGAATCTCACCTGTGGCGGGGTGTGTTCGACTCCGATCTTAATTGACAAGGACTGCCAATTTTCCTACCGAAGGTCGGTGGTTCTCTCCGGGTACTCCGGCTTCCTCCACCAATAAAAACTGGCCGCCGCGAAATAGCCAAATGTGCTGAAAACGGCGTAAAACCGCAACTAAACAAACAAATACATTCATTTCATATATAGGTAAAACCGAAATCACCCAGGAATAGTGTTTTTACCTGTAATCTGACTTCTTGCAAGATATTTAACAATTTACATATAATCAGACGTGATTTAACTTGCATACTAGCACATTGATGCATTATCAACAGCTAAATATTAAATTGCTTTGTTATTTTTTACAAGTTTTTTGCCCGTTATAACACAATCAATCAATTTTTGGTAAACACTTAAATCTCCAGGAGACAACTGTAAATATAAAATCTCTGGGTTCATAGCACCCTTAAATAATTATATTTTAAACATAATCACATATGTGTCTTTAAAGGGATTGTGTCCTTTTGTATACATCTGTGACCTTAAACGGAATTCCAATAAAATGGGTCGAGGATTCACAAAACAAACACTGAAAAGATAAAAGCTTTTAAATGTTAAATATAGAAAATATATCTAAAATAAGATATAAATATAGTAATACTGACAAGGCATATTTTATTTTTAAAGTACGTGGGATTATTTGAAGTAAAGTAATTTATTACCCGACCTTTATATAGATCGACAGCGTTTTAACAATTTTTCAAGACTATAAAATATGGCTGATTGTTACAGGTTTTAGATCTGTCTGGAGGTGTCTGCTTTTTTGCTTACAGTTTTGACCTTAAAGATAAAGAACAGAATGAAAATCGCAGTTCACTTTCTTATTACATCATGTTCCATTTTTCACGAGTTAGCTTCTCATGGATTGCATTATTATAAGGATATAATAATGTCCTATTAAGTCTTGAAATTAGAAAAATCTTGTAAAAGTGATTTAACTGTCTAGTTGACATTAACAAAAATATTTTCAAAGCTCCATTTTAATTCAGGGTACCTTCAAGAAGAAATACATCTGGTTCATGTCACTATTTCTTCGGAAATGGGATGCTTCAAGAAAGTTATAACGCTCGATATAATTGTTAAATTTGGTAGAAAATGAAGATTAGTTATCTCGTTTACAGCTTTGCCCTAAATAGTTCTAACCGTTTGATCAGTTGACTTAGTATTCCCCATTTCGGATATTGGAGTTATCTCCCATATACATGAGTTATCTTTCCTGCCAAAAAGTTGTCTTGTATTTAACATAAAGGGCAAAAATTAATTCACATTTCTTTCTTAAAATATTAAATTGGGGAAGACTTTCATCAGACATTAAAAATTTCGGGAAAATATATCATTAATGTTTTTTGAGGATATTGTTACGAAAAAAAAATATTTTGCCGAAAAAAGACAATTTTTCCATTGATGTCTATCGACGCCATCTTCTTTAAAGAGCAGATAACTCCATAAATGGGAGATAACTAGCATGTACCAAAAATGGGGAATTTCATCTTCATCAGTATAGTTTATTGTTTCGGCTTTCATTATTTTCGGCCTTGAGCATTCGACGAAACATTCCTACCCCCCCCCCCCCCCGCCTTACCCCCCTCCCCCCCCCCCCATCACTTTTTCCCCAATTCCCAAAAGCGTACCACCCCCACCCCCCTCACATTAGAGGTTATAAGATTGCTAGTATTTGGTGGAATGCAACAAACGATTATAAAAATTTTCCTTCTGACTACTTTAGAAAAGATTGTTTAAATTTTAACAATATGTTTTACTTATTTTTCTTATTGTTTTTTACCCTAATTAAAAATAATTATAAAAATCTCCCCAGTCTTTCATTTGTCCGATACATGCCAACGATAAAAACTGGGGTACGGTCACAAGTAATATTTATGAATCTGTGTCATGTACATGTGTTACCCAGACCAAAGAGGTCGTATATATTACTAGGTACAGAAAGGTCAACAACATATTGGTCAAATGATACGATATCATAATGTTGGCCTATTTATGATGTTCAATGTGTTTAGATAAAATCTACATTGATTAGAAGTATTAAATGCAAAATTAACGTCAATGGCCTCATGTATACGGCAAAAGGGTTTTCTTGAACTAAAGGTTGTTTAAGTTGCCTTTGATATTCAATACAATACAACCAAATGCTGTGGATAGTAAAAATAGAATATCTCATTAAAAGGATCAATTCCTAGTTCAGTGACCACTCTCTTTTTCTCAAGTCTCCTAAACACAGTGGGGACTTTTTTCTATCGTGACCGTAGCTGGTGTTAATCCCATAATTAGAATCAACAGCTTGGAAATAATGACAGTCTGCTTTACATGGATATGTTACCCATCTACGAGTTTGGCCCCAATCACTTAAATGTTTTTTTTTTTTTTTTTTTTTTTTTTTGTTTTTTTTTTTTTTTTTTTAGCAAAAACATGAAAAAGATTCTTAACAGTTTATGCAGTATACTTTTCCTAATTTTAGTAACAGTGGCTGCATTGCCTGAATTCTCCATCTCTGTACATACTTTTTTATGCTGATTGGCTTAATGACAGTCAATTCTTGTTCCTAAAGGAATCCCAGAGAGAACCACAAACCTTCGACAGGAAATTTGGCATATATTGTAAATTGATGATATAGTCTCACGCCTCACCTGGAGTTGGATTAAGGGAGCGACCTAACTGTTAACAGTTTAGTGATGGTTCGACCAATCAGCCACTGAGGACGTCCAACAACAAGAGTGGACAAATAGGTGTTGCTGAACTGCGTTGTACTATACAAGAGGACTATAGTGGTGAAATATTGATACTATATATTACTATAGGTTTCTGAGAATAAAGCTTAACGCAAAACTTAACCAAAGCCACTAAAGCATGAAATGTAGGTCATGGCGACCCAAGTGTTGCTGAATTGCGTTGTACTATACAACAGGACTGTAGTGGTGAAATATCATTGATATATTACTAAAGGTTTCTGAGAAATGAACCTAAACGCAAAACTTAACCAAAGTCACTGAAGCATGAAATGTAGGTCATAGCGACCCAAGTGTTGCTGAACTGCGTTGTACAAGAGGACTGTAGTGGTGAAATATTGATATATTACTATAGGTTTCTGAGAAATGAACCTAAACGCAGAACTGAAGCATTAAATGTAGGTCATAGCGACCCAAGTGTTGCTGAACTGTGTTGTACTATACAAGAGGACTGTAGTGGTGAAATATCATTGATATATTACTATAAGTTTCTGAGAAATGGAGCTGAATGCAAAACTTATCGGAATCGGGAAGTACGGATATATGTACGGACGGACAAGGGTAAACCTATATGCCCCAGCCACATTCGTGGCGGGGCATAAAAAAATAAGTTTGTATAAGCTTTACATTAAGTCAACATTTTAATGATGAATTAAAAAGGAAGTCAATTAATTTTTATGAAGGGACTGAACTATATTCTATGTTAAACATTCATGCATGAGTGACCTTATTTTAACATGTTCACTCCTTCCAATGTTTTTGTTAATCACTGTTTAGTAATGATCCCTTAAAAGTTTTTATTATTTATTATCATTATTAATGTATTTAAATATTTTTATAAAATATTGAGACTATTTCAATATAAGTAATCAGCAGTTAAATAATAAAATACATTCCATACAGCAAATATAGTTGACCTATTACTTATAGCATCTGAGAAGAAGACCAAACAGAAACTTAAAATTGACCAATGAACCATGAAAATGAGGTCAAGGTCAGATGAAACCTGTCAGACAGACATGCACACCTTACAATCATTCCATACACAACATAAAGTTGACCTATAACTTATAGTATCTGAGAAGAGGACCAAATAAGAGAAACTTAACATTGACAAATGAACCATGAAAATGACATCAAGGTCAGATGAAACCTGCAAGACTCACATGCACACCTTACAATCATTCCATACACCACATATAGCTGACCTATAACTTATAGTATCTGAGAAGAGGACCAAACAATAGAAACTTAACATTGACCAATGAACCATGAAAATGCGGTCAAGGACAAATGATATAAGCGAGACAGATATGTACACCTTACAATCATTCCATACACCAAATATAGTTGACCTATTGCTTATGGTATTTGAAAAACAGACCAAAACACAAAAACTTAACATTGACAAATGAACCATGAAAATGAGGTCAAGGTCAGATGAAACCTGCCAGACTGACAAGTACCCCTTACAATCATTCCATACACCACATATAGTTCACCTACTGCTTATAGTATCTGAGAAACGGACCTAATCACGCAACTTTAATCTTGATCACTGATCCATGAAAGGTCGCGGTCAAGTAAACCCTGTCTGACAGACATTTAAACCTTGCAAGGAACCTATTTACCAAATATAGTTATACTATTACTCATAATAAGTGAGAAATTCACATGACAAAAAATATACATTTTTTTCAAGCAGTCGCTGAACCATGAAAATGAGGTCAAGAACAATGGACACATGACAGAACGAAAGTTCATAACATAAGGTATGTGCATACAAGGTATGGAGCATTCAGGTCCTACCTTCTGAAATATAAAGCTTTATACAAATTGTTTATACCGCCGCCGCTGCCGCCCTCTGCAACTTTCGTCTCAGGCTAGACAAAAAAGGGAAAAGACTATCAAAAGACAATTCACAAAGTTTATTCCTAGCAATTTCAGGGTATTAGGTTTGAATCATCTTATTGCTGAATTTTTCAATTTTTAGTAATTGCAACCATTTTGCTTATATGTGATCCACAGACCTTCACATAATTTCGAAAAGAAACCACCAAGGTCCATTTCATCACACAGGACTGGACCTGTTGTTTCATAGTTTCAAGTTGTAAGGCAAACAACATAATTACAAATTTTATCAAAAGTAATGGTTTATTGGTTTGGAGGATTTCTGAAATTTGCATGTCTTAATTAGAGTAAGGGTAACGTATGCTGACCCTAACTTTATACTGTTTTTGAACTCTAAAGTAAATGAAAGACTAATAAATAGGATCATTATTGGAACTTTCGGTTATTAGTTTGATGCAATTAGCTTTATTTTGGATGCCCAGTTTTTATCATGGACAAGGTTTCCACATCTTATTCTTCCCAAAATTTCATGACTTTTCGAGGACTTATTCATATTTTCCCATGACCTTGTGTTATGATATTGTAATTATTATATTATTTATCTTGGCCTAATTTGTTTTGTGTGGCCTTATAACATGTATAATATGTTTACATAATACTTATAGTTGTTTACCAAATAATGTTATAACTGCGCAGTTTAGAAATCACTGGAACAATAATAGATATTGATGGAATGACTAGAACTTTCTATTTGACTTACGTAATAATTCTGGTGTGATTCAAACTTCTACCTTATTCCAGAAGTTTCCGTCACTGTTATATATATACAGAAAAGAAAGTTAGACGGGCAGAAAAGTATCAGTTCAGACGTTAACATTCTTGTGTTCTCAGTTGGATTGACACACTTTTATTTACGTTTCACACATCATACTTGACACACTTTTATTTACGTTACAATATACTAGATTGTGACTGATTGGATATAATATTCCGTTTGGATTCCCGCAACAGTGACGAGAAGAATTCCGGAAAAGACAAAGGATTTTGAACAGTTAAGTTGACATTTTATTTTGTGTGATATATTTTTGTAAACTTGTATATAATAAATCTTGTTAAATTTTATTATTGATTTGTGTCTTTTGTTGGCTACAATTTAAAAGGTGATTTCGGCCGTAACACTTGTGATATCAAATTTTAAGTTGTCAGTGTTTTGAACCAAGGGTTTTTAAATTAGTATTAATGTGGATTAATATGCAATTTATTACAATGTTAATTTCACTTTAATGACTTTCTGTCAGTAGTGATCCAAAACAACAATTTCCATGACTTTCCATGCCCGTTCTTGACATTTTTCAAGGACTCTTTAGCTAAATTAAATTAAATTTCCACCACTTTTCCAGTATTCCACGACCTAAGTAATCCTCCATGGAGGAAGCCAAATTTCCCAGAGAGAACCATCTACCTGTGGCAGGAAAACAGGCAAACCTAGGCAAACATAGGCAACATTGACCAATGTCACACACACCTCGCCACATGCTAGATCAAACTCATAACTGTTTTGACAAGCTAGTTATCATAAGTAGTTTCAGTAAATTAACAACACTAAGGTCCATTAATTCATAAAAAGATGATACTGTAAGAGTTTATTTACTAATAATTTTATTTTTAACCCTGATAATCAAGTTTCTTTCTTTCCAAAATTTGTTGCGAGTCTGTCTGATGGCTTCTTTCAATAAAACTGACAATCCTTCCTAAAACTGGAGTTTTTGGTTCTATTTTAAGTAAAAAAGGAAGTGTTATGCGATACCCACAAACCATCACAACAGTCAACATGAATATTATTGTCATGGTAACCAACATCACTGGTTGCCACTGAACAGGTATCTCACTGAAGAATAATTTAAAACTTTTACCAATTCCACTAAAAAATAGTTCTATTGGATGAAGCAATGATCTTGTAAACACTGACGACACAACCTGAAAAGAAGACAGAAATGTTTATTTGGCTGATGTAATATAACCTTCTATGTCCCTGAGGGCATCATCTGCTCATTTGCTAGTGTTTCAATACTAGCACGAAATTGATACTTCAAATTCAACACTATAGAAATGTTCACTTTTGTAATTATCTCCCTTGTGCGTATCCTGTCCTTAAAATAATAAATGGGTTTTGACATAACCCCTTTTTGCTAGTGTTGCAATACTACTTCAAATTTAATGCTATAAAAATGTAAATTTTTGTAATTATCTCCCTTGTGCATAGCCTGTCCTTAAAATAATAAATGGTTTTGACATAACCCCTTTCTGCTAGTGTTGCAATACTACTTTAAATTCAATGCTATAGAAATGTTATTTTTTGTAATTATCTCCCTTGTGCATAGCCTGTCCTTAAAATAATAAATGGTTTTGATATAACCCCTTTCTGGTCATTTTGGCTTTTGAAATTTTCTTCAGTGTGTTGAGTTATTGTTTGCAGCTTTTAACATTTTAGGCCTTGAACGTAACTAATTAGTCTTGTGCAATAAAACTGGAATAGAGGAATATTTACTGTGTTATAAAAAACATAAATAGCAGGAATATATCATGTGTATTTGCAATCTATTTCCATTCATGAAGCTATGCTATACAACAATCGCATATTATCAAACTACATTGCTCATCCAAAATCTTGTTTCCCATCTTTCAATTCTGTTCATATAACCACCTTGTTAGATGCAAAGAAAGATAACTCTCTTTCATCAATTATATTAAAAAAAAATTCTCCGGAGTTTGTCAGTTGTTTGGATTTTCCCCTCCTTTGAATATCCCTTTGGTATTTCTTGACTTTACTTATATACTAAAATTTTTAATCATGTAACAGCCAACTACGTACTGTTGTATATAATAACAACAGTAGCTGGCTGTTTTATGATATTAGTATCCTCTGGGAAAAACACTTGGATCTTTTAGGCTATGCAAAAGCAATTCCTAGATTCTCCTTCTACACTTTATGTGAAAACTTGAGTGTATAACTTTTTCATGTAAATGAATCTTTTACATTATCTGTTATATGGAAAAATTATTTACAAATGGTGTTGCTGGGACAAGAATCTATTTTTTTTTTTCTCTATCCTTACTGGTGATAAGCAGCTAAAATTTATTTTTGCATTTTACGGAAAAAGTATGGTCTATAAATTAAAGAAACATTCCCGATATAAACTTTTCATATGCAGGAAAAGTCATTTATTGCTTTCTTCATCACACAGTTAGGCCATCAAATATTGAAATAGGCTCACACCATAGTTCAAGAATGCTTATGTTCAAATTTTTTGCTGGATAATGACAATGAAATACATGTATTTGTGCAAGACAAAATGTCTGAATGTATGTCAAAGACAAATATAATGTAAAGCTTGATCTCGAGTTCTACAGTCGGCTAAAAAATACTAACCATCAAAGGAGTTATCTCCCATAGTGGATCTACAAGTAATGCTCTGTGGTACTTTTCACATGGATCGTGTTGCCATGACAACTGTAGTAACAACCAATAACGTATACTTTGAGTGATGGTCATCTTATCTGGATAACATTCTTTTGGCACACCCTGCAGTTCATAAATGGAAATAATGTAAATATATAGCTAATAATTTTCTTTTTTTATCAAAATTCATCATAAAAAATTCTTTCAACAAATTTTTTATGAGTTTCAAGCATACAAATGTGTGTTTGGCATTCAGAATTCTTAGTTCTGTGGATCTGTACTTGGCAATCAGGATTATATTCCATGTGGATCTGTGTTTGGCAATCAGAATTCTTAGTTCTGTGGATCTGTACTTGGCAATCAGGATTCTATTTCATGTGTATCTGTGTTTGGCAATCAGAATTCTTAGTTCTGTGGATCTGTACTTGGCAATCAGAATTCTATTTCATGTGGATATGTGTTTGGCAATCAAAATTCTTAGTTCTGTGGATCTGTACTAGGCAATCAGGATTCTATTTCATGTGGATCTGTGTTTGGCAATCAGAAATCTTAGTTCTGTGATATGTACTTGGCAATCAGGATTCTATACCATGTGATCTGTTTTTGGCAATAAGAAATCTTAGTTAAGTGAATTTGTGTTTTGTGGTCAGATTTTTTAGTTATGTGGATCTGTGTTTGGTAATGAGAATTCTTAGTTATGAGGATCTGTACTTTGCAATCAGGATTCTATTTCATGTGGATCTGTGTCTGGTAATCAGAAATCTTAGTTAAGTGAATTTGTGTTTAGTGATCAGATTTTTTAGGTTATGTGGATCTGTGTTTGGTGATCAGATTTTTTAGTTATGTGGATATGTGTTTGGTGATCAGATTTTTTCAGTTATGTGGATCTGTGTTTGGTGATCAGATTTTTTTAGTTATGTGGATCTGTGTTTGGTGACCAGATTTTTTAGTTATGTGGATATGTGTTTGGTGATCAGATTTTTTTAGTTATGTGGATCTGTTTGGTGATCAGAATTCTTAGTTATGAGCATCTGTTTGGAGATCAGAATTCTTAGTTATGAGGATCTGTGTTTGGTAATCAGAATTCTTAGTTATGTGGATCTGTTTGGAGATCAGAATTCTTAGTTATGAGGATCTGTACTTTGCAATCAAAATTCTTAGTTATGTGGGTCTGTGTCTGACAATCACAATTCTACAATTCTTTTTTTTCTTCCTTCCACAATCAAACATTTTGTACCCTCCATATTTTGTGTATAGAATGCAACTTAATCTAAAACCTTTTTATTTCAAAACATGTTTTTTAAAACCAACAATTCAATTTCTGATCGTACCGTTCACCTTTAACTTTTACATTTACTTACATTTTCCATAACTGCCATTCTTTTTGCCACTTCTATCTGAAACAATCGGACATATTCCCAGGGAATACTTAGTAAAAATGCTAACATTACAAATACTAAAATCAATGATGAAAATGTTAGTTTTAACGATGATTTCTTACAAACATTGTTTCCACAGTTACTTTCACTGTTTGTTTCACATTCAGTTTTTACTGCTTTGTTTCTTGTCTCTCTTTTGTTACTTTTTAGAAAAAATACACTACAAATTGCAACTAATGTTAATATAACAGCTGCTATAATCGAAGTTGTCTCCCTTGGAATAAATAAACAAACGACTTGAATAAGGACAAAGTTAGCAGTTTCTAAGTCTTCTTGTGCTAATCTCACAAACGTTTGTATGGTATCTGTATCCTCATTGCTCGAAAAGAATCCAAACCATTGCAATACAGAAAACTGCTCTCTTTCTTCTTTTCTTCCTCTTACTACAAAAAACAGATGTAAATTAAACCTAGGTAAAACAAAAAAATATTCGCTCCAGTACACCATAGACGTCATTTATGAGTGAAGTTAAAACATTTTAAAGACTATTTACATACCTTAATCTGGGTAAAGGATTAAAATTATTTGATATTATTCATACATGTAATTACTTTTTGGCTTTTTCCCTTCATAATTATAGAATTATACTGAAATTTAGATTTTCTAATGAAAGGGAGATAACTGGATTTTTTTTATTTCAGTATTTTGGTTTGGGCACAATTTTGATCAAATCTTCATCAGTAGTAGCAGTGTGTTTATTGTTTTATTTATTTTTTTGCTATGTATCAGTTATTAAAAATAAACATAATATTTGTTATTGATATCTAAATATATATTATATTGTTCTTTCAGAAATATTGTTAAACTGGTAAAAAAATCCAAGAACCTTAGCAGCCTCATGTGTTTTATATCTGCCCAGAAATCACGCTACTACATGTATTTTAATTATATTTTTAAAAAATTTCAAATAAACAGGATCTAGAAAATAGTCAAATTAATACAGCAGTCTTTCATCAGAACATAATTCTTTAGACTGACATAGATTTTCAACTTAAATGTATTAAAAATTTAATCATTTTGTATATGCATGTCATATACATTTGTACTATAACAAGTTCTGAAATTAGTGTAAAATGAGAACGAATGGATATAATTGGTGTAAGATGTCAAGGACAACATCCCATCTCAAAATTTAACAGATCAAAATCAGGATTCTAGTGGTCATCAATCAACTTCACACCAAATGGACAGCCTTAAAATATCCAAAGAAAACAATCATATGTATGAAAACACATGGACAGATTATTCCTGATATTAAACAGTACGACATAATATAGTAGTGTAATGTCTCTATTAATGCAAAATAGATGCAGCTTGAGCACTGTATTTATTCATTTGTTTTTCATACTCTATGGTATTTGCATGAATTTGAATAATAACTGACTTAATTCATTACTTTTAATTTTCCATGATTTTGAAATGATAAATACATGCAGAAAATTGCTAGTTTGTCCATTGCTTCTTAAAAAAAGGTTTGATGCAAAATATAATAAATTTTTGATTATTTATCTACACATACAGGTTTGAACAAGAAATATCCTGCTGTTTGCGGCAAAAGTTAATTTTACCTGTAGCTAGTCATATGATAACCAATATACAAACACATCTGGGGTCACCTGGAGTTCCCATTAGATTAGAAGAGTACTTGGGCTTTAATTTATTAATAAAATTTAATTAATTATAATTTTCAGCAAATTGTGACATAGTTTGTTGTTTATGAATAGAAATTGTTTGTTCTGCAAATCAGAAAGAAGCTTGAAGTTGAAGGGTAGAGTCAACCTATGCTACAATTTCAAATTGATGACGTCAAACAATACCATAACTTCGAATTTATTAATTTTGCAAAACATATAGTTTTGATGCAGAATGACATACTCCATTGGAATCTACCATACAGGATATAATAACAACATTCCACATTAACATTTTAAGCTGAAATAAATATTCTGATACCATTTTTAATGCACATTATCAGTTTGGAATCAATACAGAGTTATAGTGAGCGTATCGAGTGCTATGGGAGTATATGGGTCATTTAGAAAAGTCTTTGTTTAATGGGGGTATCCATTATGCAATCTGAACTGAATTCATTTCTTAAAGCGAATATGGCCATATTGTGCTACATACGAAGGCTAGAAAAAGTTTCATTCGCTGGAAACGGAAGTAAAGTAAGGGAAATAACTTGCCTCAAATTAAAATTTTAGAGTCAGAATCATGATACCGGAAATGAGTTTCTGGAAAGGGCTATTGCTGTGCTCGCAACATTGGCCACACCAACAGCATAATATGCCTTGATTATGACCCGGGGATGGGGGGGGGGGTTACTTCCTATATTTTTAGTGGTACGAGTGTGCCGCAAAACAGGGTCCCTTTTTCATGTCCTGCTGGTTAGAACAGGGTCACTTTTTCATACCCTGCTGGTTTAGGATACAGTCTAGAACCCTCTATTTTATACGGTTTAGAACAGGGTATGTTTTTCAATGTTTTCTGGTTAGAACAGTGTATGATTTGGCAAGTGCTGTCGGCACAGTTATACCCGAAATGATAGTCAGTAACCCTCCGGGGATTATGACCAAAATTGCTGGACATGATGACATGAAATTTCATCTAGGAGTAGTTCATGTCATCATGAACTACTCCTAGATGAAATTTCAATACCCTCAGTCTTACAATGTTGATATATTATTCTTCCTTATGTTCTTGTAAATTGTGTCTATTTTTATGTTCTGTTTTTGTTATTTGGAATTATTCCTTCATTGATTGGAATAAATTATTTAATGAACCCCTCCTTATTAATTAACCTTCCCTTTCTTGTATTCAAAAACTGGATTACAGCTAATTTTTGTGAGAACTTAGTGTGTTCCAGCGAACATTTTTTGTAATTTCTTTAAGAATGATTATGTCTATTTAAGTTGTTTAAGATGAAAACAGTCACACTCAAAAGTCATGTCAGTGACAGTGTCTAAATGACCCGTTTTAAGTTTACCCAACTATTTCAGTTTTTAATATGTAACATAATTGAAGTTTTTACCAAACAGGGACAAAGCGTATAAGCAAGCTGTAAAAGTAAATATAATCGCTGCCATTAAATATTTTGAGTATGATTTGTGTTTTCCTTTCGGTTTCGTTTTTGCCGCCATCTTATTTGTCGAAATCGCATCGTCATTTCGTACCTTTGACAACTCGTACCCATACCATTCGGAAACACTACTTTTTGGTACTAGTTTCATTTTGGCCTAACATATGATATCGGGGCTAACAATAAAAACCACAGACGATAATTATGCATTATTTATTAAGCAATCCAAAAAATCACGTATTTTTAACATTGACACTTGTTTCATTCCCCATCTGTTGAAGAAGGGTATGGATTTGGATTTGGGGGGGGGGGGGGTACAATAAAGATTTGAATTGAATTGAAATATATTCAATTTAAATGTAAGTCTGAAATTTCTTAGACCAGAAATTCACAACTACAGTTAAAACATGCGTTTGTAAACTTATTCAGAAGGAGCAATACGTATAAAAAAAATAATTATGTATATTTAATACATTTTTTATATTCTGTTCATTGTTATTTTCTGTAATCACTGAGTACCTTTTCCTCGAATTCTTTATCAAATTTTAAAATTTTTCGTTATTTTTGTTATAGGTCATATATTCTCTACTCATTTTTATCTTTTTGGCCAATTATCGTACTCTCTATTCTATTGTAACAGTAAAGCATGACTTGTCTCACAAAATTACCTGCACAACCAACCCGAAACCTAAGTTGATACCGGCAGTAGTCCACTGTTCTACCAACTGAGCTAAAGGAGTACTGCTATAATGGAGGGTGGTTATAAACATGTAAAGTTTAACAATAATTCTATAACTTCTATCGTACAAGAGGGAAGTACCGTTACATTGTAAACCACATCCATACCCTCTTGTAGGTCGGGAAAAACAGAGAGAATGGAACATATTTCTGTGGTTTTCTATCGCCTTGACCATTCCTATCGTGCCTTTTGATTTGAATATAATGTCACATCGACGAGGCATCCAAAAACATAGAATTGAAAAGGAACTGAGAGCTGCTTGAAAGCAGGGGTTGTAAATAGCATAAGCATGTATTACTAGTCCCCCTTTTTATGGACGGGCTTTCATATATCGTGATAGTTAAATACGGGCTACTGAATTTTCATCTCATGTCTATCACTTATTATATTTAGGAGCTGAATAGAGATCCCTTTTTTGGAGGGCTAATATTATCTAAGGATAATACGCATGATCAATTTTATGCATCATATCCCAAGTCAGGGTTTTGTATCTACGTTCGTTCCTACAAACACCTGACATCACACATTCGTATTTTTCGGGTCGAACATATCGCCGTCTGGTCGCAAATGGATTCTTCAAATATTTTTCAAATATCCTACGTCGCAATTCTCATTTGACCTTCAGAAGAACCAATGAAAATCGTGACTTCCGACCCGCAAAATATGAATGTGTGATGTCAGGGGTTTGTAGGAACGAACGTGGATACAAAACCCTGACTTGGCAGGATGATTTTATGTACAGAAGCTGATAAATTAAAATCAATTGATTGTCTAGTACTTTGTCCTATCTGGCTAGTAAAGAAGTAGGGCCGTTTCACCTGTATTTATTTCACTTCTAGGGCCATTTTCAAAAAGTCGCCTAAAACCTTTCAAAATTCTGGGGGTATGCCTGGTATGTGGTCTCTAAAGATTTGCTAATAATAACAGTACCAAATAAGTTACATACCCCTGAATATCGCTTTGGGAGACACAAATTTGTCAAATTGACAGTTTTTCAACGCGAAGGACTCTCAGTACCAAAAAGAAATTTTTTTCTGTAAGTGAGTTTATGAAATGCCTTTCCTATGACAGAAGAGTCAGAATGTACTTCTTGACAATATTCCACAAAATGATACAAATTGACCCAAATATAATAGAGAATGGAAACGGGGAATGTGTCAAAGAGACAACAACCCGATCAAAGAGAAGAAAACAGCTCAAGGCTACCAATTGGTCTTTAACGCAGCGAGAAAATCCCGCATCCGGAGGCGGGCTTCAGCTGGTCCCTAAACATTAATGCATATACACGACCTTTGTGGGGTAGTGAGTGTCCAGAAAATTTCAACCGCTGGTGATTGATAAAAACAAATCACTATAGAAGAAATCTGCATAGAGACTTATATTAAATAATATTGTCTTTTAAAATATCCTATAATGATTAAAGAAACAAGAACAGCAAATGGCTGCAATATTAACACTCAATTATGTTGATAAATGACAGAATATTTAATGCTGAAACCGAACTAACAATTTGGTAGAACTTCTTGTTCAGGTGGTTCTCTAACTTTTGGAATTATATACTTTTTTCTCGATGTTGTTACCTTTCTGCTACATATCAGATAATGAGATAATTTGATAAACAAAGAAATTTGTCGATTGGTCATATTCGCCCAAAGAATTAATGAAATACATTGTACAAGGCAAAATTATTGCAATACTCTTTAATTCAAAATTAAAACAATTTACCACTCAAGCATACACACATAAACACATATATTTTTTACAACTTGCGTAATTGTGCACAATCATGAATTTAAATATTTACAAATATATATCAACAAAAATAATATCAATAGAATCCCTTTAAAACAAAAATAAAATCCTTGACTAGAATTGATAGCACTAAATTAACACGGACACTCAAATTCAGACAGTTTCTTAATATTTATAAAATGGAAAGCAAACCAGTAAAAATTTCTTGATTAAACCATGAATTACGTAACGACCGCCTTACAATCTATGTTTGTAGTGTTGAAAATGCACATGAACAAGTAGTATAGAAGAAACAACACATAGTAGAGTATAAGACCACACACACAATTCGGTCTTTTAAAATATTTTGCCGCTTAATGTTGCAAAATGCTGAGAATTAGCCCCAAATTGTTCATTTTGCAAGAAATAAAAATTAAAAAATGCCCGCCCGCTCCAAAAATTTGGTAGAAAATAGAGATTTTATCCAATTTTGCAATTTTTTAGTTAAACAAAATTGTGTTGCAAGTAAATTTGATCTTCGACTGAAAATGCCTAGTCCCCAAGAAAAAAAACAAAATTAAAATTCGCTCGCTCGCTCGCACCCCTTTTGACATAAAAATCTAGAAAACATTTTGTCTATGCATTTCTGACGCATTTCCGTTTTGCAGGTGGCGGTCCCTCGTCTTTCTCTGTTTTCACATGACTCTCTTTAGGCAGCGAGTTAGTAGTGTCAGTTTGTGTTGTCTCAGTTTTAACGTCATCTGTTTCTGTTTCAGAATCTTTCAAGATGTTTTTCAAGTGACTTATGTAATCGATGGCAAATCGTAAGATTTCAACTTTGCTTACACGCTTGTTTTTACGCTGGATCGGTAAATGGTCCTTTAGAAGGGCATATCCTTCGTTTACACATTTTACACGGTCTCTTTCCCTCTCATTTCTTCTTCTCACGAAATTCGGTTCAACGTATTCCGCTCCAAAAGGAACGGGAAGTGGAATCATGCACATGGGCGAATATGGATCTACTTTTTGAGAATATCCCTTTAGAGTTGCCTCATATCTTATACCGTCAAAATGTAGGGATGGATTTTTGATAAATCGGGACGCAAAAACCGGTACACATACTTCATCAGTCTCCTTTGGTATGCCGAGATCTTCGCATGTTGGAGACGAAATTTTTACTGGTATTAATTCAGCACATATGTAATTCTCTTGATTAAACATGACCAAATCTGAAATAAAAATTATATACTTTAAAGACTGACCAAAAATTGTGTATAAAACTTTTGAGAGAATAGTCAACTTCAGTTTTTTTTTAAATAACAATGGTTAAACATTCAACACGGAATTACCATTTTTTGTTTTAAATTACACTTGCGTCCTGAATTGGTATGCATTTTGATTTTTTTTTTTTTACTTTTTCTGTGTATAATTAAATCATTTTCAGACTGAACTAATGAAGATTTAAATCAAGAAATAAAGTCAGTTAAAGGATATTAAATATTTAGATTTAAAAAATGACTTTTCAGCTGAAATGGGTCGTTATGAACTTGCAATGATGTGCAGGATTTTTTCAATGTGTTGACGGCCTCACTGTGATTTTAAGATGAAGAAAACAATAATACCAATGTTACTTTGCAAACTATGCTACAAGCATTTCTGGATTGTATGCAAGAATTTATCCCCGATACCCTTTGTTACAAAGTTTAGTATTTTTATTCGATCGGTATATTGGTCAAACACAAAAACTAAGAAAAACATTTTTTTTCATTTCCTATCATATACCAAAATATTCAACATCGATATATTTTGAAAATCATATTTTAACTTTAAAAAGGCAATGTTATCAGACAGCATTTATAAAATTCTAGTCTGCATAAAATAAAATTTTTTTTATAAAATGATTTCAAATTATTTAATGGAATTGTGCCTTGAATATAATGTTCGTACATATTTAAAAATATATGTACATTATTAAAGTATATGAACTTTGTATTGTTTCTGAAGTTTTTTCCGACTTCATTATCAATTTTTACAATTCCTATAGATTTTGATTACTACACATTTATAAAATAGAACCACAAAGGATAAAGTTATATATTTCTTTTTCCTGTGAAAATTTTTAGAATAAACAAGGATTTTTTTCTTTGTTTCCTTACTAAAAGATATTGATATTTTCTCTTAGAAAGTAAAATTTGAATACAAAATAAAGTAAACTCTTCACAGAATAAATGCATCAAATGGTTTTTTTAAAACTCTGATGCATCTTTCTTAATTAAAAAAATGTTATGAAAGAGAATTGAATTTGCTAGTATACCACTTGTGAAAATGGAGAATTTCAGAATTTCAGTTTTATTTCTTAATAGGACGACATTTATCAACCCAAAATGAAAATATTTTAAGCTGACAAAGTGATGGAATGGTGATTTCTTATTTTCAAGAAATAAATGTTTTATCAGTGTGCTAACCCATTTTTGAAACGTCTGATCTGAATCTGTTTATCCGTTTTTGTCGGAAATCCATGATGTAATTTCTGCGAATTTTTTTACAGAAATAAAAGCAAATGCGAAAATTTCTGCTTAAAAATTGCAAAGTCCTCAAATAAAAATAATGTGTTTTATAAACTTTAAGTTTATACAGGGGAATTTGTGTCGATTCCAAACATGCAAATTCAGATTTTGGTTGTTTTTTCTTCGTTCATTTTATAAGTTCGAAGACAAGCTTCTCTCATGCTAAATTCTACAAATTTGTTGCTAATGTTCTATTTTCTACCTATAATTAATTTGTCAATGTTAGTTAAAAAACAATGTTTCAAACGTTATGTAACCAAATATTAATGTGAATAGAAATAATATAGATCTTACCTCATTTGAGATGTAAGAACGAAGTCGATAATGATTTATCACTAAAATATTTTTTTTATAAATACCAATATGCAAATGAGGATAAAATCCTTAGGCGCGTGTCTCCATAGACAAAATGTGTCAAGGGGGATAATCTTACGTTAATCACTTGTGAAAACGTTCAGAAAGACCAATCGGATTGTAACTTCTACAGTACTTTTTTTCCTGTTGTCATGTTGTACTTTTTTCAATTTTTAATTTTAACTTATATTCACTTATAACGTTTGGAATTTCTTTCTACATTTGTGGTTATATAAAAATGTTAATAATTTAAATATTTTCTTTATGATGTGCGGTTAGTCATTAAACAATCAATTTATGTATAAGAAACTAGGAAAATATTAAAACTATTTTTATACTTTACATTTACAGAGAAAACGAGTTTTAAGAGTTGATATCAAACTGCAAAATGACAATATTTGGCAATACAGCTTATTTAAATATACATATTATTACTGGTATATTTCCTCTTTACGTGATCGATGACTAAATTTTCAGTTTTAAGCATAAATTCTGACAACAAATGATCTAATCCAAAGAAAATGAAGTCTCCAGTTAATTATTATGCTAGAAATTTTCAAATGTTAACTTGATAGTTTTCAAATATAGATTGATTTCATGTATCAGATTATAGTTGTAAATTGCCATCGATATTTTTTAATGTGTCATATATGATCATATATAATCTTCAAAATTTAACAAATTCCAACAAAAATTCCAATAAAAATGGAACCCAAAAATGATTTTTTTTTAATTTAGAAAAATGCAGAATAATTGTTTGGATAACGTATTTCGAAATATCATTGATAAATACCGTTTTGACATCCACAATGCCAGGAAAGAATGAAACCCAAAGATCTGATGTAATTAATTTAAGTAAGAGAGCAATCGAAATGATACTTCAGGTCTTGCCACGCGACATGATCTAAACAAATACCAAAAAGTACCAACAAGAAAATTTATTTAAATTGAATGTTGTATTAAAGATGTCAATTCTGCCAGTCGTTTTATCCTTAAAATCAATCTAAGCCAAAATTATGCTATTTTCTACAATCTTAAGTTCGTATGTTCTATTCTTTTTTGTTTGTTTTTTGTTGATCATTGAAATGTGGTCAAATAAACTAAGAAGATTTAAAGGACGACAAAATTATTTGATCAAAAAGACGTGTATTAGGCTGTCGATGTAGTATGCACTTGAACTTTATCTTCTTTTGATAATGACATACTTGGAAAAAAATGATTCGTGTTATGATCATCTTTGCAGCTTTAAAACTTTAAAACAAAGCTTAAATCTCTCCCCATCTTTAACACGAAGCTTAAAATTAGAGAAGATACTTTTCAATTGTAAGGAATATACATGTATTACACAGTGTACGTATCCAGGTTTCTCTCGGTCCTTAAGGGTCTTTGACTGGTTAAATAATAATGATCTTTTTTTTTTTTTTTTTTTTTTTTTTGGTTTCAATTATTCCAGTTTTCCTGGCAGATAGTGTATTTGCCTAAATCTACAAAACCAAATTGTGTTGTATGGCAGTGTTCAAAATCAGATTGGAAATTGGGCGTCATAATTTAGTTTCGCTATTTATGCGACAAGTACCACTAAAATTAGATAAAACATAATGTAAGATGGTATCTTACGCCTACGAAATTAAACTCAAATCAAAGTGGAACTAGTGGAAAGAGTTCTCAATTATTGAAAAAAAAACATGTTAAATACGCAAAGCACCAATAGCTTATGTGGTACACTGACTGTATAATTCTGTAATGTTAAAAATGACAGAATAGAGAATTTAATTTATAATAATCATCAAAGTTTATTCATTCAGTTTCCCGATCTTTGTACAACCCCTGTTCCACATATATATATATAATTGTAAATTCCATTAAATATGCATAATATAAACATTTTATTCATTTATTTATTTAGGTAATAAAATTTATAATAAAATAAATTCTTGGCCAAAAACGGTAATGTTCAGACAAGTTTAAATCAAAGTGTGTTATTCTAACAAATCTTTAGATATTCAAGTTATTAATCCAATTGGCCCAAAATATTTATCACTAGAAATTAATTTCGGTTCTTTTGATCTCAAAAAGACCGAAAATCAGTGATTTCTATTTTTAACGGTTTTATTTTCTACCACTGTTTTAGGTGTTTAATCTAATTTAAAACGTTAATATAATACAGTCTATTAATGTGATTTACTTTAAAAACAAAACATCTGAATTCCCAGACGAATTAAAATATTTATATTCTTAAGTTTCAACATGTTCATAAAAATTATTTATTCTTAAAGTAGGAGAATGTCTAAAAAAAAATATACATGCATTTTTTTTTTAAGAATAAAGGAACGTATTCAGGAAAGTGGTCCCCTAAAATCCCCTATTCCTCTTAGATACACAATATCAGTTCTCCTTTTTCTTTTAAATGAAAATCCACAATCCGGGCGCCTGAAATATCTTTTCTAATTTTTTACTAAGCGGTTGAAGGGGAACTGAGTGTTAATCATTATTTTCTTACGCTTAAAAGGAGGTTTATTATTTCTTTATTTCTGTTTTTGCATGCGATAATTTAAACTTGATTTTGAAATTTTCAAGTGATTATTGTAACAGTAGTAAGCGTGAATGGCATAGTAAGCCGTTATAGTATGGACTTATTTTGGTGTGTTTCTCCGTTTTAATTGGGTAATACCACTAAAATCGAAAAATTTGCTATTATTTTAATTATGGAAAGTTAACGAATGCTAAGAACAGTATATTCGTACTTTCCCTGGATTACTGTCACAAGTATGTGTCAAAACAAAATAACTTCAATTTCTTCATTTACTTTTAAATACCGAATTTTTATTGAGTCGGATTAAAGTAATTATTTTCACGCTTATAATCTAAAACTTTTAATTCTTCCCTCAAATTTTGACATTATATAGTTTGTATTGCTTGATGGGGTATAAAAATGTTTATGTTAGGTCTTTATAAATTACTTTAATGAGTGTATTTATAAGATAAGATGAATACACAACTTTAACCTTTGTTAACTCTCCAAAAATATAGATACATGTACAGCATACAATTATATGTTGCACACAAACATTCCTAAATATATTTTCATTTTTTCTATCTTGAATATAGGCACCTTCGATGGCTCACCGTAGAGCTCAACCAACAGAGCTGCATAGCGCGTTCCCCGGCGGCGGATAGGGAAGACCTTTTCTTTGGAGGGATTGTCAGGTCATAATACAGAAAGCCTGACCGCGAGCAAAAGTGGATATCGCGTTTGGAGAATGCCACATTCCCTGTACACTGAAGACCCCTTTTGTAGTTTTCGAAAAAGAGTAGGCTGATTGACACTACAGAAGGCTCAATTATTCGATCCTACCCAACCATCCTCCTTTCACAGTGGCAGTCAAAATTGGTTCCCCTTTGGGTCCCGTTTGATGAAATTCTAGGCTTGAGATGTTTTATGAAACTGGACCCTGCAAATTTAAAATTTGAGGAAAAACTCAGCATTTTGAAGAAAACATACTTTCAGAAATTTTATGAAACCATAGGTCTATTTGAACCGTGAAAATAGATAAATATTCCCAGTTTGCAAATGTTTGTAAAAAAATTATGGGGAATTACAAAATAAGAGACAATAACGAATATTGCAATACGTCTAAATGAGACTTTTTTCTTCTTTTTTTAATGTCATTGCCCCTAAAAAAGTATACGTTCCAAAACAAAAAAACAAAAACCTTTTTTTATTTCACGCCAATTAAAGGAAAATTATTTTCTCACACACACCTTCAAAACTGAAACTGGTGTCAAAACTCTAAAATCTACATCATAAACATTGACGTAACCTTTATAATTCCTTCAGTAAACTACGAGTTTTATTGGAATATAATCCAAAGATTATCATACTTAATTCTCCCACAGTGGCAAGATCCTTAATAGACAGATTCTATTAAATATTCCTAATAAAAATATGAACCTGTCCACGCGACCGATTGTCTGGTTAATAGAATTTAGTACTACATGTATTAATATACAAAGTTTCTTACATATCTGAAACTTGGTAAAGGTTTGTTGGTACAAAAATGTATCCTGTGATATTTTTTTCGAGTATTTTTTAAATTCATCAATGTAACCGTGTACAAGCAGCAACGCAAAAATAACGGCACAAGTTTTCGATTTCATTAAGGGTTAAATTGATCCCTGAGGGTTATTAAACAAACAAATTTAATATCAGAAAAATCTACCGTTTCCTTATACAATCAAGCATACTTTCGATTTATAATGGATTATGGATTTCATGATGATTAAAAAAACTGAAAACCTTTCCAGTCAGCTTGTAATATGAATTTGGAAGAGTAAATCCTATAGATCCGAAGGCATCATAGTTCAGTATTGTAAAATGAAATTAAAAAATTGCACCGAATATTTAATATATTTAACTTGTAGCCAGACAGGTTCTCAATGTTACTGAAAACTTTAATTTTTTTAATTCATATGTCTTTTCACTGTGTGGTTTTTTTATCATGAAATGTATGTATTGCTTTGACCCTATTGGGGGTATAATGCATATCGCTGGCCGAGTGGTCTAGGTCGTTCGTCAAGACTACTAATGATCACTGGCCTGTCAACGCTGAGGTTGTGTGTTGGACTCCAATCTTAATTGACAAGGATTGCCAGTCGGTGGTTCTCTCCGGTTACTCCGGCTTTCTCCACCAATAAAAACTGGCCGCCGCGAAATAGCCAAATGTGCTGAAAACGACATAAAACCCCAACTAAACAATTATATCTATTCAATAAGGTTTATTTTTTATTTTTTTTAAATAAAGGCCCTTTACTGTAGATTAATGTCAAGACAGCCGATTTTTTTTTTAAATAATTCACTTGAAATTGTCATTTCTAAAAACTCTATCTTTAGAATTTTCTAAAAAAGGATACGTGTATTGCTCTTAACTTTTCTGTATTATTGTACTATATATGGATAGGGTAACCAGATTCGTTTTCGCAGTGGAAATTATTCAACTATATGTCCTTTGTGAGAAAATCACTAAAATCTACATAAATCATCTGTAAATAGTACGACATCGTTAGGGAGCAAACATTTGATTTTTCATTGGGGGTTGGGTTGGATCAAATGAAAATAAAAATTTAGGTCACAATAGCGGACGAAAAAAATCCAGGACCAAAATCTCGACGAAAAAAATAGGCAGGGTCGAACATTTGATCCTGCCAACGCCCACCCCCCCCCCCCCCCCGCCCCAAAAATCAAATTAAATGGTTGCTCTTCACGAAGTTACGCGCTATTTTGGCATTTTGATCATTCTTTTCCCTCTACATGTAGCAATCAATTTAATGTACTAAAAAAATTAATCTGGTGACCCTTAATAAATTTTATATCAGTAAAAAGAAAATTTCAATGGCAATAATATATTTTTTTCAATTTCTAGGGACTAAAAAAAATTTGACTTTTTGGGAAAATATCGACAAGTTCTATATATTTACACATCTGTTCGCCAAAACTTGTTACACCATATATCGGGAAGTATTCAAGTGATTTATAGTGTTTTGTTATATTCGCAGCAGTCAAACATGCTCTAGTTGCATGAAAAATTTTATAAAAATCTGATATATATAGCCCCATTTTGGTACTTTCTACCTTAAGAAAATCTAAATATTATCTGATAGAATGTTGTCAGTATTGACCCATACCAACATATGACTGCCCGTTTTAGATTGCTGTAAAACTGCACTTGTCATTTATTTCTCATCGTTTCATTTACATAAATAAATAAACGGTAATTTCTTTTCAAATTATATTTGTATCTGGGAGTTTTGTTTTTACATGTAATTTTGTTTAGCTGTTCAAAAGATATATTTTCTTGTCAATATTTTATTAAAAAAGGAGCAATTTACGCTTAATATTTTATTATCGTGAAAATTCTTCTTTTTTTAAGTTTTATATTATTGCATTTCTTATTAAAAAAAGAACATGGAAGTGAAAAAATTCTTGTAAAAAAGCGGAATTTTATACAGTGCTGTTTCTTTATTAATCAGCGAAAAATTCTGTCAGATTTGAAGCTCATGTTTGAAGAAAAAAATATTATTTTCTAAAATATTGGTATTATTTTTAAGATCTTTATGTCAATAAAAATGAATATCTTAAAATGTCTTTATACAATCAACACATTTGAGAATATAAAAGGCTACTCACTTTTCTCTTCATTCTTTTTATTTTATGAAACTTTCTGCCTTCAGAAGATTTTAAAAAAATATCTATAAATTTTAATTATTGGTCTATTTTATACAGTAATTTCAATTTATTTCTACAGCTGTTTATAAATACCCAGACATGTATTTATAATTTCTCTTGTGGAAAACATCTGTCCAGATGACACAACAAACAAACTGCCTGGATAGACATTTCTAAGTCAATGCATGAAGTATCAAAAAGAAATCATTATTTTATCATTTTAAAGAATATCCTTTTATGTATATAATTTGTTCACTATAAAAGTTTTAAAAATATTAAAATTTAAGAAAATATAATACTTGTTTCTGGTGTAAAAATACCTATTTTTATATATTCTACTTCTGATTTTATTTGGCAAAAAACAAACTAGTACAAGAATTTTACGGCGCGGGACATTTTAGCTGATTGATAGGACTCTTTAGCGGAAAAATTGACCTTTTAGCGGAATTTAAAATATTATGTGGACATTTTAGCCGTAAATTTTAGTCATGTCTGAGTAATTCAGCTGTGAAAAATCTTCTAATTTGTTAGTTTAGATGTTCGTCTTTGGAATCACCACGAGGGTGTTATGCATAGGAGGATATGTCTGTCTTCATTTTCTATACACAACTTTTGCAGATCGTTTGAAGCTCCTCCACTTGCTGATCTTTTATTTTGTGAAAATTTATAGTCGTTTCAACACTAATCATTAAAATAACAAACGACTATAGATACTAAAAGATAAATATATTTTATAATATAAAACTTCCTCACTGTTTGCATTTTAATGTATTTTGCATCAACAATATTTGGTTGAAATTTTATAATTTTTTCTTATATATATTTATTCCTTTCTTTTTATTTAATTATTTATCTCATTTTTTTGGGGGGGGGGGATGGGGGGCGGTTGGGAGATTATATTTATTTGAAGGTTGGTAGTGCAAAAAAAATAACAGTGAATTAGGGTTTCAAAATTAAAAAAAACAACAAAAATTACAATCATGTAACAGTAAATAATTTAAATCTTTTGACACAGAAAAACATTGTTCACCGCTTATTATATAAAAGTATTTTAAATGGATTATAAAGGATTACAATTTAAAAGAAAAATTGTTTTTTCAGGAGGTCGTACTCCAGATCATTGGTTGCATCATAAGATCAACAAAAAATAATTAGCAAAAATTATGACACAAATATGTATTGTTTACAACATAATTTTTATATTATTTAGTTGTCACCTTTTTATGTTTTGTGTTGGTTATTTCTATAAGTCATCTAAATAAAATTTAACATTTTTACAAGACGGGGATTTATTTTTTTTTTCAAAGTAGAATGAAATCAAATATTTTGAAACTATTATAGCAATAAAAACGTTTTTTGTAGAAATTTGTTGTTATTGATCTTGCTTAACTAACAGAATCAAATTAACTTTATTTCCCTTTTTTTCAATTTTAAGAAATACAAATAAAAAATTACACGAAACAAGATAATGTCATCAAATGAAACTCAAATTATGTCAAAGAATATTCACATTTAGGACATTTCTTGTTTGAAAATTATCTTTACCACATTTGTGAAAATTTTAATCAAATGTTTGTACAGGTATGAAAGGTAAACTAGAGGCTATCAAGAGCCTGTATTGTTCACTTGGATTTAACTTTTCACCATGAGCAGACCTAAAAATTTAAGTGTTGTAGTCAATTTGGCTGGTTTTACTATAGGATTCTATGTTAAACTAATTTCAGCTGTGACAGTCATCTTGGTTGACAGTCCAGGTCAGCGGATACATTTCTAAAAGAGAACCATCTAAGGACCATTTCTGCTAAGTCTTGTTCCAAAGCGGTTTTAGACAAGAAGATTTTTAAATGAATTTTCCTATAGGGTCCAATATTTAATAAAGTTCGGTGTGACAGCCATTTTGGTTGACAATCCGGGTGATAGGACATACTTCTGAAAAAGGACCTCCTAAGGACCAATGCTGCCAAGTCTTGCTCCAATATGTCAAGTGGTTTCAGACAAGAAGATTTTTCAATGAATTTTTCCATAGGGCCCTATGATAAACTAAGTTCGGGTGTGGCGGCCATCTTGGTTGACAGTCTGGGTCATCGCACAAAATTCTGAAAGAGGACCATCTAAGGACCATTGCTACCAAGTCTAATTCTAATTGGTTTAGTGGTTTCAGACAAGAAGATTTTTGAGTTAATTTCCCATAGGGTCCTATGTTAAAATAAGTTCTGCTGTGGCGGCCATCTTGGTTCACAGTCCACAAAATCAGACATTTCTGAAACAAGAGACTCTCAAGAGCCTGAATCGCTTACCTGGCAAACAATGCGCTATAAACTAAATCTCATCATCACCATTCACTAAGGATACCATGTTTACTTTAAAAACCAAATATTGTTGAAATCCGAGCAAGTGTAAAAAATGGCGGGAAAATGGCAGCCATTTTAAAAATGACCCTCCAAAACAAACTTTCATCATCACCATTCAACTCTGGATACCATGTTTACCTTGAAAGTAGCTTTCATCTTCATTTTCTTTCTATAATTCAGGAAAAAATAGTAAAAAACAGCATTTGACCCCTATGTTCTATTTTTAGTAAGGGCGGACATGTTTTTTGACCAATCAAAAATCGAAGCATTAACTTTTTGCAGGATACCCTAAGGAACAATCTTACCAAGTTTCATTTGATTTTGAATAGTAGTTTCAGAGAAGAAGATTTTTGAAACAATAACATAAAAAAAAGCCAAAAATCTCAAAAAGGGCAATAACTCTAACATCAGTTGACAGATTTTCACGACAATCAACACACAGGTAGCTCTCATCATGCTGAACACTTTCAACCTGCCAGAATTTGCCGTAACCTAATAATTTTTGAGATATTTGCGCAAAACTGTTGTTTGACCCCTATGTTCTATTTTTAGTAACAGTGGCCATGTTTTTTGACCAATCAAAAATCGAAGCATAAACTTTGTGCAGGATATCCTAAGGAACAATCTTACCAAGTTTCATTTGATTTTGAATAGTAGTTTCAGAGAAGAAGATTTTAGAAACAATAACATAAAAAAAAGCCAAAAATCTCAAAAAAGGGCAATAACTCTAACATCAGTTGACAGATTTTCACGAAAATCAGCACACAGGTAGCTCTCATCATGCTGAACACTTTCAACTTGCCAGAATTTGCCGTAACCTAATGATTTTTGAGATATTTGCGCAAAACTGTTGTTTGACCCCTATGTTCTATTTTTAGTAACAGTGGCCATGTTTTTCGACGGATCAAAAATCGAAGCATAAACTTTGTGCAGGATACCCTAAGGAACAATCTTACCAAGTTTCATTTGATTTTGAATAGTAGTTTCAGAGAAGAAGATTTTTGAAATAATAACATAAAAAAAGCCAAAAATGTCAAAAAAGGGCAATAACTCTAACATCAGTTGACAGATTTTCACGAAAATCAGCACATATGTAACTCTCATCATGCTGAACACTTTCAACTTGCCAGAATTTGCCGTAACCTAATGATTTTTGAGATATTTGCGAAAAACTGTTGTTTGACCCCTATGTTCTATTTTTAGTAACAGTGGCCATGTTTTTCGACGGATCAAAAATCGAAGCATAAACTTTGTGCAGGATACCCTAAGGAACAATCTTACCAAGTTTCATTTGATTTTGAATAGTAGTTTCAGAGAAGAAGATTTTTGAAATAATAACATAAAAAAAAGCCAAAAATGTCAAATAACTCTTAAAAGGAACGAACCTACAACTTCGATTCTGTTATAAATTTTGTAGATCTTTGTGTGCCTAACAATATGAAATTGAAATTTTTCAAATTTCCTTTATAGTATCCAAGATATTGAGCTTAATAAGTGCAAAATTTGGAAAAAATGCAGAAAAAGGGCAATAACTCCTACATGGGTTGTTGGATCTTCTTCAAAATTTCAGGGCAGGTAGATCTTGAGGTGCTGATCACTTTTACCCTGCCAGAATTTTGATATCTGTGACCGTTTCTCACTTATTTGCAAAAAACTGCGATTTACCCCTATGTTCTATTTTTAGCCATGACGGCCATGTTTTTATACGAATCAAAAATCCAAACAATAGATTTGTAGCACCCATACCAATTAATAACTGTACCAAGTTTGGTTGCAGTTGGACTTATGGTGTTGGAGGAGTTAACGTTTGAAAAAGTTAACGGACGACGGACGGACGGACGGACGGACGACGGACGGACGACGGACGCCAAGTGATAGCAATAGCTCACATGACCCTTCGGTTCAGGTGAGCTAAAAACGGACCTCCTAAGGACCAAGGCTGCCAAGTCCTGCTCCAATATGTCAAGTGGTTTCAGACAAGTAGATATTTCAATGAATTTTCCTATAGAACCCTATGTTAAACTAAGTTCGGTTGTGGCGGCCATCTTGGTTTACAGTCCAGGTCATCGGACATATTTCTGAAAGAGAACCTACTAAGAACCATTACTGCCAACTGGTTTCAACTGACCTTGTAGTTTCATATAAGAAGATTTTTTAAATTCACCCCCCCCCCCCTTTTTTTCTTTTTTTTAGTAACAGCAGCCATGTCGGTTGGAAGTCGGGGATGCCAGACATAAGTTTGGAAGGGGGCCACCCAAGGACCATTCCACCAACGTTTGGTCTCAACTGGCCCGGTGGTCTGAGAGGAAAAGATCTTTAAGGAAAGTTTACGCTGGATGCCGTCTTTAAAGGGCAAAAACTTCTACAAGGGGTCAATCAATGATTTTGTTCATGTTGACTTATTTGTAGATCTTACTTTGTTGAACATTTTTGCTGTTTACAATTTGTCTTTATCTATAATAATATTCAAGATAATAACATAAAACTGCAAAATTTCCTTAAAATTAACAATTCAGGGGCAATAACCCAACAAAGGGTAGACCGATTCGTCTGAAAATTTCATGAAAGGTAAATCTTGACCTGATAAACATTTTTACCCCATGTCAGTTTTGCTCTAATTGCTTTAGTTTTTGAGATATAAGACAGAAACTGCAGTTTACCCCTATGTTCTATTTTTAGCAATGTCGGCCATGTTGGTTGGCAGGCGGGGTCATCGGACATATTTTTTAAACTAGATATCCTAATGATGCTTGTGGCCAAGTTTGGTTCAATTTGGCCCAGTAGTTTCAGAGGAGAAGATTTTTGTAAAAGTTAACAGACGACGACGACGGACGACGGACGCTAAGTGATGAGTAAAGCTCACTTGACCTTTCAGGTCAGTTGAGCTAAAAATGAAAGAAAAGGGTCATTTTGCTTGTTCATAATCACTTATCATATACATGTATATACAAAACCAGAGGCTCCCAGCTGCCTGTATTACTCACCTGGATTTAATTTGCCAATCAACAACCATAAAGCACCTACATGTAAGAAACAAAAGACATGATTATTGGACATAATATTGAGATAGAAAAATCTAATAACCATGGCTGCCAAGTCTAGTTCCAATTGGCATAGTTCAGACAAGATATTTTTCGATGAATTTTCTCATAGGGTCCTGTGTTAAAATAAGTTTGGTTGTGGTGGCCATCTTTGTTGACAGTCCGGGTCATCGGACAGAATTCTGAAAGAGGACCACCTAAGGACCATTTCTGCCAACTTTAATTGCGATTGGCTCGGTGGTGTCAGACAAGAAGATTTTTTTAATGAATTTTCTCAAAGGGTCCTATGTTAAACTAAGTTTGGCTGTGGCAGCCATCATGGTTGACATTCCGGGTCATTGGACACAATTCTGAAAGAGGGTCTTGTTCCAATTGACTCAGTAGTTTCAGACAATATTTTTTAATGAATTTTCCCATATGGTCCTATGTTAAAATATGTTCGGCTGTGGTGACCATCTTTGTTGATAGTCCGGGTCATCGGACATACTTCTGCAAGAGAACTATCTAAGAACCATTTATGCCAGGGCTGCATGGTTACAAATGGCTCTGTAGTATCAGACATGATTTTTTAATGAATTTTCCCATAAGGTCTTATGTTAAGGTAAGTCCAGCTTTAGTGGCCATCTAGGTATAAAATTCTGGGTCATCAGACACAATTCTGAAGGACCACCTAAGGACCATATCTGCAAATTTTGATTACATTTGGCCATGTAGTTCCACAGGGAATTTTTAAAATTCATCCCCCTTTATTCTATTTTCAATAGCAACACCCGATGTTGGTTGAAAGTCAAAGATGCCTGAAATATTTTTGGGAGGGGGAGGGGGGCACCAAAGAACCATTCCACCACAGTTTGGTCCCAATTGGCCCATTGGTTCAGAGGAGAAGATCTTTAAAGGAAAGTTTAAGACAACAGACGACGGACGTAAAGTGATGGCAAAAGCTAACGTGGACCTTTGGTCCAGGTTAGTTAACCAGAGGCTCCCAGGAGCCTGTATCGCTCACCTGATATTTCCATTTGTTCATTGCTAAAGGACCTTGAGATTAACATCTATGCCATGTTTGTTTCAATACATTCAGTAACTGTCAAGATGAAGACGTTTGTCTGGATGACAGATCGGCACCAAAGTAACAATTCTTGGTCAGAAAGTCATAATGAACATTCATGCCATGTCTGGTTTCAATTCATTCAGCTGTTCTCTCTCGAAGATTTCTGTATGTATTTCCCATTGGTTTCCACCTTATACTAAGTCCCTCACCGGCAGCCAACTTGGACGACATATCAACCAAACTTGGTCAGCACCTTATAACGAGTTTGGTTTTGATCCATTCAGAGGTTCACCAGAAGAATGTTTCTGTACCTATTTCCCATAGGGTTCTGTGTTAATTTAAGGCCCTCCCCGGCGGCCACCTTATATGATGGATAAGCAAAGTAACGGCAAAAATGATTTTTCACATAATTTTCAATCAAAATGTGAAGTCAAAATAATACTTCTAAGGCCTACCAAAGTGTAATAAATTGCTTCGCTGAGCGCAGCTGGATACGACCGCAGAGCTCCAACCCTGAACAATTGGGGCAAAAATGGACACAATATTCGCACTTGATACAGGTCTGAATTTGGATTGTAATTAAATATTTGACACATAATAGGTTTCTGACACAGAATAACTGTAATCAAAGAACTTACAATTGGTCATATGATTTGAATTTATATTCATTTTTTTGCTTTTTGCTTTTTACAATATGCTGTGGCGAATTGCCCCCCCCCCCCTAAAAAAAAATAATTTTACCCCTTTTTTTGCTTTTGTGCAATACACTATGAAGTTGCACATTGACCCCCCCCCCCCCAAAAGAAAAAAAAAACAAACAAAAATTATTGTAACCCCCCCCCCCCCCCTTTTTTGCAAAAAAAAATTTGAAATTTTCTCTTTAATTTCTGAAATCTGAAATGAGAAAAAAATTGCTCCCCCCCCAATTTCTCATTTACCCCCCCTAAATTTTGTTTTCACCCCCCCCCCCCCCCCCATTTCTTTATACATAATTTACGACTTGTAAGGGAGGTAATCGAATCGTACACAACATTTTACTTTAAATGTGTTTGGATTACCTCCCTTACACCAAGATAATAACCAAAAATGTCATAAAATGTCAAATTGTAATGTCATATGCTATAATTTTTATCAATTTTACATCATTATTAATTTTATACAAAAAATGGGTCAAAGACACAAATGGCCGGGTTGCTTTACTGGGTGTTTACTGTAGTGGTGACAAAGGTAATTACAAGATCTTATTGCACATTGGCAGTCATGACTATTTATATAGACAAAATCAGACACATTGTATGTTGGTGTACAAGCACAGAGGCAGTCATCAATTTAATTAGAAATAGGTGAAGTAAGCAATATTTGATTTGATTACATGTTGATAAACACTTGTTTGGAAAAATGGGAAATAATTCCTGAAATAATTCCATAAAGTGAGGTGCACATCTTCAATATGTATTAAAAGATTCTGTGAAGTGTCAATGATGCGGGTGAAAAACTGTAGGAGGAGTTGATTTCGCAAAATAGGTACCCTCTATTGAAGATGTCAATAAAAAATGACTAAGTTCCAAAGTTTGGAAAAATGGGAAATAATTCATGAAATAATTCAATAAAGTGACGTGCACATCTTCAATATATATAGAAACATTCTATGAAGTTTCAAGGATGTGGGTGAAAAACTCTAGGAGGAGTTGATTTCACAAAATACGTACCCTCTATTGAAGATGTCAATAAAAAACGACTAATTGCCAAAGTTTGGAAAAATGGGAAATAATTCCTGAAATAATTCCATAAAGTGAGGTGCACATCTTCAATATATATAGAAACATTCTATGAAGTTTCAAGGATGTGGGTGAAAAACTGTAGGAGGAGTTGATTTCACAAAATAGGTACCCATTTTCCCCACCCGCCCACCCGCCCGACATTCACCATACTATAACCCGGATTTGCACTCTGTGCAACCCGGCCAAAAATGCTTATTGGGCCCTTTTTTGGCCCCTAATTCTTAAACTGTTGGGACCAAAACTCCCAAAATCAACCCCAACCTTCCTTTTGTGGTCATAAACCTTGTGTTTAAACTTCATAGATTTCTATTAACTTATACTAAAGTGATAGTGAGAAAACCAAAAATGCTTATTGGGCCCTTTTTTTGCCCCTAATCCTTAAACTGTTGGGACCAAAATTCCCAAAATCAATCCCAACCTTCCTTTTGCGGTCATAAACCTTGTGTTTAAATTTCATAGATTTCTATTAACTTATACTAAAGTTATAGTGCGAAAACCAAATGTCTTCGGACGACAACGACGCCAACGTCATACCAATATACGACCGCAAATTTGCGGTCGTATAAAAAGTATCAACACTATTGATGGTTACTTGAGAGATACATCTGTATTATGTTTGATTTCAATCCATTCAGTGTTTCTCAATAAGAAGTAGTTTTTATGCATTTCCGATAGGGCCCTATGTAGGTTTTGTATGTATTTCCCATAGGGTCCTTTAGTCCCCTGCTGGCGGTCATCTTGGATGATGATTGCATCAAAGTAACAACAATTTGTCAGCACCTCATAAGGAACATTCATGCCATGTTTCATTTTAATCCATTCAGCTGTTCCCTAGAAGATTGTTGTATGTATTTCCAATAGGGTTCTATGTTAAACTAATTCCCCTGCTGGTGGCCATATTGGATGACGGATGGTCAACAAAGTAAGAACACTTGGTCACTACCTAATAAGGAAAACTCATGATGCCATGTTTGGTTAAAATCCATTGAGCGGTTCTTTAGAAGAAGATTGTTGTATTTCTCAAAGGGTTCCAAGTTAAACTAAGTCCCCTGCTGGCGTCCATCTTGAATAATGGATTAGCAACAAAGTAACAACACTTGGTTAGCACCTCTTAGTAAACATTCATGCCATGTTTGGTTTCAATCCATTCAGCGGTTCTCTGGAAGATTTTTGTATCCTATGTTAAACTAAGTCCCCGGCTGGCAGCCATGTTGGATGACGGCTGTGTGGCTACCTCATTTTATGTGGAATTAAGTTGTTTAATCATATATGGTGAATTCACCGTCTGAATTAAGTTAAGAACTGAAAACTGTACACACCCCTAAGTATCTGCCACTTGGTAAACACCACATTCTTTGTGCCCACACCGGTTCTGAGTATTCGAATACACAGCGCAAGGAAGAAAGTACACAAACAATGTACAATTTAACACACCTTACTGATTTTTCATATAAAAGGCATATTGAAAAATATACGGTATTTCAATTTATATCGTGACAGAAAAAATAACCACTAACAATTTAACTTTTTAATAATTTAAGTGCCAATTCCTCATCCCCTTCTATTGACAATCCTGTATCCATGGTAACATCATCATTTTCTGATTCTTCATCATCGTCACTACTTTCATTGTCATTTTCATTTTCACTACTATTGTTATCAAAATTTTCATCATCATCTGAATCATCCGATTCCACTTCAAAGGTTTCAGTTCTAGCCTTCTTTGTCACTTGACTGTAAATTGATTTCAAATATAATTATAAACTTTGTGTTGCCTCAAAGTTGAAGAGACTGTCAAAAAGATTTTAGGTAACAGATTTTAATTTTCGCGATATTGAGAAAAATAGTGCTTCATTCATAGTAAAAATTCCAAAATGCAAGTTTAAATCATTGCGTTTACAACCCTGTCACATTTTTCGCAATAATAAAAACATCGCAATAATTTCCGAATTTACAGTAGTTGGATCATCCTCTTTTGGTTTTTGTGACATCATAACGTGTCATTGTATGGAATTTTCTATAAAATCTGCTTGGTGAAATAAACACAGGGAAACAGGATAATTTTGGTTATCAGGAATAAATATAACGGAAGATATAACCTTGAAACCAACCAATTGCTTTGAAATATTACAAATTTTGGGTTAAAAAATCTGAGAGGAAAAGAAACAACTGTGGTTATATTTTGCATTATTATCATTGAATTCTATTTTACTACTTCAATGAATCAAAAAAAAAAAACGTTCCATTTTAGAAAACATAAAATATACATCATCAGAATATTACTAAAGTAAATTTCTAAAGACCAAGTCCAAACAATCTACTGTAAATATGGAAATTATTGCGATGATTTTATTATTGCGAAAATTGTGATTGGTTGAGCATCGCAATATTAAAAACTCGCATATTTTCACGTCCGATTTATTCTAGATTTCTCCCCCTTTGTTTACATTTACACAGGTAAGTTTCTAGTCACTGATTGCCGACATCTGGAGACAGGTTAATTGGTAGATACTTAGTTGTATAGTTATTGTTTTCACAGCTATTATATTTAATATAATACATTTTGAATTATAATATTTTTAAAACCATTAATTAAAACGATTACTTTAATAAAACTTCCATTTTCAATTTTCACCTGATCTCCGATCTCAATAAGAAACCTTTTTTCTCGCATGGGCCGCGATCGCAATAATTAAACCTCGCAATTTTGCATTGGGTTGAAGAATCGCAATAATAAGTGCACACAAAATTACCGAATTTACAGTAATTAAAATTAGATCTACTAATTGCTCCTTTCAGTCACTGCATGTAGATCTAACAACACTCCATTTTACTTTTTGTTCTGATAACTTATTGAGAATCCTGGGGTTTTATCCTTAGGCTAATGCCTTTAAAATCCTGACAGCTGAAATCTAATTGGCTGATTGGAAAGGTCATCAAAACAGAAAGTAAAATGGAGTGTTGTTAGATCTACATGCAGTGACTGAAAGGAGCAATTAGTAGATCTAATTTTAATTAGATTGAAGTTCAAAGACAAGGCAAATTTGTGAGAACACTACTATAGTAAACAAAAACACAACCAAAAGGGTAAAAAATGCATAGCAAATCATACAGAATTAGAACAAGACATCACAAATAAAGTGAACTGAAAACATCCAAATAAGGTAGCAGTTTGGTCGTTTAACTTAAATAACCCTGAATTTGTTCCACCGAAATAAGGTTTCTTTAAAACTCTGATAACACCAACTAATGTATGTGTTTATATTTATACAGAAACAGTTGCAAGATGATCATCTTGAATAATTAAAACTAATTTTGAAACTTTCTTTAATACCTAACACGAGGCAATTAAGTGATTTGACATCTGTGAGGTGTAATGATAACTCATCTAACCTTTCATATTCACTGTCATTGTCTTCCTCAGCACTTTCATCACCACTGTCATTTCTTCCATAAATTTTGTCAGGGTCGGGTAACTCTGCTATTATCTGATCAGTGTCCATAGTTCCCTCAAATTCCACAACTTCATCATCCTCCTGAAAAAAAGTTATTATCTCCCTTAATATCAACATATTTTTTTCTCTTTATTCATCATCATCTCATAAGTAGTTTTCAAATTTAGGCAAATTTAGGCCAATATCTGCCCCAGTAATATTTTAAACTCACTTTTTTGTAATACACTTAATATGACAATACTTTTTTTATTTAATTATCTAAAAAGCTCTAATACTTTATTTTATCCTGCAATCAAGTCATTTCCGGTCTAATAAAAGGGGTACAATAAACTTTAGTCGTATTAGGTCAATGACCTAATAAAGTCTACTGGTACTTGCTTACATGAAGAGCACGAGGAGAGTAGTGAATTTACCAGATGACGTCATGGCTTTACCCACGTTTTCACTGCAGTTGAATTTCAACTTCAAACGTAATTTTAAGGCATTTTACACATCTAAAGGGGATAGCAGGATAAAGACAATACAAAATCATTGTCGGAAAATATAAAATTTATTTGGGCTCGATGCGAAACATGGGGAAAAGGCTTACTAAAGCTCACCCAAATAAATTTTATATTTTCCAACAATGACTATATATTGTACATTAGACCAATGGTTTAGACACAGACATAATCAAACAATGAAAATTGAAACAATACAAATAAATAAAGTTCACGTGTTCAAAGGCCCATTGATGTGTCGTGTGTAAAAATCTCTTAACACAGTGTTCTTGGGTGGGTCTTGATAGTTTATTTGAGGTCGAATGGTTGAATCGACCAAAGAAAATGACCGTTCCATTTCTTATTCATTGCAAACATTTTTGTCATATTATTGTGTTGAACATCCTTTCCCTAAGTTCGAGCGCATTTAAGTGTATACGTGTTCCCTGGGACTATAAAAATATTTTTATCTTCTATAAAGATCCATAAAACTACAGCTGAAAAAAGGATATCTGGAACACTCTAAAATATTTTTAATAACTACAAAATTGTATGTTTTTCTCCAGCTACACTCTTCGATTCTAAATGTACTGTGATGTTTTTTATGCACCTTTGACTGGATTTTCTACTTATTGCCCTGAACAAGTTAATCATAATAGAACTTCATTTTTATTTTTCTTTCCTATTTTTAAATACTGTAAATTCAGAAATTATTGTGTGCATCTACATGTATTATTGCAATTTTGTCATTTTAGATCAAAATGCGATTTTAATTTTTGCGATATTGAGAAAAATCCCACTTCATTCATACAAAAAATTCCAAAATGCAAGTTTAAATTATTGCGATTACAACCCTGTCGCATTTTACGCAATAATAAAAACATTGCAATAATTTCCTAATTTACAGTACTTCAAAAGAAATACTATATTTTAACTTACTTCATTGTCCTTTTTCTTTTTCTTTTCTCTTAATTTTTCTTTTTTCTTTATTCTTTCCTCCTGAAATAAAGATTAATTAGAATAGTAAATCTAACAAATGACAGGGTGTCATACATGTACATGATCGGTAAGATTTTCAACCATTAAGAAGGGTAAAAAAAAATTGTTAATTGTTAGGGGTAAGGCTAAGATTTAATAATTTTATTAAAAATAAGAAAGTTTTCAACTAAAAAAGGTTAGTTTCACCCTTATACATAGGTACAAATATTGAAGAGCCAAAATCCAGAAATCAGGCAAATATAATTATTTTGTGTAGAAATTATATAGGGACAAAAAGTGTCAAAATCCAGAAATCTGAAAAATTCCAGAAAATTTCAGGCATGCTTATAGTTTTTTATGTATTTTCCTTGTACTTTTCATACAATGTTTTGGTCATATATTTTGAGTACTTTTCTAGGACTTTCAACATCCGAAATTTCACTTTTCAAGGACTTTTTTGAATTTAATAAGAGTTCTATGTACAATAAATACTGAGCCTGTTCGGTGGTGCAAAAACTATGACTGTCGAAATCATTTTCAATGACAATTTTCCAGGATTTTCAAAAATCCCTTGTAAACATTGATTACTATAAGCCCACAATTTTCTGCATACAACTACTTCAAGGATTTCAAGACCTTTACAAACCCTGTTCAAGAAGATAATAAACAAAATATTATTCTATTTTATTAGACATTATAATTCTTGAACATTTATACCTTGTGTTTTTGCTTTATTCTTTCTCTATATAACTGTTTATCAAATTTATCTTCTTCGACCATCCGTTGCTTAGCAACCTGAATATCAATGCCACCTTCATACTCATCATCATCAAATGTTTTCTTCACTGTGGGTTTCTTTAATTTATCCTCTACAACCTTAAAAAAAATCATAAGACAATAAAATTTAAAAATTTTTAATTCTGACATAACTTTAAGCAAAAGGATAAAATGGATAAATTCTACACAGAGAATTTCACATTTGACACAAGTTCAAGCAACGGAAATTTGCTTTTATTTGCTTTCCTTCTAAGTGAGGCCTTTAAAAAACAAGTTGCAAAGTCTCACACTGCACTAAAAGTTCAAAAGGTCCAGTTTTTATAAAACAATTATATTACTTTGTACTAGATATACACATGTTTTAAACATTCTTTTCTTTTGTAGCGACAGTTTATTGCCCTGGTATCAAGATATGATTTTGCCTCTGACATCATGTTTTTTAGCAGTCAATGACAACAAATTCTACTACCTACCTGACCTTCATCGTCAAACTGTATCTTTGTATTAACTACCAAATTTTTCTTATGTAATTTTTTAGCTAAGGCTGCCTTAGTTGTAGGTTTCTCTTTCTTTGTTTTTTCTGTTCCTTCTTCCTTATCGAGATCGTCTTCCAGTTCAACTCGTTTTACAGTAAATAAATCATCATCGTCATTATCAACATTAAAATTTAAATTTGATTCATTCTTAGCCACTTTTGTATCGACTGATTCAGCCTCACTTTTACTTTGGTCATCTTCGCTATCATCTGAATCACTATTTTCCAAGTCACTATCTCCAGATTCATTTTCTGAATCACTTTCCGGTGCTATTTCTTGATGCAGTCTACTTTCAATATCTGACATGTTTTCACTTTCACTTTCTGATTGTACTTTCTGTTTTGTTTGTTTATCTTTTTTAGTCTTTGCTGCTTTTTCTTCTAATCTTTTCTGTTCTCTTTTCAAAAACCTGACTTTTGGAGGAATTGCTAAACCAAGAGACCTGAAAATTAATTTAGTGTATTTGCATTGTATTAATGTCTTCACAGATATGTATGACCATCAACATAATTTAACAATGAAACTGGGGTTGAGTTAATCTTTTGCTACCTTTAAATTCCATTCAATGAAATTTCTTTCCTTTTGAACTCTGATAACTGTAATTGATTCTGTTAGTCTATTTGGTGTTTACCCCTAATTCAGTAATAACCATTTCCTCAGTATTTTTCAGTAGTATCACCAGTGATCAGCCAGAGCCACCCACTTCATAGCCGACATCTTTTGAGTTTTCATAATTTCTTCAAGCACAATTTAAACTACCTTTTGTTGCATACTTTGAAAGATCGGTAAAACAGATGATTAACTAGGGGTGTTCCGAAAGCCACTGAAATCTCTATCTTTATTGTGTTTTATATGTGGTCTCTTACACCGCTCATTCAAGCACTTTGGTAAAAAAAAAAATAATTTCTAAAATGAACGGGAAATCGTACTTCCGTGAATAAAATCCGTGGTCCGTATTTTGCATTTAAAATCCGTGTAAAATAATGAAAATTCCCTAGTGGTAAACACCTCTGTATAGACTGTCAAATATTGAACTGCGTGTTATACAGTTTTTACACATCAAGTAACTGGCCTTATTTCCTGGCCAATTAAAAAGAGAAGATATTTTTCACATTCACATTACACAATTAGTATACAAACTGATGGTACCTTTGTCATCACTTAAATTATATTTTGAATTGGTTTCTCATTCACAAGGTTTATGACTTCATGTTTTCCCTAGACAACGTACCAAAAAAATTTCTATATTTAAATGGGCTAGAAATGTCTCATTTTCATGCCTTTCCTTGAAAAAAGATAATTCATCTGGATAAAAACAATGTATTCAGATTATTGAAAACATTGCAGTTCATTTATATTCACCAGGAAATAGATGAGAAATGATCAGTTTATTTGTATTAGCTTAAGTAAACCTGGCATTCCATCCTGTTTTAAAGACAATTGAACAGTACATTTTATGACAATGCTACACATACTCACCTAGAATACTCTTCTATATCCAGTTTGTGAATATTGAATACTTTCTTGTCACTCATCAGGAAAACTGACCTCAGGTAACCAAGAAACGCCTGTAATTGTATAATAGTGACCGATATATAAGTGATCATTTTGATGTTTTCATTTTGTTATGTTGTGTCACATGCTGTCATGATACAGTGAAATATTTATCAGAAGTCAACAGTATTTTTTTCAAAACATTAAAAAATGAAAAATTCTTTTTAATAATTTCAGTTGAAAGAGACTGTTCTACTATAGGTATTTTACTGTTTAATTATGTCCTTCATGTAATTTGAATATTTTACCCTCTGAGCCAATTCTTTAAGACTGAATATTTTACCCTCTGAGCCAATTCTTTAAGACTATGAATATTTTACCCTCTGAGCCAATTCTTTAAGACTATGAATATTTTACCCTCTGAGCCAGTTCTTTAAGACTATGAATATTTTACCCTCTGATCCAATTCTTTAAGACTATGAATATTTTACCCTCTGATCCAATTCTTTAAGACTATGAATATTTTACCCTCTGAGCCAATTCTTTAAGACTGAATATTTTACCCTCTGAGCCAATTCTTTAAGATTATTAATATTTTACCCTCTGAGCCAATTCTTTAAGACTATGAATATTTTACCCTCTGAGCCAGTTCTTTAAGACTATGAATATTTTACCCTCTGAGCCAATTCTTTAAGACTATGAATATTTTACCCTCTGAGCCAATTCTTTAAGACTGAATATTTTACCCTCTGAGCCAATTCTTTAAGATTATGAATATTTTACCCTCTGAGCCATTTCTTTAAGACTATGAATATTTTACCCTCTGAGCCTATTCTTTAAGACTATGAATATTTTACCCTCTGAACCATTTCTTTAAGACTATGAATATTTTACCCTCTGAGCCATTTCTTTAAGACTATGAATATTTTACCCTCTGAGCCAATTCTTTAAGACTATGAATATTTTACCCTCCGAGCCAATTCTTTAAGACTATGAATATTTTACCCTCTGAGCCATTTCTTTAAGACTAGGATCTGCAGCTAGATTAGCTTCTAATTTAGGCTGAATGCTATATAACTTCTTTGGATTCACTCTGAAAATATACAAAAAATTGTTTAAAATTTCAGTTGAAGAAATAAATTTTACTATGTGTTGTTTTAGTTTAAGTTATAGTATTTAAAAGCACCAGAAAAATAACCTTAAGTCTATATATTTTGTCATGTCGTTTTTACGAGGTCAACTGGGAGCTACCTAAGATTGATGGTTCCCCCCGTGTACTCCGGCTTCCTCCACCAATAAAAACTGGCCGCCGCGAAATAGCCAAATGTGCAGAAAATGTCGTAAAACCCCAAGTAAACAAAAATTATCTCCAATAAAAACTGTCTGTACCAAAAAAGGTTTTTAAGAACTTATTCCCTCATAGAGAGAAGAAAAATTAATTGTGATATGATAAAGGGAGTTAAGTGTTGTTCATATTATTCCCTCGTAGAGAAGAAACATTGTTATATGATAAAGGGAGATAAGTGTTGTTCATATTATTCCCTCATAGAGAGAAGAAACATTAATTGTTATATGATAAAGGGAGATAAGTATTGTTCATATTATTCCCTCATAGAGAAAAGAAACATTAATTGTTATATGATAAAGGGAGATAAGTGTTGTTCATATTATTCTCTCATAGAGAAGAAACATTGTTATATGATAAAGGGAGATAAGTGTTGTTCATATTATTCCCTCATAGAGAGAAGAAGCATTAATTGTTATATGATAAAGGGAGATTCATGTAAGTTTTATTTCGAAAAAAAAGGAAACTTTTCCAAGTGAACATTGAAAGTTAAATTTTTTGTTCAGGTAAATTAATTAATGAGTGATGGATTTCTCTTAGAAGAAATTTAAAGGTCCCATTGAATAAACTCCACAGAGAACAATAGCTATTATATTTATTCAATGGGACAAAAGAACTTACAAAAGTTTAAATCGACAGGTAACCTACAAGTGAATCTGTGGAAAAGTTTCATTTTTTTTGCAACAATTGTTCCCTTTCTACTTACTTTATCTTTTCAATAGGTATCTTTTTATCCCTCAAATGTTGTATCATAGCATCTTCTTCTGATGGTAACAGTAACAACAGCGCTTCACCTTCTTTCTCATATCTGATAAAGAAAATCATTATATTAGGTATACCTATGATTCTTTGAAACTGTTAAACAGAGATTTCTGTTGAAAAAGGCATGTTTTAAAAATAAATTTTACAAGCATTTAAGGAATAACATTATTCCTCCGTATTGTATTCTTTTATTAAAAATCTACATTATACAGTCAATTCTGTCTATAAAGGGCACCAAAGGGACCAGAAAAAAGTGTCCTCTATTAGCATGTGCCCTCTCTACAGAGGTTAATATTACAGGCTTTGTTAATGAATGGGAATATTTCACTGTGCCCTTTATATACAGTGATTTGCTATATAGAGGTGCCCTATAAAGCAAATTTGACTGAAATTGTATTTTATTTTTATCTTTTTATCATTTCACAAATTTTATAATGACACCCGTTTTTTGTAATTGTACGGGCAACAAGACTAATTCTCTTAACCATCTCCTATGACAGGGTTTACCATCATGGAGAGATTTGCAAGATTGGCTTAAGCACTGGTATGTAAGCAATATGGGAGAAGATGAAACAGGAAATATCATATTTTAGGACGGATAAATCCAAAGCAATCGTTTTGTTTTGTTAGTCAAATAAACCCATTTGCATCCTTGATAATACAATAAAAAATGAGAAATTTACTCAAAAAAGTACCCAAAACATTAAATTTTCAGTGTTTACAAGATCATCCTTGTTAGATAGTCAACAAGTATAAAATCCTGTATCACAATCAATCCAGAACTAGAACTTCTTGTTTGAAATGACCAAGTCCTTGTGACATTCCAACTGAGTTCTGTTGAGAGAAAACAATTATACCCAAACTTAGTAATAGTGACTTGCCTGAGGCAGGGAATTACTGAATGTATAAATATTAGCAATATGTATGTACAGCTAAAATTTCTGACTTACCTAGCAGTTCTGCCAGCCCTATGAATATAAGTATTGGCATCCTCAGGACAATCCATCTGTATCACCCAATTAACAGCAGGGAAATCTGTAAACAAACACAACACAAGTATATCATTAACTGGACCATGCTCTTAATAATGACAAGATTGTTTTTGCAAAATACCATGAAGGCAAAGGAGATAACTGTCACAAAACCTTGGTTCCTGGAATGGCCTTTATGTAATTTAAGTACCTTAGTTAATCTAAATTGTTTTGTAGCTTGGCTGTGAGATGCAATTAGTCATGTTGTAACTAAAACAAGTAATCTTACACAAATTTGTTTCATCATATCTAAGAGGGGGGAAATATATATTTTCATGGAACTTTCAATGTAGGAGGAGACAACTCTTCTTGTGAGATTTTCTTAAATTGGGTATTACATCCCTAGGTTGCAACAAATATTTACATAAATGAAAAATATTGAAAAAATCACATGTAATGGTTTAATTAATTTCAGGTTAGGCTTAAGTAATAGTCAAACCACAATTTTTTTTCTGTGAGATATATGTCAGAACATCAGTATTATAGATACCTAAGCCTCTGGCAGCTATATCTGTGGCAAATAAAACAGCATGTTTCTTTCTACAGAATTCATTGTAAGCTGCTACTCTCTTTAACTGTTTCATTGCCCCATGTAATCCTAACACAGTCACACCAGGTCTAAATCTTCTGAAGCATTCATAAATATACTTCACCTGAAAATTCAAACAGTTCTTTAATGTTTTATTGAATCAATTTTTACTAGTTAAACTTTTGGCCTAAGTGGCACCTAATGTAGTCTCCATAGCAACTTAAAAATACGTTTGGCGTCTTGTTATACATGATAAGTCATCAAATTGGAGATTAGACTTTTCACTTTGATGATCTGTGAAATCCTGATTTCAGTCCGTCTTTGACTCTGGTCCCACATGTGTTTGAATGTTAAGTGAAAAATGATACTGTCATTTGCATGTAGATACAGAATAATAGCCACATGGCTTCACGACAATGTATGTTCAAAAAGCGTATTTTTTGGTCAACTTTCTTATCTGTTTGTCAGTAATTGGCACCTAAAATTTTTACTCTAGGAGCCAATGCTGCCTTGAACAAAAAATGTTTATGGAGACCTGGTCAGGATATGAATTTTGCACCAGTACTTGTAGCAGATTCAGAAGCGTTAATTCCTGACATTTTTCACAAAGAATACAACATAAATGAAAAATCTTATATATATGGCATACCCAAAAAACAAAAATCTTGTATATATATGGCATACACAAAAAACAAAAAACTTGTATATATGGCATACCCAAAAAACAAAAATCTTTTTGTTATACATTAAATTTGATTTAGAATCCCATAGTGCCCATTTGATAACCCTACATTGACAAAAGTTCACAGCTAATTATAAAATGTTAGGCAGCTTTTATTTCTATTTTGCATTATTAGGTAAGTTATTGTTGGAAAAAATATTATTTAAAAACAGAATTACTCTATATGAATAAATTAGCAACATATACTCACAATTCTAAAGGTGTACTGATATTTTTATCTTATTTCTTAACTAATAAATAAGCACAAAAACTATGTTTATCAAAGAAAAATAAGTTTTGTTAAAATTTACGTCCATTAAATAAGGATCAAACAGGAAAAACTGTAAAGCAATTTCTATAAATTATCTGAATCCAAGTTTTTTCTCAATTTCATGCCACTGTGTTATATTCACAAAATTACAATGACTGTTAATGTTCTTGAAAATATTGCATATGCCAGTATCATAGTTCTACAAACCTGTTTACAGCTTGACATGAAAATCAGCACCTTGGATTTCAGATGATTCTTTACAAATGACCACAGGATGTTCATTTTATCATGGAGCTCACATACAATATAACTCTGAAATATTCAATAAAAACCATAAAATCCATTAAATTGGGAATTTTATTCTGACTGTCCAGTTGTTCAGTCAATTACATCAAAGATTTGGTATCATAATGTGTGTCTCATACAAAATATTAGGTTGTTGTCTTTGAACATCTCAAGGGTTACAACCCCCCCCCCCCCCCCAAAAAAAAAAAAAAAAAATTCACAAATACCTTATATTGTCATCACAATGGAGAAAATGTGTCATATTTAGGGCAAAAGAGGCGATTTTCCATTTTTATTGTGTAATTCATTGATTTTTATATAACCTCGCCCTGATGCAAATGATTTTGCTGGATAAGGCTGTTTTTCCCCAAAATTTTAAACCATGTTGATTTCTTGGTCAAATTTTATTGTTATTTGCAATGCACACAATTTTGGTAAGATACACCTTTTCATTAATAAATCAGTATCTGAAGGCTGAATGAAGGATTAACTGTTTGGGATGTAAACTCAAATTTGGTGTATTGCAAAAAACCGATACCTGTTCAAGTTGTGTTGGTGTACTATGAACAGCATTTTCATGGACAGAAACATACACAGGATTGTTCAAACTCAGTCTAGCTAGATCCTTTACAGATCTGAAAAATAAATGACATACAGGATTGTAGAAACACAGTGTCATGAGCTCTATCATTAGTATTTTAATTAATGTTAATAAAATGACATTTAAATTATGTTGTTTTAATCTAATGGAATGATGTCACTGAATATTATCTCTATCTTTCCGATTATAAACTTTCCTGTTCTTAAGGATGATCGCTGGTCTAATAGGAAATAAATAGGATTTGAAATAGGTGTTTTAGTTTGAGAGAACAAATGAATAGTAAACAAATAAGCAAGAAAAAAATATAGGTTCATGTGCTCATTTTAGAGCTATAAAGCCTTGAAAATTTGCAGGAAATTAGTTTTCTCTGGATTTTTCATTGTCTTTGCATTGGCAACTTCTTCTCTCAAAAATGTATGAAAAAATAAAAAGGATTTCATAAAATTTTGTCAAATACCATTTTAAGGTATATATGATTGAATTATAAAAGAAAAAGTGGGGGTTCATGGGCAAAAAATTTAATGTTTAAGAAATGGATAAAACCCGAGGATTCTGAAAAGACCAAAACATGACCAGCGAGCATCCTTAACTTGCCTTAAAAATGTTTGCCCATTTCAAGGTAAACTGTTCTGTGCTTAATTTGCCTTTGTAGTATCGGGATATTGAATAACAATCTCTGTCTTTCTGGTTGTGAATTCTACATAGTAGCATTGAAAAATTAAGTCTGTCTCTGGTTGTAAACTTATCAGTGGGTAGCACTGTATAATTTTGTCTGTCTTTCTGATTGTAAACTTTCCTTTACTTACTTTGTCTGAGTAGCACTGAATAACAAGGTCTGTCTTTCTGATTGTAAACTTTCCATTACTTACTTTGTCTGAGTAGCACTGAATAACAAGGTCTGTCTTTCTGATTGTAAACTTTCCATTACTTACTTTGTCTGAGTAGCACTGAATAACAAGGTCTGTCTTTCTGATTGTAAACTTTCCATTACTTACTTTGTCTGAGTAGCACTGAATAACAAGGTCTGTCTTTCTGATAGTAAACTTTCCATTACTTACTTTGTCTGAGTAGCACTGAATAACAAGGTCTGTCTTTCTGATAGTAAACTTTCCATTACTTACTTTGTCTGAGTAGCACTGAATAACAAGGTCTGTCTGATTGTAAACTTTCCTTTACTTACTTTGTCTGAGTAGCATTGAATAACAAGGTCTGTCTGATTGTAAACTTTCCTTTACTTACTTTGTCTGAGTAGCACTGAATAACAAGGTATGCCTTTCTGATTGTAAACTTTCCTTTATTTACTTTGTCTGAGTAGCACTGAATAACAAGGTCTGTCTTTCTGATTGTAAACTTTCCATTACTTACTTTGTCTGAGTAGCACTGAATAACAAGGTCTGTCTTTCTGATTGTAAACTTTCCATTACTTACTTTGTCTGAGTAGCACTGAATAACAAGGTCTGTCTTTCTGATTGTAAACTTTCCATTACTTACTTTGTCTGAGTAGCACTGAATAACAAGGTCTGTCTTTCTGATAATAAACTTTCCATTACTTACTTTGTCTGAGTAGCACTGAATAACAAGGTCTGTCTTTCTGATAGTAAATTTTCCATTACTTACTTTGTCTGAGTAGCACTGAATAACAAGGTCTTTCTGATTGTAAACTTTCCTTTACTTACTTTGTCTGAGTAGCACTGAATAACAAGGTCTGTCTTTCTGACTGTAAACTTTCCTTTACTTACTTTGTCTGAGTAGCACTGAATAACAAGGTATGCCTTTCTGATTGTAAACTTTCCATTACTTACTTTGTCTGAGTAGCACTGAATAACAAGGTCTGTCTTTCTGATTGTAAACTTTCCTTTACTTACTTTGTCTGAGTAGCACTGAATAACAAGGTATGCCTTTCTGATTGTAAACTTTCCATTACTTACTTTGTCTGAGTAGCACTGAATAACAAGGTCTGTCTGATTGTAAACTTTCCTTTACTTACTTTGTCTGAGTAGCATTGAATAACAAGGTCTGTCTGATTGTAAACTTTCCTTTACTTACTTTGTCTGAGTAGCACTGAATAACAAGGTTTGTCTTTCTGATTGTAAATTTTCCAATACTTACATTGTCTGAGTAGCACTGAATAACAAGGTCTGTCTTTCTGATTGTAAACTTTCCATTACTTACTTTGTCTGAGTAGCACTGAATAACAAGGTCTGTATTTCTGATTGTAAACTTTCCTTTACTTACTTTGTCTGAGTAAAGTCTGAGTAGCACTGAATAACAAGGTCTGTCTTTCTGATGGTAAACTTTCCTTTACTTACTTTGTCTGAGTAGCACTGAATAACAAGGTCTGTCTTTCTGATTGTAAACTTTCCATTACTTACTTTGTCTGAGTAGCACTGAATAACAAGGTCTGTCTTTCTGATAGTAAACTTTCCTTTACTTACTTTGTCTGAGTAGCACTGAATAACAAGGTCTGTCTTTCTGATAGTAAACTTTCCATTACTTACTTTGAGTAGCACTGAATAACAAGGTCTGTCTTTCTGATAGTAAACTTTCCATTACTTACTTTGTCTGAGTAGCACTGAATAACAAGGTCTGTCTTTCTGATTGTAAACTTTCCTTTACTTACTTTGTCTGAGTAGCACTGAATAACAAGGTCTGTCTTTCTGATTGTAAACTTTCCTTTACTTACTTTGTCTGAGTAGAACTGAATAACAAGGTCTGTCTTTCTGATTGTAAACTTTCCTTTACTTACTTTGTCTGAGTAGCACTGAATAACAAGGTATGCCTTTCTGATTGTAAACTTTCCATTACTTACTTTGTCTGAGTAGCACTGAATAACAAGGTCTGTCTTTCTGATTGTAAACTTTCCTTTACTTACTTTGTCTGAGTAGCACTGAATAACAAGGTCTGTCTTTCTGATTGTAAACTTTCCTTTACTTACTTTGTCTGAGTAGAACTGAATAACAAGGTCTGTCTTTCTGATTGTAAACTTTCCTTTACTTACTTTGTCTGAGTAGCACTGAATAACAAGGTATGCCTTTCTGATTGTAAACCTTCCATTACTTACTTTGTCTGAGTAGCACTGAATAACAAGGTCTGTCTTTCTGATTGTAAACTTTCCTTTACTTACTTTGTCTGAGTAGCACTGAATAACAAGGTCTGTCTTTCTGATGGTAGGTTTTCTATTATGGCATTCATTGAATGTGCAAATCCTAGATCCAAAATTCTGTCTGCTTCATCTAGTACTGAAAATATTAAATGTTTAATCAAGAATAAAGAATTCATGCATTAAATATGATATGGTGGATTAATTCTTCACACAAAATTCCCACATACATGTGACAAATGTTTGAACAAAGGAACAGTGTCTTATTGCTGTTTTTCATCTAGAAGTCACATTTTGACCTTCAATGTACAAACGAATCTCACGAATCTCTCAATGATGAAAAATCTTATTAGGATCCCTGATCAGGATGATAATTAAAATTTTTAGTGTTTAAAGGTAGCAGTGACAATCTCATTCCAAGGCATTTAAGAAACACAAATAATAAGAAAAGTTTATTTTTTCCACAAAGAAACCTTCTTTGACACTTAAATGTAAATAAAACTTTAATAAAAAATTCCATTTCAGACTTGTGAAATAAAAACTTTTAGATGGAAAACTTCTTTGTTATTAATTGGGTTTTTGTTGTCATTCTAATTTATAACACACTGAGAATGTTACCTAGGATCTGTAATGAATCTGCTGTGAAATTAAACGTTTCGTCCATGTGTTGAAGAAGTCGTCCTGGTGTACATATTACTATATTGGTTTTATTCATTCTCTCAGTTTCTTCACGAAGATGCTGAAATTAATTAAACAAGGATTTTAGTATCTGATTTTATAGATGTTTTGCTTGAATGGAAAACATTCATTAAAGGTGTGGTCTGTACAAATATCCAATACATACATCAAATCAAAAACTCCAGTCTTTCCAGTTTCCTACCATACTTACATAAGTTTTTTTCGTTGAAGTCTGGAAGCCCCTACATCACCAATATAAAAAATCTTTAAATTTTATTTTTGATAAATGGTTACATACTGACCCCTTACTTTTAGGAGAATGTTATCAGAAACACAGGATTATTTGGATTTAACCTCAAACAGTCACTCTTTCTTTTTCCAACAAACTAGTGCAGTAAGGGTTATAATCATTAACCATATGAGAGTAAATAAAATACCTTCATCAGTCTAGCACTCTCTTTAACATTACAGGGTTTAAGGATTTTAAGACCATTAGTCACTTTTGCAGAAATGTTCGCTACAAAGGTAACTTTTATACTGACCACAAAGTTGGCCACTAAACTGTATCATTGTAGTTATTATAATAATAATAATAAAACTAGAGGCTCTTAAAGAACCTGTATAGCTCACCTGGACACCAGCAGAACTCCTAAGAGGAGTCATTATACAACTTTGACCACTGAAGACTTATGTATGCCTAATATTGAGTATTATTTCATAAGTTGAAAGTTTCTTTCAATCTGTTCTTGTTTTCAAGATAGAAACCAAAACCTGCAAAAAATGTTGAATTTGGTTTCCAAGGGCAATAACTCCTATAAGGAGTTGTCATACAACTTCAACCTAGGGCAACTTTTGTAGGCCTGGACATAAGGATCATTTCATCAATCAAACTTTCCATCTTTTATAGTTTTCAATATATAAGCCAAAGAGTGAAAATCGTCAAATTTAGCCTTTCAAGGGAAATAACTCCTACAGCTTCAACCTAAGCAATTAGGCCTCGACATAAGGATCATTTTATCAATTGAAAGTTTCCTTCTATCTTTAATAGTTTTCAAAATAGAAGCCAAAGATAGTGAAAATTGTCACATTTAGCCTTGCAAGGGTAATAACTCCTGTAAGGCGTCGTTGTACAAGTTCCACATAATGGCAACTTTGGTAGGCCTGGTCATAAGAATTAATTCATCAATTGAAACTTTCTTTCGGTCTTTTATAGTTTTCAAGAAAGAAGCCAAAAACCCAAAAAATTGTCAAATGTAGCTTCCAAGGGCAATAACTCCTAAAAAGACTTGTTGTACAACTCTGACCCAATACCAAGTTTTGTATGCCTGGTCATAAGCATCATTTCATCAATGAAAGTTTCTTTCTATCTTTTATAGTTTTCAAGATCAATAAGAAGCCAAAGCAGCAAAATCGTCAAATTTAGCCTTTCAAGGGCAATAACTTCTATAAGGAGTAGTCGTACAACTTCGACCCAATGGAGACTTCTGAAGAGCTCTTCAAGGCAAAGGAAGGGCACTTTCAATTTTCTGTATCTACTATACTTTAGGAGATATAAGGCAAAATATGTCAGTTTACCCCTATGTTCTAAAAATAGCCATGGCCGACATGTTTTTAGCTCAATTAGCATAATCGACTTTTTTTTTAAAGTAGATACCCCAAAGATGCTTGTGACCAAATTTGGTTACCATCCACTCAGTGATTTCAGAGGAGAAAATTTTTTTAAAGTTTATGATAACGAAAGACGACGACGGATGCCAATAGCTCACCTGGACCCTTTTCCAGGTGAGCTAAAAATGAAAGAATATATTTAATTCAGTATTGCCATGACTTGAGCTATTATTTCAAAAAAGTTAAGTAAAATAAATAATTAAAAATTTATATTGCTTTTAAGGAAAAACTTTAGTTGCCATTTTAATTGATTGATTGATTATTGTTTTACGCCGAACTGGCGATATTTCAGCCAATATCACGGCGAAGTTGCCATTTTAAAATGTTTTGCGGTCTTTGGTTAAACTTTTAAACAGTCATGTGACAAATGTACAAAATGTATAATGTGGTTCCAAACAAACAATCTTATTAAATGTTATTTATCACCCGGTGTCAACACCTGTTTAGCTTTGTCGCTGGAGGGTTTATTTATCAGACAATTAACTTGAAACTTGATAAAAGGTCATTAAATGGCTTAGAAAGTATATAAAACAAATTTATTTTGTAGCTTTTGCTAAATACAGTCAATTCTTGATATGTCAAACCTACAGAGATCAAATTTACTGTTTAAAGTCAAAATTTGTCCACTTTACCCAAAATAAAATCTGTTTATGATAACGAGAGTATTAACCTTTTATAATTTATGCTTTTCAAAACATTATACATTTATTGACTTTGATATAGGTTAATACCTGGTTTTATCAACCCTGAAAAAATTTTATCCACCGAGCCAACGGCGAGTGTGGATATTATTTTTGAGGGTTGATAAAACCTGGTATTAACCTATACCAAAGTCGATGAATGTTTTATTATATGACTGTTTTTACTTTTACTCTGCAAGTTTCTAATAAAAAAAGAATAACAGTAACAACTTATTTCAACAATCACAAGTTAACAGTAAAACTATCACATTTCTAAGTGAAAGAAATTCTATTTTTAACGACTGGAAAGTGATAAATTTTTTCTATTTTTAGCTACTCAAAAGTCAAAACCTTTATATCACTCTATTTTTAACTACTTTGAAGTTAACATATCCTTTGCATTATACTTTTCATGGTATCCTGGGCCAATCAAAATCAATTGTTGAATTCTATTTTTAACGACTGGAAAGTGATAAATTTTTTCTATTTTTAGCTACTCAAAAGTCAAAACCTTTATATCACTCTATTTTTAACTACTTTGAAGTTAACATATCCTTTGCATTATACTTTTCATGGTATCCTGGGCCAATCAAAATCAATTGTTGAATTCTATTTTTAACGACTGGAAAGTGATAAATTTTTTCTATTTTTAGCTACTCAAAAGTCAAAACCTTTATATCACTCTATTTTTAACTACTTTGAAGTTAACATATCCTTTGCATTATACTTTTCATGGTATCCTGGGCCAATCAAAATCAATTGTTGAATTCTATTTTTAACGACTGGAAAGTGATAAATTTTTTCTATTTTTAGCTACTCAAAAGTCAAAACCTTTATATCACTCTATTTTTAACTACTTTGAAGTTAACATATCCTTTGCATTATACTTTTCATGGTATCCTGGGCCAATCAAAATCAATTGTTGAATTCTATTTTTAACGACTGGAAAGTGATAAATTTTTTCTATTTTTAGCTACTCAAAAGTCAAAACCTTTATATCACTCTATTTTTAACTACTTTGAAGTTAACATACCCTTTGCATTATACTTTTCATGGTATCCTGGGCCAATCAAAATCAAGATAAATATTTGTCATATAATAATTCCTATTGTACTGATGAACATTGGTGAGTAATTTCCTTAACCATGTCATTGAGAAAACTATTTTAATTTATTTATTAATGAAAATTTATTTATTATCCCCCTTTGATAAGTTGTTTGAAGACAATTACATGTTGACTTATAACCCATTAGCATTGAAAACAAAATTTAAGAAATGAACTTTCAAAATGGAGTGGGGAAAGGGAACATACATTTAATTTTCAGAAAAAAAACAATCCATAGAAAATATTAGTGAAATTAACAACCGACCTATGAAAGAATAAAATGTTCAACTGAAACAGCACCCTGTTATAAATGATTTCTATTGGTCTCCCCCAAAATATCACAAGATTTACCTTTCCACCTATAACCAGTCCAGCAGAGAAATCATGTCTGTTTCCAATTCTCTTTAGAACTTCAAATGTCTGGTATGCTAGTTCTCTAGTAGGGGAGATAATCAGTGCCCCTAGACCATCCATATGACTCCACTTCTCTCTATATAAACATTCTAACACCTAAAATACATGTGAAGAATACAAATGTAATAGAGCTTCATGATCAATATCAACAAGTCAAGATAAATCTCATCTGAAAAAGAAAACAAAAAATGAATTACGGACTTTAGGAACTATATCCTTATATCGTAAAAATGTATCAATTATGTGTTATCTCCCTGGCTATCTTGGTTTAAGAGAGATAACTATTTATGTTTTTCATTTCCATATAGTTTTGAAAATGGAAATCATGTGACATAAATGTCAGAGCAAGATAAAATAAGATTGGTCAAGTTACCAGAAATATAGAAATATAGAATTCTGTTGTTGTCCTTTGTGATTAATACCTACTGGTATAAGAAATGCCAGAGTCTTTCCAGAACCAGTTTTTGCAGCTCCAAGTACATCAATTCCTTGCAATGCTAAACCTATGGCCTCTCTCTGAATATCTGTAGGCATGGAAAATTTGGCTATTCTCAGACCTGTAAAAAAATGCAAAATCTAATATTGGGCTTCACCGTGAAACTAACTATAATTTCCTAAAAGAATAAGAATGGCCAAATGATCTCAGTCTTTCATCATAACCTATCAACACATAGGCTGCACGTTCATACCAACTGGTTGTTAACTGTGTTTTATGCCAATCCTAACTGACATGGATTCCCAGATTTCCTGTCAAAGGTAACAAAAACCACAGTGTTTCACTATTTTTTACCAATAGGTGGCTCTTTTGAAAATCCTTATAAATCAGATTGTTTATATTTAGCTGCTTTGCTATAATGTATAGGTTTTTGAACATGCATTTATCCTGCAATCAAGCCATTTCCTGTCTAATAACAGGGGTAGAATAAACTTTAGTCATATGACCTAATAAAGTCTACTGGTACTTGTTTACAAGAAGAGCGCAAGGAGCCTAGTAAATGTTCCAGATGACGTTGTCGCGTTTCCCACGTTCTTAAAGCAGCTGGATTTCAATTTCAAACATAATTTTAAGGCATTTTACGCATCTTATGGGGATTGCAGGATAAAGACAATACAAAGTCATTGTCGAAAAATATAAAATTTATTTGGGCTTGCTGCAAAACATGGGAAAAAGGCTCCCCTTTCTCATGTTTATAATAATAATAACAATAAAATACACTTATATAGCACCCTATCTAAAAAAAAAAATACTCTAAAGTGCTTTACAACATGTTAAAAAAAAAAAACCACACACAATAATAATAATACATAAAAACTCAAATAAAACTATGACTGTCACAAAGCTCCACTTAAAAAAAAATAAATTAATTAATGGTCCAAAACAATTACACATTGAAAGCTTTACGAAAAAGGTGTGTTTTTAAATCTTTTTTAAAACATTCAAGTTTTTGGCTGGTCCTTAATTGATATGACAAATTGTCCCATAGCGTCGCCGCCACTCTATCAAATCTTTGTTCCCCATAACACTTTGTCCTTGTTGAAGGCACAGTCACTAGACAGGCTGATTCCGATCTCAGAGCTCTAGATGGAGTATAAGGTGTTATGAGTTCTGATAGATACATAGGAGAAAGTTCATGCAAACACTTGAACACATACAAAAGAATCTTGTATTGAATTCTATATTTAATTGGTAGCCAATGAAGTTTAAACAGAACTGGGGTTATGTGTTCATATTTTGTAGTTCGTGTTACCACCCTGGCAGCAGTATTCTGTATATGCTGGAGTTTGTCCGTACACTGTTTGTTCACACCATATAACAAGGCATTGGCATAATCTAATCTCGAGGTCACGAGAGAGTTCACTAGGATTTTACAAGCATCCTCAGAAATGAACGAACGAATACTGCCAATTTTACGAATATGCATATAGCATGATCTTGAAACAGAAGTAAATTGTTGTTCCATTGTAAGGGATTTGTCAAGGTACACCCCAAGATTTTTCACAACGTCTGTATCATATATAATGTTGTCTCCAAATGTAATTTGAAAATTTTCCTTCATGTTTACTCCGTTTAGGGACAAAAACCATGAGTTCAGTTTTATCCTGATTAAGTTTGAGTAAAATAGAACACATCCATTTTCTAATATCGGTAAGACACGCCATCAGTCTAGCCGTAACGTCATCCCAGTTATCACGCGGCTCAACCACGATGTAAATTTGACTGTCATCCACGTAACAATGATAATCCATGTCGTGAAGATCACATATACGACCAATAGGTTTACTGAACAGACAATAAAGACGGGGTCCTAATACTGTATAAAGCTTGCCCAAATAAATTTTATATTTTCAGACAATGACTATGCATTGTATATATAACTTATGAAATCAGCTGATTTATCAAGGACATGCTACAATGTATAGGTTCTCGGCAATTCAGAAATTACAAAAAAAATCTGGATTTTCCAAAAACTTATCAACCCCCATGGTTGTCAGCAAACCTGCTTAACTGGCAAATTGAAAACACTGAATCCTACAGGTTTAAACATACTGATTATAATTCATTTATTCAATAAAAGATTTCTCTTTTTTTAATGTCAAATAGAAGTCTCAACAAAATATTGGCATTTTTTATTAACAATTTAGTAGGCATATTTTAGAGGTTTCCCTAATACGTTTTGGCGATGCGCGGTGCCATGCTGCCTTCAATCGGTGCCATGCTGGTCCTGCTTTCATAAATTATGAATTTAAGACATAATAAAAACATGATAATATTTCCATGATCGAAAGTTGAAAGAGACCGACAAAGAACGGTCTGTCGCTAATTAATGATGGAGGAGAATCATCATTTTCTTGTTGGAAAACAAAGAGCAGTGGCCATTCAGTTTAACTGTTACGTTTTATTTCACATTATTCCTCCCATCTTTTACTATTTTCAATATGAACGACATTCTTGCAAAAATTAATGCCGAAACGTGGACGATCGAAGTTTTGCAGAATATTCTGGATCCGGTGACTAAACAAAATTTGAATTCTTTGTGTGTATTTTAGATATAATAGTCTTTATTTCTTGTATTTCATGTCCTATTTAGTCGAATTCCACATCATAAGTAAATGTAGTGGAAGCGTGACGATTTGTAGGTAAGGCGATTCCATCATTACATTTTGAGGGTTGTCAACTTAATTATGCGCACTATGTCCTTCGATCATAAAGTCTGCTGATTTTGAATACCGTTTATTGTGACCATTTTAATAGTCCACAGGTTTAAATATTATATAAACGAAAGAAATTGTAAACGGGGGATACACATTTGATTATTTATACTCGTTTTGCTAACGGAATGGTTTAGTTTGAATTTTGCGAAATGTAACACGTGCTCGAGAAAACAACGACAGCAAGTTAGTTTGTGAAATAAAGATCGTAAATAACTACAATGGCACACGTTCAAAGAAAAACTTAATGGATAGTGATATTTTTGAGACCTGCATAGAATACTTGAGAAAGCAACGGGGGGAAAACCGCCGCTTATTCCATTAAATAATTAACTTTGATAAGAACAAAATTTAAATGAACTAACAATTTTAACTTTTACTGGATTTTTTTTAAAGATTGTCATGTAGTCCCAGTTATTGCTGCCGTATTATATAGATATACAGTCATGGTAATCATGCAATTTATAAATTTCCATCCTTGTTTATCCATCAATTATCATACTGCTCAGTTTTTTCACATTTCCCATAAAGATGTTTTTTGTGTAATTAACAAACACATAAAATAAAATCCTCTTACACACTATTTTTCCTGACCAGGATGAATGAAAATGGTATTAATTGCCCTATGTTTATCCAATTTATAAATAAAAAACAAAGCTAAAAATGTAAAATATTTTATTTGTCAATATGCAAGGAATATTTTTATGATTAGATTTAACTTTTCTAATATTTTTACAGAACATTGCCCTATAAATTAATTCTAATAATTGGGAATTGCAAATTAATGCCTGCAAGGCTTAAAGAACTAATTAGAAATATATTAGAAACAATTAATTCAATTAGTCATGCAAGCATTGTGATTGACTAACCCCCCTTCTTTTATACAGGACTATATATTCTTTAAAAAATCCAGGAAAGGAAATTGATCCTTGTTGCAAGTAATACAGAGTATCTGTTTTACATGGAAAACCTACAAACACACTAATGCATTAGACACATATACAAACGTGTATAAAAATGACAGATAACATGCGATATGGGTGCCAATATAGATGACTAAGTTAACTATGAATGTGCCTCCGAAACAAAAGTTTCCGCATAAAAGTGTCCCCAGACTGACATTTTACCATGCCTTACCTAATTCCTGGGGAAAACACTATGTTTTTTATTTTTTCTGAATGTTTTACCTAGTTTAAATGGAAAAATCAGTTAGCTTTTGAAGATACAAATAAGAACTTTAAAGCAGAACCCTAAACAGGCCAAAATGTAAAATTTAAATACCGTATAAAACAATTTTTACCTTCCAGTGTTCTTTTTGATAATGGAAAATCTGTGAAACTTTTAATTTTACTAGGTTCAATCTGAAAAAGAAAAACAAAAAACTTCATTCAACTTTCATTTGTATGCAGAATCAAATACATGTAAAGTACATGTTAATCATTTTGTTTAGGCAAAAAAAAAATTGTTTGTAACTGACACTAAAGTTTTTAGCTCAGATATGAGGAAACATGTTTTATTAACCTTCATTTTGTGTAACTGCTAACTTCTTTTTGTCAAAAATCATGCTAGAATTCACAAGAACCCCTTTAATTGCTGTAAATTTGTTCATTCTCAGTGTGCAAATTGCGGACTATTTTGTATATATGCATTTTTTTCAGGACTAGACGTTTTAGGTATTCTGAAAGACAACGGCTACTACATTTTGTAACACTTTCAGCAGGTTCGTGATAACTGTATTTATGTTAACAAAGCTTTAGTTTCATCCATGATCATGTGTCATGTCAATACCTGACTATATTTACTCCTCAGCTCAGCTACTTCCTTGTCTAGTGCATCAATTTTCCGCTCCTTGATACTTAGTAACAGTTTCTTTCGTTTTTTACCACTTTGGCCTTTGAAATTGTCTTTTCTTGGACGTTCTTGTCCTCCAAACATAAACCTCGTGTTTTGCTTCATTTTATTTATAACCGGAAGTGAATACCTAAAGTACCTCCGACAGTAAAGATCTTTAAATGAAATTTGTTTGCTGTTGTTATGCTGCAGTACACGTACCAAGGATAGAAAAATATTCTCAAACTGTAAAACCTTTTTATCAAGGAAAATGGATAAGAAACAAGAGATTTAGCTAAATTATCATTGATAGTTACCTAATTTTTTTTAAGTGATTTATAAATCCGTACAAATGCTGACAAGCCTGCTTATCTCTCTTATGCATTACGTGAATATTCATCGAATCGCATTCCCCAAATTTTTAAAAACTCAGCATTTCGTAACCAATTGTTATAAATAAGACAGGTAAGTGAGCGTGTGCCAGTTTTATAATAATTTTAAGTGGGTCACGTCTTATTTTCATTGCTCAAGGCCCTAAAAATCATATATTACAATCAATTAAGTGAAATATGAATTTAGAGATATTACGAAGTATGAATATTGATTCACAAACCGTGATTGATTAAATACAAATCTTTATATTTTTTCCAAATAATATTCAAAACGTTCAAAGTTTGACTAATCTTACAATATTTTTTTTATGCGAAATGGTATACTAAGTCATTTAATGTTTTGATCGAAGAATACAGATAATATTTCTTACAAAAAATTTATAATCATTAAATGAGTTAATATATTTTCAATGAAATTATTTCAAATGTTTTTTTAATGGAGAGGCCGGTTTAGCTGGTAAGTGGACATTTTGTCAAGTTTTTGTTTCGAACAAACTGTCATCCGTTTCGTGTTCTTTGTAATTATTTTCATACCGTTTTATTCAACTTTATGCTAGATTGGACTTGAAGTGTGCATGATGTGTGGATGACTGTTCAAACTGACTCCATTCAACTTAGTGAACGTTGTCCGGAAGATGATGGAAAATATTTCCCGGTAATTTAGGGTCATACCATACAGTATATATACATACATATGTTGGTTGCAATTGATTTCAGTGGTTATTTAGTGACAAGAATCAAAGCAACAATAAATTATTAAATAAGAGCCTGTGGTACAATGAGGTATTCAAAGAAACAAAATTCCTATTTAAAACTATTAAAAAATATCTAAATTGTCTCTGAAACTGATAGACAATCTAAATCAGAACTCTGAGTTTTTATATGTACCATCCTCTACATGGAAAGAAAGGCATTTTCTTCGTCTTAAATGCGTCATGAAATATTGACGTAGCATTTACTTTTCGACGATCATATTTTTACCATAGAAAAGAGCAAACCGGGAATAAATCCATTATTCATTATTGACAGAAATAGGAGACTTTATAAAGCAATCTACAGAATTGCAAAAATGAGGTCCTTGTTGGTCAAAGTAATAACAGTATTAATAATAAAATGTGATTTGTTTGTTTGTTTGTTTTCTTGGATAACATGGGGGTTATTTTGCAAATAAAGAATTTGAATTTGAATTTTATTATTGTTCAGTTGAAACATTATATTATGATTTATAGAAAAAACGTTTCTATTAGTTTAATATGAATTATCGTTTATTTTAACTCTCGAATTTAACTTCGGTATCAAACAGGATTTATCAAAAATATTTTATTCGGAAAAATCACATGATACTTTGTAGTTTACTCAAGTCACATGATAAAGACATGGCAACCTCCATAACAATGTTTTCTATTTTCTTTTTATTCCTGACTTTTACCTATGTATCCACCGAGTCTGGCGATGCAATCAATCCACCAACATTTATAATAAATTTGGATTTACCAGCTGAGCAAAGATGGTCAGAAGTGGTTTTGAAATACCATCAACTGGTTCCAGATATCTACGATATAATGAAGTAAGTATGTTACTTAAGGACACATGCAGGTTCTCGTTTACAGGACCACATATGGTACCCCAGTGGTGATACGGGACCCCCCTATGAAAATTCTTCATATTTTTTTTTTGCGACTTTTTATAAATTTTTCCCTTGGAATTAATTGGGCATTACTATCAAGCAGTATTTTCTATCCACAGGCACAGCGGGTTACTTATGGACGAGATCAAATGTTCAATCTAGTACAAAAAACAAATAGTTTGTGGGGGGGGGGATCGCTACAAGTTTTGTTATCCGACATCGATTTTCGGATTGAAAAATACGGATTCAAGTGATGTCCAAGTCAATATACAGAACAAACATACATTGTTGAGGAAAAACAGGACCCATGATACAAAAAGTATACTCTCAAAACATATGCCCATATTCATGATATTGGTCAATCAATTTTTCCCAAATTAAGTTAAGAGGGGCTTGGGGGGGGTGAAAAAACTATGTGAATTAAGTTTTTTATCCTACATTGAACTTTTGATCTCGTCCCTTAATTATAGTTGGTCGTTTCACAAATATACCAAGAAGTGAGAGAATTTGTAATAATTGCTCTTTTGGATCTATAGAAGATTGGACACATTTTCTTATTTCGTGTGATAAATATAAGGATGATAGAAATATACTTATTGATTTTGTTGGTAATACTGTTCCAAATTTTTCAACACTTGACAATGTACAAAAACTAATATTTTTATCAAGCAATGAAGATGGCAATGAATTTGCCACTGGTAAATTTATGAAAGACAATCTGGGTTAACATGTATTATTATTATCTTTTATTTTAAAATGATGTATTGATGTTTATGTTGTATGACTTTGTAATTGTAACTATCAATCATTCTCATTTCCTCTATATATGTTACCCCCATGCTGCCCCTGTTGGCCCTTGGTTGGAATCATTCTCCTTTCCTCTACATATGTTACCCCCATGCTGCCCCTGCTCAGTCTTGGCAAGCTTTATTCCATAAACAATTTTTAAAGGTTTTTTTAAAAACAAAATCACATTTTGCTGTAGTGCATTAATTGTGAATCTTTTCGGTGTCCATGGACGTGAAACAATCAGCTTAAGACCTCAGCCGTGGAGGGAGGAGGGGGGGGAGAATCGAGTAGATACAAGAATATAAATTTTCGTGATTAAATGTACTTATCATGTATATTTATCCCTTTCTGTCTGACTGTCCGTTCCACTTGGAGCTATTCTTAATTTTAAGTGTCAGTCGTCTGTAAATGGGCGCTTAGGTTGAGTAGTTTTGATTTTGGTCCAGGGTTTTAAACAGGCGTGGTCTTTTATTAATTTTTGGGGTGACATTAATTGATTTTTGACCCCAAGTTCCTGTTATCCATTTTGTTTATGGTAACTCCTTCAAAATATAAATCTTTGATACTAATTTTGATGCACAAGATATGCATATTTCGTCGATTTATGACTCATCAGTTGTGCTCAAGGCATATATATAATATATTGAAAACCAAAACAACAAACCAAAACGTTGAAGAGCAAATTCCATACCAAAATGACCAAAAGGGGTAAAGCCAAAACCATCCAAGGACAGAACTATGCACGTTTTGGATTTAATTTTTGTATTCATAAATGTTGTATATACATGTAGACGTGCAATAATGTTGTAGAATTTTGACCGGAAGTTCAGACAAACACATTTGTAATTCTTAAGCATGTCTGTTGTTCTTCGTCTAGATGTGTACGTGGGTTTGGGCCTTTTAATTGTAGTAAAGAATGACTATGTATATACTTAAAAGATGTGCAATAATGTTTAGATTTTTGGGGCAGACGGGTGGATGGGTAGGGCAAGGATCTAGACGAGGGGCTTAAAATGATTAGAAACTTATTTCAGCCATATCCCTTGAACTAATACATGTTTTAAGTGTCTCAAAGAGCCACCGTACTGTCATTTCTGGTAAATTCTACTTTATTTCGTTTCTCTCTGAAACCTCATATATTCCGATTCCTAAATCGCCTATACTTTGTGTATTTTTCAGACAGTTTGTACCAGATCCCAAAATAAGTTTACCAATTATTAGGAAGATCGCTTCCGATATAGACAATTATTTGCCGTCACCGTATGCAGCAGAAATGCGAGGTACTGAATATTTTAATCAATTTTGTATAGTAAAAATACCAGAAACAGACGCATGCTTCTTGTTTGAGGAAATATTTTATAATAAATAGACAATGTGAAATGTGATTGATTGGTTACAGACTAACCAAATATATATATATATATATATATATATATTTTGCATCAGTCTCATTGGAGGTTTATTTGCAACCTCAATACCGATATAACTGAGACACAACGTTATAGCGCAATTCGATAGTAAACACACACGGCCTTTAAAACTGAGTGTGTCTTAAAATTATTAAGTCCCATCTAATAAATGTGTATAAATTTAGTGAATAGCTGAACTAAAACTGACTTGCAAGTTCACACAAAACGGGAAACTTTATATATTTAAATTTTTCAATCACAGACCAAAAAAAGGGAATATAGATGTATCAGCCGTCATGGTTGGTTGGTAATGTCTTCAGATGCAATACAGAACGAAATGAGTTTGTTGCCATATACCCATATAGTTTGAGCCCAAAACTCTTAAAGCAAAATTTACAATACTTAAGACTTTTTTTGTTAAATATAGTCCGACTGTAACTGCCATCTTGCTTAGTATTGATTTATTTATAACATTTAAAAAAGAAACCAACCAATGGCCTTCATCTAATGTAGAATAAACGTTCCAATGTTCGTTTTTTGTTTTATTTATAGGAATAGCCAAAGTAATGAATATGAGTTTAGGTGATGTTGTTACGTGTAACTTGTTGTACGATATATCTGCGTAAGTATATGTATAAAAATAATGGACACATGTCAAAATGTATTTTAATGGAACGACGTGTCAGTTTTCTATTCAAAAATATCTTTATACGCTGATAATTCCAGTACAGTGTGTATTCTGAATTCTGATTGGTTGACCACGTGATGTCTGGAATCTTTTATTTTCCGATAAATAACGTTCAGCGTATGAATATGCGATCCAGTAAAAGAGTGTCATTTAAAACCGCTCATTTCTTTCTTGTTTTGCCGAAAAGTGTATATTATGGAATTATATGTAGTAACAGTTGTCTTTCCTCAATTTATCGTGTGTGTAAACTCGATAAAGTCACTTACAAATTAATATAAAGTAAATCGGAGATAAATTGCTTCAAAACAATTCTTATTACTATAATACTTATCATTATAGGCTGATACTGATCATATTTTATCATCATTTGCTGATATTTTATGTTGTGTGATATATTCCTACATACATACATATATTTTATCTGTTTTATTTAAATATCATTTTAAAATTTGATGCAGCGCAACATTTAAATTGAAATAACGAATATTAGAAGCCTTGAATTTATTTTGAAATGCTGATATTGAAAAACTTCAAATGACTAAAAGCGTCCACAAAACAGTCACTTGAACAGTCTTGAAGACCGACTTACCACGACACATAAATGTTATCCATCTATTATGATTTAATCAAATATAATGAGTCATTGATGCATACCAGATATTCGTTCATTTTCATAATCATTAAATCAATACATTTCTTAAACACGATAATCCTATTATATTTGGGATTCGGTTGTTGTATAGATGTTTTTATTCGGTAGTGCCACATAAAACTTCCAGCAGAACTGAATCCCAAATGGAATAGGAACCACGGTAGAAATAGGAACACATTTGTTATCTCAAACTATTTTTCAAGTCCCTTCAGGGGGCCTTGGTGGCCGTATGGTCTAGGTAGTTCGTCATGACTACTAATGGTCACTAGCCTGTCAACACTGAGGTTGTGAGTTCGAATCTCATCGTGGCGGGGTGTGTTCGACTCCGATCTAAATTGACAAGGAGGTCGGTGGTTCTCTCCGGGTACTCCGGCTTCCTCCACCAATAAAAATTGGCCGCCGCGAAATAGCCAAATGTGCTGAAAACGGCGCAAAATCCCAACTAAACAAACAAACATCAAGTCTCTTCAGAGAAATCTCTTTTCTTTATTACTTCCTTACATGAAATATCCTTTGATTCAAACTATTTTTGTCGATCCCTTGGGTGTTCTAATGAATGAAGTCATACTTTAAATGGTTATAGACATCAGAATTTAACTTCTGTTCTTGTCAGATTTTGTACCAGTATAGTGATGCAGGATCCTAACGGGACAATCTGGCACGCTAGAAATCTGGACTACAGTTTTACAGAAATTCTCAGAAATATAACTGTTAGGACAGAGTATCAGAAAGGGGGCAAGGTAAAATTATTTTGTGTCATACATTACATGTATTTTTATAATGGTAATAAAAAGTTGAATTGAATTGGAATTGGTTAAAATTTGATTTTAAGGATGCTCGCTGGTCATGTTTTGGGCTTTTTGTCAGATTTTCGGAATCCTCGGGTTTTGTCCATTTCTTAAACATGAAATTTTTTGCCCATGAACCCCCACTTTTTCTTTTATAATTCAATCATATATACATTAAAATGGTATTTGACAAAATTTTATGAAATCTTTTTTTATTTTTTCATACATTTTGAGAGACTAAAGTTGTCAATGCAAAGACAAAGAAAAATCCAGAGAAAACTCATTTCCTGCAAATGTTCAAGGCCTTATAGCTCTAAAATGAGCACACGAACCTATATTTTTTTCTTGCTGATTTGTTTTATGTTCTCTCAAACTAAAACACCTATTTCATATCCTATCTATTTCCTATTAGACCACCGATCATCTTGGTCATTCTTGGATGTATGATCTTTTAGTTATTAGTTGTTGCTGAATTAGATATGGTAAATGGGACATAATTTTGTTTTGGCTTCCATTAAAAGAAAAGTGTATATATTCATTATCAATAAGAAGGAATGTTTGGAGTGTGTGTGCGCTGAATGATAAATTAATTTACTTTATTTTTTTATGAAGTATAGTTAATACAGTTACAAACTGTAATGTCTTAGAAGGCTCATATGTGAGTAATAAAAGTGTATTGTATTATTATTTATTAATTGTACCGTATATTGGATAGGAATTGTTTACTCATTCGGAGCACATTTGTTTACGCTTCCTGGTTTTTGTAGGGAGCTGACATGTTACCCATGGTTTGAATGTCCTAAATGATTTACATTTTTTGTAAATTATATACCGTCAGCGTACTTGTCTATTATATGACCGCTTTTCTGTGACAAAACCAGCCAAATTTTAGTAACCATTTTAAGTAGATAACGGGTGTCTCCTGGTTAAGTTTGTATTACCTCAGTTGTTTGCTTTAAATTGTGGATATTTTGTAAGAGAAACGTTCATTGTAAAATTTAATTATTTGTATTTACTATCAGTTTAACAGAAATTGTACTAAATAAATATATATGTTTATATGTTTATTAATGCAACTCAAGACTATTACAGCCATGGCATACAGTACAATACATTATATAACAATGACATACATATATTCATAAATTGACATAAAGAACATGGAACAAACAATCAAATGTCATAATAAGTAATATAAACATTTTATATTAATTAATATATAAAATGTAAATTTATCTGCGATCCGTTCGAGTTGACCTTTGTGATGTTTAAATTGTGATAATTAAATCAATATTAGATTTTCATTGACATAATTTAGATAAAAAGTAAATATCGGCGGTAGTCTACGAGTTGATTCCATATTAAATTTCTATTATATCTGAATAATTTCTGGCATTTTGTTCAGTTGAATTTGCAGAGTTCCAAAATATGAATAGAATATTTTGTTACACTAACAACAATATCGACATCAGTCTTGTAACAAGTACAATATTGTTACAAAAACTAACTACTCACAAAATTCTTTACTTTGTTCTATTTATAGTTTTTTATATTCTTAAAGAAAATATGGCATAATATATTAACATTTATTGTAGACTTTATACACAGGGATAACTTATGCAGGATATGTTGGACTGGTTACAGGACAAAGACCAAATGCGTTTACATTAACAATGGACGAAAGAGGTTTATATCTTTTATGCTTTGTCATTCTCAAAACAGTGCTTTTCAAAATATTTCATCCCTGAATTTGTTCATAATTCATGATTGTTAATATTAAAAAGGGGCAGTTAAAGACTTCATGTACTTGCTGAAGCAGCTGTCTGAAATCGCCGAGATAAATAAACAGCTCATACGTAACTAGATCCTACAGGTTCGGTGTTTTTGCTGATGTTTTGTCATTGTTTATAAAAAAGACCATTCAGCTTCACGACACCGTATTTGTAATCATTTTTTCCGATGGGATGTTATCTCACTGATGCTTGATCGGTATCCTAGCGCTTACTTTTTTATGGGATATGTAAATCCCATAAGATGGAGCTACTGGAAAGAAAGGGAAAATTCACAATGAGGAGTGGAAGTCGTCACTTTTGTCAGTATTTAGTTTACGTGAAACGAACCTTAACTTATAGCCTGTACAACTCCACGTCTATCTTATTATCAGCTCACATGTTAGCTATTGCCATCACTTTGTATCCGTCGTCACATTTTGAACTTCTTCTAGAGAACTGCTAAATGGATTAAAACAAAACTTGGCACAAATGTTCCTTACAGGATGCTGACCAAGTGTTGTTACTTTGGTGCTATCCGTGACCCAACATGGCTGCCACAGAACCCTATGGGAAATACATACAAAATCTTCTATAGAACCCCTGAATGGATTGAAACCAAACCTGGCAGGAATGTTCCTTATGAGGTGCTGACCAAGTGTCGTTACTTCGTTGCCGATTTTTCATCCAATATGGCCGCCAGCGGGGGACTTAATTTAACATAGGACCCTATGTGAAATACATACAAAATCTTCTTCTAGAGAACCGCTGAATGGATTGAAACCAAACCTGGCTGGAATGTTCCTTATGAGATGCTGACCAAGTGTTGTTACTTCGTTGCCGATTTTTCATCCAATATAGCCGCCAGCGGGGGACTTAATTTAACATAGGACCCTATGTGAAATACATACAAAATCTTCTTCTAGAGAACCGCTGAATGGATTGAAACCAAACATGGCATGAATGTTCCTTATAAGGTGCTGACCAAGAGTTGTTACTTTGATGCCGTTCCGTCATCCAAGATGGCCACCAGCGGGGTACTTAGTTTAACATAGGATCCTATGTGAAATACATACAAATAACGTCTAGACAACCGCTGAGTTGATCAAAACCAAACATGGCATGAATGTACCTTATGAGGTGGTGACCAAGTATTGTTACTTTGGTGATGATATGTTGTCCAAGATGGCTTCCAGCAGGGGACTTAGTTTTAGATAGGGCCCAATGGGATGTTTCCTATGACTTTCTTACGAAGTGTTGTTACTTCGGTGCATGGTGGTCGTCAGTGGAAGACTTAGTTTAACATATGAACTTATGGAATTACATGCAACGGCGGCTTCTTGAAAATTATTGAATGGATTGAAACCAAACAAGGCATGGATGTTAATCTCAAAATCCTTTAACAGTGAACAAATGGAAATATCAGGTGAACGATACAGGCTCCTGGGAGACTCTGGTTACATTACTTTATACATATTAATTACATTTAAAGATAGTCCATCTACAATGGCCGACTAATATAGAAACACAATATGATTTTCCTTGTAGATCAAGGAGCCCTATGGATGAATTTGTTAATTGGAATTATTGATAGAAGTGCAAGCCCTGTTAGTTTCCTTCTCAGAGATGTAAGTTTTTAAATTTTCTGCCAAATGAAATGAATTTTTACTAAATGGAATTCACTTGTGAGATTCGATGAACTGAACGATATAAGTGGACGCTATTAAATTTAACGTTTCGCCCCAAGAGCATGAGACACTGGACAGGTCAAGTACATTTTCAACAAGCCGAAATTAGCACAGCATATTCAAATACCAAATGAAATAAAAGCGTTGTGTTAGTAATAGTACCAAAGACCAAACACTATCTGTAGAATATATGAACTAATGTGAAAATTCATTTCTAGAAATATCGCAAGTTCGGGTTTAGTATGAATATACAGGTATTTGTCGTATATTTACTCAAGAATGCATAATTTTGCATATGCAATACGATAAAATTTGCAAACTTCATATCTGCCCGGGTCAAATAACCCATTGCCGTATTTAAATGGATATTCAGTGGCAGCTGTTTCTCTCATATAATATGATATATAAATAAATAATATGAAGTTTTCGCTTTTACACTTCAAATCAGTCTGAGAGCTTCATATTAGCCCGGGACCGTAGAACTAAGGGCTAATATGTGTCGAGGCCTGATATCAGGTGTAATAAGAAAATTAATGCCATGTGATAACCTATTATCTTACTTTGATACTTTCAGACTCTTGCAATGTCAGAAAATTTCACAGCTGCAGTAAATAAAATTGCATATACAACCACGGCTGCTTCATTTTATTCAATTTTGGGAGGAGCTAATAAGGGAGAGGGGATTATCATAACTAAAGGCAGAGTAGGACCTGTTGATTTATGGAAAATTGATCCAGATTCTGGCAGGTAGGAGTGAACAGTTATTTCAATATTGATAAGATCAAGTAATGAATGGAAGCAGAACAAGTATTTCAAGCAATATATATATTATCAGCAATTCGTACATATTTCCTTTGATCTTTTTGCCTAATATTTTCGAGTATCACATATAGGATCTATCACTGAAAATATTAGGCAATACATTTTGTGACGTAATGCGGAAGGATCCACTAATCTGATCGTCCAATGAAAATGAAATACGGAAATTATCGATGACAAGTCGTCAATTCACGCAAATAGTCAATATTTTCCTTCCCCATTCACTGTCAAGAATGTGTTTCAAAATGATGTCAAGAATGTGTTTCAAAATGATGTCACACGCCAATGATTGGTCAAACTTCTTCTGCTATGAAAAATAGTGCACATTAAAATTAGTTGAAAAAGTGATATTTTTCAGAAAAAAATGAATTACAGATACTAGTAAACAGAACAATAGGTAGTTTCGTTTTTGATACCGACAATATCATTCCACATGATATAGTCAGTATCAAATACGAAACTACCTATTATTTCTATACATGTATATATTTGAGATATTTGAATGTAGAAAAAAATTTTATCATACGATTTTGACACAAAATGTGTATCCAAAATGTCAAATTTCCATAACACAGTTTTATGTTTGTTATTTTAGATGGTATGAAGTAGAAACAAACTACGATCACTGGGCCCCACCACCTGCAACAGATGACAGAAGGTAAACTTTAATGGTTTCTTACACGTGTTCAAAGTGAAGACGGGAAAATCTTCAATGAGTTTTTAAAATTCTCGTCTTTCCAAATTTGTCTTCGTTTTGAAACCGTAACTGTCACTTGAGAAGAACACAAATGCAAGCTTATAATATATTACGATAAAACTTCTTTCTTAAAATTACCAATGACACTGGACCTGTTGATAGTAACCAGGTTAATTGTTTCCTTTTCTTCTCTACATAACTTTTGAAATTTGAACTTCCAGTGCTGTTTGAGAACAAGAAAGTTTTGAATACTATAAATATCATTACTGATTTTTTCTACAAATTCTAATTTCAGGGATCCTGCCATCAAAGCAATGAATACAATGGGACAGAAAAATATTTCAAAGAAATCACTTTTCGATGTTATGTCAACACCACCGGTGATGAATAAGTAAGTTTTAATAATCATATATTAAATAATCCTGGTTAGTAAGGCGAGTTTACTTTAAAGTGGAAAATTAATTACATACACTATATGCATTAAAAAAATAAAACTCGGTTACCGATTTCCTCGTGTACAATTCAGGTTTCTAGTTTGACCTTGACCGGAAAGCTGGAATGCCAAAAATAACCATTAAAACTTTTGCATGGTTTATGAGCAATAGAATCGAACATGCCTCAAAGGGATGGTCAAAATCTGTGTGAGGTCAACTGTATATAATTGCAAAGTTGAAACCCTACAGAATTTCTAAATCAATTTATTAACTAACATTTCAAGGAAATCTATCTAAAAATATTGTCACCGTAGAAGTAGTGACGTTAACATTTGGGAGATAATATCCTTACAAGGGCAGATGAAAGGGCGGGTGGGGGCATAAAATTTAGAAATGGAAAATGTTACGCCGAGTGGAACGACGCCACAATTGTTTTAACAATTTTATGCTAAGAAATTATATATCGATTAAAAAAAAAGTTGTTTGGCGATCAAAGGACGGGCGCACGCCCTTTATGCGTCCCTCTGGATCCGCCTTAGGGTGTTACATTAAACTTGCAGCGGTATTGCGTCAGTGGCTTTAAAATAAGCATGTATTTCTGGATTACACAAAAGCGAATAGATATATCGACTCTTTATCTCAAACACATTTGGGTCAAAATTCCAGCTAGTAACTGGCACAAAATATTTGGACTGTTACACATATGTTAACAGTAATATTTATGATTGGTTTTACTCATGTATCTCGAATTTCCGGTTAAGTGGAAAGAAACTAGCAGGTCCTAATGAGAATCGACTGTATACATAATCAGTATACACCTGAACTATATCATTTCCAGGAAAACAACATATACTGTTGTGATGTCAGCAGCACAACCTGACATTATGGAGGCCTGGATCAGACAGCCATGACATTATGGAGGCCTGGATCAGACAGCCATGACATTATGGAGGCCTGGATCAGACAGCCATGACATTCCAATTAGACATCATGTGAAGCTTTGATAATTTATTTATATACAGTTATAAGTCATGTTATTTTTGCTGAAATTTTTTTTTTTTTTTTGATTTTATGAAATTTGAAACATTCAATCTTAGTTGTATATTGTGTATGGGATAGGTAAATGATTTTTTTTTTTTATAAATAATTTATAAACCATTTTTTTCATTTTGTTAGTGTTATTGTTCAGTTTTTGTTCTTTTAAACCCGTTTTTTTTTTCTTAATTTAGTTTTGATTTTCATTATTTTCGCTATTGTCTTGCCGTTGATTTTTTTAAGGTTAATAGAATATGTGGTGTAATAAATATCTATCCATTTTTGCAGTAAACCTATTGATATAAATAATAATACAGCATTATATTTGTTCAAGATAATTAATATTTTATTACAAGATCAATTCAGCTTATAGCATACTGTTCACTGAATTATGAACAATCAGAAATTTAGTATGCCAATAGTATCAAATTTAAATGTACAAATGAAATAGATAGGTTGCTTTACGCTTACAAAATAAGCTCAGACAGCACTTAAATGTGGTACAAATTCTTTAATTTTTGCACAAAATTCACTTTTAAAGGCTCGGCCAAAAAAATATGTGTGTGCCTACCCTAACCCCTTTTATTCCCATTTTAGGAAAAAAATGTCACTGATGTAATTATTTCCCTAATAAAACATCTGCTGGCCATTTTTTCTCCCATAGGGGTCTATGTAAAATAATTTTTCAAAATAAAATGTTTTTGCATACCTACCTACCCTATTTTTTGTCTTAAACAGACATATATTTTGTTTTGGCCCTAGCTATATAACTTCCAGACTTACAATTTGTTACATGTAAGGATTTTTTTAAAGTTTTTGTTTAGTTGAATAGCAGAGAGCATTCATTCATCGTTCATGAGTGTATATAGTCCTGCGTCAAGTCAACGCCATGTGTCTATTAATCTGGGGCCAGTTGTTCAAAAGTTAACTTCATTTTTCAATTTCAAATTTTTCATCTTTGCTTATACCTGAAGATTGAAAATTTGCAAATTTTGTTAATCTTAAGCAAAAATCTGTATAGCAATAATACGGTGTAATACTAAACAAATGAAAACAATTAAAACTGAAAAAGTGATTAATTTTAGAACAACTGGCCCCTGATAATTAAACATTTTATACTGCATTGTTGTTCCGTTGCTTTTAATCCTGAAAAATACTCTATACGTCCATCTTTTGCCAAAGGATATTAATGTAATAGTTCAGTACCTCATAACAGATGGGTTGGACAGAGTATCGGGAGACTGCAAAAGGGAGAGAGGGAAAAGAGCTAAAAATGTACTGGATATCCTATCTGACTACAATATATCATTATCACTGATGAAGATGACGATCATCTTTTTATATCAAATTTAAGGATGATTGCTGGTCTAATAGGAAATAAATAGGATTTGAAATTGGTGTTTTATTTTGAAAGAACATATGAATAGTAAACAAATAAGCAAGAAAACAATATAGGTTCATGTGCTCATTTTAGAGCTATAAGGCCTTGGAAATTTGCAGAAAATGGGTTTTCTCTGGATTTTTCATTGTCTTTGCGTTACAACTTCAGTCTCTCAAAAATGTATATAAAAAAAAGGGATTTCATAAAATTTTGTCAAATACCATTTTACGGTATATATGAATGAATTATAATAGAAAAAAATTAATGTTTAAGAAATGGATAAACCCCGAGGATTCCGAAAATCTGACAAAAAGGCCAAAACATGACCAGCGAGCATCCTTAAGGCAAAAAACATGACAACGTAATTTTTATTATCTATTTCATAAACTACTAGAAATTACGTGAGTAAGGGAAAAGGGAGAGAATACGATAATGGAACGTCCCTGTCCTGCTCGTAGTAAAAATGTCTGATTTAAATTTCAACAGGTTGTTTTGTTGAATTATTAAAATGTTATTAATATTGAATCAAGAGTTTTTGTTTTGATTTTTGAAATGAAAGAATGTAGGATATTCATTACATATCAGTCATCAATCATCTAAAAATGATTATTCTATACGACTTTATCCAAAGTTATCAACAGACTGTATTAACGCTGTGAGCCAAAATGACATATTATTTCGTAAACCCAATAACAATATAAAAAAGATAAAAATTTACATTTCTTGCAGAATCTTTATTTTTTTCTCAGTGTAGGTCATTTATTACCTATAAAACTATTTCTATTCCTCCTTCTAAAAATAACAGAGTCAACATTTACGACATAATTCCCAAACGAAAAAAAATAAGCATTCTGGAATAAACAAAATAATGAACAAAAAGTATGCATATGAATATAATATTGGTAAAACAGAATCAAGTGAAAAGAATACATATAGAGAGACAATTTTTGTGACCATGGCCTTGGGTGACAGGCAAACAAAACGTACGTGTACATACATTGCTTGTATCATTTAATTTCATTTAATATACAGAAAAACAATGCAATATCAGGGAATTGTTATGCTTTTGGACTTTCGTTGTAACATTGACGATATATGTTATCTATGTGTAACTTGGCAACGCGGGTGGGGGGGGGGGGGTTGGTTGGGTGTCACAGTTTTAATGGAGACACTGTAGTTTAAACATATTATTTGCAAAATGACCACACACAGGTTAAACAAACTGATGAAGTCTTCTCCGTTAACACAACATTTACAATAATATAATAGTTGCATGCAAGTTCTATATAAAAGAATATGTTTAATAGTAGGAATATTTTATCTAATACACATAAGGAAAAAGTTGAGATGATGTGTAAAGACGTATGCGGATCCGTGAGTTAAATGTTATTTATACAACAAGGAATCTCTTTGACGTTTTGATATAATCAAACACACTTTTAAATATGGTTTCATTCTGTCGATTTGAAAGAAATGTGCTGCCACAAGTTAAAATATTGAAATCAAGAGTGCAATTGTCAGGCAACCAGTCTACATTATTAAATAAACTTTGCCGAATATTGATATAAAAAGGACAAAGAAAAAAGTAATTGCTCGCGTCTTCTCGAGCATAACCACACGCACATGACGGGTCTGATATAATATTGACTCTGAATATATCGTTACTAGTATTTAAGAATGAGGCCAAACATCTAATTTGGGTAAGAATAACATTTAATTTTCTTGGTCCGAAGGAATAATGTTTAGCAACATGGATATTACTAGAGGACCGTTTTCGCAATTCGTTCTGAATCTGTGTTTCGCAAAGTTAAATCGAGCCCATTCCACTGTCTGATGGTAGAAGGAATATTAGAACTGCAGCTCGTGTTGTAGAAAGTCTACTAAAAGGAACAATGATATCTTCACCATTTTTCAACAGATAAACAGCTGTTGTTTGTAAAGTCGTTGGAATTAATTGTTTCAGGTAATTAGGTGCATTATCATGTTGGATATTATAAAACATGTAATTTACGTCTTTTTCTTCTCTGTTGTAAAGATTCCCAACCTATTTCATTATAAATTTGGTCTAAGTTTGTGAAAATTGGAAGGCCAGTAACAATGCACGCAGCGTCTAATTGTAATTTTTCTAGCTTAATGTATATCTCCAATCACACAATTATTCCATACTTCGCTGGCATATTTCTATAGTGGTCGTATGTAATCTAAGTATAATTTCTCTAAATTATGTCTACTTAGTCTATATTTTAGTTTTCTTAAAACTTTTAAATGCTTAAAGAAATGGTTGATGTCATTTAATCCTAAATCCTAATGCTTACAGTAATATTATCCATATGTGTATTCCATTTCGCATCTGAACTTAGTGTGACACTTAAAATTAAATGCTTATGCGACTTGGTAACCCGGATATTTTTATTTAAAGAAAAGGACAACTCTGGAATTTCAACATTTGAAAACATCATTATTTCAGTTTTATTAGGTTTAATTGACCTCAACTATTTCTTCGGCCATTCGTCCAACTCTTTAACTCATAACTGAATCGGGTGGACCCTTGACAAGGTTCAAGGTCGTCTTAGAAGCTTTTGGCCACTTTCTTAAATGGTTTTAGCAACAAAATGTGCAACAGTTTGTTTGATGGCGAAACGGATTTTATACAATCAATTGTGTTTCACGACTTCACACCCAACAGAGCTGTAGAAAAACAGTACTTAATAAACGGGTGTTACGCGGATACCTTTTATGAATAGAATCGCTCTTGACCTGACTACAAGTGCAGAAAAATCCGGCATAGGTTGTTACCGGTTCCGTTCTTTTGTTATTTTTGTTCTGTAATCGACTTGTACGACGTTTCATTAAGATGCATTTCTCATTTCCCTTTTTTTAATTGTTATCATTGCGGCTTACATAATGCCTGATAATCAGATTCTAAGCAATTAAGAATTGACCATAAAAGAGGAACGGTGTTGTTTTAATAAAAAATATACCAACAAAAAAAAACACATGTGCATGTATTTCTCCCCGGAAGCATTGTTTGCAATCGATAAGATTCATAGAAAAAATGGTACATAAATTTTAATTTCAAACATTTGAAATTAAAAAAAACTTTTCTTATCACTTGTTCACGTTTTGAATTAAAGTTTCATTATGTTCTTCTACATCTAATTTTCTAAATATTTTTGTTCATAATTGAATCGAGTGGACCCTTGACAAGGTTCAAGGTCGTCTAAAAACCTGTTGGCTACTTTCTTAAATGTTACACGACAGAGCGTTTTAGCAACAAAATGAGCGACAGTTTGTTTAATGTTGAAACGGATTTTGCGCTTTCCCAATTTGATTTAGACAAATTCCTATTTGAAGAAGATGAAAAGGGTAGAGCTGTAGAAACACAGTACTTAATAAACGGGTGTTACGCGGATACTTTTTATGAATAGAATCGCTCTTCAGTCACATCCTATAAGTAGGTCAAAGTATTAAAATACCTTAAAGTTTGAACTACTTATAGGATGTTAACGCACGGGCTATTCTATTCATAAAAAGTGTCTGTGTAACACCCGTTAACGTACTGTTTTTCAATAGCTCTGTTGGGGATAAAGTCGTGCAAATAAGTATTAATTCTTATATTGATATTATTTATAAGCGACTCGATATATATATTTTTTTAATTTTATTTCATGTACCCGGTAATGAGTTCTGTAAACAACGATAACCTTATCATTTATTTAATTATGTTGTATTGTTATATTACGAAGAACAATATTCACAATTACACCCATAAGGATTGAAGGCATATAAACAAAAGAAAACATATATAAATCATCATCGGAAGAACGATGACAAAACAGTAATTAATATTTATGCAGTTTAAGAATACAGAGGCGCGTTTCTATTACTGCTTCCCTGCTGGGTTTGATACAAGACACACTATTGCCATTGTAGTGGTTAGCGCATCGGACTACGAAGCCAAAGGTCCCTGGTTCGATTCCCGTTCGGGATGAAAATTTCAGGGATTAAATTTGCGGCGCCCTATCTTCACCATTTGCGATGATGGTCTCGATAAACGATGCTAGTCCGTCCGATAGGGACGAAAAATGGCTGTCACGTGTTAAGGGAGATAAACACCCTTGGGACGTTAAAGACTCCTCTGCAGATGTCGAAAAAGAGTAGGCTAAAATGCCGCTACAGGGCCGCTCTCGCACCCGCCAAGTGGAGAGGAGTTGGTATAACTTATTTCCCAATCCACTATAAATAAATAAGTTTAAACTAAACTATTGCTATTTCTCATTATTTATTTATTAATTATACATGTACCCATTTAATATTTTTTATCACTTCTCACTCACTCTTCAAAACTACAATCATACTATCCCGAAATCGATACTTTAAACTACTGGGATAAAAATATTTAATTTTGTGGGAAAAAAATAGACCGTAGAATGTATTATTATAACAGTGTTATCAGCCACACCTGTCCATAACTGTGCAATATGTATTGTACCGTTTCACTTTATTATGATTCTGCTATCTCGTAACAATTTTTCTTTGGATATGCATGCCCTCAGTGGACACGTGGTTGGTAATAGCATATTTCTCTTCTTCATAAGATAAAGGTATTGCCCCCCCCCCCCCGTCTTCCCCCGACTCACCACCCCAACCCGCCTCCCCACTTTCCGAGTTTGACAGTATAGTAGGTAAACAGGGCAAATAAATCACTCAAACACTCGGGTTGCACATTGAGATCTTAAATAAAACATTCGAGCCACCAAGAGAAAAATGATGTTGTACACATAAGAAAGGTTTAAAGTAAAATCATGGCCTAATATACAAAAGACATGTTATATTATAACTCTTTAACTGTACAAGAAAATAATTGTCGGCGTACATAAAAATATGTTTATATGTTTTAGCTATATAGATTACTCAGAAAACCGGATTTGTCTCTACATGGACTTCTAGAAAATTAAAATTACAATAAACAAATGTTGCAATTACTGTGAAATAAAAATTCTATGTTGAGCACAATTATACCCAGACGGGGTTGAAGGCATACATACAAACACACATACATATAACATGAATATGGTAAGGATTCATGGGAACCGTCTTCAGAGATTCAAAACTATGGTAAGGAAATTTTAATCAGTTGAACGGGAACATTAAAAATGATAGGAAAATATATAAAGTACTATTCGCTTACTAGGTTACACAAATCAAAATTTTTTAACAAATAAACACGGATAAGTACAAGCACTTTTCCCTGTAATTTTTTTTCAGTCATAATTAGATTTAACCATTTCTATCGAAAACGATCATAGATTTTGAATATCTGCAAGCAAATCTATTACGCTTAATCTGTGGAAATTCTGAAGTTTTCTTTCCGAAAACTTAAGATGTTTAGAAGGGGTTTTGTCCAGTGTCAAGTATTTTTTATACATCTAATTGTTTTGAATGATTTAAATCCTTGGTCCGTATGAAGGACACTAAGAACCAAACTATTTAACTTTAAAAAATATAAAGACTTTCACCAAAACTTTGAACTGCGTGTCCTTAATTTTGAACAATTTAAATTTCCATAAATTATAAAATTGGGTTGAAACAGTCTTCCGAATGTATTTTCCGGGAAAATGTGGAGTGTTCGTTGTAATTATTTGAAACCGATGATTACCATATCTTAAGAGAACGGATAGCAGAGAATTCCAACGTAGGTTTCTAAAGAAATTAAATGATTATTAGTGAAAAAAAATAACCCTGATCATTCATATAGTACACAAATAAGTACGATTATAAATTGCTAACTACCGATTAAACATATCTATGATAAATTTGATACTCATTATTACCATCCATGTTCCAGATATTTGGGTGCACTCTGGGACTCTGCATTTGGCACGAGGAGAAATTTTATGTTCTTGTGCATCATCCCTTGGTTCCTTTTGCAGTTGAATGAACATCGTCTTAAATTTACTCATGTGATGCAATGAATATGTTTATGTTATACTCTATAATTACTTGTAATTTTATGTAATAATCAATTTGTTTATATACTTCATGCCCCTTGTGGGCCCTTGATTTGGTGACTAAATCTATCTATCCATTACATATATACGGTCAATTAATTATCCGAATTTCATTCCATCATTACATGTATTAATATTTTATCATTTGTTTAAATTAAGGTAATAAATATAGTTACTTTTACATTTTCACAACCAATGTTGTTAAAAGATTACTTTTATATGTAATTACAGATGTTTCTACATATATGATCGAAGCCCCACCCACCCCCCACCCCCCCCCCCCCCTCAATAGAATCAAATGGCTGCTTCCTAAAAGAAATTTACATATTTACTTTTTTGACATGAATTCATTCAACTTTCATTATACATTTCAGGGATACTTTCACTTTCTGTAAATCATTGTTGACATATATTGTGTTAGTGAGACTTTTTCGTTGAACACCGGATGTGGTAAAAACTATACTGATTTTCTTCTGAGCCACTGCATTTTCCAATATCCACCTCTGAAAAATAATCTCTCTTTTTTTGTTCGTTTTTATTTAACGTCTTCCTTTCCCATTTTTCAAATTTTTAACACCAGTTACCAAAAATAATTAAGTTTAACCACTTACCAAATTTTAACCCGATACATTTTTTAAATATAGAAGTGGCTTTTCTTTCTTTTTTTTTAACCATTTTTTTTTTTTTTTTTTTTTTTTAAGTGCAAAAGTCGGCTTACTTCCCCTGTTGTTTACGTGTCAAAATTTAGGACAAGGTTATCGCATGTTAACCCAAAACATTCCAAAGTTGTACGGTTTCTGTGTATTGCAGATGTCCATGCAAGTATGTTATTGTATTATTTTTTTCTTAATTTTTAAACAACAGTCGAATTACATAATGTAGGGTGTAGCTTTTGTATGGAGGGTAAGGCACAGGGGCCCGACTTCTGGATATTTATTTATTATTATTTTTTTTTTTAAATATTTACCATAACAACGAATATTCCACGTTTATTATTAATGTGCTATATACAATCCACGTCCTTATACGTTTTAATATAATAGTAACAAATTGTAAATCCCGAATAAGAACTTTTGACAGCAGTTGAGTAAAGCAGTCAATAGAATTATGGATGGATGAATTATTGTTTAACGTCCAGTGGCAACCAGGTGCATATCAGGACGAGAACATGTTGATATGATAATGAATATGACCCCTGCTTTGTACTAGACCGACACGCTAAGTCGGATTTTTTAATGTGCTAGCTCACGAGGTAACTGTCCGCAGGAAGACATATCACCTCACTCGGACACATTATACTGACTCCGAGCCGACCAGTCTTTGCTCTTACTCCTAGATGCCGCGTGCTTGGCGGAGAAGCAGCAAATACCAATTTTAATGTCTTTGGTTTGACCCGGCCGGGGATCGGACACGCAACCTTCCGCACTCGGGGCGAGCACGCTACCACGAGACCACCGAGGCGGTTGAATAGAATTATGAAAATGAGGTCTATATGTAGGCAAAAATGTCTTCTTTTTTTTTAAATGATCTATGTACATATGTACTTTGTGATGCTGTCGGACTATATTTTTGTTTTTCTTTTGTACTTTGTGATGCTGTCGGACTATATTTTTGGGTTATTTTTTGGCTTGACCCTTATGCGAATAAAACTATACATTATCTATATTTTTTAATTGTCACATCTCTTGTTTTGAGACCAAAGAAAGGAAACACGTGATCGATAACATTTAATTTCTCGCAATTAACAATATTTTAATTATTTGATTATTATGACGAAAAAAAGAATGATTATATATAGATGGCTGTTACGATGAATGCAGTGCAGTTTGAGGCTGGTGGTCCAGAAAAGATGCGAATTTCAGACGTTCCAGTCCCAAATCTGAGACAGAAGGAAGCTTTGATAAAAGTATATGCATCAGCTATTAACAGGGCAGATACTTTACAGGTACAGACATAAATTAAAATTATACTATGACAATGTCGTCTCCATAATATAGAATTCTTTTCGTGATATCAGTATGATGTTGCCATAATTTATATTAAATATTTCTTAGTATTTAATTGGCTGTGAACTACATGAATCTGCAATAAATTTATCAGAGGGGGCGTTATAAATATTAAATTATCTGGATTTGGTAAACCGGTCTTGGTTTTTTTTTCTTTTTTTATGATCAAACTTTAATAATATGAACAATGTTTGAAACATATGGGGTATTTAATCTTATAGTTTAGGGTCGTACAGTAGGTTTTCTGCAAACATGCAAACTTAAAACAAGTTTCGGTTCATGTTGTCTATTGAAAGAAAAATTAAATTTACCAGTTAACACGAAACGTGAAATAGTTATTATCAGATTGAATGGATGGATGAATTATTGTTTAACGTCCAGTGGCAAGCAGGTGCATATCAGGACGAGAACATGTTGATATGATAATGAATATGATCCCTGCTTTTTACTAGACCGACACGCTAAGTCGGATTTTTAATGTGCTAGCTGACGAGGTAAGTGTCCGCAGGAAGACATATCGCCTCACTCGGAAACATTATACTGACTCCGAGCCGACCAGTCTTTGCTCTTACTCCTAGATGCCGCGTGCTTGGCGGAGAAGCAGCAAATACCAATTTTAATGTCTTTTGTTTGACTCGGCCGGGGATCGAACCGGCGACCTTCCGCACTCGTGGTGAGCACGCCACCACGAGACCACCGAAGCGGTCTCAGAGTGAAAATCCATGAACTAAAAACTATAAACTGAAAACTGAATCTCTTTAACAGGGTGACTATATAAGGATTATTCAATTTTCAAGTAGGTTATATCCGATATAATCTTCTTTTAGGTAGTTTAAGCTTTATAAAGTGTAAAGTGACCAAAATTCAAAACGATCCTTATAATTCAATTTTCTAGAATTTTCTAATACAAAAGTGCAGACAGATTTAGGTTAGGGATATTTAAATTGCGCACTGTTGGTGAAATCGCAGTACCCAAAATACAAAAAATGCAAAAAAAACCTTCGGGTGAAGGATTTTCTCGCTGACTTGAAGACCCATTGGTAGCCCTGAGCTGCTTTCTGCTCTTTGGTCGGGTTGTTGTCTCTTTGACACATTCCCCGTTTCCATTCTCTATTCTACAGACCAATCAAATTGCTCATTTCAATTCAAATTAAATAATTTGCAGAGAAAAGGACTGTATCCTCCCCCTCCAGGTGAAAGCGATATTTTAGGATTGGAAGCTGTAGGAATCGTTGAAAAATTAGCACCTGACTGTTCACAGAAGTGGAATGTTGGAGACAGAGTTATGGCTCTTTTACCAGGAGGCGGTAATGCAGAATTTGTAGCATGTCGCGAGGAGTGCTTGATTCCAGTTCCTAAATCAATGTCATTTACTACAGCTGCAGCCATACCGGAAGTTTGGTTGACGGCTTACCAGCTTCTGCATACTGTTGGTAAGAAAAAACTTAGATCGACTCTCAAAGTAATAGCGACTTCTCTGAACATGGATGTCCGACAGAAGTTTAACATAGAGGTCCTAAAGATGAAAGATTTTTCTTCATAAGAAACAAGGGAAAAACGACACAACAGTTCTTAATTAAAATAATAATTTTTGTTCATGGTTTGTTTCGTACCTCTTTTCTTTCTTTGTCAGTTTTTCATTTGGTAAACCGGATTTTCCAAAGGCTCCAAAAGTCTGAAGTTTGCTTCAATCAGACAACTTGTTTTATTATATTTTAACAAAATATCGAATTACATACAATGAAATATATATTGGGGAGCTTGATCATGATGAAAATACCATCGAATTAAAGCATACTGATGATTCTCTTCCTTTGTTTTCATTAAAATATGAGTTGTCGACTGTTGTATATAGGTAGGGTGAAACAAGGAGACCACGTGTTGATACATGCAGGCGGAAGTGGAGTAGGAACAGCAGCGACACAGCTTTCAGTTCTGGCAGGGGCACACCCGATTGTTACTGCAGGATCTAAACAGAAAATCGACACGGCAAAAACACTTGGGGCAGAAGCAGGTTTTAATTACAAAGAGGGTGACTTCAGCATAGGCGTAAAACAATTTACGAAAGGTATAGATTGATTTGTTTTTTGTTTACTTGTCACGAAATAGAAGTTCCTTAAAATAATAGTTCCTATGGTCGGAAACCCACGGACGATTAGAAGGTATATTTTCTCGAATATTATTTCTAATGGGCGAATAAGGATTTATTTCTGACGGAATAAATTATGTAGATGGATGGGTGGATGAATTATTGTTTAACGTCCAGTGGCAACCAGGTGCATATCAGGACGAGAACATGTTCATATGATAATGAATACTAGACCGACACGCTGAGCCGGATTTTTAATGTGCTAGCTCACGAGGTAACTGTCCGCAGGACGACATATCACCCCACTCGGACACATTATACTGACTCTGAGCCGACCAGTAGATCTTTGCTCTTACTCCTAGATGCCGCGTGCTTGGCGGAGAAGCAGCAAATACCAATTTCAATGTCTTTGGTTGTAATGCAGCTCACCAAAAGCGCAGTCCGTTGACAATCCATTTTACTGATTGTTGGTAGCTGGGGCGAACTGCCAAGATCACTCCTATATATATTTGAATCTTGCTGCAAGTTTTACTAGTTCTATTGCTTTGGTTGCTACTAAGTGCACATTATCTTCGAATGTTATAGATGTGGTACAAGTTTGATTAATCTGTAAGATCTGAAGGTGATTTTCACTTAGTCCTTGGTTCCTCTTACGCGAAACGGCCTGTTTTAAAATTTGACAGTTCTAACACAGGCCATTTGATTTCGGAGGAATCTCGGACTGGAGTACAACTTACGGTATTAAAACAAAATATATGAGATCTGAATGATTACTCTGATAATGAATATGTTCTGTCCTTCCAGATGTGGGTGCTAACTTGATATTAGACTGTATAGGCGAATCATTTTACAACCAGAATATGGAGGCCATAGCCAACGAAGGGACATGGGTTGTTTATGGACTGTTAGGCAAGTATATATAATTGCAAAGAACATGAGGAAGCAAGCTGTGTGTGGCAATACTATCAGATATTCCAGTTTATAGTTGTTTTTCAAATACTTAATCATACGTTTGTTATACAGTAAAATTGACCTGATATATTTATTTTGAAATTGGAATATTTTGGTTTTTTTTAAGGCGAAGATAATTTTCTGGGAGTTTTCATTGAATTCACACATGTATGTTTTAGGCCGTTTTGTATATAAGAAATTGGCGTTTTGTGAAATTTCTATATTTCTTGTTAACGTATTTTGGTAGGAAATAGTTAATGTTATTTATACAATAGTTGCTTATATAGAGGGCATTATCATGATATAGTGACTGCCCAAGGGACTGATATTGCCTGAAACATTGATAATGCCCGAGCCGCAGGCGAGGGCATTATCAATGTTGAAGGCAATATCTGTCCCGAGGGCAGTCACTATTGATAATTATTATCGTCGAATTCGCAAAGTGTAATTCCCTTTTTAGGTGGTGGAAAAGTGAACGGTGATTTATTAAGTAAGATGCTACGAAAGAGAATCACGATGACAGGAACAACTTTACGTATACGTCCGATAGAGGTAAGTTTTTAAAAGTCCTATCGAGGTAGTTTTTACAACCATTGTGCGTCTGATAAAGGGGGCATTGAAGCCCATGTGATCTAGGTTACTTTGTCCTGCCAACTGACGTTCACTGACTTGTGAATAGTTGGAGCTTCGTTCGAATCCTGCTAGTAATGAAATGTTCCTATCCCGATCACATCTCACCAGGATTTCGAGTATTCCAAGCAAATATTAAAGGTTGTTTTTTTCCTCAGGCTTTTTATAACATGAAAACAAATTATCGCCAAGATATAGCAAGTTGCGCTGAATGGTCATATTTCGTATGATAGAGTTTAATTACTCCAGACAGAGGTACAGGTAAGGGGAACGAAAGGAGACATGTGGTAAACGGATTTAATCAAAATACAATAAGTAGTAAAGCCTTCAACACGGGGAATATATCCACTGTATATAACAAGCCCTTAGTAGCCCCACTAAACTGGGGAGAAATTCAGCCAAAACTACAAAGATGACAAATATACCTAAGGAGCAAACCAAAACCCGCAATCCAGTGGACAGACAAACCCGGGAAGACAAATGAACAACTGCAAGCACACCAAATAAACCTTGATAAGTAAAAAAACAATGAACAGCACGAACTCCTACAACAAACGAGGAGTGAACTCAGCTGTTCCGAAAAGTTAAGCAACATTTGGCGAAAGATTTATCGAGATACATCTAGTGGATTGTTGAATGCAAAATTGTCTTGAATGATACTAAATTACTAAATATTAAATGCAAATGGTTGTTGTATATGGCATATGTATGTTTGGATTGTGTATGCTTGATGTTCATGATTTATAGATTGATTTATATGCTAATAAAGGACCCTTTAATGAGGAATAAAGAAGTTAATTAAATTAACGAATGCTCTTGCTATATAATGTATTTAAATGCAATTGTTTGTAATTTGTATGCATGTGTTACCAAGACGAAATGATAAACGCCTAGGAAGATTACAAGAGCAAATTTAACTTCAATTAGTTTAGTTTTTAAAACATTTGCATAGTATAAATTTACTATACCTAATATTAGTATCTTTGGATTGTTATTTTAAAACTCCTGGGATGATGCCTCTGCTGGTGGACCCTAGGTCCCCGAGGGTATTCGCCAACCCAGTCGTCAGACTTGTCTGACATGATTAATTATTGATTTGTTACAGAAATTACCAGTATTTAGCAAAATTTAAAAATAATAGAAATACTAAGGGTTCATTCCTTGTATTGCACATGGTAGATCTCCTTAGCTGAAATTTGGATTCCTATTTCGGTATTTTTGGTTGAGTACTTCTTGTTTATTATAAGTCTTGTTTTTGGTCTTCCAAATGTTTCGGTTTTAATGCTGCTGATGAGAGGTAACTCCTTGAAATGCGTCGTATACAGCATAGTATAAATTTACTATATCTAATATTAGTATCTTTGGATTGTTATTTTGTATGGTCGGAAACATGCTGTTATTCGTTTATCTTTTTCAGTATAAAGAATCTTTAGTCCAAAATTTTACAAAGAACGTGCTGCCTCATTTTGAATCTGGAAGACTGAAGCCAATTATCGACAAAGTGTTTCCTTTTGGTGAAATTGCAAGTTCACATCAGTATATGGAGGACAATAAAAATACGGGGAAAATTATATTGAAAATTCGCGAGGAAAGCAGCAAAGAAGAATTGTAAAATTTTCTAATTTATAACGGTAATAGACAATCAATAAAAATTTTAAACAGTGTGCGGATCTCATTTGTGATTAACTGTGGAAATTATTGTGTAGATTTAATATATACTAGACATTGAACCCATATTGACTATAAAAAGTTGTTGCGGCCATGTCATTCATGGAACAGGAACTCAATATGGATGTTGTGGCAGGCTTCCCATAAACTTTCCTGTCAAGTAGGTGGTATCATCTGATAGTTTCATGTATATATATGCAGTAGTATTCCAGAAATGGATGTTAATGCAAATTTTAACAGAAGTCTATGAAGCGTGAAATGTAGGTCAGCGTGACCCAATTGTCATATGGCTGTTCGTTACTACCGAAGATGTATCCACTGATGAAGTTGACTGTATGCCACGTAGAATTACCAAAATGGAACTTCAGGTTCCATCAAAGTCCATATGACGAAAACACAACCACATAAATTGTCAATATTTTTATTGTTACAATTAATTCTGAACTGGAACTTGATGAAAAGCTTTCATTAAATACACATTCCAAAACAATTACTAAAACCTATTTTTTTTCTGAAAATTGGGCAAAAATATCTTTGAAGGTTGTATTTCTTTGGACAAAAAAATTTAAAAAGCTCCTTTGTTATATTTTATTTTTAGTTACATAAGCTTAAATCTAGAATATTTTCGAATATTATAAAAATTCTAAATTCTTAGAAAAAGAAAAAAAATTTTTTTTCTATCCATTTCACAATATCCTTATTTTAATATTGTTTGTACGATTTTATTATTATTTTTTTAAATGCTCAAATATTTTTCATTATATGTCATATCATCATTTTGTTTAATTTATCATACATTCAATAATTTAAAAGTTCAATTCATATAACATTTTGTACTCCATTCTGCTTTTTAAAATTTTTCGATCGAGTTATTTTATTTAAGATTCTCAATTAATCAAGTGGGGGGGGAGGGGCTTGCAGACCTCGGTAGCTTCGGTTACCGAGTAGTCCAGGTAGTTCGTCATATTAGCCTGTCAACTTCAAATCTCACATGTGGCGGGGTGTGTTCGATTCCGATCTCAATTGACATGGATTGCCAATTTTTCTACCAAAGGTCGATGGTTCTCTCCGGGTACTCAGGCTTCCTCCACCAATAAATACTGGCCGCCGCGAAATAGCTAAATGTGCTGAAAATGGCGTAAAATCCCAACTAAACAAATAAACAAGCTTTTAATCAGATATATGTGTACTTTTATGTACAGGAAACTCACAGATCTCATTTACGAGTTTTATACATATATATGGTATTTTGCTTTTATTTTGTTGCATTTGAAAGTTTTGTATACATGTAAATGTATGCTTTAAATACTGTTTTATGGTAAATGAAGTAATATTTCCTCAGAGTTTCTTTGCAGATAAGCATTGGAGCTTAATGCAGGGATCAGCGTAAAAAGTAGTTCCGTAGGCATGTTAGGATGAAGGCCTAGTTTTGCTCCTTCTCATGGATGTACAAAATATTTCATCTGGTAAACAATGACTACTACTTTAAAAAAATAAACATCTAGGTAACTTCCTTATTGCATGTTAAAATTTGCTTTTATTGAAAGATTTTATTCACGGATGCAGTAAGTTAACGTCTCGCATAATTTATCGAGTGCGTAATTGTCCCCGGATGGAAAGGGGGGTGTCTACTCCCTATTATTACTTGGTAGTATGAGTTTGGCAAAATATAATTAAAGGGTGTGATTTTGCTAAGAAATCACTGAGTTAAGTAAACTCCGCCAACATTACTTGATTGGTATGCATAAAACGAGTCAAGTTAAGAATTTGCTTAGCAAAATCTTACTTTATTGAAACCCTGCCCGTTAAGAGTTGACTTAACTCTAAAATAAATAGCGGGTAACTCTAAAATAAAAAGTGGGTGACTTCAGTCGTTTCAAAACCAATTAATTAATAAAACTCCATTCATACAAAAGGGGCATGCATTTTGAACAAAATATCCAATTACCCCCTTTTATATTCTCTGTGAATATTTGATTCATATTAAAACTTTGTATCTTGGCTTATTCATACTTTTGGTTTAGGCGTATAGGCACATTTAATATGTGGTAAAGTTTAAAACTTATAAAATAAGATAAATTTGTAACAATAGGCTATCGTAAGTTTATCTCCTCAGTCTATATATAGATTTACCAAATATTTACTACGACACGCATGAAATTAATGCATTTAATGAATGATAATTGTTACTCATCAGTGTCTACCTTTATTGTTACCGTATGATCCATTAGAAGGGAACAGATTTTTAGAGATCACACAAATCCCATAGATACATGGATCGATCACCATCTGAGGACGTCAAAATATTCAAATTTGACAGAAATACAAATTTTACACGATTGTGTTCATTCAATTTGTATATCGAATATTATGTCAAGTCAGTGCACTGTTATTGTCTTTATACTGCAATCTTTGATGACATTAGTCGATATTACTACCAATTTTAAAATTATTTAAAACGTTTGTTGCCTTCAAGATGCCCCAGTTGATTTGGCGGGGGAAGTCAACCTTTGAAAGATCGATGAGAAGGTGTACAATTGATAGTTGCATAAGATTATTCAAAATAAGGGAAAATTTGGCTGTAAAATTTTTTTTCAACAATATAAAATACGTAACACATGTGATAAGAGAATACGTATTGATATTTTGTTTTAAAGATTTGTCAGTAGGTTTGTAAATTTTATTTTTTTTTGGGGGGGGGGGGGTGGGGGGGAGGGGCTGGGATTTTTGTGCTTGATAATATATTTTTTTCTGGATAAAATGAATTTATTTTTTTTTTCAAACTTCTAGCAAAGTAGTTTTTTTCCGAGAAGAGAGTTTTTTATTAATTTTATGCAGCATGAAGTATTGGATTAATCTTTAGTTGAAATAATCTAGCAAAATATTATAAGGATTGAATTTTTATTAGAACATCCATTGGATATTGTAAGTTAACAACGCCCTTCTAGATCTACTCTGTACACACATCTTGAAGGTTCAACTAAAAACTCGGTGCCTTACCGTAATTTACGACCCATGTGAGACGTGACTTCCAATTAACTTGCGTACAGTAAATGTATTAAATGTTTGCCACCAAACATAAATGACAGTGACATACCTATTTGCCTTTCAGGATAAAAAGTGGCGTACTGTACATCATGTTTATATTTTTTTAGTTATTTTTCTTCTTCAAATTAACACCTATTTTCATATTTCATAACGTTCTTGATTTTTAAAAAATGTTTTATTGTTTGTATTTATACTAAAAAATAAAAGATTTTAAAATAGTACACTTCCTTGATCTGCCACTATTTTTAGAATATTATAAAGATTTTTTTTATTACAATAAGTATGGTGTAATTTATTTTGATTTAAACTCAATTCAGTTCAGCTAAAACTTTTTGCAAACATATAAAACTAAGCGGGTTATATCAATACAAATTCATCTCATGACAAATTCAACGAACAAATACATGATATGAAAATAGCTTTACATCCTCCCTTCCTCAGTTCTATTGACTGAAATACAAAATAAATCAAAATTTCTATATCATTGGGTGTTGATGGGTTTAAAATCTTTCCTCTGTTTCCATGTAGTAAATAATGGGATTTTTTTGTAAAAATATTTTAGAATAGGTTTTCTCAGTTCCAAATTTTCTTACAATCGAATTTAAAAAAAAAAAAACACATGTTAATAAGCAAATGTCAAAGTCAGGACTAATTAGTGCACTCGGGACAGTTTGGGATTGTGAAATGATTTCATCTGTGGTATAATTTGGTACAATTTGCAATTTAAACGGTTTTAGAGATAGATGTCCTTTTTTATCAAACAACGGACACAATCCATTTATTACTGAACAGATCAATCGAGAATGGACTGTTAAATCCCAGTAGATCTATTACGTTGGTAATTATAATGCCGTTATGGTCCATTGAATTAAAGTGGTCAGACTGAATTTTTCTTACATTGAAGTCTTTGATGTGTGAGATGTTTCTGAGTGAAAACGAGTTCTAAGATTGAAGATTCTACATTAATTTTTCGAAGTATCTATGTTAAGGTCAAATCGAACTAATTGAAAGTATCCTACAGTTTTCTGATTTTTCGAAGTAAAAGTCCATAAAAAGCATTGTGCAAATCCTCCAGTTTCGTGAAAAAGTAATATTATATTGCTACATACACGAAAGCTCTGATGATTTAAAAAAATATATCTGTGTGTTCCCATGTTCGACTGTTGAAAATTACATAAAGGCACCAATTGTGGGCAATTTTTAGGTAACGTCATGACGGCGTTCGTTAAACGTTGCAGATATAGTAACCTAAAGTATTTACTTTGCAGACCAGTTACTTTCTTTCATTTTCTACCATTTTACCATTTTTTACCTTTTATATAGGGGCCTCGGTGGCCGAGTGGTCTAGGTAGTTCGTTATGACTTAGGTACTCCGGCTTACTCTATCAATAAAAACTGACTGCCGAGAAATTGCCGAATGTATTGAAAATGGCGTATTTTATATTAAAAAAGGAGTACAATTATCTAAATTATTGTTTTTTTTCTGGATTTGTTCGAAAATAAAATATATGGTAACATTGAATCCGCTTGTCAGTGCGGATAACAAGGTAAATAACTTTACATGTAGAGAAAACAATTTATTTATTAATCTTTATCGTTGGGTATGCAACAGCATGTATAGCAACAAATAATATTTAATATTCAAATTGTTCTGCTCAAGCTAAAAAATCCAAGAATGATGGTATATAATTTCATAAGTGTGAGCGTTCTAAGCAAGTTATATTGTAGTCCGCTGCAAAATCCGCTGTGCGCTAATTTATAATATATTTCGTAGGCAATATTTGTTCTTATAAATTTATCAACAATGTATCTAATACACTAGGAAACTATTTCATCAAATAACATTACCAAGTGCTGAGCCATACATTTACACTTATGTAATTTATAAAACCGTGCGTATCGTCATTATGGTAGACTAAAATATGAAGATTTTGTCCTAAAACTTCTAATAATATTTGAAATTTTATTCATCCGACTGAATGATTTGCCTTAATACTTACTGAAATAAATACGAATTCTCTGTAGAATTATAAAAAAAAAATGTGTGAGTCTTCCATGGAAGACATGTGTCGCCTGCGGACGTCAATTTTTACAAAAGATATTAAAATTTTCTAAAAATGAATTATATATGCACACCTTTGCATTAAGGTTAATGCACAGAGAAAGTTTAATCAAATTCCTTTGAGCGGATATGGAGTAGTTGAGGATAGAAGTCCCCCCCCCCCTTTTTTTGCAAAAATGTCAATTTTTACAAATTTTTTTTTAAATTTTCTAAAAATGAAATATATATGCACACCTTTGCATTAAGGTTATCAAATTGCTTTGGGCGGTTATGAAGTAGTTGAGAATAGAAGTTTTGAACCCCCCTTCTTTCAAAAATGTCAATTTTTACGAAAAAAATTTGAAAATTTGAAATTTTCTAAAAATGAAATATATATGCACACCTGTGGGAGGGGGAAGGCCAAAATTTCCAATTTAATCTTCTCATGTGTTCCTAGTTAATGAAGATTTAAAGACTTTCTTTCAAGGTACAACATCTTATCTAGTTTAATTACCCAGGTATGTTTAATTAATGAATTTCAAATAGTTGGTTTTAAAAAGACAGACAATTTTAAATAATCTTGTGTTTATATATGAATCAATGTGAAAGTCATTGTATATGAAGGGTGTGCGAGTCATTAAATACATGTACTTGCAAATCTTCAACGGGCACTGATGGAACAAGTTGCTTTCTTTAAAAAAAGAAAAGCAATACGTGAACCCACGACTGCTGACTGGTCACCAACATTTGTTGATTTGATTTGCTTTTGATTTGAAATAATTAGCTGTGAATTAGATATTGATAAATATTGATGAGTTTTGTTGTCACATCATCATTGAAAATATGTAATAGTGTGTAGATTATTGCACAAGTGAATAGGAATGTAGATAATTTTTACTTTGTGTTTAATGTACAAATTCCTGATCCTATTGCAATTCCCAATTTCTGCAAACTCTAAAGTGACTAAGGCAAATTGCATTGACTTTGCAACATATGTTTAATCCTCAGGTTGCTATATTTTCCGGCTCAATTCATTTTAACTTTCAAAATTCATATCGACATAATTTGTTTCCTGGATGTTTTTAATTATCCTGCATAATTATTTGAGGCTCTCTGTGACAATCATACATACTTTATTTGTAATGTAAGCAATGAGGACATATAAGATAAGTGTAAATGTTAAAAGTTTTTGACCTCACATTTGAATATGGTTTTGGCTTTACCTATCAAAATACCTTTATATATGACTAATAATTGCTAGTATATAAGAGGTGTGCTGTGATATACCTTCAAGAATAAAGGAAACCAAATAAATATAAAAAAGAAGTTTGGTATGAGTTTCGATGAGATTGTTTCAAAAGAGATCTTATAACACCGAAATTAACAGCTATAGGTCACCAAACAGCCTTCAACAAAAAAAAGCAAAGCCCATACCACATAGTCAGCTATAAAAGGCCTTGAAATCACAAATGTAAAAAATTCAAACGAGAAAAGGAACGACTTGATTTATGTACCCAAAAAGGAACGAAAAATCAAACATGCAACACAGCATACCATTGAATTACAGGCAGATACATACAGAATGTGGCAGGGATATGTTTGATAAATATTGGTAACTCTATACAATTTAAATATGTCGCCAATGAAACAACTATCCACCAGACCAAATGAATAACCTCTTGAAAAAAATAAAAACCACTTTTTTTCAAATAAGATTTATAATACTGTAAATTCAGAAATTATTGCGATGCTTTTATTATTGCAAAAAATGCGACAGGCTTATAATCGCAATTAGATTTTTCACAATATCGCAAAAATAATATTGCATTTTATTCTAAAATGATAAAATCGCAATAATAAATGCAGGCAATAATTTCTGAAATAACAGTATGTTGGCAATAAGTTGCCTATCCACCAAAAACCAAATGTATGTATGCTTACAAATCATTGCTAAATCTACCTTTTATCAATTATTTTTGCATGACTGGTGAAATTTCCATATTCCATAACCAGCTGAATCAGGTCCAATATGTAGTACAAAGACAAAATATTCATGAATGGAAAATGGTTTTATTTTTATTAATGCATACTTATGATACATAAAAATAATATTCAGTATGAAATTCAATTCTAAAATATTCCAAACAACAAAGCATATTTCAATGTAATAAGGTTAGATATATTGCTTATATTCTTTCAAAGAACCTGTAACATTTTTATTTATTTAAGACTTTAATTTAAAAAAATAAAGAACCATATCAGGAGAAAATTATGTTTGTATTTCTTTGCATTTAAATCAAAAACAGAAAATCTGATTACAAAAATTCTTAAATATTAGCCTCATTTATTATTCTATTCTTACAAAGAATTATCCAGTTAAAATATTATTATGACCATAACATAAGTGACCAAAGTATCTGGGATGTTCATGTCCTTAATTATCAACTAATCTAATTTTAAGACAATAAACAAAGGCGATGTCTTCAAACGGTTATTTATTTATATACAATATTGACACATCATGCCTTCATGATCACACTTACGCAATTTACACTTAAACGGTTTCTTATGAAGTAAAACAATGCAAACTAGTCTCATAATTGCAACATATGTTAAAGATGCAGATACTTGAAGATTAGACTTTAACTGTTATTTAAAAAAAAAAAAAAAAAAAATAATTGAAATTTTAATAATGAACATAAATTCATATTTAAAAATATTTTCCGAAATTTCGAAAAACTACCATCAATAAACCAAAACTAAAATTCAAGTTTTTGATATATTCGTATGTTTCATCAAAATCGTCTTGAAATCTTCCTTTCCCGTTTTATGGATATATTACAACACAAAAAATTAAATTACAATTACTTATAAAACCTTACTAAAACGGTATGAATTAATTAACGTAGAAAAATAAATACTTTTAATAATAATAATATTATCTTTCTGTTTTCCGATTTAATATAAATATTTAAACCAGAATGTTCTCTCCCAAGTTTATGATGAAAAATACACAATATCACGTGGTTAAATCTTCAGACATAATTTAGTTTACATGTTATCGTGATACTGAACAATGCCACGTTATAATTGACCTAGATACACACAGTGTACAGGGGTCGCATCAAAACAAATATAATAGCGTTGTTGTTTGAAACTTTCACAGCGCTTTTAAACATTCACATTATTAACAACACATATATTTTGTGAAAAGGCAAATAGGTTTTAATATTCAAACTAAGTCGTTATTGTTTAAGTTTGATTGTTGAAATACAGCCGTATCAAAGACGTAGATTACTACCTGTATAAATGATTGAAAACATTCGAGACATTCCGAGAATTTTATTCCGACTTCCGGCCGAGAGATATCGAGTGGCCCATAGACACATCCAAAACTCGCCAATATATAAGCGTGAACCCCTCAGGGGGTTCACGCAAAAATTAATTTTACTTTCTTCGCTGCGATACATCTCCATCCAATTAACTCTTCGTCTTTTTTATTATCAGATTTGTACAAAGTTACATACATGTTAATTTTCACATTTATTTTTCAATCAACCATTACAAAAGATCATTGCATATGTTATGGTCACTTTCTTAAAATTTTCGTTGGATAAATATGAAGATTTTCAACAATGTGAAGCTGTGTTGCTAGTAATTTTAGCACACATTTTTTTGTTACCTCAAGGAGGTGGGGGGGTGGGGGGGGGGGTTCATCTTATAAATCCGCCAATGTTGCAGGTTTTTCTAACAAGCTTTTCAGCAACCATAAATCTGCCCTTACAAAATTCGGTTTTATATATTTATCGTAATCTGAACTACATGAACTGTGACGACTATTTCTGTATGGGGGTGAACTACTCTCAAGGTATACCAGTCCGTAGGGCATACTTTACTTCTTTTTTGGAGGGCTTACAAATTTACTAATTTTGGAGATCTTTGGGATAAAACTTCAGACGCACAACGTATCTTTTGGAGGTAAAAAATTATGAGGCATTTTAAAAGGGATAAAAGATGTTTTGACGTATATTTGAGAATATTAATATTTGAAAATTTTCATCTTTAGTGCATTTACCTGTGACTTATTTAGTCCAGAGTCTACAAAATGTATCAAAAATTTTTACATTTTAAAATAAATAGCTCAAATCATACTAAACTAAACATTTTATGTATTTGTTAAGTATTTCATATTCTGTCAACATTCAGGTGAGTTTATTATTATTAATATCATGCTAAAAATTTATTAAACCGTTGGTGGTTAAACGATATTACGCGCGTCATCAGTTTAATGAAATCTAATATTGCTGATTACGTTTAAAAGTAGTAGGGCCTTTTTCGCCATATTTATTTCACTTCTAGGGCCATTTTCAATAAGCCGTCTGAGGCCTATAAAAATTTCTGTAGGCATAGCCTAGTATGTGTTCCCTTAAGATATGCTAATACATGTAATAACTAACATATAAGTTACTAAAAAAATTCTTCTTACCTAAACATGGGAGACATTTTTAACACAAATTTGCGAAATTAACTTCTTGAATACAATTTTTCCACGTGAAGGACACTCAGAACCAAAACTTGTTTTTGGTGTAAATGAGTTTATGAATCTCTTTTTATATGACAATAGAATGATTTTGGGTCTGAAATTCCTTCTTCGCAATATTCCAAAAATGATACAAATTTACCCAAATCGCCCATATATAATCAATGTTTAAGAGTGAAACAAATACTGGGGAAAGTGGCCCTACTTATCTGTTTTCTCCATAAAGCCGAATTGATGTTATTCACCTTGAAACTTGTAATCGCAGATGTAATATATATATAACTATTCCTTCTCTCCACCAAGTATTAAAATAGCAAAATATCCATGGAAACTGATTTGTGAATTGGAAAATGTTTGAAACCGAGATGAAAAAGCCAGTTCCTATACGACAGAACTTTAACAGAAAAAGTCAGTCTGTCTCTCGATTAGATGATTCGAAAAGGAGAGATGTCAGATGGTATAAACTATTATTAAACAGCATAAATGGAAAAATGTTAAATGTGATACAGAACATGTATAATAACATAAAATCTAATGTTATATTTAATAATAATAAATCTGATTTTTTCCCATGTGAAAACGGGGTTCGTCAAGGAGAAAATTTACATCCCTTCCTTTTTACACTATATTTAAATGACTTAGAGGATTTTTTAGCGAACCAGAATGTATCAGGCCTTCTCACAATCTCACAAGAAGTTGAAAATATTATGAATGTTTATATGAAAATATTCTTAATTCTATATGCTGATGACACCGTACTGTTGTCGGAAACACCAGAGGATTTACAAAAGCAATTGGATTCATTCTATGAATATTGCACAGAATGGAAATTAAAAGTAAATACAGAAAAAACTAAAATTGTATGTTTTTCAAATGGGAGATTACCACAAAATTTGCATTTCACCTACGATAACAAAGAAATTGAAATTGTGAAAGATTTTAATTATTTAGGAATAGTATTGACAAAAACAGGGAACTTCAAAAGGGCAATTAAATCGCAGGTTGATAAAGGGACATCGGCAATGTATGAAATTCTAAAAAGAGGAAAATTTCATAATTTATCTATTTCCTGCCAATTAGATCTGTTTGATAAAGTAGTAAAACCCATATTGTTATATGGGTCTGAGCTCTGGGGTTTTAGTAATTGCGATATAATTGAGAGAGTACATTTAAAGTTTTGTAAGCTTTTGCTAAATTTGAAATCTTCCACACCAAATTGTATGCTCTATGGGGAACTAGGACGCTACCCTCTATATATTGATATAAAATTACGTATGGTGTCATACTGGAGTAAATTGATTATAGGTAAACAATCGAAGTTGTCAACAGTTATGTATCGTCTTTTGTATCATATAACTAACACACAAAACGTCTACTTTAATTGGTTAAAATGTATCAAATGTATATATACTCTCTCAAAAAAGAAACGCAACATACAGAAAATAGGAAATTTACTTCATATATTATTTTCATAATTTATGATATAAATAATTTACACAGGAATGCAAAAATTGGCACACTTCTTGTTCATGAGTTCTTTTACCTTGGAATATCACAGTTTGTCACATATTGTCAATAAATCACTCATAAATTGTCAATATCTGGTATGTCCACCATTTGCTTGTAACACAGCCCCGACTCTTCTTGGCATAGATTGAATTAAACGCTGAGTTCGAACACGCGGTATCCTTTGCCACTCAAACTGAAGTGCCTGCTGTAATTGTTGCAGATTTTGCGGTGGTGGTTGTCGTTGGCGCACGCGCCGATCCACTTCATCCCACAAATGTTCAATTGGATTAAGATCGGGTGATCGTGACGGCCAACGGATCACATTGACATTCTGTTGTTCTAAAAAGTCTACTGTTACACGTGCTGTATGTGGTCGGGCATTGTCGTGCTGAAAAATTTCTCTCCGAATGTCAATTACGGGCAATAAATGAGGTCGTAAAATTTCGTCTCTATACCTAACAGCGTTCAGATTGTCTTGGATATGTATCAGCTGTGTGTTTCTGGCATAAGAAATAGCGGCCCACACCATAACACTGCCTCCGCCAAAATTGTCTCTCTCCACAACACAGTTTTGCGCAAAACGTTCGTTTCGGCGCCTATACACACGTATGCGACCATCTCGCTTTTCCAGTTGAAAACGTGACTCATCGCTGAACCATACTCTTCTCCAGTTCTGTAAATTCCATGCACGAACTGTAGTACACCATCTAACCCTCGCTCGGCGGTGTTGGCGTCTCAGTGTTGCCCCAAAGTAAGGTTTTCTTGCCCTCAATCCATGAGAACGTAACCGATTGCGTACTGTCTGTGCTGATATACGGCGCAACCCAGGGACGTTTACAGCTGTTTCTGTTGCAGCAATAGTCCTATTCCGCAGATGGAAAAGTCTGATGTAACGATCTTGCGCCCTGGTTGTAACACGCGGGCGCCCTGAACGTGGCCGATCTGTCGTAGTACCAAGCTGCAGGTAGCGTCCCCAAAGGCGTGAAATTGTGCTACGATGAACATTGTACGTTACAGCAACAGCATTCTGTGATTCTCCGGCCTCTAGTCGTCCGATAGCGATATTCCGGGTAGCAGCGTCTAACCTTGGCATAGCGTCACCTCATCAGAATTTTATTTTACGAATGCATTCATGAAAAGAAATACCGGGTTTTTATACCGACTGACTGAGCTAAAAAATAACCCATGATTTGCACGTGAAAGTCGACCCAGTTTTTGGCAATGCGTAAATCGTAGGGTGTCCCAGATTGCGACCAAAGTCGTTTACGGGTGGATGAATTTAAATGATTGTACCTGGAAACTTTTTATGAAGGTGTAATTATGATCATGTGTACATATATTTTGATATTTATTGGTTATTTGTCCGGAAAAATAATATTTCAAAAAGATAATCTGATGTTGCGTTTCTTTTTTGAGAGAGTATATATTTGGAACACACAAACTTTCGTTAATGATATATGGTTAAAAGCAAACATTAAAGAAAGATTATATGACCAGTTTAAATAGACGTGGAAAGAAACAATCCAGAATTGTTCAAAAACTTTAAATTATCGAATATTTAAGGACAAGTTTACTTTTGAAGAATATTTTGATATTCTGGACGAAAAAGATTTTTTAACATTTTGTAAATTTAGAACAACTAATCATAAACTGCCTGTAGAATATGGCAGATGGAACAATATAGAACGGGAAAATAGAAAATGTAACTTATGTAATTTAGAAGAAATAGGTGATGAATTTCACTACATACTTAACTGTAAATATTTTGATGAATTCAGAAACATTTACATAAAAAAGAAGTTTACAAGACGGCCAAATACTATTAACTTCAATGATATTATGGCATCAAAGAATAAGACAAATTTAATAAAATTATGTAAATTCATAAGGATCATTAACGAAAGAGTGTGTTCTCCTAGTTAACCTTTTACCTTTCTTTCATTTTGTGTAGATGGACTCTGTATATTGTATATAACTTTTTTCTTTTTTTTTTTTCTCTATACCTATGTATTTGGTGATGAGAAATAAAGATATATATGAATTTATTCAATTTCTTTCTCTTATACAATTTATTATCACTCCAGCAGGTCTCAATTTTTACGGAAGATTCACACATTTTAACATATTACTGGAAATTTTGCCAATTAAAAAGATGGTCAATTCAGCATGTTCAGTTCGTGGCATAAAAAAATTAGTAAAATTTTAAACCTTGCGATGATCAATTAATTTTGTAATTTAAAAACAACTGTTACATTGACTATAACAAGCGAGAATTTATACTGAAATTTACTGATTAAAATCACTTTGCAGGATATTATGTCATGAAAATATACAAGTTGACTCCAAAAAGTAATAATTTAAACCCGAAAGAGTGTGTATAATACTTTATTTATTTATTTGCAAATGCGCCAAGAAAGGGAGAAAGGCTATTACTTGTTATCATCTCTTGCTAAATACGAGGTCATGACCTTCCTGATAAGCCTGTGGTATGATTATTTAGAAGTGACTGCGTATGTGTTGATTAATTACTATTGTATAAAATAAAAACAATTAGTGGAGGCATATTATAGCAGATAGAAGAATTAATAGTTGCCATCTTATAATTGTTATATTAAAATTTCGATTTATCAATACAAACGTTTACTATAACAAGTTTGTATTGATAAATCAACATTTTGATATAACATAATTGCTATCAATTTTCCAGAATTTAATTTTATTAAAAGATATAATGGAGAGAGAGAGAGAGAGAGAGAGAGAGAGGGGTGACATAGAGAGAGAGGGGGAAGGGGGGGGGGGGTGACATATAATGGCAGATAGAGGAATTAATAGTTACCATCTTATAATTCCTATCAATATTCCAGCATTTAGCTTCAGTAAAAGATATAATCAGAAGATCCAGAAAAATGTCAAACATTCTATCAAGAGGATGAAAGTATTTGAAATTGTGTAAGAAATTATTTCTCTAAACCTGAGACATTTTCTGAACCAGATCCTGAAAAAAAGTTGTATTTTATGTAACTTGCAAAGCCAATTAATCAACAATTCTGCTGATTGAAAGTATGTAATCATTATTTTCATCAGTAAGTTATCTATTAATATTACATATTTGTTCTCGGATCATTTTTATTAAAACATTGAAACAGAAGGTAATAATTTTTTTTCGATTTTTCGTCATTGGTCAAATTTTTAATTTCCCCAGTTTGATTATTGTATGATCCTTCTAGCTTTTAAACAAGTTGCTTTCTTTAAAAAAAGAAAAGCAATACGTGAACCCACGACTGCTGACTGGTCACCAATGAAATAATTAGCTGTGAATTAGATATTGAAAATTTTGATGAGTTTTGTTGTAACATCATCATTGAAAATATGTAATAGTGATTATTGCACAAGTGAATAGGAATGTAGATAATTTTTACTTTGTGTTTAATGTACAAATTCCTGATCCTATTGCAATTCCCAATTTCTGCAAACTCTAAAGTGACTAAGGCAAATTGTATTGACTTTGCAACATATGTTTAATCCTCAGGTTGCTATATTTTCCGGCTCAATTCATTTTAACTTTCAAAATTCATATTGACATAATTTGTTTCCTGGATGTTTTTAATTATCCTGCATAATTATTTGAGGCTGTCTGTGACAATCATACATACTTTATTTGTAATGTAAGCAATGAGGACATATAAGATAAGTGTAAATGTTAAAGTTTTTGTCCTCACATTTGAATATGGTTTTGGCTTTACCTATCAAAATACCTTTATATATGACTAATAATTGCTTGTATATAAGAAGTGTGCTGTGATATACCTTCAAGAATAAAGGAAACCAAATAAATATAAAAAAGAAGTTTGGTATGAATTTCGATGAGATTGTAGCACAAGAGACCTTATAACACCGAAATTAACAGCTATAGATCACCAAACAGCCTCCAACAAAAAAAAAGCAAAGCCCATACCAAATAGTCAGCTATAAAAGGCCTTGAAATCACAAATGCAAACATTCAAACGAGAAAAGGAACGACCTGATTAATGTATCCAAAAAGGAACGAAAAATCAAACATGCAACACAGCAACAAAAAACAACCATTGAATTACAGGCAGATACATACAGAATGTGGTAGGGATATGTTTGATAAATATTGGTAACTCTATACAATTTAAATATGTCGCCAATGAAACAACTATCCACCAGACGAAATGAATAACCTCTTGCAAAAAATAAAGACCACTTTTTTCAAATAAGATTTATAATACTGTAAATTCAGAAATTATTGCGATGCTTTTAGTATTGCAAAAAATGCGACAGGCTTATAATCGCAATTCTTTATACTCACATTTTGAATTTTTTTTATAAGAATTAAACAGGATTTTTCACAATTTCGCAAAAATAATATTGCATTTTATTCTAAACATATTGCTTATAGTCATTCAAAGAACCTGTAAAATTTTTATTTATTTAACACTTTAATTTAAAAAAACAAAGAACCATATCAGGAGAAAATTATGTTTTCCATTCATGAAGATTTTGAAAAAAACGAAATGATTCTTCTGCATTTGCATATCTCCAATATAGCTGAGATAAATTGTATTCCTAAACATAACTTATATTAGATATTATACCAATTTATTGGCAAAATTGGTATAATAATTAACACTTTTTTATAAACATATTATATGATACAATTATATATATATATATATATAACTTACGAAATTTAAATATGAGTTTATGATATAATAATACATCTTAATAAAAAAAAATATTAATGAATTAACACGTTTTAAGAATATATCGGTAAATTATTTCCCTTTTGGAACCTCATTTCATGTTACATAAGTGACCAAAGTATCTGGGATGTTCATGTCCGTAATTATCAACTAATTTAATTTTAAGACAATCTGAGACTACTATATAGTAGTCTCAGAGACAATAAACAAAGGCGATGTCTTCAAAGGGTTATTTATTTATATACAATATTGACACATCATGCTTTCATGAAGTCACACTTACACAATTTACACTTAAACGGTTTCTTATGAAGTAAAACAATGCAAGCTATTCTCATAATTGCAACATATGTTAAAGATGCAGATACTTGAAGATTAGACTTTAACTGTTATTTAAAAACAAAAATAAAAAAATAATTGAAATTTAATGAACATAAATTAATATTTAAAAATCTTTTCCGAAATTTCCAAAAACTACCATCAATAAACCAAAACTAAAGTTCAAGTTTTTGATATATTCGTATATTTCATCAATATCGTCTTGAAATCTTCCTTTCCCGTTTTATGGATATATTACAATACAAAAGATTAAATAATAATTACTTATAAAACCTTACTAAAACGGTATGAATTAATTAACGTAGAAAAATAAATACTTTTAATAATAATAATATTATCTTTCTGTTTTCCGATTTAATATAAATATTTAAACCAGAATGTTCTCTCCCAAGTTTATGATGAAAAATACACAATATCACGTGGTTAAATCTTCAGACATAATTTAGTTTTAATACATGTTATCGTGACACTGAACAATGCCACGTTATAATTGACCTAGATACACACAGTGTACAGGGGTCGCATCAAAACAAATATAATAGCGTTGTTGTTTAGAAACTTTCACAGCGCTTTTAAACATTCACATTATTAAAAACACATATATTTTGTGAAAAGGCAAATAGGTTTAAATATTCAAACTAAGTCGTTATTGTTTAAGTTTGATTGCTGAAATATAGCCGTATCAAAGACGTAGATTACTACCTGTATAAATGATTGAAAACATTCGAGACATTCCGAGAATTTTATTCCGACTTCCGGCCGAGAGATATCGAGTGGCCCATAGACACATCCAAAACTCGCCAATATATAAGCGTGAACCCCTCAGGGGGTTCACGCAAAAATACTGCAATTGTTTTACTTTAAAAAAAATCAATGTTTTTATCCATTTTTTCAGAAACAATGTGTATAAATGTGTATAAACAATGTGGTACAATGATAATAAAGTTTGTACCATACACAGATGGAGATAAGATTTTTGAAAGACCACTACTTATGACCAGCTGTGTTGAATGTCACAAGCAAAACGTGTTAATTACCCTTGATAACCATCAGTACAGACAGATAAAGTGACTGAACTTCTCAGAACTTTTTATCCTCTCAAAAAAAAATATTGCGTAAAAAAAAATTATTTATAAATCTTGACCCCCCCCCCCCCCATTTTATTTCCAACATTTTTACCCCCAATATTTCTCAAGCCCCCCCCCCCCCCCCGCCCCCTATAAATATTGACCGGCCCCTAAGCAAACATGCCTTATTGTGTTGTATTTGGATTTTAATTCTATGGTGGTTAAGTCTGTTTCTTTTGGGGAGGTTTCCAAAAGAACAAGACAGGTTTAGAATAGATGGCTTCATAGCAAAGTTTCGTTAAAACCTTTCACTGAAGATCCCAAGAGACTAGCCATGTTGGGCTACCCAATCAATAAATTCACTGCCTATTCAAAGAAAAGCGTATGAAGAAAAGTGAAGACTTAAAAAAAGATACATATTCGGGGAAATGTGGGGTGAAAAACTTGGTGATTTACATTTAAAGGGGATAGATTATCTATAAAACATAGGTAATATAAACAAAATATTAATTTTAATAATTAGTAATTTTAAGTTTTATCTCATGTATTTTTTAAATCCCGGATTTATACCCATTTGATTTTCCTTGCACGTATTATACATTGTACACATCATAGACATACGTGAAATATTCTTGGTGCATTACATTAAAATTATAATAAAGCTTTACATTCAGGTTTGAAAAAATTTTCACTATCGATATCCTACAATAAAAATGGTTTAATAAATATTTTCATAATTTGGTGTCACCATTGGAGTTTGAAGCATGTCGGATCATGGCGACTTTTATAGTGTGTTATGATACTCTTTTTGGTTTCCTTGACCATATTTACAAAAAAAGGGGGGACTCTTAGATTTAACTGCTTAACCATTTTATGCTCGTGTCCCAAGTTGGGAATCTCAGTTACCTTTCTGTTCATTTATTTGTTGATATTCTGACATGATATTGTACCGCTGGACATAACTACTCATGAATTACTCTGGGGCTTGTGATTTATAACGGCACTCCATGTCCGTTTTTCCTCAAACATACAGTTAAAAGTTTAACATGAATCATATATTGGATAGTGGAAATAAAGCATTTTCGGATACTCCACAATAAAACAATCCACAAAGTCCAGATTCTTTAAATTATTCAAAAGGTGCTTGAAGAACATTCAACAAAGCTTCTTATGCAGCTTGAAATGTAAATCCGAATGTCGCCGAACAACTTTAAAATATAGTCTGTTTGTTAAGTTTGTGAAACGGTGAAACTTTGGCAAATCGGATTTTGATAATGTTTTCGTGTAATTTTTTTTTTTTTTGTAAAATACTCATTAGAGCAAAGTTACTTGGGTGACAGGAATAAAATTGGGAAGTAGCGCACCCATATTACTTTACTAATTTTTTTCTTACTTTTGTTGACCGGGTAAATTGCAGAAAAGTAGTATGTATTTTTTGCAGACACAACATATTCTTTTCTGCGGAAAAGTAAAACTGTTATTTCACAAAAAAATGTGGAAATTTAAACCAATTTATCTCGTCAAATTTACCACCCCCCCCTTTCCAATAAAAAAATAAAATCAAATAAAAATGAAAACAAAAAAACAAAAACAACAAAAAAGCAAATGAATAAAGGAAATGTAATAAAATGGAGATAAACGAAAATTACATAATAACGGATTTACAAATAAAATTTACATTTACTACATTTTAATTCATATTTAAAAAAATATATAATTGTTTATCCGTCTTGTTTTTTTCAATCAAGATTACCAGTACTACATGTTTTTAGATAAAATACATAAAATCTTGATATCATCCTAACTAGCTATCCCGCCCGTTTATACCAGATTATCACTTCAGAATTTGTTCTGGATGATTAAACACAATAAACATGTGATAAGGTAATTAACACGGGACTTATTGATCACTCTGACACGTGCCGATAAAAAATATTTATGTATGAATCTAATAATAATGAGATTTTAAATTCATGGGTTTTTTTTTGCATTTTGATTTTCATTTTATGACCTTTTCTTCATTTCTCTCACCATCATGTCTTTAGATTTTTTTCTTCCAACCAGCCAGATTAAGGTGCTTCGAGGTATTTCTACGAAGCCCTCTTCTTGATGTACGATGTATCTTGGCCGATTGCCGCGAAAAAATAAACCTTCACAAAAGACAATAACAAAATCAACAACAATTAAATAAAGAAAATATAAAATTATAAAAAAAAATAAAATATGCCTCGATCGTCCACGAATGAGGAAAAGTTTACGAATAGACAAGATATGAACTTCTTGACAACAAAGATCATGGAAATAGGAATCTGTATTGTGGTATTTTCTACAATCAAAACTGCTGCAAGTTACCTTCCACCCTCCCCCCCCCCAAACACTTTCCTTACCGGGGAATTTAAGCCGATCCTTACATAGTAAGAAATTCTGATTACTCTTTAGTTGAAGAAATCCAAACATAGTGAATCAAACTTTGGCTTTGATATATATATAGAAAAGGAAAATGACATTGTATGCGTAAAAAGTCGTTCTTGTGCATCGAAATTGGTATCAAAGAATATTATCGTTATCATCATGATCATATTTAAATGAAATAAAAGCGTAAGAACGGAAATGGACTTAATTAATGCATACTACGAACATGTACGTATGTTACAGTTTGTAATTCCGATATGCGAACGATTATAATACGGATGCAGTTTTAGATTTTTTCACCCACAGGTGTTTGAATGCCTTAATCTGATCAACAGAAAATATTAACTTGGAGTTGCCTTATCAGAGGCCCGAATTTTAGATCGTAAAATATTGTCATAGATTCATATCCAGCTCATACATGTCATATTCAAAGGTCTCACTTGGTAACTTCGTAGTTAAACTTATAATAGTCACTTTTTAATGTAAGTTTCATTTCTTATTTTGTAGTCTCACATTTTGATGTGACAAGGGCGAATCTAGAATTTGGGGAGGGGGTGGCATCCACCCAACATTCGAATAATTATTGCCCCTTGCTGCAACGCGACGGATGAATTTAGTAATGATCTGCATCCGTCCGTGCGCCCGCCTGTGCGTCTCATAATTCGGAACATATTAAACAAAAATAAAGAAATATTAAATGAAAAAAGAATGAAAGTAAACATTTTGTTTAAAATGTTTTAAATGCCCTTTTGCACTAACACACCTAAAAATAAAAAAACAACCTAGCTATACTTGCATGATTAATTTATGCATTGTACCTATATAAATTTCACATATACTGATTCACAAATATTTAAATAAAAATGAAACCAGATTTTAAAGTTTAAGCCATCGTCTGTGAAGTAATTAAATGAAAATCTTCAATGCACGTTGATGGAAAATTAATTTTACCCCGTTGTAAAAAGTTACACGCGTGTTAGTTTTCACAACTATTTGTCATTTATTATCAATTACATGTACTACAAGAGATCATTTGTAATGATCACTTTCGTAAGATTTTATAATTATAAACATAATCAAGGAGGTCGATTTGTGTTTTTTTTAATTTTTCATATAACATTTTTTGGTGACCTTAACTTAGGAGAGGGGGACACGTGCCCTCTGTGCTCCGTAAATCCGCCACTGAGTGATCTTTCTCAAATTTTCATAGTTTTATATAATGTATACATGTAATTAAGTTGAAAAGTTAAGTTATAAAAAGTGCAAAAATGGCCGTTAATACATTTGGCTGGGTTATCAGAGCTCACTCTATAAAAACACGTGGAAATTTGCATATTCTGTTCGAAATCGACTCTTACATGACATATTTCATGAACCAAGAAATTCTTATTTAGTTTAATTCTATATCTTCGAAACAGTTTATATTTTGATAAAATGCCCTCTAATAAAAAACTAACAGTTAACAAATCTTTATGATGTCTATTTTTATCTTGCCTGACCAGAAATGACAAGCAACATTTTTAAAACTATTATTTGACATGTTCAAAGGTGACCAAAGCAAAACGTTTTTGCAGCAGAAAATTAATTTGAAACCCTCAATTAATATCTGCAAATTCATTCCGAAATCTCCTAGCTTAATGGACTGGAATATGACGTATGAGAGCCCTTGTCATTAAAAGAAGCGAGGTTTGACTTCAGAGGAATCTCGGACTATCTACATAATGTATTAAGTTTAAAATTACATGTCTTTTCATGATTTTGATTTTATTTCGTCAATTTGGCACCGGTGCACACACTATCAATTTCGCTTCTTTTTTTAAACTCAGATTGCAAATAATCTTCATATAGTTTGATGTTAGTTTCTCAAAAAACTTTGTCTACTCAGTTTGAAAAAAAATATCTTTCCCGGATTCTGATGTCAGTATTGTATTGTTTTACCTCTTTTTTTTTGTTGAAATCAGACAGGAAGACATTCTGATTTAATGAAGTAAGTTTGTTACTGTTTCAGTTAAATTGAGGCCACTGATTTTCTCAGATCAGTTTCATTTTTTATTTGTTGAAGTTAGATTCGGAACTATTCAGCTCACATTCATACTCATGTAGATTCTTATTTGATCAAGTCAGTTGCATTTCTGATATGTATTAGTCAGATTCGAATATATATCCGTCTCGCAGTCAAACAAATGAAGATTCTTATTTCATGAAGTCAGTTTGTTGGGTCCCAGTTACTCATCTCAAGTCAGTTTCATTTCTTATCTATTTAAATCAGATTCGAAAGTACCCAGATGAAAGTCATACACTTGTAGATTCTTAATGGATTAAGTCAGTTCGTTCGGTCTCCTTTAAATTGTGCGCACTGATTTTTTCAATTCGGTTTCATTTATTTTCGTTTAAATCAGATTGAAAGTAAAGTCAAGAAATACCAAAGGGATATTCGAAGGAGGGGAAAATCGAAAACAACTGACAAACTCCGAAGAACACCGAAGACAAGACCAAAACAATACAAACACTACACTTAAAACCTAAAAACATATGAACAACATGGACCCCACCAAAAAACCGAGGGTAGTCTCTCAATTTTGCAGCGATGTCAGTTTGTTACTTTCTCATATTCTCATGTAAAGTTATCCTTCATAAAATATACTAGTCAGAGATTCCTCTGACGTCAGATGACCCTGTTTCTCAATTGAATACCGTCAGAGATCACTCTATATACAAAACTGGGAAATTTGTCGACTCTGTCCAGATATTGTTAATCAGTTTTATATATGGATTTTATTTCTTGTAAATGAACTTTAGTTGAGTGCTTTTTTTTATGTCAGCTAATTACCCCTATCTTTCACAGTTTTTGTCATCACTACAGTGGTAAAAAAGAAGTCATGAAATATTTTTCATCTTTTAATGGAGTAGAATTTTAACATAATTTATATAACCTATTGTTCTGTAGATTAAACGGTCTAGATATTATATATTACTATGCTTTATTGAGCCAAGCATAATAGTGCTCAGCTGTCAATATGAAGCTATCGTATTTAAATACTGTTCGGAGAATCCCTTTTGTGAAGATTACTGTGGTCCTTCTGCATAAATTTTTCATCTTACCTTTTTCGCAAAATGTATCTCCTCCGTGACCAATTCATATACCTACTGTTTCTTGTCAGTTAACGTTTGGGTATGAAAGTAGGGTTTTGAGAAGGGTTTTTTGTTAGAGAATGCTATTTTTATCACACAATCCTTTAAAATTATATTAATATTCACAGCAGAATATAACAAAACATTCATTTTTATGGTAAATCTGTTATCATCATTTATGGTAAGATTTCCTTTGTTTAATTAGTTAAAAGGTGACCGAATTGTTTCAATGAACTCCCAAATGGATTAGCGAATGTATACATAACACGGGATCTTTAAATAAAAAATCACACTTCTTGACCTGTATTTTACAATGTTATTCCTGAAATTGTATATAATTACAATTTTCGGAAAAGGCTAAAGACAGTTTTCGAAAATGAATAATAAGAAATTAAAAAAAAAATCGGGACTTTCCAAAGAAGAAAAGGTGTATTTTATTAATATCCGGCTCCTTTAGTTTTTTTTTATTTAGCACGTTTATGCGCACATCATTTTCTGACTGTAACAAGTAAGTTAAGAACAACGAGAAGGGAAGTTACTCTTATTCAAAAAATGTCTTGAATTGGATCAAGAAGAAAAATCTTAACTTGAACAAACTTACTTGTACAAGTCAGAATAATATACCATTAACTAAAGAGAGATAACTCTTCCCGGATTTTTTTTCTGACTGTTAAGAGTAAGAAATATTCTGACTTAAATATGTAGATCCCCTGACTGTTCCATGATGCATTACCTTTTCCCTTCAGAATATATATGAAAATGAAATTGTAGATATAAACATTTCCTTAGTGACGGATGAATTTTTCAAAAGATGCCGTGAGTTAGGTAGAGCATATTTTTGGAAAATAATTGTTCCTATTGTTCCATTGTCATCATGGTCAGGGCTAGCGAAGCTTAATTTCACAAATATATCCAATAATCAGACGATAAAAAGCAGTTTTAGTGTGTGGCTGCGTGTGTTGTCCACGTTTATAATTATCAAAGATGCCCGAGATAAATTTCGTCATTAATGATAAAGATGACCATTTGTTAAAAATATTTTTATCTAGGGTATGGTAGAGATATATTTAGACAGGTCATATGACAAATAATGTAAAAATAGATAATGGTTGGTTTTATCACTTTGTGCAAGGTAAACATCCGAGCAATCCAAAAAACAACTAAGTTAGGAATTCCTCTGACCTTTACCTTCCTTCTTCATAATCTTCAAAGTTCATAACCTTTACAGTTAGGAGAAATTGCGTTATAGTAGAAAAACAATCCTGAATACATGAAGCGGAAACATCCCACTCGAAGGAGAATGTTTTTAATTTGTTTTATTCTTCTTCTTCCGTAATTGCAAACAGAAATACATTAAAAATATGTGTATACTTGTTTATTTAAATCAATGTGTTAAAATGATGCATTCGAGAACCTTCTAAGGGATATGTTGGGAGAATTCATATTGGAAAAATGCATACAAATTCCATTTGCACATAAACAAAGCTGCAGTTTAAATTTATAAATGCAGATTGTCAAATCCGATAATAACCTTTATAATCTGAACCATACATCGTTTATTTTGAACCACGCGTTTTGCCGCTTATTCGGCTAATTCGTAAATTTAGTATTATAGATTTGCTTCAGCCTCCATCGTTTGGTTACCGCGGAACATGATTCATGTCCGGAGCACCAGAAGCATTGTTTTAGATTAAATTTTCAAGATGTGTTATTGTTTTGTTTGGTAATTCTATGAATTCGTAAACATATTTTTACTTGACTTGGGCGGGGCCTCGGTGGCCGAGTGGTCTAGGCAGTTCGTCATGACTACTAATGATCACTAGCCTGTCAACTCTGATGTTGCGAATTCTAATCTCACCTTTGGCGGGGTGTGTTCGACGCCGATTTTAATTGACAATAATTGCCAATTTTCATACCGAAGGTCGGTGGTTCTCTCCGGGTACTACGGCTTCCTCCACCAATAAAAACTGGCCGCCGCGAAATAGAAAAATGTGCTGAAAACGGCGTAAAACCCCAAATAAACAAACTTCACCTGGCGAATATTTTGACGTCTGTCGTTTCCAAATTTTTTGCGGTGTGATCTCCTCTACAACACTTTCGCCAACTACACCGTAACATGATAAGAGGCATCTGTTGCAGTACCATTGGAACAATTTACATGGCCTCTATGAACATTGGATTGGTTCATTCACAGTTGTGTCCAGGGTCTTGAGTCGCAAACACTCATACGACTACGATTGGTCGTAAGTGTAATTTCCGGTTTTCAATGGTTTTTTTTTCTATATTGATGCCCTGGAAACAGTCTCGATCGTTTGTGAAACTTGGACCAGGACTACAGACTTTGGGGGAAACCTTAATCTTGTTTTTATTTTAATTCCCTGGTCACGGGTATACCTGCAATGAAGGTTAGCCCATAGCAGTGTTTTTGAAGGATAAAAAATTAAGTATGTTGCGAAACAGTTCATACGACAATAGAAACAAGGAAAGTAAATGGAAATGGTGAGATGTCAAAGGGGTATAAAACGACTTAAATGTACAAAATACACAAGTCAAACAAAACCAAATACAAAATCGTAAAAATTACCCAGTTTTGCTCTGGGTTTCCAAGAGTCAACTCCTTTTTTTTATTTTTTTTTCATGCTCATGCATAATCAAGGCCATATTGTCAAATGTTGGGTAATTTTAACTTTTTGGTTTTGTTGTTCTTTTACGATTATATCTAATATCTAAATTTTTGTTCTGTGGTTTCTGCTATGCCTCAAATTTGCTGCAAAACAGATCCGGTCACAACAGAAATAAGTGATGTTGTTGGTGTATAGCTTAGCTTGTTGTCAAGTTTTCAAGATGAACAGGTTTATCCCCCTGGAAACTACTAGCCAATTTTGTTCAATAATCTACCATCACTATGACAACGAAAAAATAAAATCCAACTGAAAAATGTTATTCTGTTTATTATTAGCAATTAAATGACATGTTCTTATAATCCTAATAAAAATATATATTTTGGCATTTTACATCGATGAATATTATGTAAAGATCATTCATTTTTATGCGGATTGAAGAAAATATGGAATGTGGATGATTGACTAGCAGATAATCATCAAATTTAGCGTAAAAAAATAAATCGCCGATTGAGTATTTTCTTTACATTTTTTTTATGCTTATGAGAATGCTCGCATCCTGTAATGTTCTCATATCCCAATGAATAATGAATATATTTACGATGATTATACCGAGTGAAGTTTAAATTTAAATTAAGCTACATATATATTAAAAATGCGAAATATTTAGCGTTGGGAATTAAATTTATTTATTTATATTTTTTAAATTGATACGTTAGGGGTCATCCATAATTGACAATATTTTTCACAAGATTACAAAGAGCACTCTCTTTGGAAACTCTCGCCCCTCCTAAAAAAGTGTACATCAACATTATTTAACATTGTTGCTGTGGACAGATACCACTCCTTACTAGGAAAGAGCATCGATACTTCCCTTGAAAATGCATGTAGCAGGTCCAGAGCAGGAGTCATATGTTGACATACTTAAGTAATTTGCCATTTGTTGGCGTTTTGCTGCCTTATAAACTGTTTTGAACTTTGTCAGCACAATGAATTCTATAAATATCACCAGCGTGTATTTTTTTCTAGAATATCAGCAGAAGTGACATAAAATTTTTTTAAAGCGTACGATAAAACTTTTGAATTTGAAAACCCCGCTCCCTTTTCGAGCGTTTTGTAAACTTGTGAAAAATGTTGACAATTATGGATGACTCCTTAATGAAAAAAAATGGTGATTTCTTATGATTTTTTTTTAAAAGCTTTACACACTGATATTTATAACCACAAAGTCATTTCCTACAGTCAAAACATTCCATTTAAATGTTGTAATAATTTCATAAAGTCACAATTAACAAACTCGCACATATTCCTTAGAGCACTTCCAATTGCCATCACAATGACACTGGCATTGAAACTGTCTGCAGAATTCAGTCAGAACGAATACACTGTTTCCGGGATAATTATTTCCCCTGACGTTGCATTTTTCGCACTTCCCTGTCGAGCATAAATTTTCAGTGCGTTCAGCTGGACAATTCCAAGATCCATTACATTGACAGTCACAATCATATCTTTGACACCTGTCTGTGTACTGGAACGGCTTATTTGGTAAATATCGTTTCCCATTCACAAGACAATCCCGACATATCTGGCCACTGGATTTACAAATGTCTGTTGTAGAAGGGCAGTCATAAGATCCGTCACAGTTACATGTACACTTCTTTAAATTGCATCCGTCTATGTAAGAAAATTCCTTATTTGGTGGGTACCTTTGTCCACTGATATAACATTCACGACATTCGTTTGATCGGACTCCAGCGCAAAGATTTTGTGTTCTACTTGCTGGGCATCTCCATGAACCATCACACTTACAATCGCAATTATAACGGAAACATCGATCGTCGTATTGAAAAGATCTGTTTGGGGGATAACTTCTGCCGTTAACTTCACAATTTCTACATTTGTCAGGGCGCCCTTCACATATGTCCTTTGTTCTTTCAGCAGGACAGTTGTATTTGCCATCGCATCTACAATCACAATTGAACCGGAAGCAGTCATCTTCATACTCGAATATTGTATTTGCAGGATAAACCTTGCCATTTACTTGACAGTCAGTGCATGTTTTAGGACAAATGTTAATTGTTCGGCTTTCAGGGCAATTCCATGAACCATTACAGCGACATTCACAACTGAACCGGAAACAATTATCATCGAACTGGAAGTTTGAATTAGCTCTGTACTCAACGTTATTTACGATACAAGCTCTACAACCTCTACTATCAACCGCTGATCCGGAAGTGTATCCTGATCGAGAACGTAATTCTGTGACAATCTCAGACCCTCCAATTGCTGAAGTACTTGAAACGGACTCCGAACCGGAGCTTTTGTGCGTTTCTGTTATTGTCTTTGATTCGTAAACTGAACTTGAACCTGTTTTGCTGCCTTCAGAATTAGTGCTACCAGTTGTTTGTCTAGAACTTGTCCTGCTACTTCCAGATGATGTACGATCATATCCTGAATTAGTTTTTGACCCACCTCCAGATTCGGATCTCGTTCGTTCAGTATTTGTTACTCTCGTTGCAAATTGTTGAAGAAGATTTCCTTCACTGTCACAAATTCTCTGTGTTCTTGACGCAGGACAGTTGAACGATCCATCACAACTACACGAACAAGTGTATCTGAAACAGCCTTCATCGTATTGAAACTGTTTATTCGATTGATATTGTACTCCGTTTACTACACAGCCGCGACAGTTGTCACCTTGACCGCCACAGATATTTATTGTTCGTGAAGCTGGACAATCATAGGAACCATCGCAATTACAGTCGCAATTGTAACGATTGCATCCACGATCAAAGGAAAACCTAGCGTTTCCACGATAGCGCCTTCCATCTACAGTACACTCTTGACACGTACCACTATCGCAAATCTTCTCCGTTCGTTGTGCGGGACAGGTCCATGATCCATCACATTTACAACCACAGTTATAACGCAAACAGTCCTCTTCAAAGGAGAATCGGGAATTTCCCGGATATCGTTTTCCCCGTACTTCACATTCTCTGCACTGTCCTTGTGGGTTATCACAGATTCGAGTTGTACGAGATGCTGGACAGTTCCACGACCCATCGCATTTACAATCACAGTTATACCGGAAACAATCTTTATCGTAGGAGAATCTTGAATTTCCGCGGTATCTTCTACCCTCCACCTCGCATTCACGACACTGACCAGGTCTTTCGGTATCAGAGCAAATATTTTCAGTATCAGAGGCAGGACAAGACCAAGAACCGTCACATCTACAAATACAATTGAACCGACTGCATCCCTCGTCGTATGTAAATCTAGAATTTCCGGGATATTTCTTGCCTTTCACATCGCATTCCGTGCACGTACTCGGTGCTTCACAGATTCTCTCAGTTCTAGATGCTGGACAATTCCATGTACCATCGCAATTACAATCGCAGTTGTATCTAAAGCAGTCCTCCTCGTATGAGAATCTAGAATTACCTCTGTAAGTGTTTCCTTTAACTTCGCAGTTTCTACATTGCCCTGTCTGTCCTGTTTGCCTAATTGTATCTTGGCATGTGTTAATGATGTCTTCTCCTGCACAACTGTAACGACCACTACAATCACAGGTACACTGGTACTTTCGACATCTGTCAATATCCAGTGTGAATCTGAAATAATGAGAAAATGGATTATAATTCATTTAAAACAGTCATATTTTACGATTAAGCTTTCTTTATCTTACCATTCTCCATGTTTATATCTGTAAGGCATATTTTTTAATGTTCCCCATTTTTGATATATATGTGAGTTGTCTCCTATTTACGGAGTTATCTGCTCTTTGGATAAGGTGTCTTTCGATGTGCAAATTTTCATTTTTCTGCAAAATAATATTTCTTCCTAACACTATCCAGCGTTCACAATAATGATGTGTTTTAAGATATATTTTTCCACATTTTTCTATGTCTGATGAACGCCTTCCCTAATTCAATATTTTCAGAAAAACTTAATAAGTAAATTTTGCATCTCATGTCAAATACAAGACACCTTCTGATAACTCATGCATATGGGAGACAACTCTAATATCACAATGTAGGGGATAGTCATTTCATCAATTTCCAAGATGCATAGTTTTATTCAGCATAAATTTTTGATATTATATTTATGTTGGTTTTTTCAATGTCGCATGCTGTAGAGGAAAAGCTTATTCAAATATAAACTTTTTTCCAATCCACGAAAATTAGTACCCATTATTTCTTTAAAATAAAATGCTCCGCTGGGCGCAGCTAGATACGACCGCAGATGTCGAACCCTGAATAGTTGGCTCAATTATGAACACAACATTCAAGCTTGATACAATACTGAATTTGGATTGTGAATAAATATTTGACACAGCATAGGTTTCTGACACAGAATGAATGTTGTCTAAGAACTTAAAATTTTTTAATTTACCTATTCAAACCATATCAGTATTATTTGTTTTTATATATAAATCAGAAATAACCAATTTAAAATTTAAAATTGGGCACACATATCAATTTCTTGCTATTGCGCAATACTGTGCAATTGAAAATTTCTTGAAATATTTGACACATAATAGGTTTCTGACACAGAATAACTGAAATCAAAGAACTTAGAATTGGTCATATGATTTGAATTTATATTCAATTTTTTGCTTCTTGTGCAATACAATATGCTGTGGAGAATTGCCCCCCCCCCCAAAAAAAAAATAATAATTTACCCCTTTTTTTAGCTTTTGTGCAATACACTATGAAGTTGCACACTGACCCCCCCCCCCCCTCCCAAAAAAAAAAACAAAAAACAATAAAATTTATTGTAACCCCCCCTTTTTTGCTAAAAAAATTTGAAATTTTCTTTTTAATTTATGAAATATGAAATGAGAAAAAAATTACCCCCTCCCCAATTTCTCATTTACCCCCTCCCCCCCCTCTAAATTTTGTTTTCACCCCCCACCCCCCCCCCCCCCCCCATTTCTTTATACTTTGCAACCATAACAGCCCATTTAAATACACCATAACATATTAAAATAGAAAATGACATCATAGTCATGGAATTTGTTAATAATAAGGTTTTGATAACAGGGCACACATATCAATTTCTTGCTATTGCACAATACTGTGCAATTGAAAATTTCTTCAAATATTTGACACATAATAGGTTTCTGACACAGAATAACTGAAATAAAGAACTTAGAATTGGTCATATGATTTGAATTTATATTCAATTTTTTGCTTCTTGTGCAATACAATATGCTGTGGAGAATTGCCCCCCCCCCCAAAAAAAAAAAAAAATAATTTACCCCTTTTTTAGCTTTAATTTTGGACCCCGATTTGGACCAACTTGAAAACTGGGTCCATAATAAAAAAAAATAAGTACATGTTTAGATTCAGCATATCAAAGAACCCCAAGAATTCAATTTTTGTTAAAATCAAACTAAGTTTAATTTTGGACCCTTTGGACCTTAATGTAGACCAATTTGAAAACGGGACCAAAAATTAAGAATCTAAATGCACGGTTAGATTCGGCATATCAAATAACCCCAATAGTTCAATTTTCGATGAAATCAAACAAAGATTAATTTTGGACCCCGATTTGGACCAACTTGAAAACTGGGCCCATAATAAAAAAACTAAGTACATGTTTAGATTCAGCATATCAAAGAACCCCAAGAATTCAATTTTTGTTAAAATCAAACTAAGTTTAATTTTGGACCCTTTGGACCTTAATGTAGACCAATTTGAAAACGGGACCAAAAATTAAGAATCTAAATGCACAGTTAGATTCGGCATATCAAAGAACCCCAATAGTTCAATTTTCGATGAAATCAAACAAAGTTTAATTTTGGACCCTGATTTGGACCAACTTGAAAACTGGGCCCATAATAAAAAAACTAAGTACATGTTTAGTTTCAGCATATCAAAGAACCCAAAGAATTCAATTTTTGTTAAAATCAAACTAAGTTTAATTTTGGACCCTTTGGACCTTAATGTAGACCAATTTGAAAACGGGACCAAAAATTAAGAATCTAAAAGCACGGTTAGATTCGGCATATCAAAGAATCCCAATAGTTCAATTTTCGTTGAAATCAAACAAAGTTTAATTTTGGACCCTTTTGGCCCCTAATTCCTAAACTGTTGGGACCAAAACTCCAAAAATCAATCCCAACCTTCCTTTTGTGGTCATAAACCTTGTGTTTAAATTTCATAGATTTCTATTTACTTATTCTAAAGTTATTGTGCAAAAACCAAAAAAAAATGCTTATTTGGGCCCTTTTTTAGCCCCTAATTCCTAAACTGTTGGGACCAAAACTCCCAAAAACAATCCCAACCTTCCTTTTGTGGTCATAAACCTTGTGTTAAAATTTCATAGATTTCTATTTACTTATACTAGAGTTATTGTGCGAAAACCAAGAAAAATGCTTATTGGGCCCTTTTTTGGCCCCTGATTCTTAAACTGTTGGGACCAAAACTCCCAAAATCAATCCCAACCTTCCTTTTGTGGTCATAAACCTTGTGTTTAAATTTCATAGATTTCTATTAACTTATACTAAAGTTATAGTGCGAAAACCAAATGTCTTCGGACGACGACGCAGACGACGACGACGACGACAACGACGACGACGACGCCAACGTCATACCAATATACGACCGCAAAAATTTTGCGGTCGTATAAAAACTACATTGCATAGTACACCGGATTGGTATCAGAATGATAAACGCTGCAGAGGATGTCTTCTTTATAATAATTTATTTTAGCACTATAACTGTCATTCATTAATCGTCTTTATTTTTTTATAAAGAAAGATGTGTACTTCATATTCTCCCAATTTCTCCTGACATTTGTTTTGTTATGAATTTAATCCTTTCTGCCACTACCTAACGAATATCGTTTATATTATAATAGCACTATAAATTCTAAGATAAATTCACTGTCTTTATTGTCTATATAGCTAGATGACAAGATGAAGACAGCAATTATCTTGATTTGATATCGGCAAAAGAATACCGAAGCGACAAAAGTTCATTAATTCGAAATACAAGGAAAGGACAAAAATCATGAGAATAGAACACAACAAACAAACGCCACAATGATATTTTTTTATACCAGCCAATCAGAAACAAGAACTGCCCATGGGAACCCCCATAGATGCTTCCTGTCAAGTTTCGTTCCATTTGGCCGAGCGACTTCAAAGGAGAAGATTTTTTTTATATCAGCCAATCAGAAATAAGAACTCTCCATGGTTGCCATATTTGTAGTCCGATAGGGACGACATGTGAAAATTTTTATCAAGGACCTCACATATATGCTTCGTATCAAGTTTCGTTCCATTTGGTCAAGCGATTTCAGAGGACAGGATTTTAATTATATCAGCTAATCAGAAACTGCCCATGATTCCACATTTGTAATCCGATCAGGATGAAATGAGGACTGTTTGTAAAGAACCTCCCATTGATGCTTCCTCTCAGGTTTCGTCCATTTGGCAAAGCAGTCCCAGAGCAAAAAAAAATTTTTTTTCAATTAACCAATGAGAAACAAGAATTGCTGATGACCGCCATGTTTGTTGCCCGATCGGGACTAAATTTAGAAAACTTTGTAAAGAATCTCCAATAGAAGCTTCCTGTCAAGTTTAGTTCCATTTGGCCAAGCGATTTCAGAGAAAAAGATTTTTTTATATCAGCCAATCAGAAACAAGAAATGTCCATGGTGGCAATATTTGTATTTCGATCGGGTATAATGAGGACACTTTATTAAAAAAAAAACCTCCTATATATGCTTCCTGTCAAGTTTTGTTCCATTTGGTCAAGCAGTTTCAGAGGAGACGATTTTTTAAAACTCAATCAGAAACAACAATTGCCCATGGCGGCCATGTTTTTTTGCCATTTGTAGGGGACCTCACAAACATCATTTCTGCAAAGTTTAGTTCCAATTGGCCCAGTGGTTTCGGAGGAGAAGATCTTTAAAGGAAAAGTTTACGCCGAACGACGGACGACGGACGCCAAGTGATGGCAATAGCTCACATGACCTTTTTAGCCAGGTGAGCTAAAAATAAGATTTATTCTGACTCTCACAATCTCATAATAATAAACTACGGTCCTTTATTATCTGTTAAGCATGTAAAAGAACTTAACAATTTAGGCAAATATTTGATGTTACGCTAGAAAATACGTCACTGATTTATAGCAAATTCAGTTGTAATATTGTTATCAATCATGTTCTGCACTCTGTTTATGTGTCTTGTAAAAGTTTATAAGATGTTTTATTAACTAATGTGTTGAAATACAGTGAAAACTGTCCAGTTAATACAAAACTGGAACTGGTCATTAATACAGGTCTAATACAGGATTTTCTGTATTATACCTGCATTAATGACCAGTTCCGGTTTTTCTGTATAAAACCTGTATTAATGACCCGTTTCAAATACATGGGATTGTATTAAATAGACAATTCATAATGTATTTTAAGCCATTGGTTAATAAAAGTACTGTAAGTTTAGTATCTTTGGATTGTTATTTTGAAACTCCTGGGACGATGCCTCTGCATGGTGGACCCTAGGTCCCCGAGGGTATTCGCCAACCCAGTCGTCAGACTTGTCTGACATGATTATTCATTGATTTGTTACAGAAATTACCAGTATTTAGCAAAATTCAAAAATAATAGAAATATTAAGGGTTCATTCCTTGTATTGCACATGGTAGATCTCCTTAGCTGAAATTTGGCTTCCTATTTCGGTATTTTTGGTTATGGGTACTTCTTGTTCAAAATAAGTTTGGTTTTTGGTCTTCCAAATGTTTAGGTTTTAATGCTGCTGATGAGAGGTAAATCCTTGAAATGCGTCGTATACAGCATAGTATAAATTTACTATATCTAATATTAGTATTTTTGGATTGTTATTTATTTTTTATTTAAGTCATTAGTTAATAAAGGTGTCATAAAATGGGTATTTTTATACAAGCCTGTATTATGCCCTCGTACAGTTGTATTGGGTTTCGATCAGCTGTGTAGGCCCTCGGCGTTGCCTCTGGCCTATACAGTTGACATCGACCCAATACGACTGACTCGGACATAATACAGGCTTTATATGAAAATACCCATTTAATAACACTATAGTATGCAAATGATATTTGTAAATTTATATGTATACACATAAGCTGTATTGCTTTCCGAATAGAAGTATTATATTATATTAAGTTATTAGAGCTGAGGAATTTAACATTTTGCTCATTTTAAATAAAAGTGACATTCTTTTAGTTAAATATCCTATATCATTGTATGAATTATTGTATCTCTGTTTATATGTTTTTGTCACAAACTTGTACTAAGTTTATAAGACAATAAATATCTTATATCATTGTATGAAATATGGTATCTATGTTTATATGTTCTTGTCACAAACTTGTACTAAGTTTATATTACAATAAATATCTTATATCATTGTATGAAATATGGTATCTATGTTTATATGTTTTTGTCACAAACTTGTACTAAGTTTATATTACAATAAATATCTTATATCATTGTATGAAATATGGTATCTATGTGTATATGTTTTTGTCACAAACTTGTACTAAGTTTATAAAACAATAAATATCTTATATCATTGTATGACATATTGTATCTACCTCTATATGTTTTTGTCACAAACTTGTTTATAACCCACATTTTCCTATTTTTTATACTTATATTAAATTACAAAAAATAAGTAATTTTGTAATAGGGTCCGTTAACAATGAGTAGTTGAGGCACTTACCCAAAGTTAAAATAAATAAAACCTTATTGCCAATATAAAAAAAGTGTGAAATCATTTTAAGAAATTAAATAGATAAATCCAATGAAAAATGGAAAAAAAGTTAAGGTCACAAGCTAAAATTGAACATTTTCAAAAATCGACCCCCTATGGGCCTTACGTTTCGGAATTCAAAATTATAAAACCTTATTGCACATTAAACCATGGTCTATGACAATACTGTATAGACGGATATGCATAAAATGAATATAAAATGAAAAATTAAGGGGGAGTTTAGGTCACAAGCTTAAATTCCCAATTTTCAAAATTCCAACCCTGTGGGCTCCAATTTTTTAAAACAAAAATAAATTATAACTTTTATTATTCAACTCTAATTAATAACACTGACAAAAATAATTTTCTTTTACAGTTTTTAAGATTATAAAACCCTTGAAAAGAAATATCTTTATAAACGTTGAAGTTTTCAAACGTTAGGATAAAGTACAGTTTCGTATTTCTCATTTCTCAAATGCCTTAAAATTTTCCTTTCAAAATTTGACAAAATTATCAGTTCTAAGGCTCTTCCTTTTGATGCAGAGGTAACCCATAGCAGAGTTTGGATTCATGTTTCTTTTAATTGTTTTGGTTATTGATGGTTGTGCTTATTCATTCATCATTATGTCTTTAACCGGTTTTCCAACACTTTGATCTCGAGCACTGCTGATGAGTTGTCAGCCAACGAAATGGCTATACAGTGCATCAAATTTATTTCGGTATTTTGTGATACGTTTTTTGACAGATTGTGCTACCATCTGCTAAGTAAGTATACACTTCCATGAATTAAAGTTAAGCTGGACTTCAATGAAGAGTACAATTAGGGACGAGATCAAAAGTTCAATGTAGGCTAAAAAACTTAATTCAAATAGTTTGGGGGTGGGGGGGGGGCTAAAAATCGCTGCAAGTTTTGTTATCCGACATCGATTTTCGGATTGAAAAATACGGATTCAAGTGATGTCCAAGTCAATATACAGAACAAACATACATTGAGGAAAAATAGGACCCATGATCCAAAATTATACTCTCAAAGCATATGCCCATATTGGTCAATCAATTTTTCCCAAATTAATTTAAGAGGTGGAGTGGGGTGTTCAGTGAAAAAACTATGTGAATTAAGTTTTTTATCCTACATTGAACTTTTGATCTCGTCCCTTAGGCAAGTTAAGTGTTGACTATCTTACTGTGGTTAAATATACACTTGCATAAAGGGTATAGCTACGACAAGTTTTCCAAAAGACTATCTAACCTTGTATTCGGTGGGTATAAACTTTCACTAATATATATTTACAACAGATTTCCCTATTTCATCTTAATTGTATTGAATAATAATGTATTTATAAGTAAGGTACCGAAACGAAAGTTTTTAACAGACTATCCTACCTTGCTTTGGCTAAGGAAGTACTTCAGCCAACATTATAGTTATGGCAAACTTCCTACACATTATCTTACCTTGTATTCGGTAGGTAACTATTTCCACGTAGGGTACAGTTACGACAGGTTTCTTGTTGACATGTGTTCTCTGGCCTCTGTCGAGGACAAACCCAGGTGCCATCACAATTGCATCTGCATCTAAATTTTTTGCAACCCAACTGAAGGGAAAAATCTGAATTGCCGTCGTAAAATGTCTCTTGGATATTGCATGTTAAACATCGTCCTCTTCTATCTGCAGTTGAGACAGCAACGCCACCACGTCTCTCCTCAAAATCATAAACGGTTGTACTAGCACTCCCAGAAGTCTCTGTTTGAGTTACGGTGGTTCTAGATGTTTCAGTACGGGTTGTACCCGAGGTTCTTGATGTTTCACTTGCAGATTCTTGATTAGTTATACCTGAACTCCCTCTACCTCTCGTGTATGTGGACGTGCGACTAGAAGTTTCTTCAGATGTAATAACTGATGCCTTATCACATGGCTTATCAATCACATTTCCTTCTGAGTCACAGATATTTTCTGGTTTGTCAGTTTGACAAGCATATCTTCCGTTGCAATAACATTCACACGTATATCGTTTACATGCACGATCGAGACAAAAGGGAACTCCGATCCTCCTTTCTATCCTGTCTGCAACACATTTTGCACAGTCTCTCTCTTCCGTAGACGATGCTGAACCGGAAGTAGAAGCGGTTTGTGTTTGTGTAGATGTAGCAGAGGTATTGGCATTGGTATTTCTGTCCTCACAAATGTAGGTTCTAGAACTTACACATTGATGTTCTCCGTTGCATAAACATTGACACTGTTGACTATAACAGCCAGTCTCTCGATCAAATTTACTATTTGGAGCATATCGTTCTCCGTCCACCACACATGCTCTACAACGCTCTCCACTTGGGTTTTCACAGATATCTACAGTTTTGCTTTGATCACAAGTTAATCTGTCTCTACATGAACATGAACATGTCATTCTATAACATCCTCGGTCAATCGTGAAAGTTGTTCCTGCCTGGTATGATTTTCCTCCAATATCACACGGTTCACATGTGGTAACTGGACGATCATCAACACATGTATTGACTGCACGTGAGCATCGATATTCGCCACTACAATCGCATTGACATCGCTGTCGTCTGCACTGACTTTCTATATCAAACATGGTGTTTGGTTGATAACGGTTTCTACCTACAATACACTCTCTACACCTCTCTCTTTCGTCTTCACAATCAAACGCCCTTGTTTGGACACATCGTGGTTGACCATCACACATACATCTACACTGGTGTAATATGCAGTTTTTTTCGTAGGTAAACATTCTGTTACTTCTGTATGTCCTTCCTTCCACAACACAATCACGACATTGTGGTTCTATCAAACACGCACTCAGATCATCTGGTCTACAAATTGCTCTTCCATTACAATTGCATTGGCATTTCCAAACTGCGCAACCTCTTCTAAATTTGAATTCCGAATTTCCTGGATACTTTTTCCCGTCTAATCCGACACAGTGATAACATACAGTTCCATCAGGTGAAATTACAGTTCCAGTAGAATATCCAGTTTGACCAACTGAAACAACCGTTCTTCCAGTTGTTCCACTGCCAGTGAGTACAGTTTTTGTACCGCCTCCACTACTGCTAACTACAGTTCGTGATCCTCCTCCTCCTCCTCCTCCTCCTCCACTTGAAACAACATATTTTGTTTCTCTTGTTTCAGTTAGTGTTCTACGTTCTCCTCCTCCACCACTACCACCACCTCGGACTACTACCGTTCGTGAACTAGTCGGGGCTCCACCATCGACAACAACTGTTCTTGAAGATGTTGATTCAGTTGAACCACCTCCTCTTACAACTACTGTCCTTGACCCTGTAGTTCCAGTTGTTTCAGTTCCAACTACAACCGTTCTTGAACTGGATGGCTGTCTAACAACTGTTTCCCTTCCAGTTGAGCCACCACTGACAACAAGAGTTGTACCTTCTTTTCTGGTAACAGTTCCGCCTGGCCTAGTTCCACCTCCCGAGACAACCACTGTTCCTTGTTCTACAGTAGTTCTTCCACCACCCCCTCCCGTAACAATAACCGATTCACTTCCACCTCCACTTTCATATTCATACTGGGACCTTATTTCGGTTAAAACTGATCCGCATACGTTCTCTACAACAGACTGGCAAACCGGTCGTCCATTGCATTCACATTTACACTTGTACCTCTTGCACTGTGATGATATCTCAAACTCAGACAAGGCAGCATAAAAGTCATTATTCATTTTGCATTTAATACAATTTCCTTTTGTGATAGAAATATGTGAGCTTTCTGTGCAACCACTGATAATTGACGAATCGAATCTATATCCGCCATTGCAGTAACATCGTGCATATTGCTTTGTACACTGTAGCTGGTATTCAAATTGTGAGTATCCCGGATAAACACTTCCACCAATGGTACATTCGCTACACCATGAATTTGGTACATTTGTTATACTTTTAATTAGAAAGTTCTGAAAGTGAGCGTTTGAGCAGGAATTTTCAGCCAATCTTGAATTACAAATCCACGACCCGTCACAGTTGCATGAACACTTGAATGTAACACATCCCCATGTTATTTCAAATTCACTCTGACCTGGATAACGCTTTCCTTCGGCTAAACATGACTTACAACCACTTTGATCAAGTAGCTGGCTACCACATATGTACTGAGCACCTGTATCAAAACATCTCCAGTTGCCGTTACAGTCACATTCACAATCAAACCTCCAACAGTCTTGTTGCAGTTCAAATCTAGTGTTACCTGCAGTTTGCTGGCCATAAACGTCGCAAAAGTTACATCCGGTGGTTTCATTTCGACGACATATATTTATAGCTCTTTCTCCAGGACATTCCCATGAGCCGTCACAGTTGCATGTGCATTTTTCATATCGTATACACTTTTCTTCGTAAGAAAATAAACTATTTCCTTCAAATTTCTGGTCATTTATATTACAATAGTAACATCCGGTCTGCATGTTAAGTCTACATCTATCTCTGGTGCGATTAGCTGGACATGACCATCCTCCATCGCAACGGCAATTACAATTGTACTCGTAACATCCCTCGACATATTGAAATAAAGTATTCCCCTCGTATTTCTGGCCATTTACGTCACACTGAAGGCACTGATCTGTGCATACCCATTTTGCATTTTCACTTGGACATCCCCATGAGCCATCACAGTTGCAGAGACAGGGATCCCATTCCCAACAGTCCTCTCTCAATCTAAATTCTGACCTACCGGGAAATACTTGTCCATTGCTTACTGTACAGTTTAGGCATCTGTCTGTACAAATCCATTTTCCATTCTCCGCCGGGCAATCCCAAGATCCGTCACAATCGCAAGTACATGGGTCATAGACTACGCAAGCGGTCTGGTGTCGAAACTGTGTTTTACCAGGAACTTTTCTTCCATCTACTTCACATTCTCGGCAAACATTATCGCATACCCATTTTCCGCTGCTTGATGCGCATTTCCAAGATCCGTCACATCTACATCGACAATTAGACCATTCAATACAGTTATTTCTGTAGGTAAAATCAGAGTTGCCTACGTACGGAATGCCATCTATAACGCAGGAACGACAACCAGTGTCATCTTGGCCTATAAGGGCACCGGTTCCGGTTGAATCGCTGCACGTATTTTTAGCATTTTGGGCAGGACACTGCCAATTTCCATCACATCCACAATGACATGATGAATACGTTATACATCCGTTTGTATGACTGAAATATGTCCCACCATCTATCACTGTGTCTCCTACGTAACATTGTTTATTACAGTCCTGGTTGCCGCCCTGACTTCTTATCACCTGACCACTCCCTAAACCAGACGACGATTCGGAAGAACTGGATGAACTGTAACTATGTGACGATCTTCTGCTACTGTAGAAGTCACGTGCACTAGAAACTGTCCTATCACATACATTCCTTTCTCTTTGGCAACTTGGTATCCCGTTACAGTAACAATAACAACCCGTCATTTCAATACAGTCTTGTCTGTATTCGAATGGTTCATTTGGCGGGAATTTTATTCCATGTACGAGACAGTCTTGGCACTGCTGACCTAAAATCAAAGAAAAAAATGGGATAAACTTTATTACATTTTATATGCAAGCAATGTAAAAAGAATAAAATTCTTTGGTACCAATTTTGATGCACAAAGTGTGCATATTTCGTCGATTGAAACAAAAAACAACAATCCCACTAGAGGCTCCCACCAGTCTGTATCGCTCACCTGGAAATCCTTTTCAGAATAAATTATTTGACTATATCCATCCTGACTTGCAGTCTGGAACATTGCTGTCCAATTGGGCCACTTGTTTGCCAAATTGTTTGCTGGTTTTAAACAAAAACATATTTCAGTGAATAAGGTCCTATGTTACAATACGTTTGGTTCTGGTGGAGTGCGGGCCACCTGATATAATTCTGAAAGAGGACCATCTAAGGACTAATGCTGCCAACTTTTGTTCCAACTGGTCACATGGTTTCAGACAAAAAGATCTTTAGGTAAATTTTCCTGAGTCCTCTGTTAATCTGTTTGGCTCTTGTGGCCATCTTTGGTGGCTGGCAGGATCATCAGATATAATTCTGAAGGATTGTTCAAATTGGCCAATCGGTTTCAGACAAGAATATCTTTTAAGTAAATTACCCATAGGGTCATATGTTAAACTCTGTTCGGTTCTGGCGGCCATCTTAGATGATTGGTGGCCTCATATTCTGAAAGGGGACCATCTATGGACCATTGTTGCCATGTTTTGTTCTAATTAGACCAGTGGTTTTAGACAAGAAGATGGTAAAGTAAATTTCCCATAGGATCCTATGTTAAATCATGTTCGGCTCTGGCGGCCATCTTGGATGACAGGCGGGATCATCGGATACAATTCTGAAAGAGGACCACCTAAGGACCATTGCTGCCAAGATTTGTTCCAATTGGCTCAGTGTTTTCAGAGGCGAAGATCTTTAAAAGAAAGTTTACGACGACAACGGACGACGACGGACGCCAAATGATGGCAATAACTCACCAGGGCTAGGTGAGCTAAAAAAATTTATGCAAATTCAAGAATGCCAAAAAGACCGAAAGGGGTAAAGCCAAAATCATCTAAGGAATTAGCTATGCACGAGGGAGATAACTCTTTAGTTTTCAAGGGCTTTTCATGAACGTTATATTGTTGAAATAATGATAATAAAACGACAAAATTTTAGTCTCTTGAAATTTATTTTGAAACCTTTGCATGCCTTTTCAAATCATTCTTTTTTATATAAATGCAATAGCGGACCCTTTAAAGATTAATTTTAAATTCATTTCATTTAATTAAATTCTATTATTGACTTGAACGAGATATAGATTATTTATCAATTCAAATTTTCTTTGTTCGTCGATGGTCTCGAGTGCCGAAGGTCGCGGGTTCCATCCATGGCCAGATCAAACCAAAGATTTTAAATTGTTATTTACTCATTCTCTGACAATCATGCAACATTTAAAAGTTGTAGTCTTTTTAGTCAGAAAAATGGGTCCGGGTGGGGAGATATGAATTTCTGTGGACTGTTACCTCGAGACCTAGAACGTTAAAAAATCCAGCTCATAGTGTCAGTCTAGTAGAAAGTAACCAATTGGCATCCTGCTATAATGTAATAATTGACACTTAACTAATAGTCTTCTTTGTTTCTTCGTACATGTATGTTTCAGGGGTTTTTTTTTCTGTGTAGCACGAAGAGCATGTGGGGGTGTTTCAAAATACGACTAGCGTTGCATATTGAACCGAAGGTAGATAACTGTAAATTAAAACGGAAATTGAAATAAAGTTAAAATTCATGGAACTATCTAGGCTTTATACTTGACGTTTTTCAGTAAGTCAAGGGTAAACTTCATTAAATTAAAACACAAAATAGGAGTTGAAACTACATGTTTAGCATTGATAAGCAGCTGACCATTGAAAGATACTTATCTTAAAGTATGTTTCAAATTTTAACAAGATATATTGAGCCCATCGAAGTCGACACGTTTTTTAATTTACCCGAAAATTGCTAATTTTGTGATTTTTCGGGCATATTTGATTTTTTTTTATGGACAAGGCTACATAACTCCAGAACAACATATGACTTTAATAAGGTAATAGTATAGAGGAGCCTAAGGAAATGTCAATCTACTGAGACTTTAGCAACACAGATACAAAGAACTTGGCAATATTTTATAACCATTGTTCACCATTTTAGTAACAATGATTTAAGGTTTTTAGAATAATAATGGATATTTACACAGGAAACAATAATAAAAAATGTTTTCATGTACTTGTTAATAAAGTTTCATTTTTTTAAGTAGAAAGGCTAAACAAAATGATTTCGAGATACAGGAATTTTGATATATCAGGAGGTAATTATGGTGTAAAGTATTATCTGAGGACTAACAGATTACTTTGGAATATCAGAAGTTCGAGATACCGAGATTCCACTATATTCCGATTCTTAAGTTTTCGAACAGAATAGCTCTTAAAAGTTATCATTTTTCCTTAACCAATTACTAATCTGTTCTCAAATAAAGTAAGTCGTACGAAGTGTTTGATTTCGTTTTTCCTCAGAAAAATGGTGCAGATATGAACTCTTCATACAAATCCATACATACAAGTGACAGAAGTGCAAGAAGAAGAAATGTCTTTTTATTGCTGTTCTTCATATGAAAGTCACAGTAAGGCCTAGAACTAGGAGATCAGTGTCTTCATGCCACTAGTTTGGTTGTATTTCATTCAGTTTTTCAGTTTGTTTTAATACATTTCATTTACAATTTTCTTTTAAAAATTGAAGATTTAGTCTCCCAAAAAGTAACCTGGAACCTTAATAACTTTATTAACGCAAACACCCCCCCCCCAAAAAAAAAAAAAAAAAAAAAAAAAAAAAACAGAAAAAACATTCACACAATATAAAGTTAAAATATTTCTTGCGGTATTAAGGTAGGTGGTACCTAAATCCACTAAATTAAACTAAAGGATTTTTACTGTAGATGTCATATAAAAACTGCCGAAAATAATTAATATGGTCATTTCTCAAAAACTAATCCCTAGAATTTTCTATAAAAACGATATGTTATTGCTGTGAACTTTTTAGTTTTAATCAAACTAAATAAACAGGGTCACCAGCTTCGTTTTCGTCGTGGAAATCAATTAAATATACGTCCTGTCTGTAAAAAACACTAACAATCTACATTTTTTATCGCAACGTCGTGACGATGTTACGCTTATTTTGGCTTTTTGACGCTTATTTTCACTTTTCATGTAATAATAAATCAAATATATACTGAACCGCAAAAGAAACGTCGCACAAAATGACATGTTCACATACATTTATTTCAAAGTGACATTTATATATTTTAAATTAATTTTTACAAAATTTAATGAATGATTTACAGTCTTTTGGTTACAATGTTCACAAAAACGTCACAATTGTCGCAACGTCACATGTTTTCAATGCTGTGCTCCCACGTCCGTTAATAACGTGTATGTCCTCCACCGGCACCAATTACTGCGGCACATCTTCGGTACATGGAGTTGATGAGCCGATTAATAAACGCCATCGGAATACGTGCCCATACTCTCTGAAACGCTTGTGAAAGTTCAGCTGCAGTTGTCGGACTTGGCTGCTCATTATTCAACCGTCTTTGAACTTCGTCCCATAAATGTTCAATAGGGTTTAAATCTGGACTCAAAGCCGGCCAATCCATAACATTAATGTTATTCTGCTGTAGGAAGTCTCTTGTGGCTCTTGCGGTATGCGCACGTGCATTGTCCTGTTGGAAAGTCTTGTTTTGATGACGTGCGAAATGGGGCTGAACATGGGGTGTCAAGACTTGGTCGATGTAACGGGCAGCTGTTACGCCATTTCCTCTGCCTGGGCCAAGGTTCTGAAAGATGACTGGACCAAGTTTAACGTTAAGGCCGATTCCACCCCATACCATGATGCTAGGTCCTCCCCACGCGTCTGTTTCCAGAATGCAGCTGTCTTCGTAACGTTCCCCGCGTCTTCCCCCCTACTCTGGTTCTGCCATCGGCTGTTGAAATGCAGTAACGGCTTTCGTCAGAGAAGATGATGTTACGCAATTGTCGATTTCGCCAATTCTGTCGCTGAACGGCCCACTGAAGACGAGCTTGACGGTGTCGAGGAGTAAGAATAGGTCCTCTTGCTGGACGGCGACATCTCATGTTTCTAGCAGCTAATCGCCGACGAACCGTATCATCACTTATGGGTCGTCCATGTGTTCCAACAGTGTTTCTGGCAGTTTCGGCAGCTGGGGTGAACCGATTCATCAAATGGTGACGAACAATGCCTCTATTCTGTCTAGGGGTAGTGACTTGGGGTCTACCACTCCGTGGACGGTCATTTGTGCTGTTTGTTGCATTGTACCGTGTCCGTAGACGTTCAATTGTTCGAACAGCACAGTTGAAGTCGTTGGCAATAACTCTGGCAGATTGCCCAGCATCCAATCGACCAATGGCCTGTTCTCTCTGTTGTGGAGTCAGACGTGGCATAGCTTCTGTGTCAACACTGATACTAACCTCTTTAATTTTCTCCGGCCTTTTATACCCATAAAGGAGCATGAATTTCACGAACATTTAAGATTTAAGAAAAATTACCGCCAAGTGTGTCCCACGAGCGGTTTTAGGTACGGTCGCTCTACGATATCAACTGAAAATTATTCAACCGAAAATTTAATTCACAGGTAATTTAATCTTACCTGGTGATGTAATCGTAATACTGATTATATAAAAATCATTAATTAAGATTTATTTTGAATTTTGCTAACATTTTGAAAAAGCGACGTTTCTTTTGCGGTTCAGTATACTAAAAAAAAACGAAACTGGTGACCCCTAATAAATTTTATATCAATAAAAAGAAAATTTCAATGGCAATAATATATCTCTTTTTTTAATTTCTAGGGACTGGATTTGGAGAAATCATAATCTGAAGTCTAAATATTTTACTTTTACAGCGATTATCTACGTGCATTCTATGTATTTACACAACTGTTTGCCAAAACCTGAAACACCATATTCCGGGAAGAATTAAGGGGACGTACATTATTTTTTTATATTTAGATGCAGTTCAACGTACTCTAGTTGCATGCTAAATTTTATAAAAATCTGAGATATAGCCCAATTAGGTTATAATTGTTATTCCAACTAAACCAACAAATAATAAATTTTCTATAAACTTTAAGGTTTAAACATTACATAACGGTTTAATCATTATAAAGTTCGAATTGGCAAATTATCACCGATCACAATACTGCAGCGGCATCATTAATTTCCCCTATGGTGAATATGTATAAATCGTATCAGATGTAAATTAATTAATACTTTATCTTAAGTATTATGTAAGGACGTATGTCTAAGATCAAAGATAAGACATTCAACTTCTTCACCGAGATATTTAAACAATGCTTTAAATAACACACTAGACAATATTCTTATGGAAATTGAAGGATATACTTACATACATAAATACATACATGTATATACAGTGTACCATGGATACATACAGGTAGACATAAGACACATGTATAATAAAAAAAAATTATGAATTTTCAAGTGTTATTCATAGTAAAATTATAATTTCAATACTATTTGAATATTTTTACTTGATATCCCCAAAAAACTATAATTTATATAAATTATAATTTAATGTAGCATTTGTTATGAAAACCACCACTTCTGAGTAAAAATTTCAAATTCACATATATTATAAGATATTTTTAGCTGAATTGAAATTTTAACAGAATTGTTCTGCAGATGCAAAATATCAAAATATTTTTTTTAAAAAAGAAATTTTTCAGTTTTGTATTTTGATTTCTCAGGAATGTTATTTTATAACCATACCGTGTATTATCGACATTCATAGTCATGTTTTTTTGGGGATATCAAGTAAAAATATTCAAATAGCATTGAACTAACCAAAATCGTGCAATTCAATCAAAATATATCTGTAATTCCTTTTAAGAATGTTACGCCATATCTCCATTCTCCCTAATTACAGAGATCTATGTGGTACGTATTTTTAAAACGGAGAAGGCCAGGGAAAAGTAGTGATCTTCGATCCTCGATTTTTTTTATTACATTTTTTTTAACGGGAAGCACGAGTTTGCATTTGATTTATTTATATATTTTTAACCCATTTTCTGTCATTTTGCACCATTTTGCAGCCTGGCATTTTTCAAATTTCTCCCTTGTCCTTTCGCTATCAAGATCAAATCAAATGGTTGTTCACTTCGGCAGTCTGGAAAACAATTCGTTCAAGATATTTTTCTATCATCTGAGAATACCTAATTATTTTTTTTCTACTAACAGTATGAAATACAAACTGATAAGAGAATTGTTTCGTGTTCAGAAATATATGGAAAATTGTGGAACATCACCCCCTACCCCATCCACCAAAAGCAGTCCCGGTGTCATATAATTATGTCAATGAATAAAGAAACGTCGAGGCATATATATATATATATATATGTTTACCACCGATTCCCCGTCTTTAAAATACAAATACCAATTCCTTAGGCCACACCAAATTTTTAGTTCTTTGGATTCAAAATGCTTCCTTTTCCAAGAAATTAAAAATAAAAAGTGTTCGCTCGCTCATAAAATTTGGTAAAAAATAGGGACTTTTCCATTTAGTTACAAAAATTTGTGCCACACGTAAATTTGATCTTCGTTTGAAAAAAACTTGTCCTGAAGAAGAAAAAAAAGTCAAAATCAAAATTTCCCTCCCTCGATCGATCCTATTTTGGCCATAAAAACTCCAGAGAACTAAAAATCAATTTGGTGTGGCCGTATTTTATATTCAATGATAAAATCTATCTACTCTTTGCGTTGGAATATATCGCATCATGCTAGACGACCCTTCGTTTAAACAACGCACATGCACATATTCTATATAGTTTGCAATGCATTCTTCATCGCTGTACGTACTATATCACACTTGTCATGAATGATTTTTAAGACAAAGATGCTGTTCTTATCTTTGGTTACGTTCCAGAATCATGAAAATGAACAACTCACCTGCTGTTAAATCTGTGTATTGCAGGAAACCATAAAAACAAACAGCTATCAACTGCAAAATACATTATATAAAAGTTAATGTACCACATAATGACTTTGTACTCTTATCTGTATAACTCTAATTCTTTTTTTTTTTTTTTTTTTGCTGACATCGCCATCCTAGAAAGAATTAAATAAACGATTATTTTGCGAAATTCAAACTGTAAGTGTAGAAATGCAATTGATATTAAACAAGAGGCTCAGTGGGCTGTATTGCAGTCACAAACTTTTAATTTGATTTGGCAGACTAGATTGATTTCTGGAAACTTTGTAAAAGTGCTTCATACCAAGTATAAGTTCATTGGTCAAACGGTTTCAGAGAAAAAGTTTTAAATTTTGACCAATCAGCACATATAAAGGTTTCTGGCGGCCTTTTGTTTCACGGACTAAAAGGATTTATGCCGAATGTTTGTAAAGGACCTTCAATAGATGCTCCATACCAAAAATCAGTTCATTTGGCTTAACGGTTTCAGAGAAGAAGAAGTTTTAAGTTTCGACCGATCAGAACATGTAAATGCTCGTGACGGCCATTTTGTTTCACGGACTGGGATGATTTATGCAAATTTTGTAAATGACCTTCCATAGATGTTCCATATCAAAAATCAGTTCATTTAGCTTTATGGTTTCAGAGGAGAAGTTTTAAATTTCGACCAATCAGAACATATAACGCTCGTGGCGGCCATTTTGTTTCACGGACCGGGATGAGTTATGCAAAATTTGTAAAGGACCTTCTATAGATGGTCCATACCAAAAATGAGTTCATTTGGCTTTACGATTTTAGAGGAGAAGAAGTTTTAAATTTCGACAAATCAGAACATGTAAATGTTCATGACGGCCATTATGTCTAACGGACCGGGATGATTCATGCAAACTTTGTAAAGGACCTTCTATAGAACAGTTTATAGACGGACAGACGACGGACTCCAAGTGATGAAAAAAGCTCACATTGCCTTTGTCAAGGTGAGCTAAAAACCTGTTAAAAGCAGGTTTTTTTTTTTTTTTTTTATTCTATTTTTTTAGGAAGAGGAGGGGGGCTAGGAAGTGATCGTTGATCCAGCCTATCCTTAATTAATGCATACGTGCGCTCAACCTCTTACTTTGCTTAAGAAATGGCCATGCACTTAGTCAAAATTAAAATACATGTCTCTACCAAGCAGTTGGAAGCCATAGACGTAAGACATGCTATATCAAGAAATATTAAAATATATACAGAAGTTCTTAAAATAATACATTACGTAACGTAATTATATTCAATAAATATTCTGGTGATGTGTTTTAGCCTGGCACCACAAAAATACATTTGATTGTAATCATATAACATTGGAAGGATTCTTATAATAACGATTTTTAACCGTTTTGAGCAGCAGATCTGAGGTCAATATATTGCGGGTTGATGTACGGTGGTCTACATTTCGAGGGGACATCTAGTACATTATCTTTAACATAAATATGTAATCAGTTGTTTACCGCCAAAGAATGAACCATTCTTAAAAGGCGGAAAAGGAGTTTGGTCCTGGACAATTTTTTCGGAGCAGCCATGAGCATGATCAGCCTACATTTTCTTCACACAATTGCGCTAAAGATTTTTTTATTTCTATTTTTTAAATATACTATTATTTGATTCCAGGTGATACTCGGTCATACCATTTTTTCACTCCAAGTTTTCATCCTGTCTTTTTAATACATTGCCTCTCGTAAAAATTAAATGGATGTTCAATTAGAACCATTTTTTTACAGCCCTCGATTTATTTTTAAAACGCACAAAATGCGCAAATCAGTCAGATTTGTTGATCATATATACTAATTTATAATTAATCAGACTGACAGACAGATAACGCCGTCTATAATTATGTATAACTAGTATTATCTTTACTTATCATAGAAATAAAAGAATTCCAGCAGGATAATGTTCATAAACCACAGTATCATGCTAGGCTAGAAACAGTCGTGTGTGTGTGTTTGTGTGTGTGTGGGGGGGGGGGGGGGGGGGGGGGCGGTGAAAATAAACATACAAAACAGGCCACCTATTCAAAAACTTAAGGCTACTCTTAGGTACGCTGTATAATAAAAAAAATAAGATTAATAATGAGGTCAGACTCTCAAATTTAGTGTTTTATGTGGACTTTGAAAAAGTAAAAGCAGATTCACGCAGTCAGATTCAAGATCTCGATAAGTACCGAATGGTCGCTCTTATCCATTTATCGTATTACTTTAAGTATATGTAGAAGAAGGAGAAGAATGTTTTATTCTAATTAAGGACCCTTGAAGAGCAAGCCAATCAAATACAAAGATTACACAGTTGTAGGCAATTAAAATACAAATAAGATTAAGTGACCATGCAAGTCATGCCTGATGGATAGATGAGTTCCATATACAAATTTATCGATACTTCTTTATGGTACTCTATTACATACTTATTTATACTGATCTTATAATTTCAAAACATTTGTTGATAAAAAAAAATCCAGTATTTTTTTCAATAAATCCGTAATAAAATTTATATATACCGCTGATGGATTGAATATTACCTATAATCAAATAAAAGTGCAGTTTGACCAACAACAAAAATCGGCTCTGAAGCGCGCCAGATTAAATTGTACAGACTCATGTACGTTTCAAAAACAAAAACATTCACATGATTCAAGGAACTGAGTTCACTTCCAACCCCCCCCCCCCCCCCCCTTTTATTAAAAAATCAGTCGTACATACATCATGTATACTGAGGTGAGATCAGGCGTTACGACAGTGTTGGCAAATGTCGTAAACTGATTATTTAGTGAGTTTGGATTTGTTTTACACTCCATACGGTATATGTTAATAGCTTTATCATTTAGTAATCAACTATCTATTTTGCTGTATTAAATGGCTTTTAGAGGAATAGATTCTACCGATGGATTGAAGATAAGTGAAGTTGGAAAACTTATTCCTATGAACAAATTCTAAAATTTAGGAGGGAAGCCTTAAATTTCACACATTTGTCTGACTTTCAGGCCAAAAAATCTGGAAATCGGAAATTTTCCTTGGGGTTCCGGGGGGGGGATAAATTACTGGAAATCCTGTATCTTCCATTTAGGGGAGGAGCTACAAATTATTTCTGGAAAATCCAAATAAATAATATTATTCATTTATATAACCCTCCTTATTGATATCGAAGAAAGCTCAACAATAAGCCATTGGTAGTACTTTTTAAGAAAAATGATAATAGAGGTAGCATATGATGAAGGTGCTAACGTCTGAAATGATAATCAGTTTCTGTACAGTTTCCAAAGAGAAATTTGTAAAAGTAATTAACCTAAATCTCGATGTGAAATTCTTGTGATTTTTTGTACAATTTTACAAATTGACTTCTCTTTTAAGAGTAAATGAGATTAACATTTTTGTAACTTTGAATAAGGAGAAATAATTATAAATTTTAGGCTTACCTTTATCCACATATAATCCATGATTTCTCGTTAAGCTCTTTCACATGTCTTGAGCACCAACAATCAGTGTTAATGTGACTAACAGATTAACTAGTATACAGACAGAGGCAGTGGGAGGCTAACAATGAATTGTGACATACATCATTTGATAAAAACCGCTTGTGTTCTTTTTGCGTTATATCATATGGAGATTGTACAAGATACATACATAAACAAACTTGTTTGTAAACCGACGAGTCATCACTGCGAGTCATACTGGGTACAGCAACAAACCATGTTGTTTTGAAGAAAAAAATATATGGAAAATAGAATAAAGTTTCCATTATTTAGTATATTTCTTAAAAAAGGAAAAAAAAATATTTATCAGACATCTTCGTATTTAATAAACAAAGATACTGCGTTTTTTCTTTTGTAAGCGAATTTTTGCAAACAAATCAAAATTTTATTTCCATATTTATTGAACTTGTATCATGTACACCTCAAGGAGTCTCTAAAATTTTCATTAGCTGAAATATCGGTGTATGAATTTCAACAATTTTTACACATCATCTAAAATCATGACTATAAAGGATTTATTTTTCTTGTGGGCATAAGTTATTAAGCACCACCAGTTACAGGATGAAAGAGCGATGTGTACCCAGGACCTCTGATTTGAGAGGATTAGAGAGCGACGTGGAATCAAGACCCCTGGTTTGAGAGAGTGAGACTTCGATGTGGATTCAGAACTCCTGGGTTGAGAAGTTAAGAAAGTGTTCATTTAAGAAATAAATAACCTCTTTTGTCTGCTATTGATTTGGAAAAAAATTCTTATCTTATTTAATTATTTGATATTTTCTTGTAATTTACTATAATTTTATTTATCTAAAAAATGATTAGTTTTTTTCACTGTATAACTCATGTAACTATGATTGAATGTTGAAATAATTTAAGTCAAGAAAATACAGATTTGCATAATGTTGCATCCCTACAGGGTTGCATTTACTTTATAATACAAGTTCAGTATTTTTAATGTGTATATTGTCGAATTGACCACTGGCTTTGAATAAGGCCGGACTTCAAAATTTAAATGGATTTGGACAAGGTCTGACTTTTATGGATTTCAAATGGCAGAATAGCCTGTTATATAAATTTACTAAGGATTTTGATTGAACTTGGGGGATTTTTAACAATTTTAGCTTTTGTCATTGTTATTTCTGTTTATATATATGTAAATTAAGGTTTTTGTTAAATAAACATTGTATTTTATTTGGTTTTTGTATTATTTCCTGACATAACTCGGATCCCAGTGGAACGAACACGTTTCTTGATATCATAACTTGGGTCTTCGGTCACATTTCACAGATATCAGGAGATTAAGGTACGACACGACAGGACGGTATTGCACGGACACCCGACCCTCCTGTTACACAGGTTATTGAATTTACATGTATTGAAAAGCAAATCGATGAAATTTATAGTTGAACTGTTTTTTAATGTTATACAGTCGAAGGTCTTATGACGACTATATGGGGCGGGAAATGCGAACGCTATCTAACAATCCTCAGTCTTAGAGACATAGTATAATCCTCGTTGTCCTAAGGGGCATTCTTCTGGATGTATGGTATATCTGTAGTGAAGCTAGTGAAACAAAGAAAAAATTATGCAGGCCAAGATGGGAAAGAACCAGATCAAGCATATAACAGAAATACAGCACCAAAAACTGAAAATCAAATAATGTTGAGCAACATGGACTCCGACGGGAAGAAATACGACGACAGCAGTATTGATGATAATGTTGATATCTTTTGATACCCTCTCTGTGCACTTTATCTTTTTGAAATAAGCCACGTCATACGAATTAATTGTCAACATATGTCAAATAATTTTGTCTAGCCAATTGACCGGTATATATTATTTGTCTAAAGAGCCCACTTAAACCCATTACTCCAACGACCACAAAATTCTAAAGGAACAATCAACACCAGTTAATTACTGCATGGGTTCCGGATGTTATTCATACTAAAGTGGTCAAACACTTTAAGTACATACAACAGTTTTATTTTGTGAGAGTTATAAATATTCGATTCAGTACATGAAACTTGTTAACAGTGTTTATTGAACTAATGCCAGTTGTTCTAGTTTTCTGTCAAAAAATGTACTATGGACGTACAAAATTACAGCTATCCATTGAAATTTCACATGTCCACTTCTTATATTAAAATGTGGAAAAGCGGAAAATACATGTACCAGTTTTACTTTTGTTTGACCTGTCCGAAGATCAAAACCCAGGAACTCTTACACTCGAGGCGAAAACGCTACACCACAAGACGACCGCTGTTGCGGAATCAGGATTTGACAATTAGGGGGAGGGGCTGAAGTGTTGGTAATGATTGATATATAAGAGCCTGGCGGAGATAGGCGACAGATGTTTTGGACGATTTTATCCTAAAAATTCATTTGAATTGTCAGAAACGTGGCTTTTTCTCGAGGTTTTTTTATTACTTTTGAAACTAAATGCTAAAGTAATCAATATACAAATGTATGAATAAGGTTCTTTGCTCTAGAAGTATGAATGTGAATATATGACCAACAGGAAGCATAGAATAAATTTATTACAGATCATGTTCACATATACTTCCAATTCTATCGTCGCAATGTCTGCTTTCCCATCTGTCATCAATCATGATCATACATCCGGTACTGTGTACATGCCAATGAAAAAATCGGTCATCTATGCGTACATTTTGACCATTGTCCCATAACCAGTTTTCATGGTGTCCATGGTCAGGATGAGGCCCATTCTCGTGTGCTGGTCCATGGTCAGGAGTTGGTGCTGGTTCATGATGAGGTCCGGGTGGCGGATCCGGTTTATGATGATTTTCATGTTCAGGATGTGGTCCATGATGTTCGTGAGGTCCATGTTCAACATGCTGATCAGCGTCCGGATGGTAGGACGCACCTAACCACAAGGGGTCGTGAACTATAGAAATAGAATTGTTCATGTGTTAAATAAAAAAAAATTCCGAAATATAATTAGTTTTATAAATTTCATAACGATCTTAAGAAATTTGAATATGAAATTGTCTTACTGTTTAAGCAGTGAACGCGCCTCAAAACATATTCTATCATACCAATTTTGATGTACAAAATGTGCACCTTTCATAGATTTGCAACTCTGCAGTTTTGTTTAAAAAAAAACAAAAATATGAAGACAGATTCAAATGCCAAAATGACTATAGGGTGAAGCCTAAACGATTTAAGCGTACAGCTTTGAACAATGGAGATATCCTTACTATAAAAACATTTATTGAAATATTTTTATAACAGGAAATTTAAAATATCAATTTTACGCTTATATAGAAAAACTTAGCAACCAAGCTGTTGACACCATCTGGAGAGTTTCAATTAAATGAATATATTTTTTAAGTACACCATCACTTCGCCAATTTGTTTTTGTGTTTTGTTTTTGTTTTTGTTTTTGTTTTTTGTTTGTTGTTGTTGTTTTTTTTTTTTTTTTTTTTTTGGGGGGGGGGTGTTTTTTTTTTTTATTTCACAAATTTGGGCTTTTCAGACGGCCGTGTTCATAAATCTTATCATATGTCCTTCTTTTCTGTTTACAGTTAATTTGTTATCTCAAAGATGCAGAACACCGGTAATCTAGTGGTAATCTTAAACAACAATTTCTGTCTTTTTCAATCTTCGCTATCTTGATTTTCATAATCGCTAAATTTCAGACAAAATCAAGATAACAAGACCAAACAAGATGTATCGCCTTACAGACAGACAAGACTGCTTAAGACCAATTTATATCTAATTAGAAATATGCATTTTACATATAAACTGAACTGATCTTACAGTGTAACAGTCTTGACATGTCTTGATTGTTTACAAGGAGACGTGTCTTGATTTGGTCTGATTACCTTGAATTTGTCTGAAAATTTTATGTTAAGATAAATCAAGATACTCATATATTCATATATTCTGAAATTCATTATTGAAATAAATTATTAATACGTGTATATTTGCTTTGTTAATCTGCAATACACACGGTTTGTTTTGCTTAATCGTATACACTATAATCCTATGTTTACAACACAAAATGCATGATCTCTACTTTATAACTTCTGCCAATCTAGGCACACCTCCAGAGTCGTGTCTATTTGTTGTATTTCATATCAATCAATATCTAAGAATACCACAATTCAAATACTAAATCAAAAACCACATGCTAACATATTACCATAAATTAAGATACAGCGACAGCAGTCCACAGCTTTTTAGAAAGCTAAAACTTGTAAAGAATTAGGTCGGGAACAACATATTACTTTGATATTTGGAGGATTTTGAGATAAAACATGCATTTTACATATACTGAACTGATCTTACAGTGTAACAGTCTTGACATGTCTTCATGATTGTTTACAAGGAGACGTGTCTTGATTTGGTCTGATTACCTTGAATTTGTCTGAAAATTTTAGGTTAAGATAAATCAAGATACTCAGGAACGGACAAGACCATAATTGGCGGTTATGACACAATAATGGTTGCAAGAGCAGACATTTTGAAAATCCAATAGTAAATATTTTGTAAACAACAGATTACTATGATATTTGAAGGATTTTGAGATACTATTAGTAAAAGTTTGAGATAACGAGGGCCGCATGTATATGGATTCCAATACAGTGTGTTCAAACTACTTTTTTTAAGGATGAATTATAGCTTAAATCTTACAATGAAGTGTATGTCTTATGTAGTCGATGAGCATCCTGTGTTTTTCGTATCCTTCTGTGATTGCAAGCTTCATGTTAGAGTTGTTACAAACATTCTGAAAAACAGTTTTCACATTTTAATTTAAATTGTGAAGTAAACTGAAAAATTTGTATCTGCAATTTAATTATTTATTCATCAGTTGTACTCAAGGCCAAAATATTGAAAACCAAAACAATAATTGAAAACGCTGAAGATATGCCAAAATGACCAAAAGCTTAAAGCAACAACCATCTATAGACAGAGCTTTGCACGTAGGAGATACTCCTTAATTTTAACAAAAAATATTTTTGTAACAGTTTATCAAAAACATAAAGCATTCTTGAAATATGTTAACGAAATAGTTTTTTTTTACATTTTCTGTCACTGAAATTATAAAATTTTATATATTTACGTGGGCTTCGCTCCAGGTGTAATGGTTTTCTTGTATGTAATAACACTTGTTGTCCCAATGGATAAAATTTCGACCACTGCAGGAAAATGGTGCTGAAACGAAGAAACTGTATGTAAACGCACAGATATCCAAACAAACATTTTTAGTGTTCAAGGTTAAAAGTATCTCTTAAAATTGTATCGAATGGTTAAAATCGTGCTTTTCTGATGTCTGCATGAAAGGTCGCGGTAAAACGTTCAGTTATCTTATAAATTTCGATAAGTCGATATATTTTTGTATATAAAGATAATATCTACTTGCTTATATTGACGAGGACTTTTAGATTTTGTGATTGGAAGTAGAACACTATTTTTGGTCGGTTTACTTTGGAGGTAGGAAACACCCTCTCCGTTCCCTAGGTAATACCTAAAAACCATTTAACTCAAAAATTTTTGTTTTGCATGTGAGATTCCCAAGAAAGGATACTGTCAGGGTGGGCTTTGTTAAATGGGTTCCTATTTTGTGAAATGAATTTCTCCAATAGGTTTTAATCCAGATATTTGAATCTTTGCAGAAAGTTTATGGAAATATTGAAGATGTGCATGAATGAGTATGGTACCATTTGAACAATTATTTCTAGATTTCCCATATTGTTGAACTTAGTCTTTTTTTAAATTTTTATGAAGGGTACCTATTTTATGTAATTAACTCTTTTATTTACTTAATTCAGATAATGGAAATCTTGAAGAATGTTTATGAGTATATTAAAGATGTGCATTATTGATAAATATGTCATTTTGTTTTGTTACTGGTCATGATACCGTGGTGGGGGTTGGTTATTATATGAACATTACATATAACACGGGCTAATGAGTCTTTCTATGAAATATATGTATGTTATGATCGGAGGTTGTTTTTTTTTTAATTTTGATGCGACGAGAAACTGTCATTTTTCTTAGTGAAGGAAACTAAGGTCTCTTTATTTTACATACAATTAATCTCTGACGTTAGGAGTAGCCTTGAAATATTAGAGACAGATAATCTTTAGCGACTAATGGCACTGACCTAGAACTGTCGTGACTTTTTGTGGCACTGACCTAGAACTGTCGTGACTTTTTGTGGCACTGACCTAGAACTGTCGTGACTTTTTCTATGGGAATATTGAATGTCACTGATGGAAGATGCAAGTTCACAGAAGTATCACCAAATTATTTTCTACAATTTCAGTATTTTCCATACATTTATAAATATATATATACAGTTCGCCAAATGTGGAGCACTACCATTTTTTATTCAAAAAATATTTTTAATAACAAAAAAAATTAATATCTTGTCTACAAGTATATACATAGATATAACTTCACTATGTACTAATAAATGTAAATTATATTTTCATTAAAAGATGGATAAAAGGTGAACGTGGAACAAAAATGCATTTCAAATGGCGACCAAGCAAACAACAGAAATCACATGAGTATAGATAAGCAAAAGGTACCCATAAAACTCAGGTGCGTAGGAAGATGAAACAGTTTCAGCCTCTTTAAAAGGAACCAGCAGTGTTATATTCGGTATAAAGGTCATGTTCTGTGATAGAGGAATAATAACCCACGAAAACTATCATACAACAGACACGTATCACACTCAGGTGCTGAAGGCGATACAGTAGTTCCTGTCCCATTTCAAGGCACCAGAAGTGCCAGGTCTCCGGCAAAGTCGTCATGATCAGTAATATAGGAACATAAAAAATACCACAGAAAATAGTTATCATCGGTACTTACTTGTTGGAGCAGCTGTAAGTATAATTGTTTGTTTGACTGTTGTCGGTGATGTAGTCGTGATTTCATATCTATTACACAAGTCGTTGTTACAGCACTGATGTCGGAGATACCGTTTCTTTTTACCAAAGAGTTGTATACAGTACTAGAAATAATAACCGTATACCTATATTATCTTGTTGAAAATAGAGCTAAAAACAATGAGTTTACTGGTGTTTAATTTTCAACCATAATTATAGCAAACTGAGATGAAGTGGCGGAAAACCCCAAATAAATGGAGAATAATACATGGCCAAACCTATATCACAGGTTATATCAACCCGAGAACCCAATATCACCCCGAGGGCCGATGTTGATATTTGTCGAGGGTTTATATAGCATGTGATATAGGTCTGACCATGTGTTATTTTTTGTATCGTATGCTAACTCCGAACAGAATAAAGGTGTGTTCCGAGTAGGAGTGCGATATATGGTATTCGATATATGTTTAGGGTGTGATATAGGGTAGCTGATACAGGTCTTGGAAGTCATGTAATAATGCATATTAAAAATGTATATATTTTACTCTTAATATATGATATACCAATATAATCAGCTTAACAGTTGTTGTGAAGAGATATTAACTGATGCAACAATAAAATATGTTACAAGACCGAGAGATTATATTGCTCTTCTTTATATTTCTGTAAAATATACGTACCTTCGGATCTGTACAACCTAGTTTGTATGAAAACTGAAACATGCTGTTCACATTTTCAGCTCTTATACAAATCTGAAATTAAAAATTATCCTTCTGAAGAAATATTTATAAAAACTATATTTAATTACAGCTATATTCTGCAAAAAAAAATTATTGCTGTGGTATCTGCAAATTAATAAATCTCTCCTGTCCTAATATCAAAGAAAGAAATTGTGAATTAAATTATTGACACAAAATCCTGACCTATATATACACGACAAAATTTTCGGAAAAATGAAAGCACTTATATTGCCGTTCTTAATCTTAAAGTCACAGTGAGGTCATTTTAGACTGAAATCTGCTGTATAATACTTTGGGTGTCTATTGTTTCGTTTTTCCACATTTTTGAAAGGAGACAAGACAAGGCGAGGGAAATCTGAAGTGCCTTCCAAAAATCTTAAAGACAAAAACAGAATAAAGATTAAGAAGGACGAGAACAAACAGATAACAGAAATATAACACAAAAACTAGAAAATAAAATATGAGCAAGATCGACCCTACCAAAAAAAAAGGTGGTGAACTCGGGTTAGTCTAGCCTCTTACAAGGTACTCGTCATGCAGTTAATTTTTACGCCCGATATTCTTGATCTAAAAGTAGAGGACAGCTTATGTGAGAAATGATGTGTTGAAACGTGCGTCAAAACTGGTGGAATGTTCTTTAACTTATAAACTGAAATTTTTACCTGATTTACGGTGTCACATGTTTTTGTAACGTTGCAGTCAAGCGGATTTTTGACATCGTCACAACTGTAACATTGCAAACCTACAAATTAAAATATTTGTATATCACCATTCAGTGAGATGTTGGTGAATATTGTTGTGACAGTTTTGTACGTTTTCAAAACATCTGAAAAAAATGGCGTTCGATTCTGTTTTCCAACTGGAAGCAGAGCTGCATATCGACATGTAGGATATAGTCCATAAATCCGAAAATCATTAAATAAGACAGATGTTGTGATTTCAAGAAACATGATCATGCAAATGAAAAAGCTTACTTCTAGTTAGCAATGTTCATATTGATGAATACAAAGGTTATCTAGGGGAAATAACAAAATTGTCCTTGTGACAAATTATAATTATTTCCCTTGAGCACCGACTAATGTTTTATTTCCATATTTCTTACCTTTAATTTCGGCAATCTGTAGAAACAATAGAAATACTGGCAGCAGGAAAATCTCTACTACAAACAAACAAAAATGATCTCAAGATATATGCATCTTGTTATTAGTACGTTAAAATCTTAAAGAAATTCTCAGCGAAATAATTTCTGTCTTTTTTAGTCATTAAGCACATTAATGCCCTTTAATAAATTTTCTGATGATAGAACATGTGAGGTAAAGTGGTTATTTTGTTCCGATTACCCTTTCCATGTAGTTTAAGCAGTGATAGTAAATATAAGATTCTATGGCGCGGGAATAGCATGAATAGTATCATAATGGCGTTTTAATGCCATCGCATAATTAATTTAGCAATTGCATAATTGTATTTCTCCTATTCCTGACGTGTTTAATCGGTGGGATAAAAATACATAATATCTTTAACCACTTCCCTATGATTAAATTTCTACGTGGGAATTACCGCCCTTTTTTCTACAGTTATAAGAACGATAAACGAGAGAAGTTCCGAAATGGCGTCTATGTAAACAAACTACATAACAACGACATTTTCTTGAGGTTTTTGTCGAAAATCATAGGAGAAAAAGATTCTCCCTCAATTTACATGTGAGTTATGGAATTTCTCCACCCTCAATAGTTAAATTTTAGATTTTAAAACGCTCGCTAAAGGCTCGCGTGTTGAAAATCGAAAATTTAACTATCTCGGGTGGAGAAATTCCATAACTCACTCGTACCTGAAGGGGAATCTATATTTATGCAATGGCGTAATTATTAATGTAATTGGGTTTATTATTTATGAATTGCATAATTAATTTTATGCGATCGCACTTTTATTAATGTAATCCAAAAAAGGTTTATGCAATTGCAGAATTACATTAAGCTATGGCAAAAAAGATTTCATTGTCCAATCCAAAAATTTAACAGAAACGTCGTATTTAGATTTAAGAACTACCTTAGAATCTGTATACGGACCATGTACACTCATATGGCCCGAACAACAGGAGATATCTGTATCAAGATAAGATCGTTTGGCAGGTTTTTTTTAATTTGTCCTTTCATTCGTTTATTTCATGACAGACACATGAAAAATATGAATTTCAATAGCAACTTATCTTTTCAGAGCATCTGCATTTACCCCAAGTTCGGAATATAATCGGCAATATAACGTTACACTATTGACATAAGTATATGTACCTTGCATTGTGTTTTAAATTCTACAAGTTTTTATGATTTTTGTTTCAGTCGTGCTGTTTCAGTTTGTCTTTAATATGTGTCAGTGATAGTTCACAGACAACTGAATATTGTTTATTATTTATTATACCTCAGTATGTTTTTTTTCTATATAAAAATCGAGACAATAATTTTACTATTTGTTTACCGGTGAGTAGTTTCCAATACTAATCACCAGTAAATACTGACCTGTGATAAATACTGGAAACTATTGACCGGTAAAGTGTTTCGGTATAATAAAACACTTATTGACTGCATATTCGGGGAATAGTAAGTTTATTGTCCCTTCGATACCAACCAATGCCCCTTGGCTACGTCTTGGGGCAATAGTTGGTATCTCGGGGACATTTACTATTCCCCTGATAGCCAGTCAATAAGTATAAAATACTTTTTAGGTGTAGATTCCAATAGAAATAAAACCTCTATAATGGGCAAGGGTGGGTATTGTGAATAAAATGTGAATAAAATTCAAGAAGTCACATATCACTGAATTGAAATCACTATGCAACAATAAAGATACAAGTTGTTAACAACATTTTCAAACACAAAAAATTAGAATTCTGATGCGACGCCTTACCTGTATGACGAGAAATTGTCATTTTTCTTAGTGAAGGAAACTAAGGTCTCTTTATTGTACATACAGTTAATCTCTGACGTTTGGAGTAGCCTTGAAATATTAGAGACAGATAATCTTTAGCGACTAATGGCACTGACCTAGAACTGTCGTGACTTTTTGTGGCACTGACCTAGAACTGTCGTGACTTTTTTTGTGGGAATATATTGAATGTCGATGACGGAAGACGCAAGTTCACAGAATTATCACCAAATTATTTTCTACCATTTCAATATTTTCCGTACATTTATTTATAGATACAGTCCGCCAAAAGTGAATCACCATATTCAAAAAATATTTTTAGTAACAAAAAAAAATTAAAGAATACTCAAACTGATAATAAATTCATTAAGTGTTTCTGTTAGTATTCACCATAAACAAAACATTATTGTAAGACCGATAACTGGTACGTTTCACGTATACTTAAATTTCACATTCAAAGAAATAGTGCAAAATAAACAAATAAAAATGAAATTTAAGTTTCACTTAGATTTTAATTTTTAATCAAGATTTTAACACAAATCATCACTGGAGGTCTTTAGAGACAACATTAAGCACATGCTGCAAAGATTTTATCAATATTGGAGTCAATGGGAAGTATCACGCTTCCGGTGTCTTTTTCTGAAAAGACGTCTCCCACTATTTACAAGACTTCCAAGTTTTCGTTTTAAGAAAATCGGTTCAAATTATCAACAAGTATCACTCTTGGTTTGCTACGATGTAGACAAGATAGAAATCTACGCTTCAAAAGTTTGCAAATCATAAAAATATAAACTATAAAATGTTGGTGGTGCTTAACTTTTGGCGGACTGTATAGTTAGATTTCAGAGTTTTAGGGGAAAAAATTGAAAACAAAGGATTATCTCCATTGTTTCAAACATCCACATTCAGGGAGTAGGGTCACTTTCCCCTGTATTTGTTTCACTGATAACCGGTGACTTTTTAATCTTAAATATTTTCCTACTTTTTATCGTAAACGATTGTATGTAATGCATTTTAATGTTAACAAACAGAAATGTTATGCTGAATCATTAATTAGTTCGAGTTTTCTACTCGATAAGGTCGTGTATATAGGCAAATTGGGTCAATTTGTTTCACTTTTGAAATATTGCAAAAGACACTCAGAATCAAAACTATTCTACTGTCGTATGAAAGAAGATGCTTAAACTCAATTTAAAACAGCAAAACATTCGTTTTGGTTCTGATTGTCATTCACGCTGAAAACTGTCTAACGAAAACATTAATTTGAGTTAAAACTGTCCCTCAAAGCGATACTCCTAAATGGCCTAAATGTATGGCAAGCCGTTTTACAATTTATTCTAACTTCAAGATATCTAATAAACTTTATAAGATATCTCATATAGAGATATCTTATAAAGTATATAAGATATCTTATAAAGTTTATAAGATATCTTATAAAGAAAATTATATGAGATATCTTATAAATTATATAAGATATCTCATATAATATATAAGATATCTTATAAAGTATATACGATATCTTATAAAGTATATAAGATATCTCATATAATTTTCTTTATAACATATTTTATAAACATTATAAGATATCTTATCAACTTTAGAAGATTTCGTATAAAGTAAATAAGATATATCTTATAAAGTTTAGAAGATATCTCATATAATATATACGATATCTTATAAAGTATATACGATATCTTATAAAGTTTATAAGATATCATATAAAGTATATAAGATATCTCATATAATTTTCTTTATAACATATCTTATAAACTTTAGAAGATTTCGTATAAAGTAAATAAGATATCTTATAAAGTTTATAAGATATCTCATATAATATATAAGATATCTTATAAAGTATATACGATATCTTATAAAGTTTATAAGATATCTTATAAAGTATATAAGATATCTCATATAATTTTCTTTATAACATATCTTATAAACTTTAGAAGATTTCGTATAAAGTAAATAAGATATCTTATAAAGTTTATAAGATATCTCATATAATATATAAGATATCTTATAAAGTATATAAGATATCTCATATAATTTTCTTTATAACATATCTTATAAACTTTAGAAGATTTCGTATAAAGTAAATAAGATATCTTATAAAGTTTATAAGATATCTTATAAAGTTTATAAGATATCTCATATAATATATAAGATATCTTATAAAGTATACACGATATCTTATAAAGTTTATAAGATATCTTATAAAGTATATAAGATATCTCATATAATTTTCTTTATAACATATCTTATAAACTTTAGAAGATTTCGTATAAAGTAAATACGATATCTTATAAAGTTTATAAAATATCTCATATAATATATAAGATATCTTATAAAGTATATACGATATCTTATAAAGTTTATAAGATATCTTATAAAGTATATAAGATATCTCATATAATTTTCTTTATAACATATCTTATAAACTTTAGAAGATTTCGTATAAAGTAAATAAGATATCTTATAAAGTTTATAAGATATCTCATATAATATATAAGATATCTTATAAAGTATATACGATATCTTATAAAGTTTATAAGATATCTTATAAAGTATATAAGATATCTCATATAATTTTCTTTATAACATATCTTATAAACTTTAGAAGATTTCGTATAAAGTATATAAGGTATCTTATAAAGTTTATAAGATATCTTATAAAAATAAGATTATATAAGATATCTTATATATTATATGAGATATCTTGAAGTTAGAATAAATAGTAAAACGGCTTGCCATATAAATGGGCCTAACCAATAAAACGAAAAACAAAACAAAATAAAACGAAGCATATAAATCAGTGATACAGTACTACACCCAATAATCAAATAAGGCTGACAAAGTAAAGAAATTAAATATATGATACATGCCAGTGACTATAATATTCTACGAGAACGTCTTACAACTAATTATACATTAGGTAAAACAAAAACAAAAACATAAAACAAAAAACAAAAAATAATAATGATAAAGAAACAAAACAAAACAAAAACAATAAAGAAGGAAAAAATGTGTCGTGTTTAATGATGTCGGTGTTTTGACATAAGTTATACCTTCGGTGAAAATGAAGTGTAGACAATCTTATCAGTGAATGAACCTAAACGTCCGTAGACAATCTTGGAGAGGAATGGCACATCTGTTAGGTAGGAGTACATAGTTTTGAATTGTGTTAACATGCCCACTAGAAATTACACTGAAATCGCATGAACGGTGATGGTCATATCCGTGTCACTCATTCCCTTTGCAATGGTGTCTCGCTGCGGTGTTTCGGAACTTATTTTTGCATCATGTAATACTAGTACTTAAACATTTGCATTTCCGGACATTTGGTGCATTCGTCTTCAACGGAATAAAAAAAAATATTAGAATTCTAAGGTAAAACTTCTATTTGAACCTCCATTGATGTACATCTTTCCTTATTCCGTCAATTAGAAGAGTTCAAAGGGAATTCTTTCCATTTCTAAGTATTCGGAGTGCAAGTAAATTATATAAATAAATACCAAACTTAATATTTTAGGAATCATTATATCTGTGGTCATATTGGTACAACCTTGTCAAGGTAAGTAGTTAATATAGTAAACAACAGGGCGTCTTTCTTGATTTATTTTAGTGGGCCTCGGTGGCCGAGTGGTCTAGGTAGTTCGTCATGACTACTAATGATCACTAGCCTGTCAACGCTGAGGTTGTGAGTTTGAATCTCACATGTGGCGGGGTGTGTTCGACTCCGATCTTAATTGACAAGGATTGCCAATTTTCCTACCGAGGGTCGGTTGTTCTCTCCGGGTATTCCGGCTTCCTCAACCAATAAAAACTGGCCGCCGCGAAATAGCCAAATGTGCTGAAAATGGCGTAAAACCTCAGCTAAACTAAACCAAACTAAACAATTGATTTATTTTAAAGATAATTATTCAATTGTTCAATTTGGTGGACGTGTTTTCCAACAGACAATTGGCATTCCTATGGGTACTAATTGTGCGCCACTCCTGGCCGACTTGTTCCTTTACTCATATGAGGCAGACTTCCTTGACGGGCTTCTTAAGGAAAAACAAAAGAAATTAGCCCGTACCTTTAATTTTAGCTTCCGCTACATAGATGATGTTTTATCACTCAACAATTCACGTTTTGGGAATTTCTTACATCTATCTATCACAGTGAGCTCGAAATTAAAGATACCACAGACACTGCCAAGTATGCATCTTATCTTGACCTTCACCTCGAAATTGACACCAAAGGAAGGTTGAATACAAAACTTTACGACAAACGGGATGACTCTGACTTTCCAATCGTCAACTTTCCATTTTTGAGCGGCAATATTCCAGAAGCGAAGGCGTATGGAGTATATATTTCACAACTCATACGTTATTCCAGAGCTTGTGACATATACATTGACTTCCTGGACAGAGCCCGGCTCCTGACAGAAAAGTTGCTCAGACAGGGGTACGTTACTCCTAAGCTGAAGTCATCCTTATTAAAGTTTTATAGGCGTCATCATGACTTTGTTGACAGGTATGAAAAAACCGTTTCCCAAATGAAAATGGAACTGTTCCATTGATATTATCCCTTCCTCATACCGGATTTGACATGATCAGCATGGTGGGTGTCCTTCAGGAAGCAGAGACTGCTTCCTCTTCCGGAACACCTGAGTCTACCCCCGGTTTTTTGGTGGGGTCCATGTTGTTCATACGTTTTTAGTTTTTAATTGTAGTGCATGTATTGTTTTGGTCTTGTCTTCGTTGTTCTCCGGAGTTTATCAGTTGTAACGATTTTTCTCTCCTTCGAATATCCCTTTGGTATTTCTTGACTTTACTTATTGCAAGTAGATTTACTAAAAGGATTGATCGTTTGAAAAGGAATCGTTACGCGTACAAAATTGTGATGTTATTGCAGAAGTTGTGGAGAGGGTATGGGAATTCTGATCCATATGGGTTATATCTATAGTACACAAATTGTGTACATGTAATTTAAAGTTTCCCGATTTTTTTTATTCTGGAAGGTATGTGGTGTAGTCTTCCTAGGTATAAGTATGTAAATTCATGTAATTTTCTTGCTATATGATATAAAGAAAAGGTAAAAAATCAACAAATGATATACAAATATGTCTTAATTTTCTTTCTGATATATGTCCATAGCCAGCACTATTCAATTACACCAGTGGATGTCAATAATTCTGATCATATGTATTAAATGGCAAATAATTTTTATGTTTGACCTGATTGAGATATGCTACATATATAAAACAAGATCAAAATCATAAACCGCCTCTCCGAGATTCCTAAATTATTTTAAACTACCTTTTATACTGAATATAGTATGTGTATTAGGCTCTCGTTCGGATATACCCCTATCAAGCTAACATATTCAATGGTATATATATATATATATATATGTCAATATGCTGAAATATTGATACATAAACGAATAGATGGCTTTTCCACATCTAGAGAGGGAAATTTTGTTCTACTTTCGAGGGAAAACTCGGGAGCTGTGAGATTGCAGATATAAAAGTTTTTTTTCAAGGTCTGACTTGCTACAGTTGTAATGATGTTCAACGCCCAGAATTATGCAAGGCAAAACAGGACTGTATGTCAAATAACCAGGTATTGTTAAAAAAAAACCTCTTTCGATCTTTAAATCGGTATAACAACATATAAATATTATAAAAACTACATAGTATGACACTACTATGTAACAGAAACCGTTTTTCTCTATCTACAAAATCTAGACGGACATTATCGCCGACATTAGTTCTACAACCCTTCGTTTATCGATAATCGTTTTTATATGCTTTCCAGTTTGGACACATGTAGGATTGAACACGGAGTAACAACCAAGCTCACATTACAAAGCACCAGTTGACTCCGGCGACAATAATGTCAAAACTGTATACACAAATTCCAAATGAAGAAACCAGTTTGTTTAAAATAATTATGTAGATAATCGAATCTATTGTCAGATTGTCATATGTTTATCTGTTTCTAGGTTGGTCCCCGCCGTAATATTCAGTATGAGCTACGTCATATGTCAATCTTGTAAAATAACGGACGGGTACCAGTCTAATCTGTTTCCAATCTTACAGTCGTTTAAAAACTGCATGTTCAGATCATTAAAGTAAAAAGCAAAATTCTTCGTCACATATGATCATCATCATCATCATGTCAGCTAAAATCAAAGATGTCCGAAAGGATGGGAATATCACTATTATGGTTTATGTAGTTGTTTTATACATTTTTAGGTGTGCATAATTGCTGAGAATGTTAATGACAACTTTCAGTTCTCGTATAAATTAGGCTGTGCCGACCCTAAGGTATGTCTAAAATCCAAAAGGTATATTAGAAATTGAAGATGCCATTGTTGATTAATTGAGTTCTTGGTTGGTTAAGGAGCAGCCATATGATTTTTATAAGAGAAGAATTGATCTCGAATCTTGGAATTTATTTTCGAATTTGACTACTACACTCATTTAATTCCAGGTAATGTTGTAATCCTTCATTTTTTCAATGTATTTTGATGCTGTTCAATTCCAATTTCCTTCCCTAGTCGCTCCTTTTCCTTCCCTGGTCCCTCCTTTTCCCGATAAAAATAGAATGGTTGTTTCCTTAATCTTTTAATTTTTATTAAAAATAAATATATAAATTTTAAAAAATGCGGACCAGAATATTGAAAGGATTATTATATCCTGGAACAGGTTTTTATACCTCGATTCTATTTTTACACCGACCATTTGATTTCAGAGGAGTCTGTGAGTACGCATTTATTGAAATATACAATTTTATAAACGAAAGAAAGTATAATAGTTTTCAAGAATGGAAAGTTGACACCAGGGAACCGGAAATGAACTCGTCTTTCATACACCCCGGTATTTAAGAGTCCTTCTGTTTCAATCTATCATAAGAAACAATCCTCATCTGGCGTATTATTAGTTAGTAAAATGTATAAGAGAGGACGGTGAAATTGCCGTAAAACTGGAGATGATGATAGGTCTTTCGGTAAAACTCATCCGCTATTGCCTACAACAGCACTGCTCAGTGTTGAAATATATCAGAAATTACAATCCAAATGCTGAAATCAGTAGATGACTGTAACGAATACAATATATCTGAATCATTTGAGATTCATAATACCAATCTTCGGAAGTGATGTAAATATTTGAAATTTTGCCAGAATAGAATATTTACACTAATAAACATGAATTCATCTCGGCGTTTGTATATGAGTACAGTTTTGTGAAAATTTTAACATTCTCTTTTCTTAGTTTTGTATTGAGACGCAATTGTTTGGCAGGAAAAAGCGACTCCTCAACCATTTTTGCTGTAACACAGATTCGTGTAATGATCATATTATAGAACATGCGACAACAACAACAACAACAACAACAACTCTTCCAACTACTTCTATAAGCACTACCATTCCAACAACTACAAAGATGTCAGGTTTGCCTTTTATCCTCATGCTGTCTTTATCCTTGTTGTTTTAGATATATTGAATGTTTTGTCAGTTCGTGTGCACGTCTATACGTCTGTATTGTGACCATTTCTTTCTTCATTTTTGTATTCTTGCAGAGTAGTTTATAACATATGGTTGATATCTATCTGTAATGAAAAGAATTATAGGTTTAGGGGATGGGGTGCGATAAATGACCAAACATGTATAAAAAAAACAGAAAATAAGACGTGGATTTAACTCTTCTTCGGGTCACCTAAACTGCCAAGAATATCGAAGGAGCACGAAGGGGACTATACAGTTCGTACAATGAACTATCAGTAAAAAAAGACACAGAACATACTATATAAATAAGAAACGTGAGATTTAAGCAGGACTATAAAACCAGAGATGAAATTGGGTCTTTTAGAAAAGTTAACTTTTCCAAAACCGACTATTACTATATTGTCATATACAGTAAAAGTAACAATTAATTCGTTGAAATCGTAGATGACTATCTGAATCATTTGAAATAAAGATATACAAAAATAATCGTGAGTGGGAAAAAATCTTCGCACTTAACGTAACTTTTATTGGCTTATGGTAGCTCTCAATGAGTTACTACTTGGACAGTGATGGTGCCCTGTCAAGAAAGCCAAAAGTTGTTGATATATGCCCCGGAATAGCAGGCTCATGGGCTTACTCAGTGTCCTGTTGATGAAGATATACTACATGTATACAAAAAGTCGGTCATCTATGCTATTGCTGATTTTGTTATCCCATGAATTCCATATTCATATATTTTAACTACCACCAGATGATAAAGTATATCTATCGATGACATTTTCATGGAATTACGCACAGTACTGTATTTAGTTTATGTCTGTATGCCGTTATGAATATCGGCAAACGAATACCGAAGCGACAGAACAGTGGGATTTGTGTTTGTTGAATGGCTTTCGGATTTTCCTCATCAGTCTCAACACCATCATTGCAACATAAACACGACCAAATGAGCAAATCAGACAGAAACAGAATATCATAGAACAAACACTAACGCACTAGCAATTTTAAGTCCAACAGAAACATGATATTGACATCAGGTGCTCCGGAAGAGTAAACATGGCCTATTCCGTTAACGGAACCGTCACATTATCAGTGAGGAAATTCGGTAAAGTGTCAATACCAATAAGACGTGAAATCTAATTTTTAAAAGTTATCAAATACCATTTTTAAAAAGAAATTTCGTATCGATCAACCAAGTAGTGATGACGACCTTGGTCGTCAACCTGTTTGAACATGCCTTCTTAGAAGTTTTTGTGACAGTAATTTCGTTCTGCCAAAAAAATCAATGTACAAATCATATGCCCGACAGTAATGAATCAACTGTTAAATGTATTCGCCATAATCTGGAGACATTGGTATGTGACTACTAAGAAAGGGGAAGTTCACAATCGGAAAGTTAAAATAATCACGTTTGTCATAAAGTATTTGATTTCAATTGTCTTGTGTCGTCTAAATCGGATTTTTGGATGAAGTAGTAAATTTTGTTATATATGTTTTAGACTGCCAAGCAGCAAGTTTTATTTCAAGTGATACCTGTTACTTCATTCATCGAACTAAGGTGACCTGGTCACACACAACGGTAAGATATTGCTGTTTTTATTAACAACACAAATGAAATCCTTGAATATTTGCATACATTACTGGTTTGGTTTATATTGGGGATTTTCCGAAATTCAAGCGCATGACGGTCAGTTTTTATCGATGGAGGAAGCAAGAGTACCCGGTGAGACCTATCAATCTTTTGGTTGGAAGCTAACCATCTTTATAATTTTGAGTTGAATAGACTTGAATAGACTTCGCAAAGAATTGGACTCGATATCAATCTCATGGTTTACAAGTTTCTAATTTAAGTTTTGTACAAACTATAATTTACGATGGTAAAAAATTCTAGTCAGCATATTATCGAGGACAAGATTGTGGAAAAGACATTTTTACACAAAAAAAACACAGGAATTGACGCCAATAAAATAAAAAAAAACCGTATAGGTCTACATTTAAAATTCTGTAAACAATACCACCTATGAGGGACATTTGAAGACAAAACTTTATGACAAACGTGATGACTTCACCTTTCGTACAGTTAACTTTCCATCTGTGTATAGCAATATACCAGTATCACCTGCATATTGCGTCTGTGTTTCTCAGCTTATCCGATATTCAAGGGCATGCGTGAGTTATCATGACTTTCGACAAAGAGGATTACTGCTGTCACAAAAGCTTCTTAACTAGGGTTTTCTCAGGGATAAGTCGATGTCATCACTTAGTAAATTTTACGATCGTCATCACGAATTGTTTGAGCGTTACAGTGTTCAAATATCTAAGATGATGTTGGACCTGTTCGCACTGTCGTAACATTTCATGTAACCTCCACCGATTTATGACTGCCACCAGATTGACTTTGTTGAACTTCACGACGGGTGCCGAATGAGGAGCAGGAACTGCTTACCCTCCCGAAGCACCTGCGTTCACTCTTGGTTTTTATAGGAGTTCGTGTTGTTCATTGTTTTTCCGTTTTCAGTGTTTATTTGTTGTGCCGGGTTTGTTTGTCTTATGGATTGGGGTTTTTTTTTGTTTGATCCTTAGGTATATTTGTCCTCTTTTCATATTTATGTTAATGTCAATTAAATTTTGCCAGCTAAATTCGTCAAATTTACGTGGAAAACATTATGAGAATCAACTTTTGAAGAGTCTTCAAACTATTCATCTTGTATATTTGTGCACAACATTAAACCAGATAAAAAAGAGACTGTACTTCATTTTATGTGCGGTTTGTTTCTCTTGTAGGCGCAGTGCCGCCGTTTTCAACAAATGACTGCAACAGTAAATACTTCAGACAAATATAATGCCTTGGTTAAATATGTAGAACAAAACTTTGGAGGTAATTTAACTGAAACTTTCATTTATCAGTTGATTTTTTGTACACTGCGTTTTTTTTTATTTTTGTTTTATTAGCATTCGATATCTGCACAATTTTCAGATCAGGCTCATTATTCTAATAATCATTATGATTAGTATAAAAATAATTTCTCGTTGAATGAACTGCAATAAACTTATGCATTACCAGAAGTAAGGTACTTGGACAATGGTAGCTAATGTCCTTAATCTGTGCTTGTTTTGAAGATTAATAATTTGTACCAAATGTTCAAAGCATAAATTGATTGTCTGTATCTGTACATCAGGCATGGTCTGTATGCATCTATAAAAAATATAGTTAAAGAGAGAGACTGTGAAGTCTGTCCACAATCATCTTTGCTAGCCAAAAGTTACGATTCGCTTTTCCTCTCTAAAGTAACAAATCGTTACCCTGATCTAGCGAAGATGGTTTGTAAATTCCATTACTTTACATGGAACATTCTGGAAATTCGGAATCATGACTCAGTAATTATGGTTAGGCTACTCTGAATGTTTGACTGATGCTCCGCATGAAAAAACAAACTGATATTTATTGATTTTCTGGATTCTATGAAAACAATAGAGGCTTATTGATTTTAAACTTCGCTAGAAATTCACTTCGCTATCTAGTGTCTGTATTGGACTATATTATATATTTTGTGGAAAGTTCACGTTAAAGGAGTACGTATTCATCAGATAACCGCCTCAGTGGTCTCGTGGTAGCGTGCTCGCCTCGAGTGCGGTAGGTCGCGGGTTCGATCCCCGACCGGGTCAAACCAAAGATATAAAAAATGGTATTCGTTGCCTCTCCGCAAAGCACGCGCCATCTAGGAGTAAGAACAAAGGACTGGTCGGCTCGTAGTCAGTACAATGTTTCCAAATGGGGTGATATGTCTTCCTGCGGACAGTTACCTCGTGAGCTAGCACATTATATAAAGCAGGGATCATATTAATATGTTCTCGTCCTGATATACACCCAAGATTCAGCCATCCATCTAATCATCAGATCATCAGAAATGCCCAAGGCCGAAAATTTAAAAATTCTAAACAGCAAAATATTCTATCTGATTTCTATGAGTAAACTTCCATTTTTTATATCTTATGATATGATATGAATAAGCAATTAATGACTTTTTGTCATGCAAAATTTATCGTACACAGAGACGTCTTATGAAATTTAAACATAAAATAATTTCAATAGCAGTGCCAACATGCCATTGACCGAAAATGTGGCAAACCAAAACAAACCGAAATAAAATATGACAAAAGAAATTAATGTTATTAATTATAATTCTCACAGAAAATTTCCAAGGTTTGTGGTTAGGTGGTCATTTCAACGATCGCTCTGGTGCCTGGTTTTGGGCTAGGGGTAAAGAACTGGTCAAATCTCACTGGGGAATTAGACAACCAGACTATACAGATACAGAAAAATGCTTAGCGTATTACAAAGACGACCACCATCATGGCTTGTATAGCCGAGATTGTAATAATCAATACTATTATTTATGCGAAAGGTAATTTATTTTTAACGCCAATGTAATTTGTATTTGTATATAAAATATAGTAGGTAAAAGTCCGCCAATGTAATGTGTATTTGTATATAAAATATAGAAGGTAAAAGTCGAGTTGATGTTCAAGATAAATTTAACCGTAAAATCCTGGAACATAAGACAAACAGTAATTAAACAAAGCAATACTCAATTAAATTGTTAGAAATTCAGAATTTGAGAAAAGACTCCCTAGTCTGATTAAAAATCTCAATTTCGGAGTTTTTTTAAACGTGTTATTTAAGGCCTTGTGCACATCAAGTTGTAAATCGACGAAGTGTGCACCAGAACTGAATCGATACCGCTGGTGGTGAACTCCAAGTTCCCGAGGGTATTACCAGCTCAGTTGCTAGTATTTCGATAGTAAGCCGAAATTAATTACTTTAGATTTAGTCACGGTACAAAGAGTATCTCCGTCGTCCATAATTGTTTCCGTAGATGGTTTTGTCTTTAAAAATGAGCCAAAAACTATAACAAATATTTTGGCATTTATTTGTGGCATACATGATTTTCTTTATAAACAAATGACAAAGGGCTATAGAGCTATCGAATGGGCTAAAGGTAAGTAACGAGACACGATATGACTAAAACAAGTGAGAAGTATAAAAAGTACAAGATGAAAGACTAAATAATTGGATCAACTACCCTTTTTAAACGCCTGGGTGGTTCTTTGGTAGCGTCCTCGCGTCGAGTGCAGAAGGTCGTTGGTTGAAATTAAAATTCGTATTTGCTGCTTCTCTGCTTCTTTAAAAGTAGTAAGAGCAAAGGACTGATCGGCTCGGAGTCAGTATAATGTGTCCTAGTGGGGTGATATGTCTTCCTGTGGACAGTTACTTCGTGAGCTAGTACGTTAAAGTCCAGCTCAGCGTGTCGGACTAGTACAAGGCATGGATCATATTCATATCAATCAACAGGTTCTCGTCCTGATATGCACCTAATGGTTGCCACTGGACATTAAACAATAATTCATATATATAAGAATTCAATAATCCGTTCTTTTTTCGTATTCATACATTGCATAGATATTGAAAGGTGTATTTTAAAACATTTTCTCATAAAGAATTTTTCGAAACTCTAAAAAAAATATATAGTAAATTGTCCCGACAATACGGCTTTAAATATTTAATCCATTGTTTTCTTGAGTAAAAAGAACTCTTTTTCAATTTAATCTTCTCTTGGGGTTATGAAAGGATGGATGGATGGATAAATTATTGTTTAACGTCCAGTGGCAACCAGGTGCATATCAGGACGAGAACATGTTGATATGATAATGAATATGATCCCTGCTTTGTACTAGACCGACACGACAAGTCGGATTTTTAATGTGCTAGCTCACGAGGCAACTGTCCGCAGGAAGACATATCACCTCACTCGGACACATTATACTGACTCCGAGCCGACCAGTCTTTGCTCTCACTCTTAGATGCCGCGTGCTTGGTGGAGAAGCAGCAAATACCAATTTTAATGTCTTTGGTTTGACCCGGCCGGGGATCGAACCCGCGACCTTCCGCACTCGGGGCGAGCACGCTACTATACGAGACCACCGAGGCGGCGGTCGGGTTATGAAAGGGTTGGGATTTCATTATATTAGGTTTAAATAATAAATAATTACTGTTTTGGTGAAGTGCAAAATGACTCGTACGTCGGTACAAAATGTAGTTATCAAAGTCAGTCATATAAGTGAAAATTAAAAAAAAAGTGATTTCCGAATTTAGGATAGATATTCGTAGGCAAAGCGCCAAAACTGCCACAATACATTTATTGTACTTACTTTCTATATTTTAACTAAGTACAATGATAACTTTGTATTCTTCTTCTTCTTCTTCTTATTCTTATTCTTATTCTTATTATTATTATTATTATTAAAGACCATTAATTGTATCATCAACACCACAGTTGCCGACTGTAACAACCTCTCATCTTCACCCAGAGAAAGGTAAATATTTCAATAAAATATTCAGAGTTATTATTTATCTAATAGACTTATTATATATAAATCATAGAAACATAAAACTGCTTTATATGGTAGTACCAAATTAATCTATACCTGAAAATATGACAACATTATTGAGACTACATGTAACATCTAAGAAACTTTAAGTTTTTGATCAAAGATCTCCAACAAAAGAATATCGTTAATTTTCGAACATCGTGTCAATGCCTCAACATTATACTATAAGCGGTTATTTTCATTGACGATGCCATTTCCTTACTTTTATTTATTTATTTATTTATGTAAATTCAAATTTTATATTCTTGAATGAATGCTTGTTAGATATACATAGAACTCTCTGCTCAACAAAACATAACATCTCCCGGGTAACATCTAGTGTTTGGTTTTTGTGGTTTGTTTTTCCTTTATTGCTTCAGCATTCTTTTTTCATATTTGAAACGAAGCAATAATTTAATATGAATTGCAACAGAAAATTTGATTGGTTGTTAATGGTTGAGCCAGTTAGATTTAATTGTTTATTACATTGATGATGGTGAAAATAAATTCGACATTTTCACTCCGTGAAAGATCGGTTTTTATTTAACGTCGTCAAGGGCGTTACTAACAAATGACCTTTGTGACGTCGGAAGATTCAGGAAGGGATCTAAGGAAAATATGACACTTTTGAAGCATTTTTTTGTGTGTCTATTTTATCAATGTAATAAATAGTATAACTAATTCAAGAATTTTAATATCGAAAATATTCAACTCGTGACAGGAAAACACTAATGATTCCCTCATGCGCTGCGCCCTTTCGTGAATTAAGGTGTTTTTCGGTCACTCGTTGAATTATCCTAGTTATCATATAAATAATCTACCTTGGGTACTGTGACGTCATCAATATATTACTCCCCAGTCCGCGATTAAAATATTTAAAATGATTCTACCTGCAATTGTGAGTCAGAAAATTTATGAATATTAATTATAATATTGCTATAAATTTTTGTACAGGTTATACCTGTATATCCAAAAAGACCCCCTCCCAGAAAAAAGCAAAATAGTTACCCTACCCAGGTGTTCAAAATGTATCATATTTTATACTTCCAGATTGCAGTGGATCTCAGTTTTCTGCTGGTGGTAGTTGTTTTTTCCTATATAGATCGAAGATATCTTGGCAACATTCAGTGGTAAAAATACATATACCGCGTAGTAAGATTAAAAGGAACTATATATGTATGACCCAAAGGCAAAAAAAAGCGGATACTTGGCATGAGCATAAAAGAAAATGAATATCTCAACCCAGTATAAACAAATACAGTAATAGACTTTGTAACATCAAGGAGACTGTCTAAACAACTGGATCGACCAACCATCACGTTTAGAACTTGTGATGGTTAATCCGGTCGTTCACATACTAATAGCCTCATTTTGGAATTTAATTTATAAATGCGTGATTATTCGAGAAATTCCTTTAAAAGCTGTTAAGCGAACACATGGAACATGCACTGGCGTATCGTATCTATTTTGTGACATATATACGCCATAGCTATATATTATCATAGAATCGGTTTGCTTAATATAGGATTAGGATAATTGTATGATAGAAATCGAAACAAACCCCATGCAATACAGTGCAAAAAGAGTAAACAGCTTATTTTCCTGAAAATATGCTTTTGCTGTGGTTGAAATGCTGAGAAAAGGTAAGAAAAATCCGAAAGGCCACCCAAAAATCACAAATCAAGAGACAAAGACAACCTCGAGAAAACAAAAAAAAATGATGAGCAACATACCCCACCAGAAAAAACTGAGGGTGAACCTAGTGCGGGTGATAATTAAGGAATGTTTCCAATTTTTGAACAGGTTATATAATATAACTTGGTTTGGGTCAGTTTACGCATAATAAACCGTTATTGAAGTATAAACTGTTAAAAAATTGGAAACATTCCTTATAATTTAATTCCCAAACCGAAGTACAATGATTCCTCGATCCAAGCATCAATAATTACATGGGGCTATTTGAATTTACAAGTGGCAGATTAATCCGTTGGTGATGTCACAAGATCAAACCAGGTTATACAGTATAACCAATGTTGCTCTATGCTGTTCACCCAATCAAAATGCAGTGTTCAAATTAAATTATTATACAATACCCTAGCTAGTTAACATACAATGTTTTTTTATAGACAAACTGTAGACACCAACACAGAACACCAGCAGTAATTAACTCCGATGAGAAGTTTAATGTCGCTTTAAAGTATTTACATCAACTATATGGAGGTATCGGTTATACTTTGAATTTATTTTTTACCTTCGTGGCTATAAATAGATATACTAAGATACCGTTTTGAAGCACAAGATATACACATATCTCGTCGAATTTTGACTCATCTGTTCTGAAACGTTGAAAATCGAAAACTAACCCAAAATGGTGAAAAAGGCCAAAATGTATATAAAATCAAAACTATTTGCGAGGTAAATATTCCGTAGTTCCACAAAATTTAACAAATTTATAAAATTTCACGCTAATATAGAAGTAATAGCAACTTATGTGGTGATACTCACAGGGGCCGGACTTCTGTAGTTTTTTTTTTTTTTTTTTTTTTATATTATTATTATTTTTATTTTTACTTATTTCATGAGTACTTTTAATAACTATTTTCCATATCCAACAAATATTATTTTCAATGTGCTATATTCTCTCCACGTGGATAGTGTATATCATATTGATAATTTAAACGCAGAATATTCGTTGTTATAGTAAATATTTATTTAAAGTGCTCATGAAATAAGTCCAAAAATAAATAAATAAATATCCAGACGTCGGGCCCCTGTGGTGATACTCCCAGAATTTGGAGTACATCATTGGAGATATCAACTCAGTCTTCAATGATACCAATTTTGCACTATCTAATTACAACTATCATTTGGGACAATTAAAATTAATTGTAGGTTATCGTCCCATCCACCCGTCGCAAATTTGACCGCCCCATATCTCTTATTTTAATGCGATGCGACTTTCGTAAATTTATCGAGTCTGTTTCCCATAAGATTTGACATACAAACAAATACAGTGGGTAGTCAAATCGATAATTAGTTCCTATCCCATACATGCAGACTGCGAGAACTTAGTTTTCGTGCACACTTTGGCCTTGCCAAACACGAGTTGACGACTGAATTTGATCCATGAAATAAAACATAAAGAATAAAAATCCCCCCAACCAGCCCCATATTTTTTAATAGGATTAGACGAAAACCGAATTGGTCTCGATACCAGTGTATGGCGTGTCAAACGTTGCAATATTCCCAAAAACAAAATATATATGTTCATAAAATTAAATAATTGTTCTTAAAAACGAATATATGTTCATAAAAACAAAATATATATTCAATAAATCAAAATATGTGTTCATAAAAAAATATATATATGCATAAAACATAAATATATGTTCATAAATGAATATTTGGGCATAAAAAAAGTTAAATATATGTTCTTAATAATTTATAAATACGTTCAATAAATTGCATCATGGATACCTCGTTGCTTTTGTCACACTGTATTTTATTGGACAACCAAAAACGAAACTATGATGACTGGCTTGTCGCATGGCGGCGCGGAAAATTGTTTATGTATCCCTGGTACCACAACCTCGTGAAATGATCAGTTAGTGTTCCCCTATCATTAGCCATTTTGTTCAGTGAAACTTACAGTCAATTGTCCTACAGGTTGAAGGACGACAGGGGGGAGGTACAAGAGATGATATTGTACAACTGTCCCGAACTAGACAGGTAGTTTAAAAGTGATGGATGCATGGATGAATTATTTTTAACGTCCAGTGGCAATTAGGCAATTATTTAAAGAACAATTTGATATGATATGAATATGAACACTGCTTATTCATTGATTTGTTACAGAAATTACCAGTATTTAGCAAAATTCAAAAATAATAGAAATACTAAGGGTTAATTCCTTGTATTGCACATGGTAGATCTCCTTAGCTGAAATTTGGCTTCCTATTTCGGTATTTTTGGTTGAGTACTTCTTGTTTAATATAAGTTTGGTTTTTGGTCTTCCAAATGTTTCGGCTGCTGATGAGAGGTAACTCCTTGAAATGCGTCGTATACAGCATAGTATAAATTTACTATATCTAATATTAGTATCTTTGGATTGTTATTTTGTACTAGAGCGACACACAGAGCCAGATTTTTAACGTGCTAGCTCGCGAGTTAACAGTCCACACCTGAATGACGCCATATTCTACTGTTGTAATAATTAAATATGATCAGTTTTATAATATATAAAAAACGACATGTTTAAAATAATTTAAAATGCAAAATAAAACTATATATTATGAACATTTGTAGAAAAATTATTTTTCTCAATTTTTAATTAATTTTGTTTAAAATGGTTAATTTATATACCATACATTTGTCATTCATGTTTGCTTTATATATGTAACTCAATCATATTTGTTTTGTACTGTAACTATGCCCTCCATTGGCCCATTAATTGGTTAATAAAATATTCTTCTTCTTCTTCTATAGTCCTCATTTTTAAACTAACCGCCACAGTGATCCAGTGATCACGGGTTCGATCCCCGGCCAGGTTAAACCAAAGACATTCAAATTGGCATTTGCTGTTTCTCCGCCACTGGTGGCTGTATCGTCACCACCAGAAACTCTGCTGCCTTGATGGGGTTCAATCCTGACTTTCAATCCACATATGCCTGATCCTTCAGGACAATCGCTACTCCATGATCCAAATGATCCCCAAATCCCAGATCCACCAAGATCCTTACCAGAACCTCTGCTATTCAAATTTCTACATTTGAATTTCACATAATTTGCTGCAGTATCATCTCTTGTGCCTCCTCCCTGTCGTCCTTCAACCTGTAGGACAAATGACGTCATAACTTGCCCTTCAGGACATTTTTTCTCTCCTCTCCAATTTTCCCATGGGCCTTCTTGAGCTACAACTGTTCCTCCGACCCGATCACAGTCATGTGATCGACATCCTGCCTCTCCACATCTTAGACGGATTGCGTTCAGCGATGTATCATCGTTGTAATTGCCCCTCCTTGTTTTCCTTCAATCTTCATAGAATAACCTGTAGCGTAATATCCTTTTGCACAGAATTCTGGATGGCTCCATACGCCCCATGGTCCACCATTGGATACTGTTAAAATTTTAACAGTCGCTCTGTCGGAATACGATAATTTTACAATAGCGAGGAAAGCGATAATACGTGACATAGTAGTCATTTTCTCTTTTAACCTTCCTGTCCTTCCTGGTTGTATTATACTAATCTGTTGTCGCTTATATATGATTCTGAAACAATTGGAAATTAAAAATTGGAATTAGTTTTATTATAAATTTATTATACTAAAGCAAGCTGAATTATTTTAGCACTTCTTTGTTAGTTACACAATTTATTTACAAAATTCAGATAAGGCTCTAAAATGCTGTCTTTATTTCAAAGACTTTGCATTTTTCTCAAGGACCTAATGGTTATGAAATATAAAAAAAAACTGTTTAACTATATGTTTAAAATGATTGAAAATGAAGAATTTGATGAACTTTTGTTGAAAAAATATTTTCTAAACATCTAATACATTTTATTTAAAATGATACCACCACATCACTATCAAATGTTTTTGTGAATATTGCAACTCTTGACACGCCATAATCATATATATATTTTTTATGAACAATAACTGAATTTTATGAATCAATATTTTTATTTTATGAATCAATATTTTTGATTTTATGAATCAATATTTTTGATTTTATGAATCAATATTTTGATTTTAAAAATACATATATATTTTGTTTTCATGAATACATATTTAATTGTTATGAACAACTATTTGTTTTTATGAACATATATCAATTTTTTTATGAACAAATATTCATTTATGAACATATATTTATGTTTTATGCATATATATTTTATTTTATGAACACATATTTTGATTTATTGAATATATATTTTGTTTTTATGAACATATATTCGTTTTCACGAACAATTATTTAATTTTATAAACATATATATTTTGTATTCGTGAATATTGCAACGCTTGACACGCCATACCAGTGAATTATCGGATTTATCTATTCGAGACTTAACTATTAGATTAATCCGATAATCCTACAGGAACGATGTAAGAATCCGTTTCTCTAATGATCATGATGATTATCAAATAAATTCTCGCATCCGATAAACCAAAATGCCCTTCGAGTTCCTTTATATTCCTGACTATTACATCATACATTTGTGTTATATACTTTTATATAACTATGGTGTTATTAATCGATTTAGAGAAATCCGAACGTATAAGTCGTTCCGGCAGGTTTTGACCTTTGTCTTAACCAATCATCGACTAAGATCGTCGTCACTGACCACACGATGATTAAATTTTGATAAACAACGGGTTCATAAAGGGGTAAAGTTGGCAAAAAAAATAGACAAAAGATCCAATATCTCAAAAAAATCAATTATTTACGTATACAAGTCGTTCGTTAAACAGATAAGAGATATCGTTCATGCAGATTTTTTATCATTTCCAGATATTTTCCAGATAATAGTGAGGATACTGTGTGGGTAGGTGGTCATCTCCACAACTACAAAATGACATGGATTTCTGGTGAGGAAGTATCTGGACATTGGGGAAGCAGTGAACCAAACCACTTCGACAGGCAACAATGCCTGACATTGTCATTGGCACATAGACAACTTGGTTTTTATACGAGGACGTGCTCAGACCATTATTATTACCTTTGTGAAAGGTTATTATTATAATAGTACAAAAGGGATTTGAGGTATATTCCCATGAGACAAACATCAATATAAGCAAATACCAACAAAAAACGTCAGTAACACACATACACACAGATGTATACAGAATTTCAAATATGTCCTTTAGTTTGTCTTTATAATTTATACGGGAAAAATCGCCTATAACGAACGTAGATATAAAGAATTATTTATAACGAACTATTTATTTTTCCCAACCAAATACAGTATAATATATTCAAGTAGATTCGGATATAACGAATTCGGTTATAACGAAATTTAAGATATAAGGCAACCTTTTCATGCCTTTATTACAAACGCGTATTATTACATGGCCTCTTTTTGGCAATTCTGAGGTAAAAGCGGCTGCCAATAGAAGACAACACAAGTTTTGATTCAAAGAGTATTAAACATGTTAAATAGTGTTTTTAAAAAGCAAAGAATTGAATTTTGTATTCGTTTTCAGTTGAAACCATTGGAGCAGAGCAATAGAAGAATACAGGGAAAATATGTTCCGAATAAATAGTAACATGTATATTTTATTTGTTTATCTTGTCATTACTTATTTAAACAATAACTGCAGAAATCCTTCAGTTCTTGATTGGAACTAAGTTCTGTGTCACAAACCTTATAGATTTTTTACATTAATTTAGGACAAGATTATCTTTGCTATCTTTTACTACTTTAGTTTATTAAGTTTTCAAATAAAACACAATATTTCGTCAAAGTAGAAATGAAACTAAATATGTAGTAAATTTCCAGAAAACAACAACCTAAGACATAGAAACATAAAATCACTGAGCTCCTGACTTGAGACAAGCACTATAAAAATAACAGTCGAATATGGCAAGCCGTTTTACTATTTATTCTAACTTCAAGATATCTAATAATCTTTATAAGATATCTTATATAGTTTATAAGATATCTCATATAATTTTCTTTCAAGTATATTAGATATCTTATATAAAAAATATTTATAAGATATCTTATATACTTTATAAGATATCTTATTAACTGTAGGAAATATATTATAAAGTCTATAAGATACCTTATAAAGTTTATAAGATATCTTATATACTTTATGAGATATCTCATACACTTTATAAGATATCTTATAAACTTTAGAAGATATATTATAAAGTATATAAGATATCTTGTATAGTTTATCAGATATCTTATATAGTTTTTAAGATATCTCATATAATTTATAAGATATCTCATATAATTTTCTTTATAAGATATCTTATAAACTATATGAGATATCTTATAAAATATATGAGATATCTTATAAAGTATATTGGATATCTGATATAAAAAATATTTATAAGATATCTTATAAACTTTATGAGATATCTTATATACTTATAATACTTTTGGGTGGCGTTGATTTGTTGATTTTTCATATTATCCATTTTGTTGTTTACAAAACAGAATTCAACAGAATGTCTAGAAAAATATACATTTGTAAATTAGTACAGAATAAAACTTTACGTTAAATATAACGAATCTATACAACACATCCTGTCATTACTGGGTAAATATCGACTATATAATGTGGCCATAACCTGACACAAGTAAATATAGTAGATTTTTTTTCTATAACTAGCTCTTATAGGTATTGCGCTTCCGGTCAGATAGCGTTAAACTATTTAATAAGAGTAATCCGAATCACCATTTTTAGATTGCCACCTAGTTGTGAAAATTAACATGTATGTAACTTTTTACAAATCTGATAATAAAGATAAGAGTTAATGAGATGGAAATGTATCTGGCACAGTGAAGAAAGTAAAATTAATTTTCCACCAGTGCCCCTTGAAGATTTGCAAGTGTTTAATTGAACATGTACCCTTCTTATACAATGGCTTACTTATTGATTCATTGTTTTCTGAAGTGTATTGTTTTAAATACAAACAAAAGAATATTAAAAGATGTCTATCTGTTTTTTAAAATATTTGAAATTCATTGGTAAGTTAAAATATCTGGACTTTTTTTAATTTAAGTGTGTTACTTGTTAGTACAAATGGGCATTTACAATATCTGATAAATCTTTACTACCATGATTTGTTTAAACTGTTCCGACATATGAGAGGTACATCAACATTTTTTTTAAATAATATTTATATCAGTGAGACTTCTGAAATATAAATTTAAAACCTTTAATTTAATAAATTGTCATTTATTTTATTTAAAACTTGAAGATATTAATAATTGTCAAAAAATTTATTCTCTGAGTTGATGTTTTTTAGCACCTCGGTGTAAAAGAATAAAAGTTTGAGATCCATTTAGAAATTTGATACATGTAACGTCAGAATACAAACTGCACTGGCTACCGAAAATGCAACCACTTTAATCATTATATTTTAAACTTTAAAACTGCCATCTTTCAGTGCATGACATTTTTGACGAAACAAAATTATTAATTATTGAAAGTCTTATTACTTAATTTGGGTTCCCTTTTTGGTACGTTTTTCAATCAGGGATAAGTTGATGTCATCACTTAGGAAATGTTACGGTCTTCATCACGAATATCGAAGATGATGTTGGACTTGTTCCCACTGTGGTAACATTTCACGCACCTCCACCGATTTGTGATACCACCGGATGGCAGATTGACTTTGTTGAACTTCATGACGGGTGTCGTATACGGAGCAGGAACCTGCTTACCCTTCCGGAGCACCTGAGTTCACTTCTGGTTTTTACAGGAGTTTGTGTTGTTCATTGTTTTCTAGTTTTCAGTGTTTATTTGTTGTGCTTGTGGTTGTTCATTTTCCTTCCCGGGCTTGTCGGTCAAGCTATGATGGATTGCGTTTTTTTTTTTTGCTCCTTACGTGTATTTATCTTCTTTCTTACAATCACTAATCATGCACAGAGACCACGGAGGACCAGATCATGATATTTAGTTCTACAACCTGACAACATCAGAAAAAATATAATAATTGCTTTCAATTTTTCGACAGATACACAAGCTTCTGTAACGTTAACCAAAAAGATGTGATGCTGTATCCCCCCCCCTTCAACAATAAAGGTCGTAAAATCTTCATTATCCCCCCCAAAAAGGGCGGATAATTATTCAAAATTGTGCCCCCCACTCGTCGCTCCTCTGGATCCGCCCCTGGATCGTATAGTAGTATCGGAGAAATGTAGCGGGATCGATGAACTTTAGAAAACAAATAAGCTAATGTTTATAACATTTGTTATCAGATTTGATTGATAGACTGACGGTAAAATACTGTTGGGGTGGCCAATGATGCGAGCACAGCAATACCAATAGCCCTTTCCAGAAACCCATTTCCGGAATCACGATTCTGACTCTAAAATTATAATTTAAAGCAACTTATTTCCCTTACTTGACTTACTTCCGTTCCGTCGAACGAAACTTTTCTAGACTTAGCATGTAGCACAATATGGCCATATTCGCTTTAACAAATAAATTCACTTCGGATTGTATAATGGCTGCCCTGTTAAACAAATACTTTTCTAAATGACCCATATGCTCCTATAGCGCTTGGTGCGCTCGCTATAAATATTTTTCCTACACTGTGTTTCCGTTACATAATAGAAGGTTCAAGATATATGTTATCTTATCATTATGAGCAAGGACGTCTGTTTATTGTGTAAAGATGACTAAATACATGTATTTATGTGGTATGATTACATAACTAAGTTATGTTTTATATTGATTCAATATATCTGTAGAAATTTTGAGTATTTTAAAGGGTAAATTGGTTATGAATATATGTATATAAGTTTCATTATTCATCTTTTTTCGTGTTTTTAGGAGTCGTGACAATCCTTTTTTCCATCTTTATTGAAATGAATCACAGTAAGTACTTTTTAATATAAAGATATCCCTAGACCACAACGATTGTGTAATATCTGCCATGTACTGGAAGACGAGCAACACTTCCTTCTTGACTGCAATAAATATAAAGATTTTAGAATTACCCTTTTTAATGATATAAAAGATAAGCATAATAAATAGATTCTATTTTTGTCTCCCTTGGAAAAAATAATTCTCTTACTCGACCCCAAAAAAGAGCTTTTGTCTGATATTGGTACCTTTTTATAACAGTCATTAGCATTGGAAAGATGAGCTTCATGTTGGTCAAGGCTCATATCATCATATACACACATATATAATGTGCTATATTTGTAATTGCTTGTATTAAGGACATACTTGTTCCTTTTTATCCCAGCGCTAGCAAAGCGGTGGGGATAATGTTTTGCTGTTCGCCGTACGTACGTAGTTGATATTCCAACTTTGGTAAATTTACACTTAATTAGTAGAACATGTCATCATAAAAACAGTTCACTACATGTATTTACATTATCAATGTATGATATCCTAATCAGTCACACTTCATTTAATATTATGAATTCAAATTCAAATGTTTATTGTCATATAAACATAAAATGTTTGTGACATATAATACAAGTAAATAAAAAAAAACCATTATAATTGTATATACACAAGTAAATCATTATGACTACTATCTCACCTGTCTAAAGTTATTGTCACTAAGTATAATTTCCTTCAGAGCATTTAGCTGCCGTGTTTCATTTGTTTTTTGTTTGTTTGCTTAACCTTATGGGTACATATGCATTTAATAAAGTATATTAGAGGTTCTTGACAGGGTATCGAGAGACCAGGCGAAAGAAGGGAGAGAGGCAGGAGAAAGGAGATTAAATCGTATCATAGTGTTAATAAAAATCATATGTCGTCACTCAAAATTTATTGAGATAAAGTGAAAAAGGTTTCCCCTCTGTCCATTATAGACGTGACGTAAAAACGTTTTGGTAGCTAAGTTTTAACTTTGTGCTTTGTAGCTGAGCGGTAACGTAAAGCATTACAACACAATATCTTTATTGTCATTAAACATATATACACATTTTGTGACGAACATTCAAAACAAAAATAAATAGGTAGTACAGATGAGTTCTGTAATTGGAGAGTATAAATGAATGTGGCTGATACATGTGGCGCATGTAACGGTTTCTTGCAAAAGCTAACCACTTCGTATTATTATTCGTGAAATCTGGATTCTTTTTAAATATGATATTATTTTTGACTATATGTAAAATGTCAAGATTTTACTGAAGGTTTGAAGTGTTACAGCTGTAACGATATCTCCAGTCCTGAACTATGTAATACGACACAGATCTGTGATCATGACAATCAGGTGAGTGTTAAAGTAACTTATAAAAAATTCTGGATTGTTTAGAGACGAAGATTTGGAATTAATTTTCCTTTTGTTTTTGTGAACAAGTTGCTCATTTTGATGGTTAGATTTTGAACTATTTAATAAACTAGGACCATGTTATGTTCAGCATTTTTTTTAATATCATCATTCCAAAATTTTTATGGTCGTCATCATGGTTTTATTACGAAATAAGAGTGGACATCTTCAGTTGCATTTCACGTCTAACTGGAAATGACAGTTTTTTCCGGAGTTTACCTACCCAGGTCCAATGTGACAGATGCCGTTAACGTACAAGTTTTCTCTTCTCTCCCGTTTTCTTCTTGTTGTTTTGTTGTTTGTTTTTTTTGTGGGGGGGGGGGGGTGTTTTTGTTTTTGTTTTTGAGTTAAAAAGGCTATTCTTCCTGTTTTTCTTTGCCAACCTTTGCGTAAAAAAAAATAAATTTCCTCTTCGACATTCAAATTCTTTTACCGTCGTATATGTTTTCTATATCTTAATGGAGCAGGACATGCTTACCCTTCAGGAGCCCCTGATGTCACTGGAGTTCACATTTCTGGTGCTTAATTTTCTGTGCTGTCTTTGTTCTAGTTCTGATATGTTTTGTTTCTACCTCGTTTAGTTATAAATGTATCCTTGTGGCATTTTCTTTTGTTATGTTCCATTTTCGTTGGTTTGTCTTGCCTTTGGATTTCTATGAAAGATTTATTTGTGGACTCCAGTTTATACAGGCATTTCAATTTCAAATTATGCTAGAATTTAGATTTCAGTAATACTGTTCTGATAAAAATAATAACAGTAAAGAAAATATCATGTTAAATACAGATGATTGGTGAAGTGGTATTGATTTGTTAAGGAATTAAAGGTTCCATGTATAATTATTATTTCAGATGTGTATAATTGCTGAAAATGTTAATGACAATTTCCAGTTTTCTTACAAAATGGGGTGTGCAGAACCAAAGGTATTTTTTTCATATTAAATCTAATATATGTAAGCACTGAATTATAATAATCAAATTTATCTTGACCACCTTGCGAAATTTGAATTTAAACAAAGAGTCAATAAAGGGTTCAACAAACGCAACATATTAAAATGCATTTCTGGTAAATATGTACATTTAAACGGTTTACACCGAAAGTCAAGTTCTAAATGGTGCCAAATACAAAGTGAACAAACTTGAATATTCCGAATGGATAAAATAATAAAATATATTTTGTTTTATAGTTTTGTATTGACACTCCATTGTTTGGCAGAAGAAAACGATATCTCCGACATTTTTGTTGTAGCAGTGACTCATGTAATGACCATATTCAAGTCGTTACCAAGACAACCGTTGTGAAGCAAGATACAACAACAATGAAAACACAAACTACCAAAAGACACATAGGTGTAGTATTTTTTCTCTGTGGTATCCATTTTCAATATAAATTCTAGTATTCATTTGCCTAAGTATTGTAACTTTTTCTGGAAACATCAATTAATTAAATGAATTATTAAAAAGATTCATCTACCCGTGTCAGAGTAGCCGGTTAAATGGTTAAAAGAAAATTGCACCGTGACTTAATTTTTTAATTGCAGACTGTCATGGGGCTAGTTTTATTGTGGGCGATTCATGCTTTTACGTACATTTGACAAAAGTGACTTGGCCTGAAACAGAAGTAAGTGTAAAAAAACGTTCCAGATTGTACATACATGTATATTATATTCTTTCGTCATTGGCTATATGTCAAGACGAAATAAAACGACTACAACAAGCAGCGATATTCTGCAAGTGAAAAAGAATAAAACGGCCTTCTTGTGTTTGTGAGTCATTAAAAAAAAGCAACAGCTTCCACCCATGCATGGACAAAATAGAATTAGACTACGTAATTTATAAACAACAAAATGGATAACAAGAAAGGTTTACAATGACATACAAATTAGTTAACGCCACCCAACTGACAGAGCCCCGGACGAAAAATAACATAAACTAGCACAAATAACAAACATTTATACAGCAGAGTGTCAGGATAGTCTGACTTGGTACAGACATTGAACAGTAGCGGGGTTGAACAAGTTTTATATGCATCCCCCTTATCTATCCTGACACTCTGGTGTATAAAACATACTATAAAAACCAATACAGTATGATTACCAACAAGTTGACCGCTTGCTAGAACTGAAAAATTAGGCTGGACGGTATATAATTATGATAATTTAGATAGCAGGGTCAGAATGTGCTCGTTTTAACTGTAAAACTAGCTAAGGCTCTCGTTGCTTTATGGCATATATAGAGACTTTTTAAAATTCCTAATACAATATTTAAACAAACTGATCGCACTTATGCACTTGAAAATCCACTTTATTTTGCAGTCTCACTGCCGGAATCATGGCCAGCATCTGTCAACGGTTGATACAGAAGAGAAATACAACGCTCTCGTGAAGTATGCTCAACACTACATTAAAGGTATAAAATGATGTTTTATGTTGATTTCACATACATATAACAAATGCTTTAGTTTTTGCCGTCTTCATCTGAAATTTTATTATCCAATCGCAAACGAAGGAGCGAGGGGATATAGTAACGCTACCGTACGTCCGTCCGTAACACTATTCTGAACACTCTAGACTCAACATCCTTCAAGAGATTTTGACTAAACTTGGTATATACTTAGTCCTTATGAATATCTAGAACCCTATTGATGTTTAAAGTCATAGTTCAAAGATCGAGGTCACAGTTGAACTTGTAAATTCTTTACACCCTTGTGAACACTATAGAAGCAACCTCCTTCAATGAATTTTGACCAAACTTGTTAGATACTTAAATTCAACTACGTACCACTTATAGTCTTTAGAAAATTATGGAGCGCTATTGATTTTCAAGGTTAAAGTCAAGGTCAGAGGGTCACAATTGTTAGTAACGTCCTTGTGAACACTCTAGAATCAACAGCCTTCAATGGATTTTTACCTAACTTTATACAAAGTTTATCAAGATCTAAAAGCCTAAAGATTTTGATTGGAAATGACAGGAAAATAGTTATACATGTACAAATTTCGGGGTCAACTTTATTCACGGCAAGGGGATGCCACGCTTCGCGTTTTTATTCTTCTTGGTTATATGTTTAAAAGTGTTTGCTCTATATCACTATTTTAACAGAATTTCTCTGTTTTTGGATTTGAATCTTATGCTTTAAACTCTTTTACTTGTTTCGGGACTATTTTGTCGCTAATTTATTTCCGGTGTTCCCTTCTATCTAGTCCTAGATTCCCCCGACGTCAAATGGCCTGTTTTAGAATTGGATTGGGCCGTGGAACATCAGAGCGCACTCTATATAATTATACAACTGAGAAATATTTCCAACAACAGTTATCATTGTTTTTCGAATTTCAGATTAATTATATATAAAGAAAACCTTGTATGTTATATTTCTTTAACCATCTGTTTGAATAATTATCTTCATTTCTTGCTCTTAATAAAACGTATCACAAAACACCGAGATAAATTTGATGCCCTGTATGGCCATTTCGTTGACTGACAAGTCATCACCACTGCTCGAGATCAAAATATTGGAAAACCGATTAAAGATATAATGCTGAATAAATAAGCACAACCATAAAAATCTATATAATTAAAACAAACAGGTATTCAAACTCAGCTAAGGGTTACCTCTGCATCAAAAGGAAGAGGCTTAGAAATTTTGGTAATTTTTTTCAAATTTTGAACGGAAAACTTGAGACTTTCCGTTTTGAGGGAAATTCGTCATCTCACCATTTACAGTATACTGGTCCCAAAATAGGCTGGAAAAGGTTGTAAAGAAGCGGAATCCAGTTTTCAAATAACTTCCTCCAAAACAGCTCCACCTGGCGTTTACTGACATTGCTATATTAACGAAATTTTTAATAATTTGGGAACATTATTACAAAATGTTCTGAATTAATAAAATGAATATAGAAGATAAGTATATCCGGTTTTATAGTAGAAAATTAATATAATAATCGTATAAATCTAATAAGTGCTGATTTTGGACGGAATGTGCATATTACTAAGTATTAGATACATGTATATGGCGCACGCTCTGGCGTCCAACGCCCTAAACCAGTCCTTGAACAGGTCTTCAGACGCCAAAGGAATCTCACACTATCACTTATAAATAAATATTACCAAGCAGAAAATGTGTTTTAAATGTTGAAATGTGTCATCTGCACATTGTAATATTTTACTCATTGTATTAATACATTTTTGACCGAAGCACTGGAAAATGGACAAAGATGAGTTTCTTCGGAAAAAAGAAAGACATTGATTTAAAAAAAAAAGAAACGTTTCCTGGACAAAAGTTTCTAAAATGTGCATACTGTCTTCTGCTATTGCAGATGATGATTTTCATGCAATATGGGTCGGAGGACATCTTGAAGAAAACAGTGAACATTGGATTTGGCCATCAGGAGAAAGAAAGGATGATTTGCACTGGGGCAATAGACAGCCAGATAATTTATATGCTCAAAAATGTTTGGCATACTTTTATATTGGTCATGGCCGCGGGTGGTATAACGCACCCTGTTTTGTTCATAACCATTATTTGTGTGAAAGGTAATTTGATTTCTTTTTTTGAACTTTAAAGATTGTGAAAATTGCCAAAGAAAAGAAACGATAAAGCAACCCTTTATTAATGAATTCCAATATTACAAGGAACCTGTGGCCTTGTGCATGTCGCGTTCTTTGTAGCTGGGTTAAGAAAAAAAACAGGCTCTTCGTTATGAGCATTTGCGATTTTAGCTTCAAATTTTGCTTGTGGTGATTTTTTTAGACTCCTATCCTAATATTCTTGGATTGCATGTTGTCAATGTAAAGGTTAACGGGTTTTCTGTAGATTAATATTGTAAAATATCAGCCGCAAGTCACAATATGAAGCTTTTTTGATAGTGAGCATAGCAAACGAGCTAAAATGTTCCTATTCTTACATGTGGCTGATATTTGACTAAATATATCTGCAGAGAACCCGATAATATATCGCATGTTACCTTAACTAAAGCTTTTCTACGTTTTTCAAGTCCTGCTAACTTTAGGTCAAATCTTGATAACGTCAGTTCATAAGATTCTGAGGTAGGTGATAACATCGGGTCAACAGACCGATGACAATGGATGAATGGGGCTTTCTACAGAAGTCTGCAGCGTGCGATAGGCATAGGGAAATAAGATAAATGAGTACACCAGAAAAACTATTCTCCATGCATGATATAGGTATTGCACTGTATGGAACTTAGCGTAAAACCTCGATATAACAATTAGAGTTTGATATATAAATTTAGGAATTTGAGTACCATTAAAATTTTCAATATAATTTAAATTCTGCCAAAAAAATAATATGATGAATAAAGTAAATGAACTTGTGATATAATGGGCTTGCAACTCTTTCTGACACTCACGGCCTTGAAGTTTTTGCAGATAGTAATAAGTTGCGGCCATTCCAATATTGCTCCAGCTAAAATGCAAACTACATGTAATTTTTTAAGTAAATTTCAAGTAAGTCACAAATCAGGAACCTGTTTGAGCAGTCTCAACGAGCAATGATTGGACAATGTTCTTTAATAGTTTGTCTTAGTGAAGATTCCCGGCTATTTAAAAGTTATACTATGATATTTTCCCACATCCAATTAGAACATTTGGTGACGCAACACATGTTAAAAAAAACATTTTAACCTTTTTTAACTTTCTCGAGTCTCTGTTATAAAAATATCACCCAAATGCTTACAAAAACTAGGAGAATTGATTGTTTCTAATTCATAGGTCATCGCATGACACGTCGGTCGTCTTAATGTCAACTGCTCACGCCACTACACCAGTACAACACCCTCATAGGGGTTTGTATATATATAATACTTCGCACGTATTCGATCTTTATATTGTTTGACAAGTATACCGGTAATGAAAATGTTTAAATCAGGGACTTAAAGAAAGTTTTATAATCAAAATAAACAAAGATGCAATGTGATCTTCGAATTGATTAGATTAATGAGTAATACTGAATGAACTGCAAAGAAAATACAAGTATACCAAAGGGGCTAAACTGAATTTCAAACATCTTTTATATTACTTGAATATCATCTTCGGAAAAATACAAAATACAAAATACAGAACCACTTCTGATAGTGAGAATAGATTTCGTCAATTAAATTTAAATCTTACTGGAATTGAATCTTCGCTCGACTTGATACTCCTTCGGATTTTCCTCGTTTGCAACGTGACGGGTGTCGTTCACGGAACAGTATTATGCGTAAACCATTCCAGAGCACCTGAAGTCTCCAAAGTATTTTGTGTGAGATCATATTTCAAGCGCTTTAGTTTTTGTGCTATCAAGTTTCTTGTTATGATTTTCCTTGGTTAGCTACGTGTTTTTTGCTTGATTTTTTGTTATATGTTTTTGCTATTTTCATTTCTCATTTATATTCGTCTTGTCTTTTGATTTGCCCACTGTATTGTTTCTTCGGTACTCCTCTTCCGATATCCATACAAATATAGCAATGGCATTGCAAACTTAATAAAAACCAGAAATTATATAAATGGAACACTGCAACAAGTTTAGTAATAATTAAGGCAGTCAAAGTTAGAATATCATACCTTTCAGAATGCAGGGGAGCTCAATTTTCAGCTGACGGTGTATGTTTTCATCTTTATACATCGAAAGAGCCTTGGCAAGCGACAAGGGTATTTGTATTACAATTTGAGATTCTTATACAGTCTTATAATATATAGATTGTGCACATTTCAAGAACACGCTGTAGATTTCTTGCGATAGCAACTTTCGCGGTTTTCGTGAGTGCTTTTGAATTATGAATTTAAGACGATACATATATTTTATACACTGATTATAACACTACGAAATTGGAAACAATGCTCAGTTATCTCCCTTAAGGTAGAAGGTACCTAAATCCTTCAAATTACGGATTTTCATGAAATTTTACGTGCAGCTAGAATATTTGCAACAGCACTCAGTATCGAAATAAATATATATTAAGCATTATATTTCTTAAATAAACTTGATTTAAAGTCCTTAAAATAAAGGCCTTTTACTGTTGATTTCATATAAAAAATGTCGAAAATAATTAATAATTTGACTTTAAATCGTCATTTCTCAAAAACTAATCCCCACAATTTTCTATAAAAACAATATTTTATTGCTGTCAATTTTTTCGTTTCAATGATACTAAATAAACATAGGGTCACCAGCTTCGTTTTCGTTGTGGAAATCATTCAAATATATGCCCTGTCTGTAAAAACACTAAAAATCTACATTTTTTATCGGGACGTCGTGACGACGTTACGCTTATTTTGGCTTTTTGACGCTTATTTTCAATCTTCATACAGCAATAAATCTAATATACCAAAAAAAAAATCTGGTGAAACCTAATAAATTTGATATTAATAAAAACTTTTAAGATAATTTCAGTGGCAATAATATATCCTTATTTTTTTAATTCTAGGGACTGAATTTTGAGAAATCCTAATTTAAAGTCTGAATATTTGACTTTTTACATCGATGTCTACGTGCATTCTATGTATTTACACATCTGTTTGCCAAAACTTGAAACGCCATGATTCGGGCAGTATTAAAGGGACATACATTATTTTTTGATATTCGGCTGCACTTCAACATACTCTAGTTGCATTGTAAATTTTCTAAAAATCTGAAATATAGCCCAATTAGGTACCTTCTACCTTAACCAAGTCACCTATGGGAGATAATTAAATTGCCTCCCTTTACACCTTAGACCCAAAATGCAACAGTTCAATTATCTCATTTATTTTTATAATGGGAGATAACTAACTACAGTTGATCCTGAAAACAGGAATTTTCAAAAAAATCTCGAAAACTGATTTCCATTTAAAAAAAAACAACAGTTTGCAATTCGAATAAATATATAATTTAAACCACAGATATGCAAGTTTTCTCGAGTAGCCATTTTTTGTTGGATAAACATTATGTTGATATTTTGGTAAGTTTTAATGTAAGCGGTAACACGGATGTCGACTTGCAAAAGATTTTCAAGAGTATTTGATACAACTTCATAAACTTAAATACCAAATTTGTTCGGGAAATTCCAAATAAAATGTTATTGAGAGAAAATTACAAAGTATGTACAAATCTTGTCAATGTTGGAGAAAACTGCTGAAGAGATTACCGGGTATATCGTCGTTGTCCATTATTGTTATCGACTCTATGATGCCGGTATTTATTTACAGCGCATTTGTGGCATCGACATCTATTATCTATGTCAACTGTTTTATTTTCTAAAATCTAAGTTGTTATTTGAAGGCACAGTGTTATTACAATCACCATGAAAGCAGAGCCGTAATAAATACAGAGGAGAAGTTTAATGCTCTGGTGAATTATTTACACCATCGATATGGAGGTAAATATACATTTGGTTTTTTGCAAGGAGAGTACTTTTACTCAGATTTTGGAAGAATGAATGTCATATTTGAAACTTAGCATTGTGGAATCTGGAACATTATTTCAAAAATATTACATATTTACTAGACAAATTGTCTGATTTGGTGTTTCCCATTGCCACAATATCCTTTGGTTTTCATAGTTACCGCCTTGATTTTCAAATCTCAAATAATTTGGTATATAGATATATATATATAATTCTGAAAGAACACCATAAAAGGACCATTGCTGCAAAGTTTGGTTCCATTGTTCCAATAAGTGGTTTAAGATAAAAAGATCTTTAAGTGAATTTCCCAATGTTAAACTAAGTTTACCTCTGGCGGCCATCTTATGTGGCGGTCCAGGTCATCGGATACAATTCTGACTAAAAATCAACTGTCGGAATCGACAGTGAATTCTGCATCCTCCGCAATTAGTTGTGACACTTAACAAAAAGTTGAAAAATCTTAAATCTTATTGTCCATTTACAGATGTTATGCAATTATCCTAGGAAGAAAGTAAATCATTAAATCCATTGAAAAATGAAACAAGTTTTAGTTCAATCATCATTTTTAAAATTCACCCCATGGTGAAATTTTAAAACCTTATTGCACATCTACATATGGTGTATGACAATACTGTTAGGTAACATAATTTAGAAATTGAAAAATGAAAGAGGGGTTCAGGTCACAGGCTTAATTTTACTATTTTATAATATCGATCCGTGTGGGTCCCAAGTTTTGAAAATCAAACAAGTTCAAAAACCTTACATATGGTGCATGACAATGCTATATAGAAATAAAATGCATAAATTTAAAAATGAAAGAGGGGTTTACGTCACAAACTTCGACCCCAGTGGACACCAGTTTTTGAAGATTAAAATTCTAAAACCTTATTGCTTATCTACACACTATACATATGGTGGATAGTAATAGTGTAAGAAAGAAAATGCAAAAAAAAAAAAAAATAATTAAACCTTGAATTTACAATTTTCGATGTCCGAACCTTGCGGGCCCCAAGTTTAGAAAATCAAAATTTTAGAACCTTTATGTGCATCTACATGTAGTGTTCAACCATTCTATATAGAAATTAAATTCTTAAACCCAATAGTGAAGGAGGAGTTGGTGCCATGAGAAGGTGTGACGGACGGAGACAATCGCATTATCGCCGAACTTTCTTCGATAAAGAAATATCTAAAGACAATTGCTCCAAGTTTTGTTCCAAATGGCTTACTGATTTCAGACAAGAAGTATCAAAGTCAACTTTCTTAGGGTCCTACGTTAAACGACTTTCAGCTCTGGTGGCCATCTTCTGATATATTTCTGAAAGAGGACCTTCTCGGGACCATTGTGCTAAATGTTCTTTCAATTGGCATTTTTTTAGCTCACATGGTTCTTTTGGGCCACGTGAGCTGGTTAAATAAATACAGAGTCATGTTATTTTTACTTTTGACTTTCTACCAGACCATCCACCGATGTTATGGGTCGGTGGACATTTCTATAATGGTAGGTGGACTTGGATAACAGATGAAATAATTGCTGATGGTCATTGGGGAGACAATCAACCAAGTAATGAAGACAACCATAGATGTTTGGTTTTTCAACAGTCACATGGTCATCAACCAGGCTGGTACAGTTCATACTGTTCAAGTGAACATAACTACCTTTGTCAAAGGTATTTTCTTCTTGATCAACGAGGAACCAGAGTGATTTATCTTTTCCTAACCAATGTAGGTAAGTGAGGTAATTAAATTCTCTCCCTTTTGTCCTGAGGCTAAAAGGGGGACACATTTATTATCTCCCTTACCTACATTGGTTAGGAAAAGATAACTCACTCTGGTTTCTCATTAACATTCTGCGGTACTTTTTTTGTTTGATAATTTCTGTTATTTTTTTTTCTTGAATAAAGCAAACTAGACCTAGAGTCGATACCGCTGCTGGTGGTCTCTAAGTCCCAGGTGGTATCGCCAGCTTAGTCATCAAGTGTTTCCATACTAGCGTGAAATTGATACTTTACATTAAATGATTTAAAAATGTATAATTTTGTGGAAATTAAAGATCGAGTTTCTCCTTCGGGCATAATTCTGTCGTAGATGGTGTAATACTATGGTCATAAGCAAAAATAGTTAGAAAAATAAATAAGAGAAATTACAAGAAGTTCAAATTTACTATATGTCACAAAGTACAATAATTATATAAAACACAATAAAGTTTAGACTAGATTATAAAATAATTAATATCTATCATTTTACTATCTATATCTCACGTGTGGTAGGTTATTGTATATACGTTTTAAAAGTGTTACTTGGATAAAGTGTTGGGATCATAAATATATAGTGGACTTTATTACCAGTTAAAAGAGTTAATTAAACAGATAATGATGACCACCTATGTTTTCCGGTCAGCGAGGAATATTTTAATGGTTTTCATTTTTATGGTACCTATTTTATGTTTGATTTGTTTACATTTATTTTTGATTGCCGAGCAATCAATTAACACGTCCAGTGTTTGGGAACGTGACAAAAACAGTATAAAAAGAGAACCCAGCGGGAAGTCAGGGTGACCGTGCCTCGCAATACTGGCTGGAGACACAGCTATTATTATCTGTTTATTGTTTGGTGTTTGCTGTTAATTGTTTTACTTGGATTTTATGTACAGATTTGTGTAGTGTAGTTAACATTAAAGACATTTATAGAACACAGCGTGAAGTACTGGCCATTTAAAATAGACGATCACGAGCTATAGGGTTACAATGGGTTTAACATATATATTTCGATCATTTTGACCTTTGAATTGCTCTTTTGGTTATTTTTTCGGCTTTCAAAATTTTAGACCTTAAGCACAACTAATGAGTCGTAAATGGACGAAATGTGTACATCTTGTGCATCAAAACTGTTATCATGGAATGTTTATAGACTGTAACATGTTTAAGTGACCTTCAGTATATTGTATTGAAAATGTTGAATGCAGATATAAAAATATAATCAATGTTTTTCTCAACGTAAATTCAGAACAAAAACATTTCTTTTTCAGTTGACAATATTGCTAAACAGAAACAACAGTGAACATTTTTGTATATAAAGCTAAAAAAAAAAATTTGATGCGTTTAATAAAATGTCCATGTGTTACTGTGTAACCGAGACAATTCAATGAGATTATTGATTGGGGTGTCTTCTATTCAATAGAGAGTGTTGTACATATAAAGTAAACATGTCAGAGGTATGGGCATGTGCAAATAAGACAATATAAACATTGTCTTTTCCCCGCCCCCCCCCCCCCCCCCCCCCAACGGGCATGTCTGGCAACTATGACTATTTTGGAATCCCTTATATTCAAAAGCTGCGCACATAGCATAGTTAGACCTGTACTAAATAGCTGTAGGAAAATAAGGCGAAATAAAATGGATTAGCTTATGAAAAAGTGTGGGGGAAGGCTGAATCCATGCCCAAGCGTCTGTGATTAAGTTAGGTTTCAGAACAGAACTTCAAACAGAACAACAGAGCGACAACATAAAATTGAAAATAAGTATCTTTATATTCAAGAATCATAATATTTACTTGGCGATTTCGATCTTGTGGACTTTTTCCATTGTTTTGTGTCTTCGCTTGTCTTTTACACATGTTCAACAGTAAGGCCAAGCGTAATATATCTAGTTTTCTTTTACTATCCAGTACATGTGGTTTATCTCAGATTTGTGTTATAATTTATCAAACGACAACTTCTTGACAGAAAATCCACACATACATGCACGAAACGAAAGTTCAAGCTAAGAAATTACGAGGAAGACTTCAACACCGACAGAAATACATTTACAAAATATAACCTCCATGTGCAAAGTATATGAATATTTTGTTTTCAAAAAAATAACACTCTATAGTGTTATAATAGTTAAAACCTTCTAGATGTGTATTCTAAAAATTCTAAAGACGTACAGAAATATCTCTCTTCTGGTGACCGATTGTAAATGCATAATAACTTATGATTTTTTTTGTACACTGTATACACCCCCCCCCCCCCACATGATAAATTAAAATCTGTTTTTCGTGAGCTAATTCACCAATTTTTCTGCACCAAGCAAGGTTTACAAAGATGTGCCTATCTCGTAGTAGGTAAGGACAAGGCTTAGTTTGTCCAAAAAACACACTGATTCTAACAAAAAGTACTCTGAGACTGATACTGTTAACATGCTGGAATTGAATTTCTCATCGACAACGTCTTTGTTGAGTTTGGAGGACATGTTTTTCAACAGACTATCGGCATCCCAATAAGGACAAACTGTGCGCCGCTTTTGGCAGACCTGTTCTTGTTTTCATATAAGCTAAATTTTTTTAGGGGCTACTGAATTGGAAAGAAAAGAAATTAGCCCAGTCTTTTAAGTTCAGTTTCCGAAGTTTTGTCACTTAATAATCCTTACTTTAAGGATAACCTACATCTCATTTATCACAGTGAAACCACAGACACACCAACTATCATATCTAGATTTGTACTTGTATAGATAATAATGGGCGATTGAAATGTGATGATTTTAATTTTCTGAGTTGAACTTTCCCTTACTTAGCGGTAACATACCAAGGTCTCCAGCCTATGGGTACATTTTACAGTTGATTTATTACTGCCGCGCATGTGATTTATACGGCGACTTTCTGGGACAGGGTAATATTCAGTCTCTGTTATTTTCATCACTCCAAAAGTTTTACGGTGGTCATCACGAAATTGATTGGCCGATACGAGGTTTCTATGTTGTGTTCTAGTAATATTCTCCTGGCTTTGTCTTTTCTTTGGACTTCGAATTGTGGACTTTTTCTACTTTTTGTCGCTCTGGTATTCTTTTGCCGATATTATTTTCTTTAAGCTTTTGTCTTGACCCACAAATTTTCAATGAAAACCGAATAAGATAGGTATAAGATATTTCAATTAAAAACACTAATTAACAAATATATATATAAATGTAGAAAAAGCTTATTTGTATGCTTTGTTGACTTTCAAAAGGCATTCGACAGGGTTTGGAGATCAGCTTTATATTTCAAAAATTGCATTCTAAAGGAATACGTGGGAAATTCTATAACCTAATTTGTGATATATACTCCAATACTCTTTATTCTTGTTAATATCAAAATTTACAAAGCAAATCATTTTTAGCAAACAAGGAGTTAAGCAAGGGGACAGTTCGACCTGTCCTTTTTAATATATTTGTAGATGATATTGGGGACTGTTTTAATACATATATATTAAATCCAGTGAACCTGCTAGATAAAGATTTTAATCATCTACTATATGCAGACGATTTAGTCTTGATGTCTGAATCTTCAAATGGTCTAAAACATTGCCTGCATTGTTTACAGATATATAGTAATGAATGGAGACTTGATGTGAACTTCAAGAAAACAAAAAAATATTGTTTTTAAGAATGATGTTTGAAAAAGAAAAATATTATTTTTACTATGGACCAAGTGCAATAGAAATAATTGAAAGCTATAAATATTTTGGAGTAATATTCAAATACAATGGAAAGTTTCAACAAGCAGCCACCAATTTAGCCGATAAAGCTAGAAAAGCTTATTTGCACTTAAATCAAAGCTAGTCTGTAGAAATAACCTGTCAATAAAAACATGGATAATTCATTGATAATGCCAATTATGTCATAAATTAAAATTCGAATTTTGGACTCGCCATATCAAGTCTTCAAACATAGCAGTGTGAACTAGGTACTTTTCCTGTTGTATTAACATGTTATAAACTATAGTGTTTAAGTGTTTCTTAAGGTTAGGTACTCTGACAGATGATACTCATGGTATACTTCGAGCATTTGTCGGTGTAGATAAATTACTATAAAAAAGAGAACTGGTCAAATAAAATGAATGAAATATTTAAATTCTTTTGTATATCATCTTCAGATATTTCTAAAATGTGTTTCAATAAAAAAAACTTGAAGAATATTATAAGAATAAGATTATATCTGAAATAAAAAGGATAAAAGAAAGCAATGGTGGCAAACTGTTATTTTACAGTAAAATTGTTAAAGACTTTGAATTACAAAAATATTTAATTTTTGAAATAGCTAGAGATTTAAGGTGCCTGTTCACAAAAATTAGACTAAGTGCACACTCCCTTGCAATAGAAATTGGCAGATACAGCAAACTTAAAATTCTTCCAACCAAAGATTTTGTAAGTTCTGCAAAACAAAAGTTGAAGATGAGGTCAACTTTCTATTTCAGTGCCCTCAGTACTGTCAGCTAAGAAATAAATATCGAATCATTTCTTTAGATATAATTAACTTTGATATTATTAATAAGATAACAAACCCAGGATCCTCTCAAGACCTGAAACTGCCTTGTATGTAACTTTTGACAGAAATAGGAGACTTTATAAAGCAATCTACAGAATTGCAAAAATGAGGTCCTTGTTGGTCAAAGTAATAACAGTATTAATATTAAAAGGTGATTTATCATGTATTTTATATCATAAATTCTGAATTTGTGATTTTATATGTTTGTTTTCTTGTTCATGTATTTGCTTGACCCACATGGGTGTAATTTTGCAAATAAAGAATTATTATTATTATTATTTATTCAAGAAGCCGTCTACTTGTCAGTCGATTATTACTTTTTAAATAATTTTCAGATATTTAATATAGAACTTTGACTTTAAATTTGTGTGGTATTCGTAACTCAAATTTACTTTTAACTACACAAAATAAACCATTTCTCGTGTATGCTTGTATGTTTTGAAAACCTGTATTTGACTGATTTTTTTCATGTAACAGTTGTTACTTGTATAAATGTATGTATGTTGGATCACGCCTATATGTTGTGCTCTTCCAAATAAAATATTGAATTGAATGAATTGTTATTTGGTATTCTTGTACAGTTCATATAAGATGTGCTTTGAAATAAAATAAAATAAAATGGACACAATCATTCCGTGGTATTCACCTTGAACACGGAAAAAAATTCCGACATTGGTTATGGAATTATAATTTTGCCGCCAAATTTCTTCGCGACCTTCACCCACGTGTGTAAACAAACAAACTTATAAAGGAAACTGGCCGTTTATTAGTTTATGGGTATCGATGTATGTGATATGTATGTATATTAATAATTACAGTCTCACAAATTATAAAATATTTGGGAAATTGACTTAAAATATAAAAACGAATTTTTTATAAGTTACAACTTTTGAACAGTGTAATACAAATTAAAATTAGGGTCATTATAGACAACAACAGTCAACAGGTACAAGTCTGTAAAGATTTACACCTACATAGACCTTCAGCAAGTTACATAGACCAAGCTTGCGAGGTGCCCTTTACGGCCGGGGGTCTGTGGTGAATGGTGCAAAATCCTGCATTCTAGGCATATCCTTAAGTGCTGTTATCAACTTATTTTTTGCTGAAACATTTACTATTTCAAGAATTCTTTAATTTAGTGTGGTATATGGAACTAACTTTGCTTTTTAAGGTTAAGTTGTGGCTTTCCAGCTTTTGCCCCAGTAAAATATTTCAGAATGCCAGCCATGGCTACTTCATGTTCATATTACAAACATTTTCGTATGTATGCTTATTCCATATACAATCAATTTTTAATATTAAAAAATTTTGTTTTTTCATGATGTAGGACTTTAAAATGGAAAAAGCTGCTTGAAAATATTTTTTGGTAACAAAAATACGAAACTTTGATAACTGGTACCTATAACTGTTGTCATGCTCGAAGGTTGAAAATCGCAACCCAGTAGTGCCACATGTTTGGGATATATCAAAATTACTATTACTTGCACCCCTATTGCCAGTAATATTGAGGTCATTGTACAAATAGCACATCGGTATTTATAAACACGATGGCGAAAAGGTAATCGAAGATGACTCAAGTTTTACAGTGACTTTTTGTTATGATAACAAAAAATTAGACTAGATAGAAAATTTACGTAGACAATTGGTCTTGATAGGTACAGATTTACATAGACCCAAGGCTCACCAAACTGGGCGAAGTGGGTGAAAAAGTCGCCTTTTAAAAGACAAAATTGGCCTAAGGATACCCCAAAAGCGAAGTTTAAGTCGCCCTATCATTTCTGACTTGTCTCAGTTCTGGTTTTAGATTTTTGTTAAAAGGAAAATCTTGTGATGAAATGATCAAAAACTTTGTTTTTGTAACAACATCGGTGATTCTACAAAGCTGGAAGTGAAAATAACTCATCAATCTGTCATTTTATTACATTGTACCAAGAAGTTGCAAAATCGGAAACATTTTCTAATATCGCGGCAATTATCACAAAGGGAGATAATTCGACTTAAATTTGATTTGTCTCCCTTTGTCTAATTACTTCACAGTTAGGTGTTAACTCACAGCATGCAGTATTTTAACAATAAAGAATTGATTTGAAAGAGAAACTAAACAAAATAGAATAGATAAAAGGAATGAAAGTATTCACCATATGGGCATTAAAATTTCTTAGACTTTTGATGAGGGTAATTGGACGGGGTGAAGAGAATACAGAATTATATTATAAATAAAGAATAATTTTTTTTAAAAATTAAAGAAAAATGGAAAGAAATTAAGAATGAAAAAATAACTTCAGAATTTTTTAGTTAAACATCTGAGAAATTTTCAGCTACGTGTACCTTTCAATAGACAAACAAATCCATGTCACTTTCATCTTGCACCTATTTAAAACTCAATTTTCAACATTCTTTGATAATTCTATCATAAGATCTTAAAATACACATTTTTTTGTAGGAAAAATGAAAAAATAAGACCAAATTTTGAATTAAAACAGAATATAGAACCCCCATCCAATACAGTTCCTATTTCATCTCATTTTATTTAGCTAGTACATCACAGGCAAAATCAAAATTATGATAATTTATTGCCTTTATCAAATAATTCAAACGACAGTATGACTTTGAATAAAATAAAAACTTAAATAAGGGTTCAAAATGCACAAAATTATATGTGAAGGCACAAAAACATTGCAACAATTCTGACTTCTCTCTCAAGTCTCCCTGTCAGGTGCCCACTTCTCCCTGTTTGGTTGCAAGGGAGAAGTCACTTCTCCCTAAAATTTTGAAGTGTGGTGAGCCCTGAGACCGATGCCATTTTACGTAGACTTGGTCCTTCAGTCTACTGCTAATTTCGAAGACTGTTTGAACACTACATTGTAATTATCTCAGTTTTGGAGTTGAGATAATAATATGATTGGATTATTCGTATATGCAAGTCAGTATAGTTTTAAGATTTGCCAACTTAGTATGCATCAACTAAGACACTGCTGAGTGGACATGATATTGAAGTGGAAAGGATTGTTTTTATTTTAATGTGTAAAAACAATCATTTTATCATTTCAATATTAAACTAAATGCCGCAAAAATGAACTGTTGGCATTTAGAAAATATATTGGGAAGGAATTCAAACAACATAACAATATCTATTAAATATATACTTCAAGCACGTGTATATACCCACCACAGTACCAAGTCTCTTTTGAATTATATTTTGGAATTAAATTGTTTATTATTAATAATTGGTTTGTGTTTCTTTGTTGACCTTTCCTGCAATCTTTATTTATTGTATTTCAGATGTGATATGAGTATGTATAGAAAATACAGACAAGAATTAGATCAAAAGAATTCAAAGGTTTTTATTCTTTACAGTCAAACCTGTCTATAAAGGGCACCCAAGGGACCAGAAAAAAGTGCCATTTATAAGCAGGTGTCCTCTATACAGAGGTTAATTTTACATGCTTTGTTCATGAATGGGACTTTTTCCCTGTGCCCTTTATAGACTGCTTTGCTATATAGAGGTGCCCTTTAGAGCAGGTTTGACTATTTTATTTTACAATGCTAAAGGAAATAAAACATATGAGAGGGAGAAGAAATTAGATAATTGTCAATGAAACAAAAACAATCCCATTAGGCCAAGTAGTAGATAATAAATTACTGCAGATACAGGTACAATGTTATAGGAAATCTTACAAGAAGATCTTGGTTCTTGAAATTTTTCTGACAGATATCAGGATTACTTTTAAGGATGCTCGCTGGTCATGTTTTGGTCTTTTTGTCAGATTTTCGAAATCATCAGGTTTTATCCATTTCTTAAACATGAATTTTTTTTGCCCATGAATCTTTACTTTTTCTTTTATAATCCAATCATATATACCGTAAAATGGTAATTGACAAAATCTTATGAAATCATTTTTATTTTTTCATACATTTTTGAGAGACTGAAGTTGCCAATGCAAAGACGAGGAAAAATCCACAGAAAACCCATTTCCTGCAATTTTTCAAGGCCTTGTAGCTCTAAAATGAGCACATGAACCTATATTTTTTTCTTGCTTATTTGTTTACTATTCATATGTTCTCTCAAACTAAAACACTTATTTCAAATCCTGTTTATTTCCTATTCGACCAGCAATCATCCTTAACAAGTGAAATAATTTGTTCACTACACTTTATTATGAAATCATGTTTTGTTACTTTTGTACACAAAAGACTTTTTCTGTAATATTTCAGTTATTTCAAATCTGGAAAAAATGAAAAGTAAACTATGCATAGGTGACATTTAGTATCAATAATATAACTTATATTTGTCATTAAACATTATAATGCTTGTGACATAAAACAAACAAAAATAAGACCATCAGAAACAAACAAATAATAACTACAAAATCAAGCTTCAATTAGCGGTCGCCCAGTTGCCCACGGCAGCTAAACATTCACCTGGGTGAGAAAAAAGTCCAGGTGGTGATTAAATTTTTAAGCTTGCGTTACCTTAAGTTTCATAGAACTTGAATTTAAGGGAAAAGGTTTTGTCAAAATGATATTGCAGCTGACTGGTGATATTTGCAAGCAGTTATAGGTAGGTATATTTTGCAGAATGAATCTGACTCCAGATAACATACATGTACATGCAGATCGTGCACTGAGTGTAATGTATGAGAATTAGAGTGTGTGAAAGTCTGCATGACCTTATCTGTTATTCTCATCATCTATCGCTCTGGACATTAATTACTTCTGACATGCTGTTAAACTTTGTATGTTTGTAAAATGTATGATTGTGTTTAGAATAGATTTAGTCAGCAACCTAGAAGGTCGTATTTACTTACTGCCACATGTAAAAAACCCAAACTTTACAATGGCGACGAGGATTGGATATTTTTTGTTCAAGGATTAAATTCCATGAAGTTTTAATCTATTCTCCGATTAACAGTGTTAAAGTTTAATTTGTCATGGCTTTAAAATTAAGTTTACCAGCACCACCACCATTTAAAGTGCTAGGAGAAAATACTAACATTTCCAGATCGTGGGAATTATACTTGAAACGATTCGAGTACTACATAATAGCATCGGGAGTGACAAAAGATGACCAGAAACGTGCAATGCTGATACATTTATCAGGCGAAGAAGTACAAGACATTTTCAAAAATCTGACTGATGTAGGTGTATCATACAAAGACGCAAAGGATGCACTTACCGAATATTTCACTCCAATAAAGAACAGTGCTTACGAACGACATTTATTTTGAAAGTTACAACAAGAGGAACACGAAACTGTTGACAATTTTATTGTTCGACTCAAGAAGTTATCAGTTTCATGTGAATTCGCTGAAAACAGTGTAAATGACCACATACGGGATCAGGTCATAGAGAAATGTAAGTCAAAGGAACTAAGAAATAGACTTTTGCGAGAAAGAGATCTTACATTGCAGAAAGTGCAAGAAATAGCGAGAGCTTCTGAGCTTTCCGAAATGCATGGATCGAAGATGGAACAAAGAAATGAAAGACCAGCACCGGAGGAATCTGTAAATCCAGTTCAATGTAAAGTGAAACAGTAAAATCCAAGACTTAAACCGAAATCCGCTCCAAAATCTGGACCAGGAACCAAAACGTGCTACCGCTGTGGAATGAAAAGACATGCAGGTCACGAATGTAGGAGATCCAAGAATATAACCTGTCGCGTGTGCAACAAAGTCGGACATTTTGCGAGAATGTGTAAAACGAAAACTGCTCAAAATCACGTTAGATCAATGGATTATCACAATGAAGATTACTCAAGTGAAAGTGACGCAGAACATGTATTTCAGGTAAATGACACTTTATCTTCTTCCCATACGCGCGTAGATATTGAAGGTAAACCCGTCAATATTTTGATCGATTCCGGGGCAATCAGTTAATTGCATTATCAAGCAAACATTCAATGACATTAAATCATCAAAAGTAGTTCTTAAAAAATCAAACACTCAGATATATTCTTACGCGTCAACCACACCTCTGAAATTGTTAGGCACTACATTGTTGAAAGTGACAATCCGTAACTCCGCCCATTTCATTGAGTTTCATGTTATTGACGGTAAATGCAAGCCGATCATTGGCCAACCGTGTGCAACAAAATTAGGAATCTTGAAAATCGACGTGAATGAAATTAAGGCAAAAGACAATTGTGATGCTATTTTGGCAGAATTTTCTGATCGTTTTGAAGGTCTTGGAAAATTGACAGATTATCAGTTGAAATTACATATCAATAAAGATGTTAAACCGATCGCACAGCCTGCGCGACGAATGCCATTCAAAATTAGAAAACAAGTTCAAGCAAAATTGAATAAACTTTTGAACGAAGGCGTAATTGAACGTGTCGAGGAACCAACCCCATGGGTATCTCCTCTTGTAGTCATACCAAAACAAAACAATGACATTCGTATTTGTGTAGATATGCGTAGGGCGAATACTGCAGTTGAGCGTGAACGTTTCCCATTACCTAATATAGAAGAAACATTAGAACAAATGAACGGTGCGAAAGTATTTTCGAAAATGGACCTAAAGCAAGGGTTCCATCAGATTGAACTTGACCCAGAATCGCGTGAAATCACGACGTTCGTCGCAAATGATGGTTTATATAGATACAAAAGATTAATGTTCTGTATCTCATGTGCGCCGGAGATATATCAAAGAATAATACAGCAAGTTGTTCATGGTATCCCAGGTTGTCATAATATCTCCGATGATATTATTGTATTTGGTAAAGATCAGAAATCTCATGACAAAGCGCTCCGTACTGTATTCGATCGTTTGCGAGGAAAAAACCTGACTCTCAACAAGGACAAATGTAAATTTAGTAAGACATCGTTAGCATTTATGGGACATACACTGACTGCAGATGGCCTTAAGCCACAAAGATTAGAGCCGTTATCGAGACCAGGTGCCACAAAATGCCAAAGAAGTTAAATCATTCTTAGGACTTGTCTCATACTGTTCCAAATTTATTCCTAACTTCGCTACCGTGTCGGAGCCGTTAAGACAACTAACTTAGAAGAATCAAGAATTCCGTTGGGAACAAGCTCACCAAGAATCGTTTGACTCATTGAAAACTATGCTTACTAGTGCTCAAGGAATGGCTTACTACAACCAAGAATCCGAATCTTGTCTCTTAGTAGACGCAAGCCCTTTTGGACTTCGGGCAATTTTCGAACAGAGACAACAAGACGGAGAATTTCGACTCATTGCGTATGCGAGTAGAACATTGAATGCAACAGAACGCAGATATTCACAAATCGAATGTGAATCATTGGCAATCTACTGGAGCATAATACGTTTTCATGTTTATTTGTATGGATCTGATTTCACAGTCATTACAGATCATAAACCGCTGGAAACTATTTTCACTGCAAAACATGATCCACCGGCAAGAATTCAACGATGGCTACTGAAATTGTTATCTTACAAATTTAAAGTGATTTACAAGCCCGGTAAACTAAATGCTGTAGACATATTATTGCGCTCCCCACTGAGTTCAACAGAACCTGATAACAATGCAGGTGAGAAAGTGGAACATTTCATTAACTATTTGACAGAAAACGATGTGCCTAACAATGACTTTATCCAAGATCAAGGTCGAGTCAGTTAAGGACAAAACAATCAGAGAGATTGTCAAAGCTACTGACAGTGATAAGTGGACGAAAAATGATGACTTAAAGCCGTACTGTAAAGTTAGAAATGAATTGACCGTGAAAGATGAAATTGTATTGAGAGGAACAAAATTAATTATTCCAAAATCACTGCAGACACGTGTGTTGTCTATCGCACATGAATCACATTTAGGAATTGTTAAAACAAAACAGCTACTCAGAGAAAAGGTATGGTAGGCAGGAATTGATCAAGATGTAGAAAATCTAATTGCAACATGCCACGCTTATCAAAATCTTCAGAATCCGTCACGACCACCGCCTTTACAACCGTCAGAGTTACCGAAACAAAAATGGGAACGACTTGGAATGGACCTTTAAGGACCGTATTCAGGAGTGAATATTTATTTGTTGTTATTGATTACTATTCCCGATACCCGGAAGTCGAAATCATCAAATCGACAACGTCCGCCGTTATCATACAACGACTGCAGAAAATATTTGCTACACATGGACTACCCGTAGAAGTTACTACCGACAATGGTCCGCACTTCGTATCGGAGGAGTTCAAACAATTCTTAGAGGAAAACGGAATAGGACAAAGAAGAGCAACACCATACTGGCCACAAACAAACAGACTGACAGAAAATTTCAATAAAAGTCTATCTAAATTCATGAAAACTTCAAAGATTACGCGTACGAACTGGCGATCTGAACTGTACAAATTTCTATTAAGTTATCGAACTATGCCGCATTGTACTACCGGCATCGCACCCGCTGAATGTCTGTATGGAAGGAAAATACGAAACAAATTGCCGTATTTTGAGCCAAAACTTAAGGACAAGAAATTACGCGACCGAGATAGACAACAAAAGCTTAGGATAAAGAGAAATGCCGACAAACGTGCTGGACCATTCGTAACTTACTGCCGGCCAGGAAGTTCTAGTAAAGCGCCGAGATCAAAACAAGACTAGTCCAAAGTGGATCGATGGATTTGTCGTGCTTAATGAAAGAGGGACACAAGTGCGCGTATCGAAAGATGGAGCTACGTATCATCGAAACACCGCACACGTCAGACCGTATCTTGCCAGAAATGAAGAATAACTTGATGTAATGACTCTTTGTTAGGATTTAGAAGTAGTTAGTCTGAGTGAAACGAGGGATTGTTAAATATACAATATCAGTGATATTTTTATTTTTATTTACACTTAATTCATAGACTTTAATTCACAATTAATAATCTAATAAAGATATTGTTAAAATAATTAAAGGTTAAAGTTAATTACTTTATAGGAAGAAAGGGATGTAATGTATGAGAATTAGAGTGTGTGAAAGTCTGCATGACCTTATCTGTTATTCTCATCATCTATCGCTCTGGACATTAATTACTTCTGACATGCTGTTAAACTTTGTATGTTTGTAAAATGTATGATTGTGTTTAGAATAGATTTAGTCAGCAAACTAGAAGGTCGTATTTACTTACTGCCACATGTAAAAAACCCAAACTTTACACTGAGCATTAGAAATTTCATGATCTGGGCTGAATAAATGTTACAAAGTAAATATCTATTATTTAATTTTGTTTCTTTCTGTGAGTATATTGAAAATGTGTGAATTTTTGTTTTTGATCTGAAACAAATTACAAAACTGTTTTCTGGGTGTTCTATTTCTGGCAAATAATTTCAACAAAGTTTTGTTCTTTACACACAAAAAATTTCATGGACCCAGTTGGGTAATGAGATTCTAATTTTCATCCTTGATATGTCCAAGAATCTTTCAAGTTATAGTTTAGCACTCATTGAAATTTTTTTTTCTTAATCGTGTGATCTCCAAAACTGTCACTCTCATTGATTTTTTGTGTACAAATATATACACCTTTTTCCAAAATCAAGGACAAATTCTACCTTTGAATTAAGATGTATAATATATGGGTATGTTGTTATGGAAAAAAATGTCAAATATCACATTTACTCAGAGATTTGTTTTAATTCAGACAAACCATGATGGATCATTAGAAATAATAAAATCCTGTTGGGATGAAGTTGACAGACCATGTCAGGAATACAAACCATTGGCAACCAGACAGAATCCAAAACAAGGCTGGAAAATTGTTAGAGTTTTTGTGTCATCCACATTCACAGATTTTTTCAATGAAAGAGAGATTCTTGTCAAAAAGGTAAAAGGAGTGAGTGGAAAAGATTTCAAGTATTATATTTGTAGAAGCTTCATACATGTATTAAGGAAATATAATGGAAAAGCCCCAAGTTCTGGATTGCACAGTTAATATTGTTTGTAGGGAATTCCGTTCTTTGTTCAGACTCCTCCATCTTTTTCATTCAATTCTGTGAAATGCCATGAGTGACCTCGAAATCACACCTACTGTGAGGAACGATAACTCTGTCAAAAAATGTTAAAATATGTATGCATCCCGAGCTCTGGAAGTAGGGAATAGTCTGGATTGATTTAACAGATTTGAGTAATTAAGTTATTGATAATGGATGCAATGAATCTTGCAAAGTATATTAAAAACATGCTTAGCTTAAGGTATTAGCGAATGAAGTATAAAGCTATTTGACGAACACTTAACAAAATATCCTGACCGTGCTTGAACCCGCTAAGTATTTTGCTGTACATGTTTGTGCTGAAAATGCAGATGAGATGCACCAAATATTTCTCATATAATGCTTTCATCGGACTGGGGCATAAACATGATCTCTCAAGATGGACTCTAGCAAAGGGATCTGTTCAAGATGAAAGGAATCCAAAAGAATCGGTAATGGCACTTGTGTGGTATTATGTATAGAAATATAATTTAGAATTTAATCATTGCAGGATCCTTATCAAAATTTAAAAAGCGTTGGAATGAAACTTATCCATTAATACATGTATTAAGAAATGAAGTGAGATTGTTCATATTCAGGTATTCCCAGAGCTACGAGAATGGTGCCAGGCCCGTCACATTCAGCTAATAGAGTGTGATCTTAGATGGGGCGTACCAAAGGAGGCTACTACACAACATGTAATTAAAACATGTTTAGAGGAATTAAACAGATGCCATGAGGATACTGATGGACAGCCTTTTTTCCTTGGACTGATTGGTAAAAGGTATGTATGCTTTAAGTGGTGTGGATATCAAAATCAGTTTCATTATTTCAAATTTCACTGTTAAAAAAAATAAGAATTTAAAATCCTGTTTCATATAGTCAAAAGTTCAAAAATACAACTTTTAGAGTAGTGCTGCACTTTATTAGCTTGGAGAATTATGGTGGGTCATAGGGGGGATAGCTCCATTAACAATGAAATAAAATCAGGTTACCTGTCACTCAGAAAGCCTTGCCTAGCTCTATATAACAGGTCTCCAGTATTCTTTTTATTCCTGTAGTAAAGAACAGCTTTGACATGACCTTAATATGAGCTGACTTAAATGTACCAATGAACACAATAATGCCATGAATCTGAGTTAAACAATATTTGATATCAATAAAATAAATTCATTGTCAAGTTTTGTTTACACTGTTATTGTAAAATATCAAGTCATATGTCACAATATGAAGCTTTTTTAGCTCATTGGTGGCTTCACTTACTTGCTGCATATTAACACTCATCGGTGATATTTCATGATAAAAGTGTGTAGAATAGTGCATTGTGCTATTAATTTTTACAAATGTATATATTTTCTAATTTTTATGCTGCTATCTGTTCCCTTTTACCTTAGTTTACATTAGGGACAACCAGAATAATTAAAATCCATTAAAATTCTACTTAATAATTTATTATTTCTCATAAATGATCAGAAATCTGATTGAAATTGTTATAAATTTTTTCATTACATTAATAGATCGATTGGTTATAAACCTATCTAATTTTTTACCATAGTGGTATTTAAAAGTTCTGGGGAGAACACTGTAGAATACATAATACATGTAAAACATACATATGTTTTAGATATGGCTGGATACCACAAGACAAGGAACTATCAGAAGATATAAAACAGACCTTCCAATGGGTAGACAATACATCTATCACATTTATGGAAATACTACATGGAGCATACAGGTTTGTTCTCTCACATAAGCTACAGTTTTAGCTAGCTCAAAATAGGAGAGTTTGCACTTTGCACATAAATAGTAAGACAAAATGAAAATGAAAGGCATAAAAGAACAGAGGGGTTTGATTATTTCAAAAATTTGATGTATAGGATCTTGACATTCTTTTTCATTCCTCTTCCATGTTTTTGTTGCCTGCAGAACGCATGGTCGACACATAGGTATCACTATCTGTTGTCTGTCGTTTTGCTTCTTGCGTCGTCACACTTTTCTTCTATCTTCAACTACTCGTAAACCACTCAAAGGAATTTGATGAAACTTTCTCTGTGCATTAACCTTAATGTACAGGTGTGCATATATATTTCATTTTTAGAAAATTTTAAAATATTTTTGTAGAAATTGACATTTTTGCAAAAAAAGGGGGGGGAGTCAAAACTTCTATCCTCAACTACTCCATAACTGCTCAAAGAAATTTGATGAAACTTTCTCTGTGCATTAACCTTAATGCACAGGTGTGGATATGTATTTCATTTTTAGAAAATTAAAAACATTTTTTTTGTAAAAATCAGGGGTCAAAACTTCTATCCTTAACTACTCCATAACCCCTCAAAGGAATTTGATGAAACTTTCTCTGTGTATTAAACTTAATGTACAGGTGTGCATATATATTTCATTTTTAGAAAATTTAAAAAATTTTTTGTAAATATTAACATTTTTGAAAAAAAAAGGGGGGGGGGTCAAAACTTCTATCCTCAACTACTCCATAACCGCTCAAAGCAATTTGATGAAACTTTCTCTGTGCATTAAACTTAATGCAAAGGTGTGCATATATATTTCATTTTTAGAAAATTTTAATATCTTTTGTAAAAATTGACGTCCGCAGGCGACACATGTCTTCCTTGGAAGACTCACACATTTTTAAATAGTCCTACTTCCATGGTGGTCTCGTGGTAGCATGCTCACCTTGTGTGCGGAAGGTCACAAGTTCGATCACTGACGAGCTCAAACTAAAAACTTTGAAATTGGTACATGTATTTGCCGCTTCTCCGCTAAGCATGCGTTTTAGGAGTTAGACTGGAAGGCTTAGAGTGAGAATAATATGTCCAGGTTGGGTGACAAATGTACCATGTTAAAAACCGTGGTCTAGTACAAAGCAGGGTTCATATTCATATCACATCAACATATTCTGGTCCTGATATGAATATAAAATTGGCACTGGATGTTAAAAGATATTCCATTCATCCATCAAGTAGTCCTAACATGGCTGTCTTTTGTGAGTGTCATCTGATTTATAAAAGAATTTCTTTGTATACTTTATCTTTATGTTGTTTCCAGATGCAAAAGTCCCAATGCTGTTTTCTTAATGAGGTCAGATGACATTATAAAGAGGATTCCAGAAAAATACAGGAGGAAATTTGTAGACAAAGATATTATACAACAAAAACATTTATTGGTAATGAGTTTGTATTGCAAGGATTCATATTTGATGATGATAGCAGTGTTGTATTTTATATTTGCTGACATCAGTGTTAGATTTGAAAGTTGCAAAAAATGTTCGATTTGCAGCTTTCAAAACTACAGCTGTTGCCAGCAACTAACATAGTCCAAATAACATATTATAATATAGAATAGAATTTTCTTCTTGTATACAAATTAAATAATATTTGAATGGAAAATTTCTGATCTTGATGGACAGAGTACATAAGTTGATGAAGAAAGATATGAAAAAGGAGCTGCAGAAATAAATTTCAAGAAAGTAAAAACAAACATACTATCCCTACAAAGCTTTAGGACTGGTATTTGATGAAAATCTAAATGATTTTACTGTAGAAATAGAAAGGAATTTTTGGTAAATGTGAAATTGAATGCAAATTTTGATGCAAGGTTGCTATTCATTTGATGATGTTGAATTCATGCCATCAGTTTTGCTGTTGATGCCTGTCAAAATTAAGCAATTCAATTCCTGGATTTCAAAAACCTTTTATTTTAAATTTTTACATTTGCATTTAGAATGGAGATAAAGGAATGTCTGTTGTATTTTTTTATTTGCTGGCATCAGATTTTCATTTGATGGTTTGCAAATACAGTCAAACCTGTGTTTAGTGGTCACAATTGGGACACAGGTAAAGTGCCCGCATAAGACAGGTGACCATTTAATAAAGTTTTACAATGAGCAGAAAATCCAGATTTTGGTTTCCGGTCCAGAATGGTCAAGATATCGTTGTCAATCATAAAAAACATAGCTGGTCGACTGAGATGAAACAATGTTTTTTTCCACACTCGACCGTATATGAATGATGTGATTGATATTGTGAATGATACTCAAGCTCTACAATTAATCAAAGATGACTTGTCTAAAAAGAAAAATGACCATTTAATTCAGGTAAATGTTCAAGCTAGGATATTATTTTTGTGACCGCTGACCGTGTAAGAGAGGTGACCGCATATTCAAGTTAACTTAACACTTAAAACTTGTTGGGCAGACTCCCAGACAACCGCTGAAGGCAGGTGGCCACTTAATTAAGATGACTGTTAGGGCAGGTTTGACTGTATCAGTTTCTGGTGATGCATTAGTAGAGGCAGTAAACACAATATGCAACCATATTGAATATCAAATACAGTTATCTCCGAATGAGCATGGAATCCAGAAAGTTCACGATACAGACCTGATTTCTTTCACTTTAAAGCCGAATTCCACTTTTAGAAGTCCAGATTTGTCCATTAATGTTCCTTTATTATACATAGTAAAATGGCTGCCGAAGTATCATTTCTGCTCTTTTTACACAGTTGTCAAAATTGGGTCTGAAAGTATGATGTTATGTGTCTTCTAGGAACTAAAGAAAAGATTAAGAAGTAGATTCCCAGAACAGATATTTGATTACAGTTGTAAGTTGGAAGGGGCAACAGAAGATTCAGGGAAAGAAAGGGTAAAGTTTTTTCAGTGCTGATTTTTCTGTTGAAATTTGATTTATTTGTTTTGGGGATAGAAATTCTGTACGATTCTACACTGAGAAAAAATACTTATTAGAAAATATGTTTACCAGCATTTATAGATACAATCTTTTTTTGATCTTTTGTCTCAACCAATCATCAATTGAGATTATAAGCAGCCAGAGGTTGATTCAATTTTTGGAAAACTGTGGGTTCAGAAAGGGTTAAATTGACAAAGAATAAGGAGAAAGTCAGATATAAACAAATGTCTTGTTGAGCTTCTTTTTTCTCAATTTGATGGGCAGTTTAGTAAACCAGAACAATATGACACATGTTCTTACTGAACAGTTTTGTTTGATCAAAGTAATAATCTGAAGTAACCATGTGACCTTTTTAAATCCAGTTTAACAAAATATCTCAAACATACTGTAAATTCAGAAATTATTGCGATGTTTTATTTATTGCGAAAAATGCGACAGGGTTGTAATCGCAATAATTCAATTTGAAAATCGCATTTTGGAATTTTTTATATGAATGACGTGGGATTTTTCTCAATATCGCAAAAATTAAAATCGCACTTTGGTCTTAATTGACAAAATCGCAGTAACAAATGCACGCAATAATTTCTGAATTTACAGTATATAATTTTAGGTCAAGTTTATTGAACTTGATGAGTTTGCAGCGAAGACCAAAGAATTCTTCAAAACAGCAATAACTAGGATGTATGGTGATAACAACACTGAGAAATTTGATGAAGATGAACTTGGTTTGTAATGATATTATATGTATTTAAAACTTTCCATTTACTCTTTGATCTGCTGCCATTTTGGTTGTTAGCAAAGAGTACAATGAAAGCTTGAATTTAATTGGTAGTCCTACAACAGAATGGACCAGTTAAAATAGATACTATTTTTAAAGTGGAATTATCATTATGTATTTTTAGTAAGACATGATTTATAAATTCTATTTTAGGTAAACCAGAGTATAAATTATATTATGAAAATTACTCTTTTGTAAATGTTATACTTTTGATCACGTGACCTGATTCAACAAATCACAAATTGTAAATGTTATGATATTATAATAAATTCATTTATCTGGAATTTTACATGTCTGAATTAAATGCAGAGATAATTTTATGTGCCGTAATGGGTATAAAGTATTTTACCGAATGGATATAAGTTATGTGCAGGATATTGGCATTAAAGAGATTAAATATTGAAATGTGCATACAAAAAGCACACAGGTTTGGTGCGACTTTCAAAAATTTTCTATCCAAAATTTCATACCTCAAGAGCCACTGAAGCATGAACAAAGCATTAAATTTCATTGCAGAAAGAGAAAATCAGAGATTGTATGTAGAAAATAAATCTGAGTTGTTAGTAGGACAAGATCAGTTATTAACGACCTTGAAAAGTTACCTGAAGGGGGAGCCACTTCCTGAGGTAGCTGTTTCAGAAAACAGTAAAGCCTTTGTCAGTAAGTACATGATTTATTAAATTAGTTTTAGTCAGTTTTTAACATAGTTGGTGCATCACTTATTGTTTCATTCATTTGTTGTTTTGTTGGTTTGTTATCCAAGCTGGTTAAGTATTCTCTCTTCTAACTTGGGTTGAATTTAATGTCATCCAAAAAATCTTTTCATGAGAAATTTTGTTGCTTGGGCATACTGTGGTCCAGAAATCTATTTTATTAATATTTTCTGTGCTGCATAACTGATTTATTTATTTATTTATATATTTACATATATTTTATCCATTGTTTTTTATGTGGCATGCATAACCTATGTTAACTGAACACTTGCAAATAAGAAGCATTTGTCAAAGTTTTATAGCTACAAGAATGGTGACATAAGAATCTGATACAGTACTTCTTTCTATTTTACAGGAGATCCAGAATTTTGGGGTGAACCATCAGAGGAGGATAATATGATAATGTGTGTCAAAGGTCATCCAGGTTATGGCAAATCTACAGTTCTTGCAAAGATTGTCAGTGACTGTTTACAGGTGATTTAATTAGTTTTATTAACTAGATTTTCCAACAACAAAAAATCTGGTGGCTTGTTATGAGCACTGAGAAGGGAAATAGTGAATTAAATGTCAAAGTCATTCAATTAACACTAAGGCCTTTTATGTACACATGGTTTGTCATTGACATCTTTATAATAAAATTTAAACTTATTTATTGATAGGGAAGTTGGAAACAAGTTTTCTCTTATTCTTGACGTGTGTAATTGTTGACCACTTCCTGGTGATTAAATTTCTGCATGGGAATTCCCATCGTTTTTTATGTTTATTGGAAAGATAAACTAGAGAAGTTTCGAAATAGTGTTCATGTAAACAAAATATGTAGTAATGGCATTTTCTTGAGGTTTTTGTTTAAACAGATTCTCCTTCAATTTATTTATGAGTTATAGAATTTCTCCACCCTCGATAGTTAAATTTTAGATTTTAAAAGGCTTGCTTAAGCTCGTGTATTGAAAACAAAAAATTTAACTATCTCGGGTGGAGAAATTCCATTACTCACTTGTACCTGAAGGAGAATCTATATATACCAACTTGAGCTAATCCATTTCTAATATTTGATACGTGGCAACTGATAGTAGAAAAATATAACTTGTAAAAAATAGCCTAAGTCTGTTTAAATACCTGAGTTTTCTGTACCAACCACCATTTTCATAAAATTGTAAAATTCATACAATTTCCTGTTTTTCACGTCACAAAGAAAAATTTCGATTTCATTAGTAAGAAAATAATTGTTCTAAGGCGTCATTTGGTCAAGTCCAAGTGAAGCTTACATTCTACTGTCAGTAAGTTCAATGCCTTCATTATTAGACTTGGGACCTCGGTGGCCAAGTGGTCCAGGTAGTTCGCCATAACTACTAATGATCACTAGCCTGTCAACGCTGAGGCTGTGAGTTCGGATCTCACCTGTGACAGGGTGTGTTCAATTCCGATCTTAATTGACAAGGATTGGCAATTTTCCTACCGAAGGTCGGTGGTTCTCTCCGGGTACTCTGGCTTCCTCCACCAATAAAAACTGGCCGCCGCGAAATGGCCAAAATGTTCTGAAAACGGCGTTAAACCCCAACTAAACAAACAAAACATTATTAGCCTTCAATGAAAGACTGACATTGTAGTCTATAAAGCCTGGTTATGTTTACCTCTGAGTTTTAAATCTAATTTTAGTGTAATGGCCAAGTATGTAAGTATTTTTAAAAGTTGTTTGTGTGTTTATCTTCTCATGTTAAACTTAAGTGGAGGATAATTTTGTAGGATTCCTCTAAGATTACAGTTACAGTGGAAGTCCACTAAACAGGCCCCTCTGAAAACTGGATCTTTGCAAACTGAACGATTTTTTTTTGTCTCGAATTTACACCTATATTTTCAATTAAAAACATCCTTTAAACCAGCCCCTTTGAATTCCAAATACCGAATATAATTTCTGCTCCAAAACATGTGTTGTTTTTCCTGTTAAATACACCTCTAAAAACCAGCCGAACTCTCCTGTTTTTCATTGAGTGGCATATTTAAGTTAATGTATATGTTTTAAACATTTTCATGTTAAGCTTTGGTGGATGTTATTTTGGTAAGCTTGCTCTAATTTTCCAGGTAACTGTTTATGTAAAAAAATATGGAAATAGGTTTGTATTATTACTTAGGAACGAGATCAAAAGTTCAATGTAGGATAAAAAACTTAATTCACATAGTTTTTTCACTGACCTCCCCACCCCCCCTCTAAACTTAATTTGGGAAAAATTGATTGACCTATATGTGCATATCCAAAAATCGATGTCGGATAACAAAACTTGCAGCGATTTTTACCCCACCCACCCCCAAACTATTTGAATTAAGTTTTTTATCCTACATTGAACTTTTGATCTCGTCCCTTAAGTACCTGCTATTTATAGTTCATTTAATACTTTGGTATAGGATGTTTTAAGTGTTTTATTGCTTTTTTTGTTGCCCTTAAAAAAGAACATATTTTACAGGAAGGTTGTGAAGTGTTTTACCACTTTGTTGGATGTTCTTCAACCAGTAAAAATACAGAAAGTTTGTACCGAAGATTGATTCAGACATTAGAAAATAAGATCAGAGGTATGTTTTCATCAACCTTACAATGTAGCAGCAAATTCATAAAAGAAACAAGAAATACATTATTGGTTAAAACAGGAGCCAAAAAATCTTGAAAGTAAGTGATGTTAACAAAATGAGTCAAACCTTCGTGGCTAGAAATCGGCTCACTTGAACACCGTAGATTTTTAACCGGATTTTCATAGGAAAATATCGGTTATTAAATTGGTGATGTACGGCGGGCGGGCGGCCGGGCGGACGGGCGGCTGCCAAACAGTGTCCGTGCAATAACTTATGAACTGTTCAACCAAAGCTTTTCAAATTTTAATATGTTGTTACTGATGACAAAATGGAGGTCAAGTTCGATATTGACGATTTTCACTTTCACCGTTCAAGAGTTATGGTTCTTGAAAGATTGGAAAATGGCTTTTCCAGTGGTGTCCGTTTGATAACTTATGAACTGTTCAACCAAAGCTTTTCAAATTTTAATATGTTGTTACTGATGACAAAATGGAGGTCAAGTTCGATATTGACGATTTTCACTTTCACCGTTCAAGAGTTATGGTTCTTGAAAGATTGGAAAATGGCTTTTCCAGTGGTGTCCGTTTGATAACTTATGAACTGTTCAACCAAAGCTTTTCAAATTTTAATATGTTGTTACTGATGACAAAATGGAGGTCAAGTTCGATATTGACGTTTTTCACTTTCACCGTTCAGGAGTTATGGTTCTTGAAAGATTGAAAAATGGCTTTCCCAGTGGTGTCCGTGTGATAACTTATGAATTGTTCAACCAAAGCTTTTCAAATTTTAATATGTTGTTACTGATGACAAAATGGAGGTCATGTTCGATATTGACGATTTTGACTTTCACCGTTCAGGAGTTATGGTTCTTGAAAGATTGAAAAATGGCTTTCCCAGTGGTGTCCGTGTGATAACTTATGAACTGTTCAACCAAAGCTTTTCAAATTTTAATATGTTGTTACTGATGACAAAATGGAGGTCAAGTTTGATATTGACGATTTTCACTTTCACCGTTCGAGAGTTATGGTTCTTGAAAGATTGAAAAATGGCTTTTCCAGTGGTGTCCGTGTGATAACTTATGAACTGTTCAACCAAAGCTTTTCAAATTTTAATATGTTGTTATTGATGACAAAATGGAGGTCAAGTTCGATATTGACGATTTTCACTTTCACCGTTCAGGAGTTATGGTTCTTGAAAGATTGAAAAATGGCTTTCCCAGTGGTGTCCGTGTGATAACTTATGAACTGTTCAACCAAAGCTTTTCAAATTTTAATATGTTGTTACTGATGACAAAATGGAGGTCAAGATCGATATTGACGATTTCCACTTTCACCGTTCCGATATTGACGATTTTCACTTTCACCGTTCAGGAGTTATGGTTCTAAAAAATTGAAAAAAGGCAGTTCAAGTCGTCGTTTCCATGCAAAGGTCATTTGTTGCAGGAAAATCCGGTTTGCTGTCATTCGACAGCCTCTTGTTTAGAACTGTTTTGAAAGTCCAAATTTTTTTTTCATTATTTCTATTATTTTAACTCTTGGTTTTTGGAACAGTCACTTAAAAGTCAGAAAATTACATGATTGCAGGATAATGTATGTTATTCGTGCCTTTTATTCTAGGAAAGGGTGAGAGTGAAGAGAAGACAATTGATGTAAAAGATAATTCTATCAAAGAAATGATACTACAAATGAAAGATCTTTTACCAAAACTCAGAGAACAACAGATTAAATTTATAATTATAATAGATGCAGTTAATGAGGTAATTAATAAAAACATTTTTGATATTTCTGTGGCATTTGTAGTACAATTCAACTTTTCTGAAATGGTCAGTGCTTTTTATCTACATTGTGGCTTATTAGAGAAATAAAACCATTTAAATAAGATTATTCCTCAGTGCTATTCAATTTTTTGACATCCACATTCTTATTCAAGTTTTTGGGGGGTCAGAATATCAGAATGATTTTGGATCAAAATGTGGGCTTAGCAATTTATAGCTCATCACTTGGCCTTTGTCATCCAGCTTAATTTTTCTTTTAAGATCTTCTTCTCTTAAACCGCAGGGCCTATTGGGACCAAACTTTGGTAGAATGGTCTTTGGGTGGCCCCCTTCTAAAGTGATGTCCGACATCCCTAAAATCCAACTGACATGGCTGCTGTTACTAAAAATAGAAAACAATGGGAGAGTCAATTTTGAAAATCTTCCATGAAACTACATGGCCAGATGACACCAAATTTGGCAGCAATGGTTCATAAGTGGTTCTCTTTGTCCGATGATCCGGACTTTGAACCAAAATGGCTGCCACAACTGACATAGTTTAACATAGGACCCTATTTGAAAATTAATCCAAAAATCTTCTTGTCTGAAACCACATGGCCAATTGGAACCAATCTTGTCAACAATGGTCCTTTTTCAGATGACCAGAACTGGCAACCAAGATGGCCTACATGGCCAAACTTAGTTTAACATAGGACACTATGGGAATATTTATTTAAAAATTTTCTTGTTTGAAAGCAGTTTGCCAGTTGGAACCAGACTTGGCAGCAATGCTCCTAAGTCCTCTTTCAGAATTATGTCAGATGACCTAGACTGTCAACCAAGTTGGCCACTACAGCCAAACTTAGTTTAACATAGTACCATATGGGAAAATTCATGTTAAAATCTTCTTGTCTGAAACCACTTGGCCAATTGGAACCAGACTTTGCAGCAATGGTCCTTGAAAGTCCACTTTCAGTATTGTATCTGATGACCTTGACTGTCCATCAAGTTGGCAACCACTGCAGAACTTAGTTTTTCATATAACTCTATGTGAAAACTAGCCAAGATGGCTGATACACTTAAATTTTTAGTTCTGCTAAGCTGGACAAGTTAAATCCAGGTAAGCAATACAGGCTCTTGAGAGCATCTAGTTTTCTGTAATTTTCTGTAATGGACTTTAAGAAAATATCAATTATTGTGATAGGGGAGCTAATTCAGTATTCATTACTGTGTTTACATATTTTACTGCAGTAATTTACCGTTCATCTGTTATATATTTACTTTTTTGTGTTCATCCTGTTTTTTTTAATGTATTTTAATTAAAGTTTACATTTTGTTTTGTTCCAATAGAATTTAGGTGTACCTAATTACTTAGGAGGTGGACAACTCAAATTGAACTTGATTGATGATAGAAGTAATACAAAGACTTGATGGCACTAAAATCTAGGTTTTTCACCTTTTTTTATGAAATTGTTATTTTGTTTTGTCCAAATTGCCACAGAACAGTTCATCTTTATTCCGCCTATCAGTGCAAGTATTTTCAAAACAAAGTATGCAAGGGTACTATCTTAAAGGTGTAAATTGCACTTGTGTAGTGTATTTAGCTTTGAGATTGTGATACATATGACCATATGTCGTTTCCCCCAAGGTTTCCTAGCAACATTATCAGCTCAGCAGACAACCCTCCAACTATTGCACAGTTGTTATGTTACTGAAATTGTTAATTTTATAAATCAATAACAGTAAATTAATCAGTCAATACATTGATTTCTTTAGCTTCCAGATTCTGATACATATGGCCATATGTCATGGCTTCCTCCAAGGTTTCCTCGCAATATAAAATGCATCATCAGCTCAGCAGACAACCATCCACCAACTATTGCACGGTTGACTGAACACAGTTGTTATGTTACTGAAATAGGACCAATCACAAAGGAGGCAGCTGAATTGATAATTATATATTCACTGAAAAAATTTAACAAGGTAATTTAATGTGCGCACAACATTAGCTTTATTTACAAAACACAGGTACTTTAATGTAATCCTAAAACATACTTCAGATAAGCAACCACCTGTCTTTAATAGTAATTTAAGGTGGCCAGGCTACTAATTATGTATTTCAAAAATATGTCAGATCACCTGGATTGTCAAACAAGATGGCCGCCATGGCCGAACTTAGTTAAATATAGGATCCAATGGGAAAATTCATTTAAAAATCTTCTTGTCTGAAACCACTTAGCCAGTTGGAACAAGACTTAGCTGTAATTGTCCTTAGATGGTTCTCTTTTTAAAATGTGTCCATTGACCTAGACGGTCAACCAAGATGGCTGTCACAGCTGAACTTAGTTTAACATAGAACCCTATAGAAAAACCAGCTAAATGGACTGCAACGCTTAAATGTTTAGACCTGCTCAAGGTGAAAAGTTAAATCCAGGTGAGCGATACAAGCTCTTGAGAGTACCAAGTCTAGTTGTGCATGTAACATTAAAAATTTTCAAGATGGTCGCCGTTGTCATGGAAACGGAAAAAGTATGAAAATTTTTGGAAACTTTCATATCTCAATTACTGCACCATAGAATTTCATGAAACTTTGTACTTTTGTAAAGTTTGATTAGTAGAACATGTTCATGAAAAAAAATCGTGATCGATTGGAGACGTTTTGCAGCCATTTTGAAAAATGTTGTAAAAATGATGAAAAATGAACATTGTTTGATTTCAACAAAAATTAATATCTAGGCTAAGTTTGTGAAGACGAACAAGATGCAATCATCGAAATACAATTTTTTTTACATGGCCGCCATGGGCGACATCTGTTATTGCTCGCAATTGCAATTCTAGTTAAATAGATTGTTTTCCAAAGAATGTACATGTAGGTTTACCTATATTGAAGAGTCTATATTAATTACAAACTTATTATAATCATAGGCAAGTAAATTTTGTTTCAGTATTGATCATATATCAGGTACATGTACATGTCAGAACAATTTCAAGATTATTTTACCGACATATTTGATTATTTTTTATTTCAGCAACTAGATTCTGATCAGCTATCAACAATTATCTCTCGTCCTTGTGCAACTAATCCTCTATGGCTGAAAATTTTATCAGAGGAATTGCGAGTGTTTGGTGATTTTAGAGACTTAGACATTAAGATAGAAAAAATATCTGACTCAGTCGAGAGCTTGCTTAGAGAAATTGTCAACAGATTGTTAACTGAGGATGACACCACCATAGTGAAAAAGGTAAATTTTTCAAGAATCTATAGATTTTTTCTGTTACAAGTTTGTCCTTTGTGTTTAAATTTTACAGATGTTTTGTTTCAGCAAAAAACAAAGGGGTAAAGGAAAAGTTATGTATTTAGCACCTAGCTTTATTAAAAAATGCAATATCAAATTAAAGGCCTTATTTGTAATAGATCTTATAGATTTTGCATCTGTACACCTTTTCAAAAGGGGTACCAGTTAAGCTCAGAATGTTAAAATCATCTTTATATATTTAAAACTGTTTACTGAAATTATACTTATTTCAGACATTATCCCTATTGGCATGTTCACATGGTGGAATAAAGATGGAGGACTTATGTAACATGCTGGGAGACATCAGTAAAAAGGAACCAGTGGCTCCCTTATACTGGTCCCAAACAAAGCGAGTGCTGAGCCCATTTATAAAAGAAATTGGAATACAGTCAAATATTTCCTTTTATCACATGGAAATTTTCAAGGTATGTGCATCAGTTCATTAAATAAGTATGACTGATTACAATGACTGAATCATTTAAAAAGTAAACAGTAATTTTTCTTTCAAAACAGATATTAACATAATGAAGAAAGTTAATTTAAAACCCCAGTTTTTTTTATAATATGCATGAATGCTAATAAAATGAACTCTATCTAAATGAAAATAATTAAAATAAGACCTCAGAGGAAAATCTCAAAACCCACTCCTTGTTAAAGATGACTCCTAGCAAAAGATTAAAACGTATGTATATGTTTTAATTAATTTTGTGTTAGTATTTTTATTTACTATTTTCTTCAGGCTGTTTCACAAATTCTGATATCTGACCACAACTTAAAGAAAGAATGGTATAAGATATTGGCTCATTATTATACAAAATGGTGTCCAGATGAAATGTCAAGGTCACTGCTTGCCCCAGATTACTGTTTGAATGCTAACCTAAAACAAGAGTAAGTAATTTTCCTATGCTTTTAATATTATTACATGCATTACACTTTTATTAAACTTTTAATTTCATCAGATATTAACCTTACATCTATTTCGGGTTGTAAAATTATGTATTAAATGTTATGAAATACCTTGATCCAAGATAATTCACTGGTGAAATAAAAGAGGTCTTTCACTTAAGGAGATCATGTAACAAAATCTATCACTATTTTAGTTGTTGTCCACACTCAAACAAGTGGTCTTATAACAGTATAATCCCTTATATTTTTCTTGAATCCCCTTATTATTGCAAGTTTATGTCTATGGACAATATTGCAAGATTTATTAATGTGAATGATGTACTTTTGTCAAGTGTGTTTTATTTATTGCATCTTTATGTGGTCACATTTTGTGCAATAATAATAAAAAAAAATTTCATTAATTTCCAAATTTACAGTATTAAATTTTTATGAAATTCAAGAGTAAATTAATCTTGTAAAACATTGTACAAAATACACATTGGTACATAATACTCTCTTTTTGCCCATAATAACGAGGGAAAAGTTTATTTATACTCTACAATACACAAGTGTGTTTTGGCAATAAAGTCCAAGTTGCAGTTGTAATAATCAGATCAGAGTTTTTCATAATTTTTGGTATTGAAATGTATTATTTACATCCTTCTGTGTTATTGAAATAAACATTAAATTGAGAAAAATACAAAAATATAAATACAAATGTACTATAAATAAATGTATTTACAATATTAGAACTTTACTGTTATGTTTCTGTTAGCATTGAATTGTCAAAATGTGATGTTAGGTAGCACTTTGGAACATCATAGAAAATTCCGAAAGGAGTAGGGGCGTTAAGGCCAGTTTTTGGCCCACAAATATGAACATTTAAGGAATTGATTAAAAATTTGCCTCAAGTTGCTAAAATATATAAGATGCATGAAAAATAACTCGATTCAGCTTAATATCCAGCATTACAACGTCAAAATGATGTCAAAATATTGCTTCATTGACCAAATATATTGAAAAAAGCTGAATTTCAGCAGATTTCCATGCACATTTTGTTCGAAAAAACATTGTGCGCATTCGAGAAACAAAAAAATATTTCTACATGAGATGTATGCTATCTGAATACATATTCTTTTCAAATATAAATTTGTTTCTTCCATGCACAGGCAATTTCCTGTTGCAAAGTTTATGTGAAAATAAGCCAAAATCATGAAAAATTTGAGATTTTTATGAAATTATGTCATTTTGGTGATTTTTATTGACATATTAATGTAAGAAATATGGTACTTTTCTTTATTTTTGGCAAAGTACTTACTGAAGGGTTAGTTTTACAAATATATTTTTTTGCTTGCTCTGGCTTTTATTTTTTGCCATATATAAGGCCAAATACGGGCCTCAACACCCCTTGTCCTTTGTACACTTGCTCAAAAGGGTCAGACATGGTAGTATTAACTTTTACCTGAAACTGTCTGTTGGACAAAAAATTTTCAATATTGGTACATAATATGTCCCCCATTTCTTGATTTTGATATTATGAGTAAAATAGTGCATATAATACACAACCAATTACGGTATGCTATTTATAGTATCAAGAAAAATATGACAGAATTAAAATCATTAGAAATTGAACTGGCATTTTATTATTGCTAACGATATTCTATTAAAATGTTTTAATAATCCATGCATTGTCATCAATTAAAGAAATAATTCGTTGTGCTAATTTACACATGGGTTGGGTCTTTTCCTGAATGTTGTTTGGAGTTTAATTTATTGAATAATGTTGATTTTATAATTATCGGTTGATTGATTATTGTTTAACACTATGTTGGTGGTATTGCATCATACGAATGCAAATTTGACACATGTATTTGGATATAAGTGTTCAGTATAGTTGGGTTTCTAATTTAGACAGATTAAATTTCATGATTGTAATACGTGTTTTTTGAAAAATGATTATTAAGTCTTTTTAATTAGCAATCTGCGATACTTTTAACGCTGTATATTTGTATTCCAGTTTAGTTGACTTCTTTGAAAAAGACCCAGCAGCAAGGCGTGTACAAGATTGGAAAAGAAGCCAATGTTTTCAGGTATTGAAAAAAAATTTTGCCAGAATATTGACATAAATTCACAGCACTCAAATAAAGAATACTTACATGTATAACTAAGTATAACATGAATGTGTATAACAACAAAGATGGAACCCATGTTCATTTGTTATCCATCAGCCATTCTTGTAGGTAACAAATCTTTAAACACAAGACGGTTGGCCTGTTAATTGCTGAATACAAGATCACAGTTTTGGAATTTCGCTGCACATATATATTTATTTTGTTTGCTTGCCTTTATTCAACCATAATGAGGTTACATTCTTTACACAAAATCTACACATGACAAAAGGAGTTCAACATTTATTGCCGTCAATCTTAAGTTGCAATGGGCAGTGATAATTTTACCAGGGAAAAAACTTAATTGATATAAAGGAAGCCATTTTACAACACTGAATAACAAAATTGTAATAGAATAATCCAAAAGCCAGAATTCTACTCAATAAATGGAGTAAAATCATTCCTAAATCTTTCAGGCTGAATGAGCTTGTCAACAAGGAAAAAATCTTGCACCTCGTTGCGAGTTTTAAGATTGCCCCTACCACATGTTATAGCAGAATTCTTTGCTAAACGTGGATCATGTCACATTCGTGTAATTTAAATATTGTAAGTTCTATATAGATCCATTTTATATGTTAAAAAATTTTTAACCTGACTGTCTGAACAATGTGGACACAGTTGTTCAAAAGTTAACTACCTTTATAACTTTTCGATATGTTCTTTGTTAAGCAATACCTGTACATCATTTTCTGTTTACATACTCATATTCACTAGAATAAAACATTGGCAGATTTTTGGTCCTTCAGTTATAAGCAATAAAGCAAAAATTAAAAACGAAAAATATTAATTTATGAACAACTGGCCCTTGGTTATCACATGTAGTATAGCACTTTAATGTGGATGAGGCCGTTTGTTGAGCAGAAGCCTCCGAAAAGTAATAAAGGTAAAATCAGATTCGCTCTCAGTCAGACAGATTTTGTTCAGTATTGGATATATATTTTTTATGCCCTGCAGAGAATGTGACTGTATGTACGTCCCGATTCTGTTAAGTTTTGCATTTAGCTCCACTTCTCAGAAACCTATTGTAATATATCAATGATATTTGCCCACTACCATCATCTTATATAGTACAACACAGTTCAGCTACACTTGGGTCGCTATGATCTACATTTCATGCTTCAGTAACTTTGGTTAAGTTTTGCGTTTACGTTCATTTCTCAGAAACCTATTACGTTCATTTCTCAGAAACCTATAGTAATATATCATTGATATTCACCACTACATTCCTCTTGTATAGTACAACACAGTTCTGCAACACTTGGGGTTGCTATGACCTACATTTCATGCTTCAGTGACTTTGGTTTAGTTTTCCGTTTAGGTTCATTTCTTTAGAACTAACATAGTGTATCAACGAAACTTAATCAGTGGATGTGCCTTGGATAGTACTGAGCATTCATACATAATGACCTACATTTTAGAGTGGAGCATCTGTGTATTACGGACACAATTTTTTGTTTTCATAAGATTTTTTTATTGATTTCAGAGAATGAGATGTAGAACATTAGCCGATACAGTTATGCCAAATTGTGCACCTGTTGTAATTTGTCAGTCGTGTTCTATGAAAACAACAGGAAATCCATTTCGAACTGCATACAAGGACTGTTGTGTAGTATGTAAAGGGAGACTAATCTTCAGCAAGATTCCAGCAAACTTTTGTCAGTTTCATTCCTTTGGTCACAGCGATAGGTTCGGAAAATGTTTGTTTTGTAACATGCGTATTCCTAAGGAAAATGGAAAAGTAAAAAACGTGATGGGTAATATGGGAAAATTATGTAACCATTGTGGTTTTGGCAATTATGGAAAGTGGTGTGCAATGGTTCAAACATGATACTTAGATTAAGTCAATATTTCTTTAGTAGAGAAAATTTATACATATATTTAATTATAGTGTATTAAGATCATTACTGTAATTTTTTTATTGAACTATTTTATGTAAATATGATACCATTAAAATTCTTACTTTAGAAGGAAAACATAGTTTGTGATCAGCCAGGTCTTTAACAAATTGCAGTATGAATTTTTCTATGCTGCAGTTTATGCTTGTTATAATATACCTTTAGACGGTATTGTAGAGTTTTATGAAATAAATTGTATATTTACATTTATTCACTATGCAAAATTATAAAATTTATAATATTCAGGTGCAATTTGTAGAAATTTCCCAAGTAATGGGATGTTTTATTGAAAGAAATAAATACAAAGTATTTATGGAAAATTATGAAAATATGAATGAACTGACACCTCCAATGATGTAGTCAAACCTGTGTATAAAAGGCATGAAAAAGTGTGCCTCATGAATATGTGCTCTTTATACAAAGGTTAATTTCTTCAAACTTTGTTCATGACAGGGATATTTTGACAGGCCCTTATATATCCTATACAAAACTTCCTATAAGGGACGAGATCAAAAGTTCAATATAGGATAAAAAACTTAATTCACATGGTTTTTTCACTGACCCCCACACCCCTCCTCTAAACTTAATTTGGGAAAAATTGATTGACCTATATGGGCATATCCAAAAATCGATGTCGGATAACAAAACTTGCAGCGATTCTTACCCCCCCACCCCCCCCACCCCACCCCCAAACTATTTGAATTAAGTTTTTTATCCTACATTGAACTTTTGATCTTGTCCCTAAGGCTGGTTTGACTATTGCCATATAAAATATCTTGCCATCATTGTGTTACTGCCTTGATCTAATGTGACCTCTTTGTAATTCTTTTACATAATGATTTTTACATATATACATATAGAATGATATTTTGGTATAAAGTATTTTTTTATTCTTTCATTTAATTTTCTTCTAATAGTTGTTAACTGTTGTTGGATGTTTATTGTTGTGGATTATTAGATATTGATCTGGTATATAATTGAATTAATTTATTTTTATGTAAATTACCATGATTTTAATACTATACATCTTTTTACCTGTTATTGTTATAAGATGATTTTATATATATTTATAATATATTTCTTGAGACTTTACAGCTATTTTATTTTAATTTATAAATTGCAATAAAACAATTTTAGAAGTTAATAGTGTTATGTTACAGTGAAGTTATAAGGCTTCACATGACTTTTGGAAAGAAACAATGTCTGGTACTTTTAAACTCTAGTAAAATGTATGCTAGAACAAAATACAAAATGAAAAAGGAAAGTGCTTATTTATCCAGCGATGAAATAAAATCATGCCACATTGATTTTTTTCTGTCCTTTGGTTTTCAGACTTTGTAAAAATTTCAAGACATTAAAAGTGTTCGCTCGCTTGCTCCTAAAATTTGGTAAAAAATAGGAGTTGGCACAAAGGATTGGTCGCCTCAGAGTAAGTATAATGTGTCTGGTTGGGGTGTTATCTTCTGCGTACAGTGAGCTAGCACACTAAAAATCTGACTCAGTGTATCGGTCTAGTACAAAGCATGGATCATATTCATATCATATCAACATGTTTTCGTCCTGATATGCACCTAATGGCTAGGACTGGACGTTAGACAATAATTCATCCATCAACCATCCATAGTGGCAATGATCTCAGTAATTATCAGCAAACATCTAAAATGTAATATACTTAACTTATTTTCATGGATGCAGCATACAAACAATAAAAAGTATTCTAACTTGAGAAAGATCTACATAAAAATTCCTGCTTAAGGATGATCGCTGGTCTAATAGGAAATAAATAGGATTTGAAATAGGTGTTTTAGTTTGAGAGAACATATGAATATTAAACAAATAAGCGAGAAAAAAATATAGGTTCATGTGCTCATTTTAGAGCTATAAGGCCTTGAAAATTTGCAGGAAATGGGTTTCCTCTGGATTTTTCATTGTCTTTGCATTGAAAACTTCAGTCTCTCAAAAATGTATGAAAAAATAAAAAGGATTTCATAAAATTTTGTCAAATACCATTTTAAAGTATATATGATTGAATTATAAAAGAAAAAGTGGGGGTTCATTGGCAAAAAATTTCATGTTTAAGAAATGGATAAAACCCGAGGATTCCGAAAATCTGACAAAAAGACCAAAACATGACCAGCGAGCATCCTTAAAACCTTTATTTAAAGCTGTTTTCAGTCAAAAAGAAATAATTTCTGGTAATGATCTATCACAGCACGGTTCCCTTAAAAAATTCTAGAATTCAATGCATAATGAACCATGAAGCTTTTTATGAATATGTAAATTGACCCAGACCAGGTCATCAAAATATAACTTTTTCAAAACTTTGAAACATTCCTTATTTAATTTCCAAACAGAAATACAATGATTCCTAGATTCAAGCATCAATAATGATATGGGACTATTTGAATTTACAAGTGGCAGATTAATCCGTTTGTAATGTCACAAGACCAAACCAGGTTATACATTATATTACCTATGCTGTTCAGCCAATCAAAATGCAGTTTTCAAATAAAATTTAATTATTAATCTATAACTACAAATTTTTATACCCTGACTTGAAGGTGCAGTGGTATATATAGGGATCCTCTTGTCAGTTCTTCCTTCTGTCAGACTTTTTAGTTCTGGATAGTAATACATTTGTACTACTTAATCAAACTCTTTAAATGATACTTCATGCAATGGACCATTAAATATAGATCAAGTTTAATTTGAGGGATTTTGAAGAATATCATTGTAGAGTTATGACCCTTGATTTAAAAAAGTGCTTAAATTGAAGATGTCCTTGTGGAGGATCAACAAATTTATGGCCTCAAATATTGATTCGTTTTAAATTAATTGATAGGGGCTGCTGCTGGGGTTTTGATACCTCACCCTTTTCATATAATTAAGATTTTAAAAATGTATACCTTTTCATATATTGTGCAGGTATAAATGTAACATTTTCCCATATTTGAGGGGTCTTGTATAGTCTGTAAGTAAAAGTAGGAATACCACAATGATTACACATGGCTGTGTAAAATTTCAGGGCTTTTCTTATAATTAGTAATATGAATTTTATTGACCTTATCATATATTTCTGATTGTTTTCCCCATCTATTCACATTATTTTCAAGCTGGGAAATGTGACCTATTCCACCTCAGTGCTATGTTTCTTTCCTTGTATCATTGATTATATGAATCTGGAAGAGAATTGTCGTGAGCTGTATAGTTTTTATGGTAACATTTGTTAAAATATATTTTGCTGTAGATGTTTCAGATCTCAAAAATATGATTTGCATTCAACAGTAACGAAGAGATGATCAATTAACATTCAATTTCGAATTATTTCAACAATTTATATAATAACCAGCAGTTTTCAATGGTGAAAATGGTGTGGCCTGTTCTGTCCACTTTTCAAAAATATAGGTAGAAAATGTAGTGGGCAGAACAGGAATGATAGTATAAACACTCTAATTAGTTCTAATCAGAGAACAATTAAATTTGAAGTAAGTCTTGTCCAAAAAATTTTTAGTGGAAATTAACAGAAAGAAATATCTATGTATGAATAAGATGGTATACATATTCAATTTTTTTTATCATCTTATTATAACAGCACATTGAATTCATAACAATAGTTACAACAGTTCTGCTTGGTCGTTCGAGTTCGTGTCTGGAAGTTAGATATTTTCTTAATCGTATATTGTATGGGTATTGGCATGATTTTGAGTATATTGTTTAGAATTTGTTTAGCGTCAATCTTTGCTCGGTTTTTCTGGTGGTTTTGTTGGTGTCTCACAAATCCTACTGATATGTTGTTCCTGGTTAAGTTAGTGTGGCAGGGCAATCTTTTATTGTGCATTTCCAGTATTTTTTGTCCTCTCTCCACGGGTTTTTTTTATGCCATGGTAAGAGAGAATTCTTACATAATATTTCCCTAAGTTTGTATGATTTTTAAAATAAAAATAAAAAAAAAAAAAAAAACATCAAAACTGCATCTTGATTTCTTTCAATTGCAGATTGTTTTTTTTTTATAATTATTTACTGATTGCTAAAATTTACCTGTCCTTTTATCAAGGTATTTTTTATGAAATAAACTATAATTACTAAAACAACATTCATACTAATTATGTTTACACACATGACATGTGCGCAGCATAGGAACAAACCGATGAAAACTGACTTGACATTAACTGAAGTTTGTGATCGAAGAAAGTGCTCCTTTATTACGGAGGAATGCACTTTTACAAACGTAAGCGTGCACGTGACCGACGACAACAGCGCGCGACATTTTGACAGCAGAAAGTGGATAGTTTTCAACAAATGCCTGTCGTGAAGATACTATATCAGTATGGTCATAATCCCAATCAAATCTTATAAACAATCATGCACAAAGACATGTTTTCGTTCTGAAATGTACCACAAGTCGACCCATGGGTATGGCCATGATTGGCATGAAGTCTATAGTTCTGTCTTCTGAAGAGTTGAACTTGAAGGGCTAGGGGTTCTTGCCATTCTTGGCAAAAAAAAAAAAAAAAACTGCAAATTTTTCAAGCTCAAAAATAGTTCAGAATTGTGCACAAAAATTAATATTTTTTCAGGCAAATCGTAAGTGGAAATTTATTTTTGTGTACCCTTTCCAGCTAACAAAATATGAAATAAAGGGGAACACTGTCACTGCTGTTCGTACCCACCACTCTACCACTGCCCTCTCAATTCCCCCTTTAAAGCCTTTAATAAATATGGGAGAGAAGGGTGTGCAAGGGAAAGAATTGTAAGCCAACATTTGTTCCTATGAAAAAGGTTCCACTGGAACAATTTTTTTTATTTTTTTTTATATTAGTTATGGGAGAATTTATTCTGGGACTATTATACTAGTATAATAGTCCCAGATTTATTTCATAAGATGATTTAAATGAAAATTATTCCACAATGCTAAATTTGTTCCGTGATTTACCTGGTGAAATATGTTTCATTGATTATGAAATTTGTTCCTGACCTGGTGAAATAAGTTACATATTGTAAGATTTGTTCCTTTACCTGGTGAAATTTGTTCCACTAGTTAAACTGGTTTGTTTTCATGCAATTAAATGCAACGAATATGCGTAAGCTTATCTTTTGTGTTTACATCATCTTGGGTGAGCTTGATTGTTGTTTACATTGATCCTAATGAATAGAATGTTCTATGAATTTATTGTAAACATTAAATTAAATTTGTAGTTAATAGACATGAGATATTATCAAATTTATTAATACAAAATAAAATTGAAAGGACTTAGTGTTGAAATGAACTATACTAAAACTGATATATTAATTATGCATATGAATAATGAATGAAATGGAGTGATTATCAATGAAACAGCTATTGGACAACACAAGTTAACGGTAACTCTAAATCAATACACAAGAACGAAAAATATGAATCGCCCTTAGTCTTAACAAACCATGAATGAATTCATGTTGACTTATATTGCCCCTGTTTGTCTTGTCAGAGTAGTATCAAAAAATTTCTTAAATAAATTTCATTTATATTATTATGAAATATGTTCCGGAATAAATTTCATAAGTATAGTCGTGAAATATGTACCAGAATAAATTTCATGCAATGGAACATTTTTCATTTGCAAAATGTTCCATTGGAACAAATTTCATGTGAAAAATGTTCTTTTGGAACAAATTTCACCTAAGAAAAGTTCCACTGGAACTTTTTTCACACCGGAACAAAATTTTTGTTACAGAATTTTGTTGCAAAAATGCAGGATTGTATATTACAGTATGGTCAAAAGTGGTATGCCAAAAATGGACACAATTTACTTCACTCTTCAGTTTTAAAAAAGCTTATTTCATGATTTCAGGTTTTTCTACATCCAAAATTATTTTTCGAAAAGTTACTCAAGAAATAATCCCACCTCCCATTCTAGTCTGCTCAATAAAAAAAATGTGCACAACATTCAAGGTTTTGTCAGGCAGATCATAATTTGGAACTTATTTTGTGTTACCACCTTTCCAGCTAACACTGTTCTTACCCACCCATCTGGCATTGCCCTCTCAATGTACTTTTTGTAGAATTAAAGCCTTTAATAAATTTGGGGAGGGAAGTGTGCAAGGCAAGGAGTTTTGTCGCAAAAAGGCACATTTGTATTTTACAATATGGTCAATTACCATTTTAAATAAAAGTTTTGTGCTAGTGGTGTGCCATAAATGGACACTATTTACTTCAGCTTTGAAGTTTATTTCAGATTTTTCTACATCCAAAATTATTTTTTAAAAAGTTACTTGAGAAATACCCCCCCCCCCCCCCTCCCCCCTCCATTTCAATCTTTTCTTCCTCCAAAAAAAAATGTGACCTTTTAAGGATGCATAAATAAATATAGGTGGTATGGTAGAAATAAATCATTTCAGATGGAAGTTTCATATGTCACCAATTTCATTTCTTCACTGATGTTGTCAAGTTACATGCAAAGTACTCCCATTGTGCATTACAGTATTAAAGGATAGAGTATGAATTATCTTCATGTAGATTATATTCTTTCAGAAGAGGCTTAACCCTTTTACTGACAAAAGGAGGCAGTCACATTCGTACCTGTAGGTAGAAATTATTGGTGCTTCAGTTGTGGTATAAAAAATTTCCTGTTAAAATTTCATGCATTAAGGAGGGAAGTCATTATGGATAGCACTCTGCTCTATTTTGATTTCAAAAAGACATTTTTCACGCATAGTCTTTGAACAGAGAACTGAAATTTGTCCAAATTCACTTTCATCATTCAATCTGTTTCCATAATCAGATCAAAGATTGTAAAGAAACTGAAAACTAATTTTAGAAAATGTGAAATTTCAGAATTTAAATTCCATGGAAATCAATTGTCCCAAGCAGGCTTGTTGGCAGAAGGATTAAACAATTTACAAATATCATTATAGGTAAGATATGTACGGTATCATGATCACTTTGTCTCACTTGTACAAATAATCGTTCTAATTAGGAGATGAATCCTGTTGGATAAAAAAATTCCAAAACTACAGCTTTTAATTTTTTTACACCTTTGATTTATTGTTAAAAACAAATAGTTTATTGATGAAAAACCATATATGTTGGTGAGCATCATGAACAATATAATATGATACAATACAATAATAATACATTACATAAACTGTATAATATATATGGCATAATGATTTAATTATGCATTATGTATGTTATTTGCTTCTGTTAAGTACTGGCATATTTGTTTTGTTTTCAGAGTATCTTTAGGGTTAAAGATCTCTGATAAAATCATCTTCATTAGTTATGTTTTGGAATAATTTATTGCAACTGTTTCTTGAATTTTGGTATTTTGAACAATGTAGAATAAAATGTTTTTCAGTTTCAACTTCTGATGGACAAAATTTACAAAACCGTGGAGTACAATTGTATCGACCTGTCTCTATATTGAGGGAGTGAGCACTAATTCTGATTTTTAACCGGGTTTTCCTCTGGAAAAATCCAGTTATTGAATTGGTGAATTAGTACCCAGTTCAGCATGAACAGCAAGATTGGAAACTTTACATGTATTCCAAGAATATTTTTGAAAATCATGTTTTGCACCTTTTCAAATGGTAATCTATCGAAGGTGTCTAGGTTCATATTATTAAAGCCAGATTTCTGATCCATATGTTATAATAGGTAGAATTATAGAATTGTATAACTTTATCCAAGTTTTGGCTGAAAATTGGTCTGATTGTGAAATTTTGGATTTTAACGAGTAGAAAGCTTTTCTGGCTCTATCGACAGGATTTTCACTTGCATGTTTCAGTAGACCTGTGGTTTTAAATACCACCCCTAAGTATTCGTATTTGTCTGTATTTCAATAATACTGTGTTTAACGTAGAATCCAAATGTATTATTTGGTATTTATTTCTTACAGAAAATAATTACTTTTGTTTTGCTTGGATTAATGTATAGTTTCCAATCATTGCAAAAGTTCTCTAAAGCATTTAAACAGTGTTGGAGACCAGTGGATGACTGAGATATTAGAACTAGGTCATCAGCATATAGTAAATGATTAATTTCAATGTTATTAAGACAGACTGGGTCCGTTAGTTTTTTATCTAAATAATCTGCAAAGTCATCAATAAAAATATTAAAGAGTGTACATGTAGGTTCTAGGTTATCCCCTTGTATTACTCCAGAATTCGCTGTAAATGTTTCAGTGTAAAAGCTAGAACTTTTATATGAATATCTAGTATTAAAGTACATATGTTTTATGATTATGTGAAAGTTTCCTGCAATTCCTTTGACCAGAATTTGTATAAAAGTGCTTGTCTCCAGACACTGTCAAATGCCTTCTTAAAATCAACAAAGCTAACAAAAACTTTACCATTACGTAAGCTTAGGCATTTATTTATTACAGTTTTTAATATGAAAATATTATCTGGTGTCCTAAAACCTTTTCTAAAACCAGTTTGGCTTGGACTCAATAAATTGTTAGTTTATAAAAAATTGTCAAGTCTCTTCTGCAAGAGTCTAGTACCGTAAATCGGGATATTTTGGTGTAGCGATATTTTGGCGGTTTTCGATAAAAACATGGGCG